>OY757544.1:7356603-7357877 GCA_963584105.1 Alviniconcha strummeri
TAGCAAGGACTACTTGTAGTCTAGGTTCTGGTAAACTTGAAGTTTAAGTTTAGAATTGTAGATTAGGTTTACTTAAATCTAAGAGTTGACCGAACCTAAACTACAGTCCTTGTGAAATAACCTTTTTGAGTCTTCCTTCTCCCTGCACGCTCATTAACAAAGAACTGAAATGTGACAAATATTGTGTTTTTTAAATTGCGTGATGGTTATGTGCAGTGGAGACCAGTGATAGACAGTCCTCCGTACAAGGACCCATAGCATTTAACGAACAGATGGCAAAACGGTGTGTGTATGTGTCCACTAGCTGCTACGCGTGCGTGCGTGCGTGCGTGCGTGCGTGTGTGTGTGTGTGTGTGTGTGTGCGTGTGTGCGTGCGTGCGTGCGCGCGTGTGTGTGTGCATGCGTGCGTGCGTGTGTGTGCGTGCGTGCGTGCTTATGTGTGTGTTCGTGCGTGTGTGTGTGTGTGGGGGGGGGGGGGGGTGCGCAGTGCTTTAGTTAAGATTCACAGCAGTTTATATTGTTTGAGAAAACTCAGGTTCTATGAGGCCCGTCAAGAAATTTCACAGATATTTTATGCAGCTTATGATTATATTTGTAGCATAATATGTAATGTAATCTGTCAGTGTTTTAACTTTTGGAATGACTTGCTGGGGTGGAATGCATCCAAACAAGACAAAAGCAGACTCGAATTTTAGCTTTTGGAATGACTTGCTGTGGTGGGAATGCATCCAAACAAGACAAAGGCAGACTCGACAAGAACACCAGGAAGGCGGATTGGGTGGCGGGGAGAAGGCAAGAAAGCATATAATCACGGCTTACCATCGATTAGTGACAAATTGTGGACAATTTTGGCTGACAAGACGCACCCACTCAGACCTGAATTTGCCAATAGCCACATGGAAGCAACAGGTAAAAGAACCCCGCAGTAAGACGTACCTACAGTCAGTCATTCCAACGGCCATTCGGACACGCAAGTAAGTAAACATGGTGCTTAATGTCGACAGGAACCATATGGCTTATTAGGGACGGGGAGAAGGGGGTGGGTTGGTGAGGGGGTAAGGAGGTCGGGGATGAGGGAGATTAAATACCTATTGCTACACTGTCACCTCCAGAATGACTTCTGCATTAAGGTGGGCAGCGATGAGAGTCATTTTAATGGTTCATTAATTGTGAGGGACAAAGTCGCAAGACAGTGTCCACAGACCACAACTTTTGAAGTGAAAGGAGAGCCGAAGCGGATTCGAACCGAGGTCCATCTGCTTACAAGCCCAACG
>OY757544.1:7360577-7363077 GCA_963584105.1 Alviniconcha strummeri
AGACAGCAAGAGAAACAGGTTAGTCAGATAGAAATTAAGAATACTGACAGTCATACACAGCAACAACAAAACCTCAAACGCAGCGCATTTTTATTGCTATAAGTACGGAGTACAGTGGGTTCTCAGGATTGTGGTTTGTTACTGATCCAAGCGCCACTTCTCTCTGTATATAGTCTTGCTATGGACGTGAAGAGCAAGGGGCAGCTATGTAGCATTTGCATGAAGAAATACGTGACAAACACTGACAATACCGACTATACACTCTTTTTATGGCTCTGAAAAAGACCAGATTCGAGCATCGAAAAGCAGCATGGAAACCATTCACACCATCTCTCTAAAACTGCAAACTGAGCGCGCACTTTAATTCCAAACTGAATTCCGTGTCAGAAACAAAATCGTACGGAAGTCAACCATGGATACATAGTAGCCTATTCATGCGTCACACACACACACACACACACACACACACACACACACACACACACACACACACACACACACACACACACACACACACACACACACACACGCACACGCACGCACGCACGCACACAGTCGCACGCACGCACACACAAACGCACACACACACACTCACGCACGCACGCACGCACACGTACGCACGCAGGCACGCAAGCACACGCACCGTGAGATTTAACCGCTATTCAGTAACTATCATACGACACAAAACTACCAGTACAAACTGCCTCGTTTCACACATCGTGCACGCGTAGAACACATTATTCAGCACCTGACACATCCAAGACGTGTTTCGCTGATGGTTGGTTGCTAATCCCATTGAATCAGTCTATAATCTTCTGTTTGAAAAGGTAAAAAAAAAAAAAAAAAAAAAAAACTTTTGTCGCGTGAATTAAACCATCAGACGAAAAAAGAAAAGACATTGGGAGTTGGTACTGGGTCACTGTAGCGAGTTGCCTGCTGTAGCGGCGTTTCTTCTCCTAGCTACTAGTATTACTCTGCCTGCGATACAAATGGCAACAGATCAAAAGGGACAAGAGATGCCGATAAAAATGCTCACCTAACAAGTGATTGTAGTGTTTTCACTCACCAAAAACAAGTGCTTGAAGTGCGTGCGGGACGAAAGCGCACGTTAGTCTTGCTTGCTGCGAACTGCTGTCGAGAATGGTACGTCCGTGTTTGCAAACACATAACCGATGTGCACGTTGAACTCCGTTGTGTGGTGTTGCGAACAGAAAATAGTTCCAGGTCTCTCTACCGTGTAATAAAACATCGGCTGATAATTATGCTTTTATTACAACTTTGTACTTGCAGTGTTTGTCAGAAACGTCACACCCAGCTCGTGTAGGCCTACACTGTGTAGTGTAATGTATCAATGATGTTCGGGGGACATTTAATATGCATGAGCCTCGTCAACTGACCAATGAGAATTAAGGCAACAAATATCGCTTACAAACTTGAGTCTGACTGACCTTGTGTTCGACAAAACAACACACTAAGCTTTCGGACTGACCATGCCGCGGCAAGTCAACGTTTGAAGGCGTAGTAATTTCAGTCAGCTGTGACTTTACGCCACAGTCACAGATCGGTCACACTGGGAGTAAGTGACAGGCACCCAACTGCACATCATTTATGTACTGGAAATATATATAGCAACTAAATAAAATAAAATAAATCTATGTTATATTTGAAACAAACAACAACAAAAACGACTGTAAATAGATTATTAAATTAAAAAAATTAAAAAATAAAAACTAGCGGCATATTTTGGGTCACTTTTAGCAGAGTGAAAATCAGTTAGTCCGTCGTGCCTTTTGCTTCCAGGCACATCTTAGATACATGCCATGTATCGCCGGGTGAAACAGGAAGACTTCTGCGATTGGCCTGTTTTGGGGTTATATATCTCTGTGGCATACAATATTCTCTGTAAATATGATTGTGTGTGTGTGTGTGTGTGTGTGTGTGTGTGTGTGTGTGTGTGTGTGTGTGTGTGTGTGTGTGTGTGTGTGTGTGTGTGTGTGTACTGATTTATTTCTGTTTAAAAGCGATTGGCTATCGTAAGCACATAGCACTATTGTGTTCCTCGATAGATCAAGCGAATAAATTTATTATCACTCTACGTGTATTTGGAGCTTGGCGCATGAATCGGTACTAAAGAGTTCTAGTGTTTATCTGTACGGTGCGAAAATTCTGTCTGTCTGTCTGTCTGTCTGTCTGTCTGTCTCCCCCCCCCCCCCTCTCTCTCTCTCTCTCTAAACTCAGCCATGGTACCTGTCTTTGGGTAGCACCGTCAATTTTTCGATAACTTTCAGAATGTTATTAGTGGGGAGGGGAGGGGATCTGTCAAGCATATACTTCACAGGGAGTATATAGGTAGGGTTGTTGATGGTGCCGATGCAGTTGTGTATGGTATGCGTTCGTGCCGGCGTGTGTGTGCGTGCGTGCGTGCGTGCGTGTGTGTGTGTGTGTGAGTGTGTGTGTATGTGTGTGTGCATGCGTGCGTGCGTGCGGTGCGTGCGTGCGT
>OY757544.1:7368077-7378083 GCA_963584105.1 Alviniconcha strummeri
CAAAACGGAGTGTAGCGGCAAAGTCAGTCAAACGGAGTGTAGCGACCTAAACGTTCTTTAGGTGGAGGTGTGTGTCTGGATACCATTTGGACATTTTACCTATAACTGCAGTTTTCTGGAGATCTCGGCGCCAATACTATTTGTTTTACATCGCAGTCTTCTGATAATAACGACTACGGTAAGATTTGTTGGTCCTTTTCTCTCTTCTTGTATGGCGTGTTGCTGTTTTGTGTGTGTGTATGCTTTTTTCTTACCACAGCGATGCTGGTGGGTGGTGATGGTCATGTGTGTGTGTGTGTGTGTGTGTGTGTGTGTGTGTGTGTGTGTGTGTGTGTGTGTGTGTGTGTGTGTGTGTGTGTGTGTGTGTGTGTGACTGTGCGTGTGTGTGTGTGTGACTGTGTGTGTGCGTGCCTGCGTGTGTGTCAGTGTGTGTGTGTCGTGTGTGTGTCAGTGAGTGTGTGTGTGTGTGTCAGTGCGTGTGTGTGTGTGTGTGTGTGTGTGTGTGTGTGTGTGTGTGTGTGTGCTTATGTTTTGTTTTCCTTTATTTTATTGCTGTCTTGGATCATCCCCTCTGTATACTTTTCTCATTTTATTCACTCTTGCTTGCGGCACTGATTAGTTTTTCTGTCTTTTGCTGTAGTAACTAAGTCTCAGCGCGCTTACAACTTGTTCTCTTCACAGGGTATGGCACTGCCCGTACCATTGCCACCATTCGGGATTCATTCATTCAATAACTCTCAATGAGTATTCCCCGCCGGAGTATGTAAAGTTTGTGCCTGCCCTACAATTAACCTGACAGTCACTTTAGTCATTATTAAAATGACAGTCATTTCAGTCATTATTAAAATGACAATCACTTCAGTCATTCATTCATTGATGAGGTCAAATCCCAAATAGCTCGATCTTTCCTTTTTATTTCCAAAACAGCGCGAGCATTCCGCATGAACTGCAATACAAAGCTAAATGACACATTCCTTGGGCATTTGACATAAATCTGAATATTTCTCGCTGCAATGAAACATTTTCAAAAGTCGCATAACGTTAACATCCTTCACTCAGTCCAGAGTCGGAGCATTCAAACACAAGTTTTTAACAGTTTAATAACATTTCTAAGGAAAACTATCACGGACTACTGGATAATACCCAGATCGACCACCGTGGGCTACAGTTCTGGCTCTGGGGCTGTATTAACAGCTGCGACCTAAGACCGGCTTCGTGGCAGAGGGTCATAAATAATCATCATTATTTTATAAGAATCATACAAGATAAATGACAGATTCCGTGAGAGTTTGATATGTATTTAAAATATTTCTTGTTACAGATAACATGTCAGCCGCAGGAAAAGTCAGTAACGTCAAATAATAATAACTTTTATTTTATTTTATAATAATGATACAAATGAATGACAAAATCAGTGAACATCTGATATGTACCTGAACATTTCTTGTCACAATAACATTTCAGCCGGCAGCAAAAAGCAGTAACGTCAAACAACTCGTCAAATAATAACTTACTTTTTTTGTGGTTTTGTTGTAATAATGATACAAAATAAATGACAAAGTCGTTGAGCATTTCATATGTTTCAGAATATTTCTTGTCACAAACATGACTACAAGCAGGAAAAGCCCAGTAACACTAAACAGCTCATCAAATAATGATCATTATTTTATAATAATGATTCTTCAACACAGCAACACTAACTGAAAGCTGATCAGCAGACAAGTTTCATCTGCTATCGTTCAATTGGTGTATTAGCGCGCTGTTGTTTGAAAAAGGTTTCACCATCAAAATCTGCGCAAGGTGTGTTGTCTAATTAAAATCTACTTTAAAAATAAAATAAAAATAAAAATAAAAACTTTTTGTGTTTGCAAATGATAATGAAAACGATAATATTATTTATTAATAAATGGAAATTCATGTATGGAGTTTTGCATGGAGCTTCTCGCAGCACTTTACAATGAAATTAAAAACTTACATAGCATTGATACATCAAAATCTAAAATGCAACTGTGAGGGAAAGCATACCTTAGTAAGATAATAATACTAGTAACATACATTATATACATATTGTAACCAGAAGCTTCATCAAACGTGGTATCATAGGTGCAGAGGGAACCGGGGGGATGGGGTGGGGGGGGGGGGGGGGCGGAGGGGGTGCAGAGGGAACCGGGGAACGGGGAACGGAGGGGGGCAAACAAATAGGACCGGCTGTATCGAGCACAGAGGACACTAAATCGCCCGTGTTGCCTTCACTGATGAACGGTCAGCGTTCCCCAGATCCGTCAGTTTTCAATGGTGTATGCATTTCAGCGTTTCTATTGTTGTTCTTGTGCGTCTATTTAACAGCACTTTTATCAAATCGTTATTATTTGAATATTTGTACCGTGTTTCAGTTGTTTCTTTTTTCAACTGACCTTGTTTTTCTTCTACTTCTTCTTCATATTCTTCTCGTTCTTCGTCTGTATTTCGTTCTACTTCAGTTCAAACCAGTAACACTTTACTGATTCATCCACCGGGACCAATAAATGAAACTTGAAACAACAATACTAACAATAGACGAAAGTACAAAAACACGAAAATACAATTTATGGCACCACTCATAGAGCTATAACTTACAGTAGCAATGAACAATTGCATGGAAATTCAAGAAGAAACTGCCACCACAACGCACGTGAGTTAGTAGTTGGATTTTAACGTCCTGTCAACCACAGCCGAGTCGCCTCAGGACAAACCAAAACATGAGCAGCCATAGAATTTGATCAATCAGTTCACACACACACACACACACACACACACACACACACACACACACACACACCACACACACACACACAGAGGAAACCAGCTCCTTTAGGTTTTTCGTCCGCTTCATCGTCAGCATCCGGTGGCGATCGGTTGGCGTCGTCCAAAATTGTGATGTCGTCGTCACTTTCTTCAGACGCCGCCACAGCATTGACAGGAAAGTCCTGATATGACAGTGTGAACAGTAACCCGCAGGTCGCGGCCATTTCAGTCTTTCATAAATTCATACAATGTCACCGACTGGCCGACGAAAAAGTTTTTTTTCTGCCGGCTAACCGGTGTAGAGAGACTGGTCGACACAAAAATACATCGCCCTAGCCTTTGCTTGTGTCTGCACCTGTGGATGGAGCTGGTAAAAGCTGAATAGGCTTGTCTGTTGCGAGTGCATGCTGCCTTTGAGAAGCAGACAGTCAACGTCAGCTACGTGATGCTTTGAGCGCCATTTTGCTTGCCAAGGTAGTTAACTGCTAACGGTTTAATTTCGTTGGTGGAATGGAAACGCAGTGATCTCCCTTTACGTTCAATTTTTTTTGTCAAGGAACGGTCAGTATAACTGATGTATTATTGCCCCCCTCCCCCCCCCCCACCCCCCCACCGCCTCCCCCACCCCGCCCCAACGCCTTTTCCTCCGTTTCTAATTCAAGATCATATAGGTCAGGCCTATCAGTTCACACACACACACACACAAGACAAAATTCAAATAAACCAGCTGTTTCGATGATGATGTGGAGCTGTCTTCAGATGTCGGGCTGATCATTTCATCAGGGGACAAATCCAACGGTTTCATCAGTCGCCGGTTTTGCTATAACACATTTTTGTTTCTTGATAGTTCTGGTGTGCACTCTTTTTCATTTTCCTTAGTTGCTTTTTGTTTGTTTGTTTGTGCACTTCTCTTGTTGTTGCTTTGCTTTTGTTGGTTTTGTAGGTTTGCATTTTGTGGACATGATGGGTTGGGGTGCTAGGTTGCTGGTTTTGTGGTTTAGTCATTTTTTTTTTTTTTTTTTTAGGGGGAGGGAGGACGGGCAATCATTTCTGCTCCAACTGACTTGGCATCTGTTTTATACTAACTCTTCAGAAATTGAGTCTGTCATTGCTATGACAGTAAGCTCCTGTATTTTTATCATGCATGCGCGCACGCGCGCGCACAACACACACACACACCACACACACACACACAACACACACACACACACACACACACACACACACACACACACAATCAGGCTACATAATGTGATAAAGACTAAGGGAATTTTATAAAGATATAAAAGTAAATGCTACATGTGAATTGGATGACATCCACCACCACCCAAAAAAAAAAAAAAAAAAAAAAAAAAAAACATACACAAAACTCTTGACATGTCTTTTGGCCAACATTAAGTACTGGCTAGAAAATAGTATTATCTCCGTCATTCAGTCTGTTCATGTTATCAAAACAGCCCCACTAGAGACATAGAAAAATGGAAAGAAAAAAGACAGGAATAAGAGGTCCCCCCAAAAAAAACAAGGGAAAGTTCTGATTTAATACATATAACACAAAACCTATGCTGAACTGCAATAGTAAAATGGAAGCTATATGACTAGATAATAATAATATTGTATTATTCACATAATTGTCTAGTTTTCATTTGTGCATTGAATCAGGGTTACATATGTACTGTTGTTGATCCTAGTGCTAAAGTGCTCTGTGTGTTTTTTTTTTTTTTTTTTTTTAAATCTCCCCAATGAATAATTTGTCTTGTGGTCTTTTTTACTTGTATCCATGTGTGTGCGTGATTTTTGGATGCCAAGGAAAGTAACTGCTAATGGTATAATTCATTCGTGAAATAGAAGCAGTTATCTCCCTTCTTTGAAAATTTTGGCGACGACAGTCTGTATTGCTGATGGTCTTCTATTTTTCATTCGCTACATATGTGTGTATGTGTGTGTGTATGTGTGTGTGTGGTGTGTGTGTGTGTGTGTGTGTGTGTGTGTGTGTGTGTGTGTGTGTGTGTGTGTGTGTATGTGTGTGTGTGTGTGTGTGTGTGTGTGTGTGTGTGTGTGTGTGTGTGTGTGTGTGTGTGTGTGTGTGTGTGTGTGTGTATCTTTACTTCTGTTCTCCCTTCTGCACCATGGATATCCATATCTGCAAAGGAAATAAATAGAGCATATCACTGAACAGAAAATATCTACATGTAGAAATACTCGTTGACATATTTCTTAGTGACATTCAACAAAATTAGTTTTGGTTTTCAACCATTTATTCCTAATGCTTACACAAGTACAGAAGCATGTACTTGTACAATACTACCACATATAAAGCATTACCATCTCACAGTCACACTCTAGCTCTTTTTTTTTCTTTTTTCTTTTAAACAGTCAAATTTGTCTTTAGGATTGATTTTTTAATGATACCATCAGTTAGCATGAAGTCTCTTGTATGGGGATTTTGTAAAGAAAAATGGTTAAAAAAATACGAACAATCATTATTATAATGTTATTAGAAGAATTATGAAGGAAAAAGAATAAGAAGGACTAAATATGATGAACATGAAAGGGAGAAGCTGACTTTGTTTTCAGAATTCAGAACACAATTCACCATTCTCAGTAAAAATGTGGCCAACGTAACTCCAGTTCTGCTCAATCTGAAACAAAGACAGAAAAAACTTCTTTAGAAGAAAAGAAACACTGAATAGATAACTATGTAGTCATGTTGTATTTCACTGTACAGAAGCTTGTAAAAGTATTTTTAGAAGAAAAGGAACACAGAATAAGTAATCATGTAGTCATTTCATATTTTATCATAAACAAAGCGTGCAAAAGTACTTTTAGAAAAAGAAAAAAACCTGAATAGATAATAATGTCATCATGTTGTACTTTATTGTAACCAAAGCGGGTAAAAATTACTTTGAGAAGAAAAAACCCTGAACAGATAATTATGTACTCATGTTGTATTTTATTGTAAACAAAGTGTGCACAATTACTTTCAGAAGAAACAAATCATGAATAAAGAATTATGCAGTCATGTTGTATTTTATTGTAAAGAAATTGTGCAATGGTACTTTCATAAGAAAAGGAACACTGAATAAATAATTATGTACTCATGTTGCATTTTATTGTAAAGAAACTGTGCAATGGTACTTTCATAAGAAAGGGAACACAGATATTTGGTCGTGTTGTATTTTATTGTAAAGAAAGGGTGCAACAGTACTTTCAGAAAACAAGGAACACCAAATAGATAATGATGTAGTCATGTTGTATATTATGGTTATTTTTTAATTTTTAACTTTTTTTAAAGCATGCAGTAGACATGTTGCAGTCTTTGTGTCGTCTTACTTGGTTCGCTGACCCCAGAGACATGTCCATAATGTCCACATAGTCTCCTCCTTGCTCATCTGGGACTGCAACGACACAAACATCTGACTCTTAAGAAACGTACAAAAATTGAGGAACCAAAAACAAAATGAACGAACTACTTGCTCATAATGAGCGGCGAGCTTGCGTTTATGATTCGTTGTCAAAAGTATGAAACACGAAGAAATCTTCAATAGGTTGTCTCCCTTGCCTTGTGTGATAGCATTTTGCCGCAAATGCTTCTGTGTAGGAGTACCTGCTTGCTCTCTCTCTCTCTCTCTCTCTCTCTCTCTCTCTCTCTCTCTCTCTCTCTCTCTCTCTCTCTCTCTCTCTCTCTCTCTCTCTCGGCCCTAGCTCTCATATCTGGGTGATTTTTTTTCTTCAGAATAATAAACTGATCCTCGCTTCGTTATTATGTATTACTTATCTCTTGTCAGTGAGTACAGTTCCTGCCGTTGGTTGCTACTTGGCCGCCTCACCTTTAGACTGGTCTACATGCACAGACCGGCAGAGTCACTTTACGCTTGTTCGGTGCTTGCTTGCACAAAAACGTAACTTACCACCATCGAGGTCTTCGTCACACTGGGAAACGAGGCAATAGCCTTCGCGAATCTGGAACTGAGAAGGAGAGAGAGCAATGATGCATTAAAGCAGTATATTTTTGTAACCAGTCAGTCAGTCAGAAAACTATCATCACCGGCCGCTGACCCAGTTTACTTTATGTGTAGTCCATCAACGATTATCAACGACAAGACCTGCAGTGTCCTGCGTGGGATCCTCGGCCCCATTCAAGCACTGTATCAGCAAATAATATTCATTTTATTTAGTGCCAGTCAAATTGTCGTTTTCTAATAATTATTTGAGCTCCAAGACACCATGTAGTTATTGTGATCCCCAGACCGGTACAAATGCATCAAACTGAACTCCTCCACCTCCACCCCGCCCAAAAAAGTGTGGGGTTGGGAAGTCAGTCATCCTCACAGAGCACTAAGTCAGCACATGCAGAGTGGCTGAATTTAAAGTAAGTAACTTGGTGTTTTACGCCCAGCCAACCAGTGCGGTTATATCATGGTGAGGGCTGAATTTAAAGGAACCCAAAGAGACAAGTACAGTGTTAGAACCCGAAACGGATAAAGGAGGGTGCCTCTCGTTTCTTTTTCACGCCGCGCCGGCTGGGGCAACAGCTGTACTCACAGACGGGCTAAAATATACAATAAAATAAATTCCCAATTCAAACAAGGCACAGCCGCATTTAAAAAATAAAAAATAAAAAAATAAAAAATAAAACTCTCTCCCCCAGTTTTGTGACTCGCCTAAATCGCGTAAATCTGCCCTCGTTGTCATAATGATCCCAGCCTCAAGCAATGGCTTTCAGTCAAACAAGCCACGCCCCTGGTGACCCCATGTCTCGGAGCCACGCCCCACAACACAGGCACACGCTCAGTGGTTTGTTTCGTAACGACATGTCCGCTCTCTCTCTCTCTCTCTCTCTCTCTCTCTCTCTCTCTCTCTCTCTCTCTCTCTCTCTCTCTCTCTCTCTCTCTCTCTCTCTCTCTCTCTCTCTTACACACACACACAAACACACACAGAGTCTCCCTCTCCCTCTCTCAGCTGAGCGGTATTTGCACAAAGCAACAACTTACGCTGTATTTACTCTAAAATATTTTTCTCACTGTTGCTGTCAGATAGACAAACTTGTTTTCAAACCAGACCAAACCTACCGTTACACGTCCGGCGGCCGGTTCCGCAAAGGGGCACTGCAGTCGTGCATCAGGTCCATCTGGAGAATCAGCGGGATTTGGAGGTGCAGACTGATGGCGGTTGGGCTCTCGGACAGTTGGGGTACGCTGACCGGATGGGAAAAGGGGTGGATTTGGAGGTGCAAACTGATGGCGGTTGGGCTCACGGACAGTTGGGGTACACTGACCGGATGGGAAAAGGGGTGGATTTGGAAGTGCAAACTGATGGCTGTTGGGCTCTCGGACAGTTGGGGTACGCTGACCTGATGGGAAAAGGGGTGGATTTGGAGGTGCAAACTGATGGCGGTTGGGCTCACGGACAGTTGGGGTACGCTGACCGGATGGGAAAAAGGGTGGATTTGGAGGTGCAAACTGATGGCGGTTGGGCTCACGGACAGTTGGGGTACGCTGACCGGATAGGAAAAGGGGTGGATTTGGAGGTGCAAACTGATGGCGGTTGGGCTCACGGACAGTTGGGGTACGCTGACCGGATAGGAAAAGGGGTAGACTTGGAGGTGCAAACTGATGGCGGTTGGGCTCACGGAAAGGTGGGGTACACTGACCGGATGGGAAAAGGGGTAGATTTGGAGGTGCAAACTGATGACGGTTGGGCTCACGGAAAGGTGGGGTACACTGACCGGATGGGAAAAGGGATGGATTTGCAGGTGCAAACTGATGGCGGTTGGGCTCTCGGACAGTTGGGGTACACTGATCGGATGGGAAAAGGGGTGGATTTGGAGGTGCAAACTGATGGCGGTTGGGCTCTCGGACAGTTGGGGTACACTGATCGGATGGGAAAAGGGGTGGATTTGGAGGTGCAAACTGATGGCGGTTGGGCTCACGGAAAGGTGGGGTACACTGACCGGATGGGAAAAGGGGTGGATTTGCAGGTGCAAACTGATGGCGGTTGGGCTCACGGAAAGGTGGGGTACATTGACCGGATGGGAAAAGGGGTGGATTTGGAGGTGCAAACTGATGGCGGTTGGGCTCACGGAAAGGTGGGGTACAATGACCGGATGGGAAAAGGGGTGGATTTGGAGGTGCAGACTGATGGCGGTTTGGCTCACGGGGAGGTGGGTTACACTGACCGGATGGGAAAAGGGGTGGATTTGTAGGTGCAAACTGATGGCGGTTGGGCTCACGGAAAGGTGGGGAACACTGACCGGATGGGAAAAGGGGTGGATTTGGAAGTGCAAACTGATGGCGGTTGGGCTCTCGGACAGCTGGGGTACGCTGACCCGATGGGAAAGTGGGTGGGGGGTGGCGCGGGGATGGACATGAACGGTTGAAATCGGTTCCTGGTCGCACGAGCGCTGCATCCAGTCCGCCAGAATGACGGTGTCGTCGAGACCGGTGCGATCTGTGGGGCATGGGGAGAGGAGGGGTGGCTGATTGAGGTGCGATCCCTGGGGTCTCACACAGTGCTGCAGCTGGAGTCGCCCTAATTCCAGTCGTGATGAAGCCCTGGGTCGGGTGGGTCGTGGTGGGTCGGGCCGCTGGGCAAGGTCTGCGAGGAAGCTGGCTGCCTTCTGAGTGCATGGTGCGGGTGGAAGTCTGCAAGACAGCACGTGTGTTCCCAAGGCGGAAATAAAAGAAAGGTCTGGCACTGAATGTTCTATACGCCTCAACTACCCTAACGGTTGCACGGATAGTTATGCGTAAGAGTGCCATGATTTGTTCATCGAGATGGCGTCGACAATACGGCGAGCAAATGCAGAAAAATGGGAGATCCGAGTCCAGACATTCAAAGAGGGTGAAGCATAGGTACCAGGTCTGAGCTTGAGTGGACTCAGGTGCTAGCCAAGTCAGCAGACAGAGAACCTGCGTCACCAGTTCCAAAAATGCACATCTTCTGCATTGTCCAGAATCCATTTTGATTCCTTGGTAACCTGTCAAAATACAAAAAGTTCAAGTAGTATGTGGGCGTGAGGTTTTGTTTGAGATAGACCTGCCAATTGTTTTGTTTTTTTAAATTTAAAAAAAAAATGGTCATGTTTTTCTTCTGTTTTTTCTTGCTATTCTTTGTGTCATCAGTTTGCGTTTTGTTTGTTCGTTTGCCAGGTGTTTTCATAGCAAAACTCACTCCCGTTTGGGCAGCTGTAAAAGACTAACTTTGCTGCAGCAAAGTGCAC
>OY757544.1:7378283-7443283 GCA_963584105.1 Alviniconcha strummeri
AGTCGCGGTTTTGCTATACACATTTTTGTTTCTTGATAGTTCTGGTGTGCACTCTTTTTCATTTTCCTTAGTTGCTTTTTGTTTGTTTGTTTGTGCACTTCTCTTGTTGTTGCTTTGCTTTTGTTGGTTTTGTAGGTTTGCATTTTGTGGACATGATGGGTTGGGTGCTAGGTTGCTGGTTTTGTGGTTTAGTCATTTTTTATTTTATTTTTTAGGGGGAGGGAGGACGGGCAATCATTTCTGCTCCAACTGACTTGGCATCTGTTTTATACTAACTCTTCAGAAATTGAGTCTGTCATTGCTATGACAGTAAGCTCCTGTATTTTTATCATGCATGCGCGCACGCGCGCGCGCGCGCGCGCGCACGCACACACACACACACACACACACACACACACACACACACACACACACACACACACACACACACACACACACACACACACACACACACACACACACACACACACACACACACACACACAGTGCACGCCTGTGTGCAGGGTACAACAAATCTGGGCACACCTCTCGAATTGTGGCAGCCATTGCTGCGCTACCGGTTGAAGTCAAAATTTAATAGTGTGTGCATAACTAATAGCTCAGTACTCCACAAAGCGCAAACACTGTATGCTTGTCTTTTTGTTTCGTCCATCTCATCTGACATTATTCGCCGTACGTGGGGCTGCATAGTTTCTAATAATATTAGTCTCCATAGTCTATCGGTGTAAGTTAATTTTATCAGTGTCTATTCACAGGAAGGTGATATTATCAGTGTCTATCCACAGGAAGGTGATATTATCAGTGTCTATTCACAGGAAGGTGATATTTCAGTGTCTATTTACACTGTGATATTATCACCTTCCTGTGAATAGACTCTGATAAAATTAACAAAACACTGATAGACTATGGAGGCGCTTTTTACTCATGCCAGTCGGTGCGCGTTACAGATCTCCTTTATTATTACCAAGTCTCCGAGATTCACTGGTTTTGGTTGGGGTCGCTGTAAGCGGGTATGTGATGCCTGGAGTTCGAAATGCCGAATGTATAATTATATATATCGAAATGCCGCTTAGTTTTTCATACCGGACTGAGAACACACCCGATATATATTGGTCAGTATTACACACACACACACACACACACACACACACACACACACACACACACACACACACACACACACACACACACACACACACACACACACACACACACACACACACACACACACACACACACACACACACACACACACACACACACACACACACACACACACACACACACACACACACACACACACACACACACACACACACACACACACACACACACACACACACACACACACACACACACACACACACACACACACACACACACACACACACACACACACACACACACACACACACACACACACACACACACACACACACACACACACACACACACACACACACTCCGAGCATCGCTTTCCTGCACCTTCCTCGAAACTCTGCCAGGTTTGGTTACGCCACTGAAGGAGCACTCTTTATCTCCGCGCAGCTGTCCAGGGCCGAAAGGTTCCGGTACTATGACTGTAGAAGCAACGGAGGGCCGAAAGGTTCCGGTACTATGACTGTAGAAGCATCCTAGCGCCAAAGCACGCACGTAAACACGAGACGCATCCACCCTGGGTCAAAAAAGAGAGAAAAAAGTTCCGTCTCGATTCAAACGAGTGTGGTTTTATTTGTGCTGGTGCAAACTTTGCTGTCGGCTATAAATGACACGCCTTCTTTTATTTGAGTTGTTTGTAACAAACTTAGTACTTTTTGAGCACCAACCAAGAACTGCTCGTTAGCTGACAGTTTTCTGGACCCTGTGGCGTAACTAAATACGGCAGTGGTTGAAGGAAGGATGTCGTAAACCAGTGCTTGGAGTTTGAAACACTCACTCACTCTGCGCACTGGCACAAAGAGACAGAGACAGAACTAAAACACGAAAACTTTATTTTATAACTCCCTTAAAGGGATTGTAGTTTAGCTTCAGTCAAAACCTAACTAGTCACGGCCATTGCTAAGCTCCCGATAAGAAAAAATAATATACACGCATCATCAGTTTATTTACATTGTCACAAAATACGATACCGATGCGGCCAGTTACAGCAATAGTGGTCAATAGTGGACTGTTGAAACCTGCATGTTATCCACTGCAGTTGTGTGTGGGTGCTTGAGGTTGTGTAAGCGGACGCCCACAAGTGAATGAGTGAACGAACGGCACGCGTTATGCTTGTCTTTTTGTTTTGTCCATCTCATCTGACATTATTCGGCGTACATAGGCCTGCATATTCTAATAATATTAGTCGTCAGTGTTTTGTTAATTTTATCAGTGAAGATGAAATTGTCTGGAAACACCGCAGAAGACGCCGTTAAACAACAGGGGCAGAACTGAAAAGCACTACAAAGCCTAAAAGAAAAAGAATTCTCGAAGCTGCAGGATGTAAGTTAGGTACTGTTTATGAGAAGGAAGGGCCAGCTCTTCGGATGAAACTTGGATTGAGTTTGACAAAATACAGAGTGCAGAAAAAAATCTTCAGGAGCATCGGGGTTAGATTCGCGAGCGAACAGAAAAAAAAGACAACAGCAAACTGGAGCAATATGTGGCGAAATTCGTGTGGAGAGGAGGAGTCTTGAATGTTGGAATGAAGACGATAGTACCTATGATCTCGAACAAACACCAGTAGCCACCATTACAGATATTCCACAATATGTCACTGAGCTGCTTGACCAGTGCGACATGGAAAACCAGCTTACGCAGCACAACAGCACAATATCCAAAGATGAAGTGTGGGTGAAACTGGGAGGGGACCATGGCGGGGGAACATTCAAGCTAATGCTTCAGATTGCTAATCTTAGAAAGCCCAATTCAAAGTACAACACCTGTCTCCTGGCAATTGCCGAATGTAAAGATACCCCTGACAATCTGAGGCGGATCATTGGCCCATACAAACACCAAATTACAGAGCTAGAGACCGATGCAATGGAGAGACAAAAACGTCCGTCTTTTCTGGTTTGGTGACTATGAATTTCTCCTGAAATGCTTTGGATTGTCAGGGGCACAGGCAAACCATCCATGCCTATTTTGTACAGCATCCAGGGCACAGATTTAGGCACCACCACAGTTTAATGAGGGTAACATCACTTCAAGAAGTCTTAGGCAAATAAGGACAGATTACAGAAAGGAAAGAACAAGCCGTCAGGGAAAGAACAAGAAACATGCAAAGAGGTGCAGAAACGTTGTTCGAAAACCACTGATAGATTTTGAACCATCAGAGCAAGATGCACCACCTTACTTACATATACTGCTAGGGGTAGTAAAACAGCACCACGATCTGCTTGAAAAAAAATGCCATTCCCTCGATAAGTTGATTGCCAACTCGCTGGCCCGTGCAAACAGAGTAGTTGATTTCAAGAGCACCCCGGCATTTGAAGACTATGTGCGGCAACTCAAGAAGACGAGGAAAACGAAAAGGGAAAAAAGACATCTCCAGCAACGTCCTCTTGAGCTCCCTCGACTGACAGCTAAGTGACAGCTTGCCACTGACCGTACTGCAGAAACGGACAGAGAAACTGTCAACCAAAATCAAACAACTGCAGGACGAGATTGACAAACTGACGGCGTACAAAACATTACCTAGACTAGCAGGTCCAGTGACGAGCAACTTAGATTCAGTTCTCCATAAATACCAGATCTACCCACAGGCGTACCACATCAGAGCCTTCATAGAGAACCACTGTCAAAAATACTTGATGGCCAAGGTGTACCAAGGTATCTGTGACAGCGTCGTCACAAAGGCGGAGGAACTGTGTGATCACAGAAATGTTGCTGTCAGAGCGCAATGTCTTTCTATCGGAGAGAATTCCCAGAGGTCCGCGTCATCCCAAAACAACACCTGTTGGAATCACACTGCGTCCCATGGATCCAGAGATGGGGATTTGGGTTGTGTCTGCATGGGGAGCAAGGTGGGGAAGAGACACACGCTACCATCAACTGCCTAAAGAGGCGTGTTTGGGGACTGTGGAGCAAGGAGCAGCAGCTCAGAGTATTAATGAAAGAACACATGGCAATAGTGTCGCCTCTCTTCCACGGGCTGATGCCGTCTTCACACAACGTAACTGTATGCTTCATAAGTGTTACACGTGACGCTTCATACTTGAGTGTCTGTATAATAGTTTTTATTTTCGTGTTCATTTTGAATGCATGGGTACCTTTTACTGCGGCAGTGAAAAAAACTAGTGACATATGTAGAGAAAAACAGCAACACAGGTACCGCAAATATTGTAAATCACCGTCATGTTTATGACTTGTAGCAAATTACTGTCAGTACCACACATCGTGTGACGTGTCCCTAAGGAAAAGAAGGAGCATGAGTAGTGTCTGAAATGCTTGGAGTGCATGTGTTCTTGTAAATGGATTACTGTTCGTCGAGTGAATGAGGCCCGCTTCAAGCGTAAGGTAGGTGAATCATTACTTTCGGTTTGATGTCACTAAAACAGATGCATGTAGGTTTGTGAGCATGACGTTATTACTCTTGCAAAAATCCGTTTGCATGACTTAGCGTCGTGGCAAAAACGTGGAAAAATTAGGTCGGCGACGGAGTGCTCAAATCTCCGTGATTTCTGTGTTGTTTTTGTGCGTCTTGTACGGCATGCGTTTTGCTATTTGTTATGGCATATTTAGTGTCGACAGAAACCTTGTTCTTTTCTCTACAGAGCTCATTTGATACAAAACCTTGAGCTGCAAGTCTTAATGAGTAAAATCCATTGCAATCAGCCACCCCAATTTGACTGCTTTGTCCCTTCACCCGCTCTCGTGTGCTTGCAGCATAGCAAGGTCAGCGCGTCGCGCTTGCTGTGGACAACGCACTTCGCAGCGCACTTCGGTCTGTGTGAAGTGCAGGTTAAAGGTTAAAGTGTTGCTTTACGTCCACAGAAACCGTAGGCTTATTAGGGACGGGAGCCCAGGACGTCCACCTCGACTTTCACACAGCTCCTGAGCTCTGAAGTGCAGGTGTGCCATCTCTGTATTTATAATCTTTGGTGAGACAGAGATGGGTGGGAGACAGAGGGGGGAGACAGAGAGGGATAGGAGAGAGAGGAGGGAGACAGAGAGGGGTGGGGTAGAGAGGAGGGAGACAGAAAGGGATGGGAGAGACATAGGGAAGCAAACTCCAAGCACTGGTTTACAACATCCTTCCTGGGAGGAAGGTACCGGAAAGCGATGATCGGAGTGTGAGAGGGAAGCAGAGAGAGATGGAGGGAGCAAAGGACTCGAAAAGAGAGGGGGAAGACAGGGAGATGGAAGGAAAGAGAAAGGAGACACACAGAGAGGGAGGGAGCAAGCAAGGGAAAGAGAGAGGAGAAGCCAAGAAAATGAAAGGAAAGAGGGGGGAGACACACGAAGAGAGGGTGGGAGGGAACAAGAGAAAAGAAAGGGAGAAGACAGGGAAATGGAAGGAAGGACGCCATATACCGTGACGTCTAAACATATATTGAAGGGGAACGAATGGGTCACACATCTGTCATTGATGAGGATAAGATCAGCACGTAGCATTTGTAAAATATGCAGCTTGGCCAGTGAATCTGATAATAAATCTTAGATGTATATATTTATTTCTGAGTAAAAATATAAATTAAAAAAAATCGTCGGTCCATCGATGTGGTAGGCATTTGAAGGGACACGGATGCCCCGAATCTGATTATTTTCAGTAAATATGAGTCCGTCGAATCACCACTGCTACCCCGCGTAATGATCAAGCAAAAGAAGCGAACAGTTTGCTTACCTTCAGTCTGTTGAAAAAACTCGTGTCGATGTCACTGTGGTTTTGAAACTGTTGACTCCTTCAAATGTTTCACGTCCGCAGAGACAGGGTGTGAGTTTTTGCTGACAGTTCACAGACAGTCCAATGCTGCTTTACGTCCACAGAGACCAGAAGGACTACTAGGGACAGGGCACAGACAGTATCGGATGTCGGCAGTGGTGAAGTGTTGCTTAATGTCCTCAGATGTCAGTTGACATATTAGGGACAAGTTGTGACCAATGCCGAAGCACGGTTCAATAAATCTTTACATCGACGAAAACCAGAAGGCTCGTTAGGACGGACAGCCCAGGACGTCCACCTCGACTCTCACACAGCTCCTGAACTATGATGGATTACGGCAGATGATGAGTTGATGCTTAATGTCCTCAGATGTCATTTGACATATTAGGGACAAGTTGTGACCAATGCCGAAGCACGGTTCAATAAAATCCACATACGTAAGGTGTATGCGTGTTTAGCTGTAACCTGCCACCTGCACTTTTGGCAGAATGACCGGGATTTTTTACGTGCTACTGTGGTAACACGGGGGTGGAACGGATACCGAAATAAGAGTCAGCACAGAAAGTCGACCCTGGAGAAGAAAATTCTCCCGCCGTTCCAGCAGGGATTCGAACCCGCGACCTTTCAATCACGAGTCCGGTGCTCTAACCACTGAGCTATCCCCGCCCCCATTTCGGCAGACAGCCCCACTGCTTTTTATACCCGCACAGTACTGTGCGTGCTGCGGTAGAGGTTCCTGCTGGATCACGACTCCGTTTAGAATACCCAAAGCGGTTTGTGTGAACGATTGCAGAATTTCTAGCGGTGGGAAGATTTGGGTCACCGCTCTGTGACACATATGGTAAAATGTAAGGCGGCGGGTCGTTTTGACGGTGTAGTCAAATGCTTGAGTGTAGAATGTGCAATGAAGAAGACAGTGTTTAACGTTGTCGGTGAGAAAGATTTGGGTTACCGCTCAGTGGCATGTATGGTAAAATGTAAGGCGGCGGGTGTTGACGGTGTAGTCAAGTGCTTGAGTGTAGTTGGTGGGAAGTGTAACGTTTTTTGTGTAACGTTGTCGGTGGGAAGATTTGGGTTACCGCTCAGTGATATGTATGATAAAATGTAAGGCGGCGGGTGGTTTTGACGGTGTAGTCAAGTGTGCAATGAAGAAGACAGTGTTTAACAGTTTTCGACGCAGGGCCGCATTTCCAAGAAGGATCGTTTGCTACGTGTCGATTAACAAGACCTTGATTCAGGTCGCTAAGTGAGGATCGTTTTCTACGTGTCGATTATGAAGATCTTGATTGAGGTCGCTAAGTGCAGTCTCGGATGTCGGCAGTGGTGAAGTGTTGCTTAATGTCCTCAGATGTCAGTTGACAGATTAGGGACAAGTTGTGACCAATGCCGAAGCACGGTTCGATAAATCTTTACATCCACGGAAACCAGAAGGCTCGTTAGGACGGACAGCCCAGGACGTCCACCTCGACTCTCACACTGCTCCTGAACTATGATGGATTTCGGCAGTAAGTAAGTAAGTAAACGTGGTGCTTAACGTCCACAGAAACCATAAGGCTTATTAGGGACGGGGAGAAGTGTGTGTGTGTGTGTGTGTGTGTGTGTGTGTGGGGGGGGGGGGAATATGGAGGTGGGGGAAGAGGGAGATTATATACCTATCGCTACATTTCGGCAGACGGCCCCGCTGCTTTTTATACCCGCACAGTACTGTGGGTGCCGCGGTAGACGCAGGACATCGGAAATGAAAGGTAAGACGGGTAAAGGGAAGGAATGTGAACCCAGGCAGAGAAAAAAAGAGGTATAGCGTTTTGGTTCCTGTTGGATCGCGACTCCGTTTAGAATACCCAAAGCGGTTTGTGTGAACGATTGCAGAATTTCTAGCGGTGGGAAGATTTGGGTCACCGCTCAGTGACACATGTGGTAAAATGTAAGGCGGCGGGTCGTTTTGACGGTGTAGTCAAATGCTTGAGTGTAGAATGTGCAATGAAGAAGACAGTGTTTAACAGTTTCCGACGCAGCGCCGCATTTACAAGAAGGATCGTTTATTACGTGTCGATTAACAAGATCTTGATTCAGATCGCTATTGTGAAGACGTAGCTTTGTGTGTGTAATTTGTGGGTGACAGGTGCCAATATAAAAGTATACAGGTACAGATACAGAATGGGGATTTCTTTGGATATACCATTTTTTGTCGCAGCCTCGCAATTGCAAGAAGACATCCCGCGACATAGATAGAAAAGAAAACAAGGAAGAATACAAATACCCCACTGCAGTTATGCAGTTTCTGTGTGCAAAACCGTGGGATTATGACACAAACTTCAACACTGACTGCTTGAAATCAGCTGGGGGTGGGGAGTGGTGGGGTTTTGTCAGCTTGGTTAATGTGAAGTAGAATAGACAGACTAAACTCATCGACCTCAATAACAAAAAGAAAAGGTTACGCGGCATGGAAGGTACTTTGTCTTCTCAGTGATGTCAACCACTTCGTGGCAGTACCACTGTGCAGACACTGTCCTTCTGCCGAGTATGTGAAGATGTTTGTGTATTTCTAGACGATAAATATTCCAACAAGATCTCACAATAATATCGGCCGTTAACGGCCAGTTTATCTATCAGTGAACGCTCGTTCTTTTATCAGAGTACACGTACCATTTCGACTCTCTTCTCTCTTCAAAAGTTGTTAACAGTGGACGCTCTCTCGTGACGTTGTCCCTCACAATTAATGAAACGTTAAAATGACTCTCACCATTGCCCATCTTAATGCAGGAGTCATTCTGGTGGTGACAGTCTCCCTCTTCCCAACACCTGCTGGGATCTCGGTCCCCTCCAGTACCTCTTCGGAGACGACTCCGCTTGAAACAAATTTAACCAAACCTTCATCTACCTGAGAAACATTAGTCTTCTGAACCTGAACGGACTGACGGTCCGTCCCTTTTCTATTATAATTATACTGAGGAATAGTGGAAGTCATCTCCGACCTCACCACTGTCACAATCAGCGCATCTTCTTTCATCACTTGGAACACCTAATGATCGTCTTTGCTAGATTGGCAGTCTGTGGTTACTAAGTCTAAATTTCAATACTCTTTGTCTTAGTGTAGATGGGAGATAGGTTAGATATTCCTCAAAGCAAAATTTCTTTTTAAATAAACGATAATTACAACGAACACTATTTTCTGCTACTCTTCTTTGCCATTCTTGTAGAAATTGATCCCTTAGTCTTTGCTTCACTATACGCTTAAAACTTTCAATGGTATGAACTTGGTTAGATCAAATATAAGAGAATCTTAAACTATCTTGTAATGGTGTGGCGTCGTCGACAGGACAAGACACAGGCAGCGGAGTCAATAAAGTGGAGACCACCGCAGGCGAATAGCAGCAATCAGTTTTTACTTGTTCAGCCGCAGACAGTTTTCAGCACACACAAAATCCTCACGCTCACGCATAGATAAGAGAACGGCGCGGGCCACAGGGAACACACGCTATCGCTACAGTAAAAACGGCCCTCTGGACCACCAAATGGCTGACAATTGTGTTTCCCTGGCCCGCACAAATACACTTTCCTCTACAATAACTAAACTAATTAAAACATCAAAAACATCAAATAAAAGCTACAGTTACCATCTTTTAAACCGTATAAACAAAATGTACACACATGACTTATTTTATTTACACAAAGAGTGGGAAGCGTGGCTTGCGCCTGTCTATATACAGATTCGTACAACTAAATCACAACTAACACAATGTACAAAATATAAATGTCACTAAAACTTACATCGGAATAAAGAGCACGCTCCCACGGTTAAAATGGTACATAACAATTACAATACAACGCTCTGTAAGAGAAGCAAGACAAACTCAAAGACTAGCATTAAAACAATCGGTGCGAACTTTCGCCTGGGGCGCGTAACCTTAGTCGCAGCAGCGCTGATAGTGAGATTAAGTAGTCTATGAATACAACTTAGCTTCTACAGTACACAATACTTAATAAGTTAATTTCAACCCAAAATAAACACTAAACATGAAGTCAGCTAAGCAAAATACTATACGACAACGCATTGATCGACACAGAATTACTTTAATCGAATCAAAACAACATTTCACTACCATTTATTAGTACTAAACAAAGCGCGCCATGCAGACGACGGCTATAAAAGAGTGGACCTAGAGAGGCATCGGCTACTAATTAAGCTCGATCCGGTGTCTGAATAAACGTTAAATAAACATTCTAAGATGCCAAAATATATTACTCATAGCCTTAGTGCATAAAAAGGACTAGATAGACAAAGAGTAGGTAAACAAACAAGCGGTCAAAATGTTAAGGGAGAAAAACAGATTTGAAAAAGGCGCGCACTGGCGGCTATCGCCGGTCGGCTGTGTGAAGGCCATGTGGCGTTACGCCACACGCCGCGCTTCAAAACAAAAGCGTCGTCTGCTCCGGTTCCCGGGTTACTAAAGTACAGTAATGAAACTGCATTGATCCGTTAAGCGGGGCGGGATTATTGTAAAACGTACAAAGAGCACTTGCTCACAATCTAATAACGAATGCACTTTCATAAGCCACGGGAGTTTATAATCGCATGCATAATACAACTTAGAACATAGCTGAAACATTAGGTTAGAAATCTTAGGCGATTCAGAGTGAGAGGTACTGCACAAACCATACCAAAATCCTAACATCCTTCATTTTGCTTCAATTTCTATCGGATATCTTCCCATTTCCCCAAGCACCATACATGCTGGGGTTGTAACTTTGACACCTAAGATCCATACCATCTTAACTCTGAACTAAGATCCTGGTTCCAGAAGCCCTTTTGTCCCTACAACAAGAGTGTCTGGCACTAAACAAAACCAGGTCTGGCCCTGCCGGCCGGTCAACTGATACGCCGGTTGACCTGGCCAAGCGCCTGTCAAACATGGGCGAACTGTTTTGGGAAGTTCTAAACATGTACATCTGGATGCATGCGCTGCCTTTCCAGTGAGATCGTCTCTCAGTTTTTATTCAAGTTCCAGAAATTGTTTGGTCGGAACTCGCGTAGAGCCTGTAGTCTATGAACACAACCGCCATTTGCAGTTGCGAGGTAACGCAGCTATCCTCATTAAGCCTTTTTCTTTTTTTACAAGCTTTAAGTCCGAACTCAAACAAAAAATATATATATATTAGACTGAGAGATGTGCCGCTCTTCATCAGTTGATCCCTTAGGTGGCCACAGCCAGGTCGTTGCTTACACTGACACTCTAAGGGTCTGATACAGGAGGAAAAACCGTAAAACAAAACAAAACAACAAACACCACCCCGGCAACAGGCAACATTAACCTGTTAAAACTACTGGGAGGAGGGGGGGGGGGGGGAGGGATTACAGTGTGACACAGAGCAAGTGTTAGGCATATTCATATTAAGTTAATATTTATATATCATTCACTATGACTATGTGTGTTGTACTTCTAGTGTATATTATATCTAATGTAATATAACACAGACGAAGTATTTCAAATGAAATCAAACAAATCTTTGCCACATCTCTCTCTCTCTCTCTCTCTCTCTCTCTCTCTCTCTCTCTCTCTCTCTCTCTCTCTCTCTCTCTCTCTCTCTCTCTCTCTCTCTCTCTCTCTCTCTCTGTGTATATATATAAACTAAAAAACATGCTTGGACTTTGTTATACCTTCTCTACATGACACCATATTAAGTCCTTCCTGCACGGTGCGGTACACAGGAGTCATAGAGATCGAGCCCTCTCTCTCTCTCTCTCTCTCTGGGTCATTCTCAGAAATTGTGTACCAATACTGTGACATAGGTACCAAAAAAATGTAAATGCTTTATAACTCCTAATATGTAAGTTTACATCTTGTTTAACACCTATTGCATGTGAGGAATTGAAAGGGGGGGGGGGGGGGGGGAAGATAATCTGCACTATTTACTCTACGTTCAACTTTAGTCAGACTGTTGGTGAAATGGTCTTTGTAAGTTTTGAAGTTGAAAAGACGAGAATATTTTTAGTTCAGTTAGTAGTTCGTTGGTGCTGGGTCTTCATGCGGTCGTGGGGTGCAGCAGCCTCCTTTCCCGTGTGAAGGATGGTTCCAATTAGCGGCGGTCAGTTCGCCGAGCTGTAGACAACAAGCCTCCCTGTACATGCAAGGGCATGGAAGAGCTGCCTTCCCTATTCTGTTACAAATTCTTCTTTTATTCCAAATTCTGGGCCACTGATGCCGTATTAGGTATAAAGACCCTCCATTTTAATCCCCCGCACCACTCGCCCTCACAGAAGTTTAAGGACCGTGTGTCCTCTTTTGCCAGTCACTTTGCCGAGCCTCCAGGTCAGTCTCCAAGTCAAACTAGTGTTTTGGCTCAATTTAATCCACATTCAACAGGTTGCTTTGACTATCTTTTACCTTCCTAGTTCCTGAATGATGTTTTATTGTTGTTTGATTGTTGTAGTTTCTATGGTTTGAGATCTAGCGTCGCTAATGTTTTCAGTTATTTTTCACGTTTGCTTAAATGATTAAGTACAGGGGCCAGCTTCGTGGTAGCCACGAGTTGTTTCAAATATATGGGTTATAACACTTGTTTTCATTTCATGATTGATGTGTTGAATCTTAAACTGTGTTTCGTTACAGATGTTCTGACTGAGAGGTCAGGTTCGTTATCCGAGCCTGGCTCCATTTTTTCCATTCTGATCTAAACCTCCGAATGGAGTTCCTTTATTTTACTAATTAGATAAAGCCTGTTCCGCGTATCCGCGATTAACAGGTTCGACTTTTCTGTTTAATATTATGTGAAAAGGCCAGCTCCGCGATAGTCCGCGATTAGCTTTTTGACTTTTCCATAAATAATTCTCTTGTGTATTCCATCTTCCACTATCCCGGACTTGGAAGATACCTTAAAGTTTTCTTCTATAATTCAATGTAAGACCCTACTGAGAAATTATAAAGTGAGGCGATGTTTTTGGTGAAACACCGGTTGTGAACTGTCTTTTCACAGGTTTGTAGCTCAGACTTTCGTAACCCGCACGAACGATTTTGTGTTGACTTAATTGTTGTTTATGTTAAATTCTCAGGTAATGAGACAACCAGATAAAGTTTACCTAGCTATATCAGTTGGCTTTTCGAACCTTTGTGCGTTCTAATCTCTTCTTTTGTCTGCTTATGATATGCTTGTGACTTACGTTTTTGATTCAATAATATTTGGAACTTTCATTCTCCACTTGAATTCGAGTTGAAAGTGAGGTGGGAATAAAAATAGAACGATTTTGTGAGTGAGTGTGGATGTGTGTGTGTGTCAGTGTGTATGCTGGATCACTTCCTGATACTGATAGTCTTGAGATGCCACGTACAAGTAATTAACGCAAACATGTTTATAACCTAACCTGCTAGTGTTCTCAGTTGTGTGGCCATAGAATCGCTCGACATTTGATCCCTTCACGCACTAGAGATGTTACAATAATACTGAAGCAGCAGTAAATTCTTAGATTTTATTTTGGTACATTCGTCTTTAACATCAGTCGTAATGAAAAAGACACCGTTTCAGTTTCCCAGTCACGTTGCGAGTGAAACGGAAGGTCGAATTTCCGACTTCTACCACGATTTAAAATAAAAGTAGTCTTGTTGTTTCAAGTAAATGTTTTAACTCAAACGTGCAAGTAATTAACGCAGACATGAGTGTGGATGAGTGTGGATGTGTGTGTGTCAGTGTGTATGCTGTATCACTTCCTGAGTACTGATAGTCATGAGATGCCACGTGCAAGTAATTAACGCAAACATGTTTATAACCTAACCTGCTAGTGTTCTCAGTTGTGTGGCCATAGCGGAATCGCTCGACGACATTTGATCCCTTTACGCACTGACAAGGGATGTTACAATAATACTGAGGCAGCAGTAAATTCTTAGATATTATTTTGGTACATTCGTCTTTAACATCATAATGAAGAAGACACCGTTTCAGTTTTCCAGTTGCGAGTGAAACGGAAGGTAGAATATCCGACTTTTGACCTCGATTTAAAATAAAAGCAATCTTGCTGTTTCAAGTAAATGTTTTAACTGAAACTAATATGCCCGAAAAATATTATGTTAGTCCATGACGGTCATTTTTGTGCCAGTTTAAAGAAATTTTCATCATCCCTCCAAACAGACCAGATTTTTTTTAAATCTCACTTCTACAAGTTCTTGAATTTCTGATCACAATCTACGAGCTACAACTTTGTTAATTGTTTGTTTATGAGTATATTTTGAACTGTGAATCACTAATGTCCTTTTTCATTAATTATTTATTTGTATTTGATTCTGGTATGTCCATCATGGTTGACTTGATGATAGTGTCAAGTTACTACTTATGAGCTGATTCACCTTTATTGCACTGTGTACTTGTGTATGTGCCAGTGTGGCTGTGTGCACTTTCATGTATGTTTGTTAGCTGTGTATGTGGGGGGGGGGGGGGGGCGGGGGGGAGTGAGGTGAGACAATGTTATGTATTCATATTAAGTTAAAAAAAAATCTTTTCTTTTTCTTTAGAAAGTTAGATGTGTCAAAGAGGAAATAAATTCGGATCTATAGCTGTGAACAAGAGTGAGACAGAAAACGTCATACGGTATTCATATTATAATTTTTATATATATATTTTTTATAGTTGTATTACAGAAAAATTCAGTTTTTACACACACACACACACACACACACACACACACACACACACACACACACACACACACACACACACACACACACACACACACACACACACACACACACACACACACACACACATGATAGGTGCGAGATTTGCTTATATATTACACCAGAGAACATAACTTTGGTGTTGTTCCCGGCACCCAGCTAAATTCCCCAAGATGAGAAACCTGTGTCAATGTGGAATCATGTCAACACATAATATAGTTGCATGTCAGTGCCTGTTGTATGGAGACGCACACACACACACACACACGCACGCACGCACGCACGCACGCACGCACGCACGCACGCACGCACGCACGCACGCACGCACGCACACACACACACACACACACACACACACACACACTCAGTGTAGTGTCTCTGTAGAGAGAGAAAACAATTAAAACCAGACCGAGGAGCAGAGCACTCCAGCAGTCGAAGGGACTGAAACGTAAATTTTCTCCCTTATGCGTTGTCTCTCTGGAGAGATTGAGAATCGGTTGTTGTTTTTGTGTGCGTTTTTCTTGAAGTTATGCCTGGTCAACCATGATTATTATATCTGCGCGAATATATAGAGAGGATGGGTGGGGGGGGGGGGGGGGGGGGATTCACCAAATACCAAAGGCGTAGAAATGGCAAACGTTAACATCTGAAAAGTGAAATTAGTATGGGTCTTCATATTTGATCGCGTATTGATCATGAATGAACACACACATACACGTACACACTGACAGGTAAAGCCGAAACACACGCATGAGACCCAAGTTAAGCGAACAACTCTAAAGTGTGGTTCCTTCTTTGGCTTAGTTAACTTTAGTCCAGCTCCGGAACCGTGGTCGCTGGGTTTGTATATATACAACCGGCAATGTGGTTGGTGTCGCAGCCCCCCCGGCCCTCGGCCATCCGGCCTACGGCGCCGCTGCTTGTTTCTGCTATGGGTAATCTTTATTACTAACAAATGTCAGTCATCTTAGGGGTGGGCTAGTTTAGGCTTTAACAGAGGAAATGAAGAGGCGTTAAGACGACATGCAGTTTCAAAAATCGAAGCTGTAGTTTTGAGATTATATCCATCTTCTCGCACGCCTATATTTCACAACTTTACAAAAGGATTGGGTGCAGACATTTTTCTAAAAGTTCTAATTGTATAACTAGTGGCAAATTAAGCTGCTTCTGTGGACGTAAAGCAAAATCGTCTTTTATTTTTTGTGAGCCGGTTTGGCCTAGCGGTAAGGCGGTAGGCTGGTAAGCAGAAGGACCTCGGTTCAATACCGCTTCGGCTCTCCTTTCCCTTCAAAAAGGTTGTGGTTTGTGGACACTGTCTTGTGACTTTGTTCATCACTTCCTACTAAAACATTAAAATGGCTCTCATCGCTGCCCATCTTAATGCAGAAGTCATTCTGGTGGTGACAGTGTAGCGATAGGTATGTAATCTCCCTCTCCTCTCACCTCCATACTCCCTTCACCCCCCCCACTCCCCCCCCTCCGCCTTCTCCCCGTCCCTAATAAGCTGTACGGTTCCTGTGGACGTTAAGTACCATTTTTAATTACTTGCTTACTTTATTTTTAGTGAGCTGTTTTGGCCTAGCGATAACGAAGTTAAGCCCGTTCTTAACTGGACGAATGTTTGTTCGCCCGAACATACTTCGGACACTTCGACGAACTATGATTCGTTTCTTAATTGAACATTTAGTTCGCCGAATATGGTTCGGACAGTCCAGACTTGACTTCATTCTCAACTGGCTTGTAATGAGATGCAAGCTTCGGCCCGAACTTGCGGCAGACGCGCAGCAGACAGCATGATCGAAAATGTAGGCTAAAGTCAAGTCAGTCAAGTCAGTATACTTTAATCATCCCTCACAGGGTAATTCAACTAACTACTATATCATTCTGGGTTCTCCGAGACAAGGCTGCGCCTTCCACAAGTCAACACAAGTCAACAAATAAACAAATTCCCTTCGAAGCGAGTGAAGAACCTAGCGACACCGTCATCCATTTTTATTTTTGGTTTTTCTCCATTTACAGGAGAGCTCTGCTCTCAGCCAATCAGAGGCAATGATCGTCCAATAGGGCGAATGTTCCCAGAACATGTTGAGCGAAGGTTTTTGGACCCCGAATATAGCTTGGACGAATACTTCCAACTAGGTTCGCGAAGAAAAGTTGGCCCAATTAAGAACCAACTAGCTTCGCCGAATACTTCCAACTAGGTTCGCAAAGAAACATTCGCCCAATTAAGAACGGGCTTTAGGCTGGTAAGCAGAAGGACTTTGGTTCGAATCTGCTTCGTCTCTCTTTTCTCTTCAAGAGTTGTGGTCTGTGGACACAGTCTTGTGACTTTGTCCCTCATAATTATGAAACATTAAAATGGTTCTCATCGCTGCCCATCTTAATGCAGAAGTCATTCTGGTGGTGACAGTGTAGCGATAGGTACATAATCTACCTCTCCCCCACCTCCATACCCCCTTCCCCCCTTCTCCCCGTCCCTAATAAGCCTCGTGGTTTCTGTGGACGTTAATCACCATGTTTACGTACTTTATTTTTAGTTAGCTAAGCCCCGCCCACTCCAGTGCGCATGCGTCCCGATCCCTTGTATCGGTTGCAGTTTGTTTAACTGTGTGGCAGACTGACGGTCCGCCCCTTTTCCAATACGGCCGGGCTCACGTCATTTGCTACGTAAAATTAATGTGTGGCACTCTGTCAAAGGTCAAAGTCCCCCATGTCGAAGACAGTTTGTAATAGTAAAGTTCGTCGGCCAGTCGATGTGGTACATTCCTCTATGGTCGCTTTACTCGGTAAGAAATTGAATATTTCAAACTGCCACCGTTTCCGTGATTAACATTTTCAATCAATATGACCAAGTCCTTGTCATTTGTGCAGCCACCATTACTGATAAACAAAAGAAGGAAAGAAGTTTATTTTGTTTTTAAATTTATTTGTTTACCTTTAGTCTGTTTGTGTGGCGTCAGTGTCAGCGTGGTTACTGGATGGATCGACTCATATTATCTATATAGTTTAATTATTACTCATAGGTTCACTTACATGGTACCGGAAACCTGGTCTGATTGGCCGGTTCGGTTCGGCTGTGTTGCTTAATGTCCTCGGATGTTGGCTGACATATTAGGGACAGTCTGAGACCAATGCCGAAGCATGGTTCAATACTATACTGCTTTACGTCCACGGAAATCATAAGGCTCATTAGGACGGACATCCCAGGACGGCCACCTCGACTCTCACACAGTCCTGACCTATGTCTGAATGGACTAAGTGAGTAAGTAAGTAAACATGGTGCTTAACGTCCACAGAAACCATGAGGCTTATTAGGGACGGGGCCCGGAGAAGGGGGAAAGGGGTATGGAGGTGGGGGGAGAGGGAGATTATATACCTATCGCTACACTGTCACCACCAGAATGACTTCTGCATTAAGGTGGGCAGCGATTAGAGCCATTCTAATGTTTCATAATTGTGAGGGACAAAGTCACAAGACAGTGTCCACAGACCACAATTTTTGAAGAGAAAGGAGAGCCGAAGCAGATTCGAACGGAGGTCCTTCTGCTTACCAGCCTAACGCGTTATCGCTAAGCCAAACCGGCTCACTAAAAATAAAGTAAGTAAACACGAGGCTTAACGCCCACAGAAACCATAAGGCTTATTAGGGACGGGGAGACCGGGGGGGGGGGGGGTATGGAGGTGGGGGTAGAGGGAGATTATATACCTGTCGCTACACTGTGACCACCAGAATGACTTCTGCATTAAGATAGGCAGTGATGAGAGCCAAATTACATTTAAGGTGTTTGTTGAAATGTACGTTAATGTGGTTTACGTGATGAGTTCTTTGTACAGCGCAGTGGGTTTAAGTCTGGTTAGAGAACAGCATTTTGTAAGAATCGAGACCCCAGAAGGGGGGGCGGGGGGGGGGGGGGGGGGAACTATACCTAACGCAACACTGTCACCGCCAGAATGGCTCCTGCATTCAAATGGGCAAGACTGTGAGCCGCTTAATATTTAATTGTGAGGGACAAAGTCACAAGACAGTGTCCACAGACCACAACATTTGAAGAGAAAGGAGAGCCGAACCTGAATCGAACCGATGTCCTTCTGTTACCAGCCTAACGCCTTACCGCTAGGCCAAACTGGCTCACCTTGTTTGTGGAATTACTTGGTTTAAACAAAATGTATTTCTTATATAACAATTCATTAACAACATAACAGTTGGGCCGCGCAACAAGTATTATTGGAATTACTTTAGTTTAGTAACTGCGATACAAACATTTCTGCATGTCCTAGATATTGCAGGCAGAGGTGTTTTTGTTTTGTTTTGTTGTTGTTTGCTTGTTTGTTTTTGGTTATTTGTTTTTATTTGTTTTCCCACTGATTGTGTTACGTTAAAATTTGATTATCCCTCCCCCCCTCCACACACACACACACACACACACACACACACACACACACACACACACACACACACACACACACACACACACACACACACACACACACACACACACACACACACACACACACACACACCAAGTCTAAGACAAACTACTGCAAACAAGTATCCATGTTTCATTATTCAGTCCAGTATGACACAGTAAGAAAAGAAAACAAATCATAATGGGTCACACTTTACAGACAGAAACACTAATACACGTAGAAAAATAGCAGACTTTATCTAAAAAAATAATAATTTAAAGTTCCGAAACCCAAATTTTAACTGTTCTGATTACACAGTGTTTCTAACAATAAGCATCACTTCTATAAAACTCACAAAAGCCGTAAATACTCACAATCGTGGAGAAGCTATGCTAAAGATCTCTTATGTTGTGTACTCGTATTTTATTGGTTTTGACTGACTGTTGATCGATTGTTTCTCTATAGAGATACGCTCTGCTCGTCAGCAGACTCATTGCGCTCGTCTCTTTTCATTGCGCGTTTTGAATATCTACACGCTCTAGTCCCTTGTAACTGAATGAGAGACTGTAGCCTTTTTATTGCGCATTTTGAATATCAACCGAAGTGATGTACTCACTGCGCTCTAATCCCTTGTCACCGAATGAGAGACTGTAGCCTTTTGAATTGCGCCATTTTAGCCATTGCGCGCTTTGAATATCAACCGAAGTGGTGTACTCGCTGCGCTCTAATCCCTTGTGACTGAATGAGAGACTGTAGCCTTTCGAACTGCACCATTTTAGCCACTGCGCGTTTTGAATATCCACCAAAGCGGTGTCCTCACAGCGCTATTTGGTTGTCGCATGGGTGGCGCTAGTCTAACATCTACATGAATAACCTGTGGAACAGTTTACAACCAGAAAGAGAGGTTGAGTCTAATATTGCTGAAGTGCAGTTTTTGAAAGCTTTGAGCGCTTTACAAAGAATATGACTGGAAGTGGGGGAGTGATTAATATACATGTACAAATATCAAACAAATAAGATTTCATTTGAAAACGAATATTGGTCAGAGAAGAGAGAGAGTGAAATGATGGTGATGATGATTATGAATGATAATGATATTTCATTACTCAAGGATAAAGATTCAAACACAAATCAGATCCTCCTCCTCCTCCTCCTCCTTCTTCTTCTTCTTCTTCTTCTTCTTCTTCTTCTTCTTCTTCTTCTTCTTCTTCTTCTTCTTCTTCTTCTTCTTCTTCTTCTTCTTCTGCTTCTCACAGACAGACAGAGAAGCAGACAGACGGGCAGAAAAAGGTTTATCTGCTCTTCGATATTTGCGTTTGTGATAGAGTTTGCGGTTTGGGGAGAGAGAGACTTTCTCTTGCAATACTTTCAGTGGTTCACAAATCCATTGTTCGCACAAACCACTTTTTGGTATTGTAAGCTGAGTCGCGACCTTTCCCATTCGCTCGATTACATTTCAGCACCCAGCCACCCACCCACCCACCCCATCTCTCTCTCTCTCTCTCTCTCTCTCGTTTTTTTCTTCCGTGGCATGAATCTTGAACAGTACAATAAAAAGTACAATACAATGTACACGTTGACGGTGGGTGGACTGACTGACTGAATGAATGACTGATTAACTGATCAACCGCAGAAGTTTTATCATGACAAAAGATAGCACAAGAAAATCAAACATTCAAAACAACTAAAAGTTCAGTCAAGTCCCAGTAGCTAACAATAAGACAAGCATAATGACAGGCATACACACATGTACTTATTTACAGCTGAAGAAAGACGTTTACCTCTGTACGGAGACAAAGAAGTCTTCCTTAAACAATAATGATAGGTATCTTTTATAAGGCGCTACACAAAATTACTGCGCTTTACAAAACGTTTTTAAAAAGAAATCCGCATTTAGTTACAGTAATGCCATGGAAATGAAAAATAGCAATAATTACGCAACAAATCAATGTGCAAGAAAACTTACAATACGCAAGTAAATTATGTACAAGAAAACTAACATGGTTAAAAAAAAAAAAAATTGACAAAAGAAACCAATAGCATACACGTTTGTTTGTTTTAAATCATATTTTTTTCATGTTGAGGAAGCAGACAAATAGCATACAGGGTTTAAAAAAAATAATATCATAATTATTTAAGGTTGATGAAACAAACCAATAACATGCACGGTTAAAACAAAGCAAAACAAAAAATCTTAATTTGAAGAAAGAAACCAAAACATACACCGTTTAAATCTCATTACAAAACAAATTCAGGCTGGCGCAACAAACCAGTTTCTGTCACACTTCCTGCCTATTTTGTACCGCCGTTAACGAATTTGCTGTAGAACGTTTTTTCTTCCGTGACCTACAAACTGTGACACGCGAAATTCGCCATGCGGACAGATTGCGTTGTCTCCCTGGAGAGCGACAGGTACGGTATGAAGTACCAGCTACACACAAAGTTCGAGTGGTGATGATGATGAGTTGATGCTTAATGTCCCCAGATGTCATTTGACATATTAGGGACAAGTTGTGACCAGTGCCGAAGCACGGTTCAATAAAAGCCACATACGTAAGGTGTATGCGTGTTTTTGTGTTTTGTAAAAGGTTTTACATGTTGCCTAATCGAAAATTATATCGCATGTATTTGAACAGCAAAGTGAATTCTCTATTTTCACTGGGTTTGTTTTCCGCTTAGTAACCAACTGGAGCGTGTTTTTTGTTGATTTGTTTGTTGTTACTGTTTTGTTAGAATGTTTTTATCTATCTTTGTTGTGTTTGTTGTTATAGATGTTTGTTTTCTGTTTGTTTTCTTTTTGTAGGTTGTTGCTTGTTTGTTTTTAACGTCCTTGATTCGAGGTTTAAATTTTAATCTATTCCATCTATTGGAAAAACGCCAGCCTTCCGGAATAAATCTGTATAGAGGCGAAGGCTAGTTCAAAGACCGTAAAGCTAACAAACTGCTTGGTTGTACAATCTTTGGCTACTTCAGTTAAAGACAGTTTACGCCTAATATAAATTGTCTCCCCTGGGCTGTGCAACTAGGCTATAATCCGCTGATTTTGTTTGTTTGTTTGTTTGTTGTTGTTGCGAAGCATGATGTAATGTTATTTTGGACACATGTCAAACAAAGAACATTAATGCGGTTTCAGAAATGGACAGGAAAACAATATAGTTCAACCAAAAACAAATAAGTGGCTAGCTAGCTCTCCATCCCATTTTCATCATTTTTCACCGTTTAATTGTTGTTGAAATGTCCTTTTGTAGCTTGATAAAGGGGATTACCCCAAAATTCGCATGTTGTGTTTTGTTTTAATAGATAGCTTTGTTTTGAACCTTTGTGTGTGTAAGTGTGTGTGTGTGTGTGTGTGTGTGTGTGTGTGTGTGTGTGTGTGTGTGTGTGTGTGTGTGTGTGTGTGTGTGTGTGTGTGTGTGTGTGTGTGAGTGTGTGTGTGTGTGTGTGTGTGTGTGTGTGTGTGTGTGTGTGAGTGTGTGTGTGTGTGTGTGTGTGTGTGTGTGTGTGTGTGTGTGTGTGTATCAAAGAACATTAATGTTAATGATAATTACGCAGAGTAATAAATAATCAAAAACTCTCGCAGATTTACTTAGTCAGCACCTTTCAGTTTCGAGTCTCTTCGAAGTCGGAACTAAACGACAAAAAAAAAAAAAAAAAAAAAAAAGGGAAAAAGAAAAGAAAAAAGAACTCTGCTGCTGAGGAGAACAAAACACAAACCATCAAATTACAAATAAAGGCTGATTTTCACCGTTATGACACATCGCTTTATGATTGAAGGTTTGTTTTTGTTTTTGCTTTTTAAAGTTGAAAGGACCAGGATGTCAGAATGAGAAAGGAGCTTGGTGTGTGTTTTTACACCCAGTCAACCATGACGGTTATATCAGGGTGACGAATTGAGAAAGGTAAATTTTCCTGCTAGGTGGCAAAGTCATGATCCAGGCTTTAAAAAAATGACTGGGTGTTAAAAAATAATAGCGTATCTCTATCTTCTTCTTTTTTCTGTTTCTTTCTTTCTTTTTTTCTTTTTTCTGGATACCTCTGGGTTCTCCGCAGAGGGGACGTTGCATACAAATTTCTGCACATCCACAAAACTTTTTCTTAAAGCATATTTTAAATTATTATTCAAGGAGTAGACTACATCAAGACAAAACAGTACAATTAAGGAGTTTACCTTAAAAATGCCCCGTCAGTTATGTCGAATGTACAAATCCTGTATGCTGTATAATAGTTTAATATTTACCGGAATCTAAATACACATTGTCCGGTGGTCCGTAACCACTAAAATTGGCAGCGGACCGATAGAACTCTCCTTTCCACTGGTCCACCGGACCACTTATTTTTCTCGAGATATGTCAAGCGTTTTCTCATGCCATAGCACACAGATGTCTTGATCTCTGTGGCTCATATCCCTAAGTACGTTACCGAGCAAAGGGCAGCGGCTGTCTCAATTGACAACTTCCAACACAGCACACAAGCCACGACAACACACGAAAATGGGTTCTATGAAAAACAGTCCCCATGATATTATGTCTCTAGTCTCTCTCTCTCCTTCATTGGTAGTTCGCTCGTTTCTGCGGACCAGTGAAAACCATGGTGGACCCGACCAAACACATAAAAGTTTCAAAAGAACGCTTATTTATTATGACACAGACACACAGTCAATTGTTTGATATTGTGTCATAATAAATAGGCGTTCTTTTGAACATTAATTTTCATGTCTTTGGATCTTATTGTAGAACGCTAGCAGTCATTCTTGTTTCACGTTTTGTTTTAAGTTGGACCATTAAGGTTTGTGATTCACTGGTCCTGTGAACCATACATATAATGGGCGGGAAGAGGGGGGTAAGTAGTAAGTAACTTGCTGTTTTACGCCCGGAGGGTTGGGGGTGGCGGGGGGGGGGGGGGGCACTTATCAGCAGACTTGAACTATAGCTAACACCTTGACTAGAGTGCTCTTTGAAATGAATATTTTTCACATTAAAAGTAGTTGCTTATTTGATTTTAGCTTTAGAACAACACACGTTTACTGCAGTACTGGTGACGAGAGCTGAGAAAAAAAGACATATAAGTTGGGATCGAGGGCTACAGACTGAACATCCGCTTTTAAGAACGAGTAGCCTACAAAATGATCATCACACTGATGTCATACTGACTCACCTCTCTGTCTGTCCAGTCTGCAGCGCATGTCAACGAAGTAGCTGTGCAGGTCCACAGTTGAGGGGTACGCATTTCTAGGGTACCTCAGAGGTGCACACGCACCCAAGGACCTCTGCACTAGGATGTCTGGGCCTCTTGCACCTCGCCGTCTGATCGTTCTGAGGTGCACCGCGTCGGCGATCAAGGGCTTGCGGGAGTTGAGGCGTTGAGGGTCCGATGCTGCTTGTCCGTGTGGACGTTCGGTGGTGCCCGCTTCCCCAGACAGTCTCGCCCTGTCATCCCTGCTCTCTGTGACTTGGGGCGGGGGCCGATCTTGACCCGGCGGTTGGTCATCTGCAGTGTCCAGAGGAAGTCTTGGCGTCGCTTGACGATCTCCAGACAGGTCCGACGGTCCGTCTGGTGGCCCGTCGAGATTTTGGACATCAACAGGAACTTGCTGTACTACCTGGGTTGGGGGACCAGTCTCCGGCGTCTGCATGGCTCTTGCTCCTTCTTCTCCAAGGCCGTTTGGATTTCGGATGCCCCGACTCGAGGTAGGGGTTTCATCCCCAGCAACGGCAGACGACGATCTTCGTTTCTGAAAAAACTGGCTTTGTGTGCTTTGCGTCAGCCGCGTGGTGGAAGCTGCTGTTTCTGAAGCGTTTGGAGGTTCCCCTGCCTCTCCTTCAGACAAATCATTCCCTGGGAGGTCTGAGGCATTACAGTCCGGGTGCTGTAGCGGTTGTAAACGTCTATTGTGTTGATCTCTTTGGCTTGCGTTCGGTTGTTCAAGCATGTTTTCATGTCCCCTTTCCTGCACTTCAGCGTTCTGGTGCATATTCGCCAGCTCCGCACAGCCTTGGCTACTTAGTGTGCTGTGCTGGTCCAAAGGACTAGATGCTTGTCTGGTATCAGTCAGTAGCCTTTTACCTGGTTCCTGACCGCGCTTTGATGTTAGACAGACTTGTGGCAATGACTTTGTGTGAGATGCAGATGATGCAGTAAGAGATGTACTGAGTCTGGCACCAGCTGTTCCACGCAGACCTACATCTCTTTCTTCTTCTCCTTCGCAGGGTGTCTCAGGGCCCTGGTTGTTGTCACGGCTGTGACTGCCCCGTGGACATGGGTCAGGTTTATTGTCACGCTCGCGTTTACTTTTGAAGCGGGTGGGGAAATGATAACCTGAATGACGTTCAGCATTCACTACGGAGTTTTCTTCGCTCTGGCTGGAACTTGAATCGCTGTCGTCAGATGACTCGAAGTCTCTGAGACAAGAGGGTCGAGGCTTGAACGGGAGCGGAGTGATCTCCTCGGCCTTGTGTCATTATCGATGCCTTTGGTGTGTGGCCTTTTCACTGGCAGTGATCTCACATAAAGTTTTTTACGCGCTTTCTTTTTCACGAGACGAGAGTTGTTCGCTTTCAACGTCGAAGTCAAGAAGGAAGCCTCGGAGTCGGAGTCGTCTTCGGAAGACCAGTTGTCACGCCAGGTATGTTCTTGGGGTAGCTTAGCAGTAGACACAGTCCCTGTCTCGGATATTGAGCGAAACAGAGCTGGCCTATTTCTTGGATGAGCGTTTTCTGTGGCCACGTCTGGGGCCACTTTAATTCCACTGCCGCAGTAGACATTAGACTCAGCAGAACAAACTTTCGATTGTACGCCCGTGTTTTCACAAGGACGTTCTGCGTCGAGAAATGATTGCAGGTCATCCATTGATGAAGAACAGTCGTCAGTGTCCTCATCTTCCGATTGCTGACATGCCATTGGCGGTTTCTTGGCTGGACTGCATCCATCATCTTTCGCAACGACAGCTGGGTCGACAATTTGTTGATTATCTGCTTTGCCTTCTTCGTTTTCCTTTGTGCCCTTCGATTTGCCCGATTCTGCGAGCTTTTTCTTCTCCCATGGACGTTGCTTTCCCGTGCTGTCTTTTTCCTGCGAAAAGTTAAAGTCTGAGCCAAATGCGGTTGGAGTTGTTTCGTCTTTCGTGTCGTCTTCCGGAAGTTCGTGTTCAACAGCTTGGCGAGACGCGTTGTCTTTCAGTGGTTTGTCAGATTGTTTCTTTTCCGGCCGAATGTCAGGATGCTGGTTTCCATCACAAAGCAATGCAGGCGTTTCTTGTTCCTCTGCCGTTCTGCGATGATCCATATTTAGTTTATTGTGCCTGATATTTCTGAGTAATCTTCAAGATGCTTGACGCTTGCATGTGTCTGTGTTTCTGTGTACAATTCCGAGTTATTCCTCACCGCAACCTTTTCCCACGGTTCATGCAGTTTGAAGTGTCTGAAAGAAGGAAATCAAACAAAATTACGATTTTCAAAACCTCTCCTGCTTTTGGAACAAGAGCTCCCTGGCTTTGAAAGCAACGAATTGTGATAGTGTAGACTTTGGTGCTAGGCGTCAACAACGAATTGTGATAGTGTAGACTTTGGTGCTAGGCGTCAACAAGCGAAACGCAATTGCATCGCCCACTCAAGATGGCAGGAGCAAACAAACCATGAAACGAACTTCGGTGTGTGTGTGTGTGTGTGTGCGCGCGCGCGCGCGCGCGTGTGTGTGTGTGTGTGCGCGTGCGTGCGTGCGTGCGTGCGTGCCGCGTGTGTGTGTGTGTGTGTGTGTGTGTGTGTGTGTGTGTGTGTGTGTGTGTGTGTGTGTGTGTGTGTGTGTGTGTCCGAAGGTTTGGTATGAGTATCGTTCCTTGCCGACTGGGACGTCTCTCGCCGCCGTCCAACAGCGACGTGTGCCTTATTTCACCCGATCAAAATTAAAATGTTAAAAGTCTCTCTGAAGGAAAATGGACAGCTGATCAGGAGTACAAAGGCAGAACTTGTCCGTCGTAATCTGTTCAGTTCAATCACACTTTACTGATCCCATAAGGGGTAAATAAAATATACCCAAAAAGAGAATTAACAATTCCAGAAAGTTCATTTTCTTAATAAGTAATAATAATGGTGTTTTTGTTTTTGTTTTCTTTTTTTCTTTTTTCTCTTTCTCTCTTTCGAGAATAAGCATTGACGAAAGTCGGTCAACAGGCATATTCACACTAAACACGCTGGTGCACAGACACTATTACTCATACTAACACACATAAACAGGCACAACTCATGTAGTATAATTATAGCAGCAACCATTTACGACATGTAAGAAGGCACCGCTGCCCCAAAGCGGTTAATGATACGGCGTACTAAATGCCTGTCCAGAAACAATCTTACCCCCTTTCGAAGGATAAGAGTAATAAAATCTTCAGTCATTTCCAAAAGAACCCACTTACTGATAAACATTTCTGATTCTGAAGAGGTTTTTGAAGGAATTGAATAAGCTTTTGTATAATTTTCTTTGGAATGGTAAAAATGACAAAATAAAAGATCTGGTGTGTGTCAAGTCTATGAAGCTGGTGGTTTCGAAAATGGTTGATATAAAATATTGCTGTGCTCATTAAAAATCAGATGATGGAAAACTTTCAAAAATCTTACAAGTAATGTGTTCACTGATTCAGAATGTAAAACAACGAGGATATAATCATGCAAAGAGTTAAAACCCCTTTTTGGTTTCATGTTTTCAAACAATACAAGAACAAAACAAAACAAACAAAAACAATCATCTGTCAAATGTACACCTGTAAATTTTGATGATTTATGTCAGAATGTCTACATTATAATGTTAATATATGCAGAGAAAAAGGGTAGTATATATTAGAAACTGGAAGAACTTTTGTTTCTCTAGGACGCATTCTTGGTCCACATGGACACCTTTTCTAAAACGAATTTAAAGCAAAATTTCCCATTGTCAGGACTGACATTTTCTTGTATGAAGGGATATTGACTGCAGTCAAGTGTTATCAAAGAAGATAAGGTTTGGATGTAAAAGAACATTTTGTTAAAGGTGTGTTTGTGTAGAGAGATTTGTACAGATCTAGTGTTAAAAATATTTATTCATGCCTTGTCAAGACTGGCGATACACCAAAGTGCATATAAAAACAGAGCATAGGCCTTGCTATTGAAACTGATACTAATTAAGGCAGTCTTTAATAACATCTTCAGGAGTACACACGAGAAATATCTCATATAGTTCCAGTACAAATTGTTATGTAACTTGCTACCCACTGGCCGCTTCTTGTTCCAGCGACACCTTGTAGATTCACCTGTCTGTGTCTTCTGCAAAGGGTGCCGAAGAAAATTTATTACACCTGTTTTGGAACTGCTCCAAAATCCAAGACTACTGGTTTGATGTGCAGGGGTGTATTCATACCAACTTAACACATTGTACTGATATAATATTTTCAAAAGAGCTTCTTATTATTGGCAGTAAAGTGAATATGGTCACTGACAGAATACTGGATTTCTATATCCTTATAGCTAAACACAACATTTTCATCTCAAAGCTGCATGGTACCGTCCCATGCCTAAATATTTTTATTAGATTTTTGAAGAACAGAGATATTCTGGAGAAATATTATTACAGGTTAAATGGCAGACCAAACACATTTTATGCTGATTGGATGCTGTACAGCTCATTCCTTACCGTCCCATGCCTAAATATTTTTTATTAGATTTTGAAGAACAGAGATATTCTGGAGAAATATTATTACAGGTTAAATGGCAGACCAAACACATTTTATGCTGATTGGATGCTGTACAGCTCACTCCTTTCATGAGTCTTTTGTTTTTACCCGGCTTTGCTATTAAGTCCTATGATGATACTTATTGACACACTTGACAGCATATATATATGTGTGTGTGTGCGTGCGTGCGTGCGTGCGTGCGTGCGTGTGTGTGTGTGTACCTCTCTCTCTCTCTCTCTCTTCCCCCCCCCCACCTCCCTTACCGCTCTGTCCCACCCCCTCTCTCTTTCTATCTGTCTCGTCAAAGTGCAAGATGACTTAATGTATCTGTTTTTTTTCGTTTTTTTTCTGTTTGTTCTGGCATTACATGTTATGCCTGCTTGTGAGTGTTCCAGTCATTCTGACCTGTCCTTACTGAGATTATGTACTCACATACCTAATAGTCGTTGTGTGGTATATGTGTATATATTTATGTTGCCGTTGTATGTCTAGTATGGTGAAGATTTAAAAAAAAAAAAATCGACCGACCGATTTGATCAAATCAGTTCATGTCCCAGGTTAAGCCGGGTCCATGTAGGTAACTGGCACTAAATATCAAGTAAGACAGAAATGAAGAGATTAAGACAGGAGGTTCAGAAGCAAAACAAACAAGGCAAAACAAATACAGAGCGAGAGTGGCTCTCGAGTATACATTTCATGATTTATTGACAGTTATTTGTCAACTAGCACCATTTTCCTTTTCTAGAGCACAAAAGCACACATCAGACTGAAACCGAAAAGTAAATATCATGAAGAACATTTTAAACCACAAAACTACATCACTGTATGTGGACTGCATTTTGTGACTTGCAGTGGGTACACTACAGTATAGTTCCACCCTCTTACCAAAAGCAGTATATCGCTGGAATGTCCAACCTGTAAATACGAAGCAGACAACCCTTCCTCACCCCTTCACACAAACAATGCAATACCAATGCTTCACAAAATTAATCACCCGAGCCTTCAACTGGACATGTGTTCACAAGTCATGACTCCAGAGAACTTCAAGAAGCAGTAAAACCCTGCAATGAATAGGCGTACTCTTACTCCGTGACGAATAGCTTTCTGTCATGCAAATGCAACCTGCTGTGACTGTTCAAAAATGTCGGAAGTGTACCGCTTCAAGTAAGGCCTTTACTTTGACCTTAGAATTGTGACTGAGTACACGGCCGTCAACAACACGCCTTGGCTGTGCTTTTTGTGTTGCGAAATCGAGTATCGGTGTTAGCGCTCTAGCAGTGACAAATCTGTCGGAGGGTGGAGCTGGCTAGCGTGCGCAGGATTTCTCCAACCACAGTGAATCCGCTATACAAGCAACATACTGGGTTGACATGATACACACGTCGCACAGTTACGTCATTTCTCCCTTTAACTGTTTTGCAAATTGTGTAAAATATCTGTTCAATGTTTTCAAAACGACATTTTTGATGACACGCTACTGTTTTTCTCTGATTCTAGTCTAGATTTGTACTGCCATTCAGTCTAGGTAGTTGAACTTTACATATTTTAAAAGCCGCTTTATTGTTTCGCATCAAACGACCCCAAAACGCTGAACAATAAATTATGCACATTCTTTTCAGAATAATTGCTATACATGAGCCTGTGACAAAAGGTAGTGATCTAAAGTGGGACACACTGCCTCAAAATCAAACTCCCAGTAAGCTATTTTCAGTCTTACCATTAGAAAGTGGTATGTTTCAAGTAACTATTTCCATCACCAAAAAATGGTTTTGATCCAAGTGTGTGCTGTATGGCATCAAAACTGGGGTCAGGTCAGGTGTGGACGTTTGTAACAATGGACACAATGAATGTCATAATAATACAGAGAAAAACCATTTGTATGCAATTTTAATGCTTCTGGTGCATTTAAGTAGCTGCTAGTAATAAAATCAGAGCAGGCAGGACAAACAAATTCTGCTTTAAATGTAAGTATTATGTAATCACTGTGTCCAAATTTTGCGCTCAAGAATCTAGTTCTACAAATAATCATTTCAAACACAGAACAACTTCAGTAAAGTTTTCAAACAAGGAACACTTTATTTCATAGTATACGTTGTAATGATAAATGCAAAAAAAAAAAAAAAAAAAAATGCAAGGCAGGAGGCATATTCACACATTCCAACTTGTTTAAGTGGACGAACGTAACACTATGGCAGTGGAAACAGTCTATGAAAACCAAGATACTGTTTCACCCAGACTGAACAAACAGTACACAACTGTAGTGAATCTAGGCACAGTAACAGTATGATATGACAGGTTAAAGGAGCGACTTTCTGAACATGCAGATCACATTAAAACTTTAGGACAATTTATAAGACCCCCCAAAACACACACACACACACACACACACACACACACACACACACACACAAAACGACATCCTTTCAAACTAAACCTGTCAATCACTGTCAGTGAAAAACTGCTGCCTCACTTTGCACTCAGTGTCAGGGAAACTTTTTTTCTGTTTGCAATCAAGAAATCCCAATAAGATAAGTCCGGTGGTGAGAGCCTGAAGAACATGCTTCCTTTTTGTGTGTGAAGAACTGGATCCATACATGATTTTCTGCTTGGCACACTTCCAGAACCTGCCACAGTTATCAAAAGTAACAGAATTTAATACAGACTTGAATACCAGGGACAGACAGACGTCATCTAATGTATGCTTACTAAAACTAAAAGAAAAACAACAACACATTAAAAATGCGATCAGGTCACAAAGTATGGCATCTTTAAGTCAGATACCTGTATTAATTTTTTCAGTATGTAAAAAAGGAAAACAGAAAAATGATACATGTACTTTGGACTGTAACAATCCTAAAGTGCCCTTACATACCAAAGGTCTTTATTTATACAAGAGCAGTGAAAATGTTTATAATAAATTGTAAGACAATCTTCACGCCCCCCCCCCCCCCCCCTCCACCGGCCCCCAAAGTCGGCCTTCATGCACAGTTAATCAATAAAAATAAAAATAAATTTACAGTGGCAAGTCAACTATTACATTTAATGCGGAAAGGAAACAAAATTAAGACTGCAAAACAAAGGAAAGGGGGACGGGGGGTAGCACTGTGCCCATGTCACGTTCACCTGCTACAAAGTTTACAGAGTACTTGTTTAATATGCACAAGCCTCCAGTCGGACATAAAAGTTTGTAAACAACCACTTGAAGGGTAAGCTGTGAGCCATTTCAACTTTTAAATCGACCGTTTACCTAAATCAGCAATAATTACAGACATAGACTGACTGCAGACTAACGTAAGAAAAGACATCTGGACACACGTAACACAGACACAGTCACAAACTGTGTCCACAATCTGAAATTGCCCCCTTCCCGCCATAATACGATGAAGTAAACAAAGCACACTACCAGTGCCATTTATATCACTTACTAGTGGCGAAGAAAGCATTTGTTTGGGAAAATATATGATGAGGACAGAAATTCGACACTTATGTGGGTCGTTCGTAACATTTAGGACGTTCGTAACTGTAGAACAGGCATTCATGCATACAGAGACTGCTGGCTGTCCTCAAAGTTAAAGCTTTTAATCAGCGTCCTTTCAGTTTTAGTGGTGCGCGGAAGTGTCGTTTTACATAAAACCAATACAAATAAAAGTAACTCAACACAATAATCTACATCTTCCTTCTCAAGGAAATTTATCGTTATTTTAAAATAAAATAAAGAAGATTTAAATCCGCTAGGCAAATGTCAGTCTTTCCTCTTTCTGTTTCTCTTAATCAATTAACGTCCATCACTTTTCTTCCTGGAAAGCTAAGAAAGAAAAGAAAAACGACGATACACTTGTACAGAAAAAACAAACACACACACACACAAAAACAACAACGAATTAAGTCAACACCAGCTGGGTGCTAGAGGGGGGAACAGGGAATCGGGAAGGTGTTAGTTCGGGCATGCACAATGTTCTAAGTCTGTGAGTGACTGTGGATGTGTGCGTGTTTGTGTGTCAACACCAAGTCAAGTGTCAAAGTATTTTGGATTTGGTCTGACGACTCGCCCAGAGCGTGTCACCACAGGCTGACGGCTGGGTTGTGCCTGGCACGGAACCGCAGTAGGCCCTGGTGTAGGAGATGTCTGGTCACGCCCCAAGGAACATGGTGGTGAATGTGAACGCCGTGGAGAGCCAAGCTGAGCAGTCACAGGTCGGCTGCTGGTTTGCTGCGGTGTAGAAGGCGGCGAAGGACTGGCGGCCGTGGACGGGAGAGGCACAGTTTGCTGCTTCTGATCTTCAATTGTAGGGGCTACATCACCGACTGGTGTCTGTTGCAGACCGGTTGCGTAGCTGTCTTGCTGACTGTTATGTGGTCTGGGTTCACTGACCGGAAGAAGATGCCGTCTGTTCTGAACATAGTCTGCTCCATCAGAAGTAACTATGTATGACCTGGGACTGTCTCGAGTTGACTTCACCACTGCAAGTCTCTGGAAGCCTTTGTCTGTCTGCATGCGTACCACTTCATTGGGTTTCAAAGGCCGCTGATGTCGTGCTGACTTGTCGTGGTATTGTTTCTGCTGTTGGCGGACTTTCTTCAACTGGGTTGAGACCCTGGACGTGCTCAGTGGCTTGGGTTTCAGCAGCTTCGTTGATGTCGGGAGTGTGGTGCGGGTGCGTCTGGAGAGCAGACGCTGGGCTGGAGAACCCATGCCATCTCTTGGTGTGTTCCACAGGTTCAGGAGACCCAACTGAACATCAGATCCATCTTTTCTGCATTTCTCCAACAGCTGTTTTGCTTGCTTGACAGCATGTTCAGCCAAGCCGTTTGACTCGACTGTGCATAGTATGGGCTGCTTGTAATGTGTGCAAAGTTCCATTCCTTGGCAAACAGCTCAAATTCACGGCTGACGAACTGCCTGCCATTGTCTGTCAACAGCTTCTCTGGAATGCCTTGAGTCGAAAACAGGCGCTTCATCTTGGAGATCACTGTCCTTGAGGAGCTCTCAGGCAGTAAATCGATCTCGAACCAGCCAGAGTAGGAATCCACCATGACCAGGTACTGGTGGTTGTTCCAGTCAAAAATGTCTGCTCCAACAGTTGCCCAGGGAAGGTCAGGGACGGGGTGATTGATGAGGGGTTGCTTCTGGAGATGGGCTTTGCAACTGTTGCATGCAGAACACTGAGAAACAGCACTCTCGATGTCTTGTCGCATCTTTGGCCAATAAACCACATCACTGGCAAGCTGTTTGGTGCGGTCTGCACCCATGTGGCCCTTGTGTAAAATGGCAATGTATGTCGACTGCAAAGATTTGGGCACCACTGCCTTTTGTCCCTTCAGGATGACGTCATTTTCAATCACGAGCTCGTCGCGGAAAGGAAAGAAGGGTTTTACGTCAGGTGGAACACTTCGCTCATGTCCAGGCCAGCCTTCCTTGATGAACTTCGCCAGCTTCTGCAAGGCTGCATCTGCCAGAGTTTCTCGCCGAATCTCGGTCATCCTGTCTGCTGAGATGGACAGCACTGTCATGACGTCATACTCAAATTCTGTCTCTTCTGGGGGTTCATCCGGGTATGCTCTTGAGAGGGTGTCAGCAAGGAAAAGCTCTTTTCCCTTCTTGTAGACAAACTGTAGGTCATACCGCTGAAGCTGAAGAAGCATTCTCTGTAAGCGTGCTGGGGCAGCATGAAGTGGCTTCTTCACGATGGTGATCAAAGGTTTGTGATCAGTTTCTATGGTCACTCTGCGACCATAGATGAAGTCGTGAAACTTTCTGCATGCAAACACGGCCGCAAGGAGTTCCTTTTCATAGCTTGGACGAATACTTCCAACTAGGTTCGCGAAGAAAAGTTGGCCCAATTAAGAACCAACTAGCTTCGCCGAATACTTCCAACTAGGTTCGCAAAGAAACATTCGCCCAATTAAGAACGGGCTTAAGCACAATGAAAAAATTGAGTATTATAATTTATATATTATGGCACAACTGAGGTAACTGACGAAAACAAGCCAGGTCAATATACGCAGCACGAAAAAGAATAATGCTGAGCATATTATAAACAAAAACACGACTGACTTAGTAGGCAAAAGGCTAAAAACAAAAACAAACTACGAGCCATAATCTGATAATTATGATGATCACTGCTACGTCTAATTTTCGTAAATAATCTCACAGAAAAACTATATTTACAAATAGGCACAATAAACATTCTAGCAGAGACAATTGGAAACAAGTTCTTTTAAACTAATTGTAAAATACAATGGCTTTATTTTTGTAGTGAAATTATTTACAGATTACTCTTCTTTCGCACAAAGTCTGGGTTTTGCGGCAAATAAGATGGCGACACTGAGCAGGAAAGGGAGTTTTCAGATTTCCGGTCGTACTTTTGTCAAACAGAAGGTTTGAAAGCTCGAACGAAGATACGGAGCTTCCAGGATACCTATCGTAGACATATAATTTGCGGGTGAAACATATCACTGTATGGTACCCACTGTAATTTGCAAAAAATTATATAAGAAGTCATCCCAGAATAACTCGCAGTTTACGGTTTCGTATGTTGCAGGAACCACTTCTTCGTCTGTCAGTTATTATTATTCGAATGTTCTGCTCAAAACATGGACCATGGTTCTAAACGTGGAGATCATGCCCTTACCCCCGACGAATAACTCTGTATGTGCTTCCTTTACTGATGTGTTTATACGAAACAGAGGCTGTTCCATGACTGTTTCGATGTAAAAGAACTCGTGAATGAAGGAAGAACTCAAGCAGATTATGTTTAAAGTTCAGCAGTTGTCGCAAAAAACGGTATTTAGTATGCCAGATGATCCCAAATCCAAACCCAGTGGAATTGTGAGATCCACTGAAGACCGAGAGTGGGCCAAATCTGCATTAAAAAAACGAATTTGGCCACCTGATGTAAACTGACCATGGTAAAATTTTAATAAAGTAAAACTAAAAGAACAGGAAGTTAATCTATGCGTACCTGAATGGTAACTTACATGGCAAAACGTTGAAAAAAGCTATGAGACATGTGTTATGATATTACTTAATTAAAGTAAAACACCAGTTTTGGGTCCTTTTTTTTTTTCGCCACCATTTCTTCTTCCTTTTTAATTTTATGCCACTGGGTTTCAAAACATGCAAGGCACCATCCCACTTCTGACACCATTTCTGTTGTACCATGTTCATAATCATACTGACTACAGAGTGTAAACAAAATGCCATTGAGCGAGTGGTTCTGGTTTATTCCCAACCTGGATGGAGGATAACACTGGTAGCATAATGATAAAAGCAGTGGCAGGCAAGGAGTGCCAGGTCATGTGACCTGACCACATCAGTTTTTTTGTGCCATGCTAAAAATAAGGATCAGCTGACATTGTTCTAAGGGAGACAGTCTGCTTCCCTGAACACCTATCAAAGTGAAACAAAACAGTCTGCTTCCCTGAACACCTATCAAAGTGAAACAAAACTATTGTGATTATTGAGCCATTGTAATTTGTAGGACCACATAAAGGGAAGGGGCCAAAGCTCCCATGCATGACTTTACCGAAGAAGAACCTGGTTTTGAATTTCAAGTCCACAGCAAGGATCTTGGACTTGGAGTCTTCTTTTGATCAGAATTTCTCTTTTGATGCTCATTATTTTCACTAATTCAGAGCTATATAGCACACTTTTCTGGGGCTCCTGGAGTCCTAAGAATGCAGTTTGGCTCCGGAGATCCCTTATGCGCTAGAACTGAAAAGGACATGCTAAACTTGCATCAAGGTTACTTGATCTTTTTTATGTATTCAAAGTGCTGCGTGCTGGCTGACTGAAAATACAGGCCTACAAGTACAACAGTATGAGGAAGTTTATTACTTTTCATTTGAGGTCTGTGGTGTTTGTAATGTCAGGGCTGTACATGCTGAAATAATGAGAAATAATGCAGTGCACAAGCACTGAAGCGGACAATAAAATTTACATTTAAATAAAATGAGACTTTGAAGACAGGACTTAAAACGGTCTCTATGTCTAGTTCCTGTGGGTTTAAGTCAGCTGTGACAGTGTTGGTGCATGTGATACCAGGGCTCGTCGCTATTGTGGGGCTGTGCCATTGAAGCAGTTGTATGCCAAGGCTATCAGTTTGCACATGTATACATGGTAAGAAAGTGAGCCGTAGACATGACAAGAACTGCACACTCATAAACAGCATTTATTTTGGTGATACTCTGTTTTGCAAGTCAACCCCAAACTGTGGGGATTTGACAGTTGAACAAGTGCTTTATACTGTTAATGTTATAGTATATGGGTCATTCTCCTGAAAACTGGACCAAAGAGGGTGCTGCTTTCCCATTGAAATAAAAATTAAACTAAACATGAAACATTTTAAACTAACGCTATATATTTCTGATGTAATGTGTTTGGAGAAATAAGGGAAATGCCACAGTGGGTAAATGCATTATTATTTCTTGCACTGTGAGCCTTTTTTGGTAAAAATCGCGACATTTTCATGGCTGCCATTTGTGACATGGCTTTGGGATGGTCAGCTGATCGCAGATATTTCCTTGGAATCGTTCATGATTGAATAAAAGCAGGTTTCATGAGAAAGAAGGAGGCCAGTTCTTACATACAAATGGTATTTATTGTGTGTTGCTTGCTATTATTATTTAACATTATATAACAGCTCCAAACAAAGGAAAGATAATCAGTGTCTCACACGTTACCGATGGTGTCTTCTGAGTCTGTATCACGATATTGTGACTTGTTCACTGGAAACTAAAAAACTAAAAAAATTTCCATCAGCTTAGTAGATAACCACATTTCACCTTATTTTTAAAGGACAAGTCAAAGGTTAGGGGTGATTTTTGACACGATTTTCGTTAAACTTAAAGCTTGCTGAGAATGATGGTGTAGGTGAAACTGTGATCTGAGGGTTATAAATACATGAAAAAATACATTTTCTGTCATACCGAAAGCATCGCCATGACACCCAAATCACGTGACCATATGCCTACTGGGCAACTCAAGCTCGGAAGACGAAACTGATACTTAGCCCGAGAGACCCACAAGGATACAGCCATATCAGTTTGAGCCTGTCAGGCAGGATTTTGAAAGAGTACTGGAACATTGTGTCAGGTTCGAAGCAAACCACATTCGGTATTCCATGGGGTTTGCGAAATCGCACTCACTGAAGTGCTTGCTACACAAATGGGTTTGATGCGGTGCAGCAAGAAAGTCAGCTCGTTTGAATTGTATAAATTTAATCCACTTTCACCTCACTGCGGGTCGATTGCGCAGGAGCTCGTGCATTGTTATACCTGGGGTTGTCTGCAAATTGTTACAGTTCGCGGCAACACAGTAGGCTGGCATAGTTAACTTTTTTGTCAACCACATGCATACACAGTTTACTGAAGAATCTAAGATGGCAACTGCACTGACTCCCCAGACTGACGTCACTTCCGGGAAAGTCACATGACTGATGGAGAACCAGAGACTGCAGTCTCGGCCAGCCTACAGAAAATAAAATTGATTAAAAACCCAATTAAACATTTATTTTTAATTTTTAATTTCATTAAATCTGAAACTAGGGACTCATTTGTCAATCATTTCGATGGTCATTTTGCATACTTAAAAACCTTGGACTTTTACTTTAATGCTTGTTTGATGACAAAAGAGTAGATACGAAATAAATTACAGTCATTTCTTCAGGGGTGTCCCCGAGTCCTGCGTATTGTAGCCTTGGTCTCTGGAAGTGTAACAAAGTAAAAATTGAAATGTAAAAACACTTGTGCAATGGCAGTCTTGTTTTATATGTGAGCAAGTGCTCTTTGTATACGTTTATACAGTAATCCCGCCCTGGTTATGAGATCCATGCAATTTCATTACTGTATTGTTAGTAACTTGGGAACCGGAGCAGACGATGCTTTTGTTTTGAAGCGTGGCGTGTGGCTAACACCACATGGCCTTCACACAGCCGACCGGCAATAGCTGCCAGTGCGTGCCATTTTCAAATCTGTTTTCTCCCTTAATATTTTGACCGCTTGTTTGTTTACCTACTCTTTGTTCACCTAGTCCTTTAATGCACTAAGCCATGTGTAATATAATTTGCATCTTAGAATGTTTATCTAACGTTTATTTAGACGCAGGATCGAGCTTGATCAGTCGTCGTCATCTGCATGGTGCGCTTTGTTTAGTACTGCTACTAGTGAATAGTAGGGAATCGTTGTTTTGACTCAATTAAAGTAAGTCTGTGTCGATCAGTGCTTTGTCGGATAGTATTTTGCTTAGCTGACTTCATGTTTACTGTTTATTTTGGGTTGAAATTAACTTATTAAGTATTGTGTACTGTAGAAGTTAAGTTGTATTCATAGACTACTTAATATCACTATCAGCGCTGCTGCGACTAAAGTCTAAGATAATGTGCCCAAGGCGAAAGTTCGCACCGATTGTTTTAGTGCTAGTCTTTGAGTTTGTCTTGCTTCTCATACAGAGCATTGTATTGTAATTGTTGTGTACATTTTAACCATGGGAGCGTGCTCTTTATTCCGATGTAAGTTTTAGTAACATTAATATGTTGTACATTGTGTTAGTTGTGATTTAGTTGTCTGAATCTGTTTATAGACAGGCACAAGCCACGCTTCCCACTCTTGTTGTAAATAAAAGAAGTCATGTGTGTACATTTTGTTTATATGGTTTAAAAGATTGTAACTGTAGCTTTCATTGGCTGTTTTTGATGTTTTAATTGGTTTAGTTACTGTAGAGGAAAGTGTATTTGTGCGTGCCAAGGAAACACAATTGTCAGCCATTTTGTGGTCCAGAGGGCCGATTTTAATGTAGTGATAGCATGTGTTCCTTGCGGCCCGCGCCGTTCTCTTATCTATGTGTGCGAGTGGGGATTTTGGGTGTGCTGAAAATTGCCTGCGGCTGAGCAAATAAAATCTGACTGCTGCCATACGCCTGCTGTGGTCTCCATTTTACTGACTTCGCTGCCTGTGTCCTGTCCTTCTACGCTCCACCGCTCCATTACAAAAATATACAATAAAACCTGTGTTTAAAGTGTGTTTTATCTGTTTCAGAGAGCTGTTTTAAAAGCTTGGTTCAATTTGAAGAGCCAAGATACAATCGACTGTGAGCATTGTCAGTGCATGGCAAAGTAAACTGTATACACTCGGGTGAAATCACTGAAATGTTATGCAACTGTTGGTGACTGCTGTTTTACATCACAGCCAGTAGCAGTTTTATTGAGACAATGAATTGTCTGAATGTTAGGCCTCCTCATATTGTGGAGAATCCACACAGCAATGACTTGTCACCTGATGGTGACACTGACATTTGCGATGACGTTTCTATCAGACCATGCGGAAACCAGGGGCAAGGTGCACAAGAGGAAGGCCCCAGTACCCAGAGCCATGTGAACAATAGTACAAAGCACCCCTCAGAAGTGACGGGAACACCAGTGGATAATACAGATGGTGACAGCCTCGGATTTGAGGACCGTTTTCCTGAAGTTGCCATTCTAACTACTAGAATCAATACCAGTCAGAGTGTGTGTAGAATTGTTCCCTTTGTGCTGGTCCTCCAGCTTACAGGTGAAGTGTTTTTTTCAAACTTTGAGTTTGCTGGTGAATGTGAGTCATGCAGTATTGCAGTTGACTCAGACGAAACAGTGGAATTTGAAAACGTAAGGACTCAGGACATTTCTGAAGAAATCTTGGATCATAAAGAGAATACTGACATTTCTGAAGAAATCTTGGATCATAAAGAGAATACTGAGTGCAAGCTATGGAAACAGTTTCCTCAAGAGGAACAGCTAAAACTGCTGAAGGTGGGCCCAAAATGTGGTTCAAAAGTGTCTGGAAAAAGACAACGTTGGAAAAAATTGAATGACTTGCTTGGAGCCTTTGACTTCCATTACTTGGAGCCAGCCCCTGTGAGAGCAGTTGTGTTCCCTGTGAGCAGACAGAACCCAGGCCAGGGCCATAGCTCAAACAGCCAAAAGGATTCAGACGAGTCATCACCATCTCCACCAGGAGACGGGCAGTGGCCACCTGAGAGCATATATGGCTTGCCTTGGACCACCTTCAGACAGGAGTTGCATCGTCTTGGCACTTTCCTGGGCATGCCTCCCAATTCACCAGTCTTCAGTCTGAGACTGGCCCAGGTGGGATTCCTTCGCCTGCCTGAAGGTTTCATTGTCTGCTATTTCTGCGGGTTGCGGCGTGATGCGTGGAATGCTGGTGAGTGCCCTGCAGCAGTTCACAGGGAGATGCGGCCGGACTGCCCCATGTCAGCTGGGGCACCCTGTGACAATGAGCCTGTGGATACACCAACTGCAGAGCAGCTGGAAGAGCTGATGCAGACATGGTCGCTGTCAGGGCCACCTCTTCTCCCAGGTGGAGATCCTGAGCAAAGAGTGACAGCAAATACTGCGGTTCCACCACCATTACAAGGGATGCTGTCGGCGAACTTGGCTGGTGCTTCACAAACCACCAACAGTCATCCCTCAGGGTCCGCAGCCCAAGCAAGCATTGCAGCAGACAGCGATCCCACAGCAGCAACACCAGTGTCCAACCAGAATGTCAGCAGTGGCAGTAACCAGGCAAGCGGTCCTCAACAGCCACGCCTAGGCCTGTTGGGAGGATCTGCCTCCAGTGCCAGCCTTCCTCATGCGCCCATCTTTGATGGCACGGCGCAGCCAGTTGTTCCAGCCAGCACCACCAACACCTGCTCAACATTCAGCAGCGAGGCAAGGTCGGGCCAGCAGGTGGTGACCTACCAACAGCTTGGCATTGTGACGGAAGCACCCAAGCGCCCGGACATGGCCATGATCAACTCGCGGGTTGGAACCTTCCGCAACTGGCCGTCCAGCTGCAGCCACACCCCGCTGGAGTTGTCTGAAGCTGGATTTTATTATGCAGGTCAGTACAGGACTGGTTAACTCTTACAAGGCTTCCTGTGTCTTAAGACGCGGTGCTTAGCGGTACGTTTGATGACAATCCGCGTCTTTAGACACGGAAAGAATGAAAGATTTTTCATGGTCTTACCGACTTTCGAGTTGACTGGAGGCAATTATATTACATAACTGCATCAATTTCGGATACTTTTGGTAATACCCTTAGTCCAGTCGAGTGTTCCTTTATCTATTTTTGCATCTATAACATGTGTCAAACTGACGAAAGTTGCATGTTTCAAAATGGCGGCGCACAGAGTAAACATGCGTTACTCGGCAAGGGAAACTGTGGAATTGGTACTGAATGAGGGCTCGGATCTAGAAGAATTTTTGGACAGTGGTTCTGAAGAGAACATTGCTTATTCTGGCGAGGAGTTTGTGCCAGTAGATCTTGAGGCGGATTCAAGAGACAGTGATAATAACATCTTCATTTTCATCATTGGGATCCGTGCAACCAGTAGAATAAAACCTTTTGTTTTATTGTGTTTGGACGGTTCCCGCTTTGCTCTTGGGACAGAGAAAGGTATGATATGATGCTATGGATTATTAATCTGACAAGTACACATTCCAAGCTTTCTAAAAATGTGTATGTTTATTGTATTATTCCGAGTAGTTTATTTACTACAATTGTTTTTAAATGGGCAAAAACAGTGTGTCTACAGGAGCCGAGTGCGCAATTTTGTAGCTTCTTGAGTGAGTTAATCTGGTCACCTTTGTTTACAGGGTTTGTGTTCATCAGGTATTTCTCCTATTTTACTGCTTAAGATCAGCATACACTGGAAAAGAAACTGGCAGCTGGTCAGATGGTACTGGCTGTTAGTTTGTTTGACCAGTTCTCAACAACAACAAAAATAGTGCATTACACTTACAGAGAGAGAGAGAGAGAGAGAGAGAGAGAGAGAGAGAGAGAGAGAGAGAGAGAGTAACTTTTTGGCAAGTAACTGAATTTTCGACTTGCCTGAGTCAGTGAGTGGCAAAACTAGTTACCCAAACCAGATTCTTAAAATCAACCATTTTGATTAAAATCGGCAATGTGTTTGTCAAATGGTCTCTGGAAGGTACAAAGTATGAACTCTGATAAAAATACTGGGTAAAGACTTCCAGTTTTGTCTGCCCTCTGGAGAAGGATTTTTCTTTTTAAACAATAAAAAAATAAATAAAAAATGGTTACAACACAATACAACTACAAGAGTATGCCTCCTCCCTCCTTCCCCCAAATCCTTCCCCACGAAGATGCTTAAGCTACATAAATTGGCAACATTACCAATCGTCTGGTCCATACTTGAAAGAGATAAAATCCAGTTTTGGGTACCTATCTCACTCTCAGTACTGATGGTATGACCAATTAATAATCATCATTGCAGTACAGAATATGACAGCACAACTGAGCACCTCATTCTGTGATGACTTCTGAGAAGGCCAACAGGCAGTTACTGTTTATTTCATTCTAACACTGTAAGTGTAACACTAACAGTTCTAATTTTAGAATTTTAATTATTAATGACCAAACCATGACCAACTTATGCCAGGCGTGGAGCAGCTTGGATCACATGGATTTGATTTTAACTCCTATACATGTATACATGTCTGCCTAAATTTTGTTTTCAAGTAAAAGTGTCAAAAAACTGTTGTGCTTGCTTAGAAGTTACTGTTACACAATGTTAGAGAGAACTCGAACTCAAAAACTTTATTTTACAAGGATTGTACTTTGTAGTTTAGGTTCAGTCTAAAACCTGTCTAAGACTCTAACATGTAACAGCTAGTCCTTGCTAAGCTACTGATGAGTAAATTGTATAAAATTTCAGGCATAAACAGATTCAGGCAACTAAATCACAGCTAACACAACGTACAAAATATTAATGTTACTAAAACTTATGCACGCTCCCATGGTTAAAATGGTACATAACAATTACAATACAATGCTCTGTATGAGAAGCAAACCACACTCAAAGACTAGCAATAAAACTATCGGTGCGAACTTTCACCTGGGGTGCGTTATCTAGTTGCAGCATCGCTGATAAAGTGATGTCAAATAGTCTATGAATACAACTTAGCTTTACAGTACACAGTTCTTAATAAGTTAATTTCAACCCAAAATAAAAACTAAACATGAAGTCAGCTAAACAAAATACTATACAACAAAGCATTGATCGACACAGAATTACTTTAATTGAGTCAAAACAACGATTCACTATTATTCTCTAGTACTAAACAGAGAACGTGCCATGCAGATGATGGCTATAAAAATAATGGACCTAGAGAGGCATTGGCTACTGATTAAGCTTGATCCTGCAGCTAAATAAACGTTAGATAAACATTCTAAGATGCCAAATTATATTACACGTGGCTTAGTGCATAAAAAGGACTAGGTGAACAAAGAGTAGGTAAACAAACAAACAGTCAAAATATTAAGGGAGAAAACAGATTTGAAACTGGCATGCACCGGCAGCTATCACCAGTCAGCTGTGTGAAGGCCATGTGGCGTTACGCTACATGCAGCACTTCAAAACAAAAGGCGAAAAGCGTTGTCTGCTCCGGTTACCAACAGTACAGTAATGAAATTGCATGAATCTGATAACCGGGGCGGGACTGCAGTTAAAATGTATACAAAGAGCATTTGCTCACATCTGTGTTATTTTTGTTTTCATTTCTCTTGCCTTCTTCTTCCTTCAGTCTCGCCCTCACATAACTGTCCTGGTTGACTGGGCTGGGCTGTGGGCATAAAACATCAAGTTACTTATTTACCTCCTCTGGTGCTCCTTTGGAAGAACTTGCGCTAAAGCTAAAGAGTGAGCCATGTTTTGCCATGAATGAAGAGAGCTGCATCCTGATTAGCTTTCAAGATTATACTGACAGCCAGTGACATCCGACGACACTAAAGTCAGTCAGTTTGATATGGAAGAGCAGTTGAACTGTGAAGCAAAAACTGGGTCAGGGTGGTAGTGGCCAGTGGAGTAAGCTGGCGTGGTTAATTAATTAATTTGTTGTAGATAATTCTTATAATTGCTTTTATTAGGACAGTAACTTTTAAGAGGGGGTCCTCAGGAAGTGGCAATTTTATCTTACATGCACAGCTTGATGCCAGTGGGATTTTTTTCATGTTTTTATCTATGAGTATGAATGACTTTTTACCAGGATGTTTATTTGCTGTTGTTGTAATTAAATGTTTTATGATTGGAGTGAATGTGTGATGAGTGTGTTTAGCACCACAATACATTCCTCATGCAATCAGTGTATTGACACTTGGCAATAAAGTTGTATTGTCAATTGTGTGTGTGTTCTAGATGGGGAAGGGAGCAGGATGCTTGCTAACTAGTACAGCTCTAGTACTAGTACAGACAGCCGTGTATCTGACTGGTTACAGTGACCATCTGATCAGTTTTCATAAACCACCTTACTGATGTCACATCGGTTTGGAAATTGTCTAGAGTGATCGCTGATTCAGCAGTCTGCAGGATACATGTACTACAAAACAGAATAAAGGTTTTAGTTACAGATTATTATAACCAAAGTTATAATATGGCACGGTTAGACTAGAGTTTGGGCATGTCGTACTGTAATCCCAGTTGTGAAGAGGATGTGTGCCTGTTGAGTTTATGTACCTTGTGTTTACTCACATACCAGGTGAGAATATACTACTGTGGGCAACTCGGGTCTTTGTTGTTGTGTTTGTGTGGCGTCTTTCACTCACAGATTAATTCCTTTGTTTTTGTTTTTATTCCAGTCAGGAAGCTCAGTCTGAAGTCTGTGCTCAGTGATCATCATCATTATAGAGCTGTTTGCTGAACAATTTGATGCTATTAATAATATTAATAATATGTGGAAATGGTTGCTTGATGAAGTTCAAACTCCAATCAAAGAGAAGTTGGATAATCATGATCACCATTACTGTCAGATACTCATCATATTGTTCTCTGTATAATGCATTAGAACTTGAGGGCTGAAGATACTTTTGAATGGCATTGTTTACTTTCAGGTTATGTATAACATGTTTGATAATTACCATACATGTGCTTGTGCATGCAGCATTTATGAGTATGAACTATGATTGTTCTGAAGCCAGTTTTGTTTTACAGGTAAATAAAGTGTTACCTGGATTGTTCTGAAGCAAGTTTTGTTTTACAGGTAAATAAAATGTTACCTGGATTGTTCTGAAGCAAGTTTTGTTTTACAGGTAAATAAAGTGTTACCTGAATTTTCACGTTAGGTTATGCTGACTGTGGGCGGTGCTTCTTCTGTGGCGGGGGTCTGAAGAACTGGGAGCCGGCGGATAACCCCTGGGTGGAGCATGCCCGCTGGTTTCCAAAGTGTTCCTACGTCAGGCAGTGTCAGGGGCAAGATTTCATTGACATCATTCAGGAGCTCAACGAAGCCAACAGACAACAGGTGACACTGATCACACATTGACCATGTTATTACTAACAATAACATTAGGCTTGGGGGAGAGAGTAGTAAGTAAGTAAGGAAGTTGGTGTTTTACGCCCAGTCAACCATTATGGTTATACCAGGGCAAGGGAGAGAGTAGGGTGCTGGAGATGGTATTATCATATATGTAGTGAGGGGGGATGGAGGCAGGTAAAAAATGCCCTTTGTTATGATGTAGTATACATACAGGAGCAAATTTAGATCATTCTTTAGGAACATTTGAACTGCATGCGTGGAATTGATGGATGCATGTTGCAGTTTGAATCTGAAGTACATGCTGCTCTGTAACTGCTGTAAATACTGTGAATAATGAATACTTAATCAGCTTAAGTCTTAAAGTAATGAAGTTTTACAGCATCCTGCCTGTTTTTCATGGAAAAGTCCTTGAGTGCTAATAGCAATCCATGTCCATTGCTAGTACATGTTAATAGAAATCTGTAAATGATACCTTTTATGCTGGAACACACAAAATTATAACTTGTTGCACAGTTTACTGCTGGTTCTGTATTTTGCTATGCATAACTTTTTCATGTGCTGAGTCTCGATGCATGGGGTCTGGCATGTTTGGCATTGGTTGATTGAGTTTAGGGGTGTTGTAGAATTGTTTTGTGCTTTCTCATTTGACTATTTTCATGGCAGTATTGCACATAGGATAGAATTACTCATCCCTACCATTGTGTAATTGTAAGGCAATTCTTTATTCAGTGTCATGGCTCAGGTAAAGAACAAATATTTTCAGATGGACTGCCAGTTAGTCTGTGTTACATACTTTGAAACTTCCCTTCTGTTGAGGAGTGAGTGAATCAGAGTGAGTGAGTGAGTGAGTGAGCCAGTCAGTCAGCTGATGAGAGAGAGTGAATTAGATTGACTGAATGAGCGAGTGAATCAGCCAGCCTGTCAGGCAGTCAGTTGATGAGTGAGTCAAGTCAGTCAAAGAGTTATTCAGGGGTTTTGATAACTGGTAATTTCCAGTATTTTACCAGTTAATATCAGCATATACTGGAGAAAAAAATCAGCGTTTTTTTTAAAACTTACTTTTTTTCAGTAATCTGCCCAACAGTGAGAAAGTGCCTAGTATATGTGTGTGTGTGTGTTTGTGCGTGCGTGTGTGTGTGTGTGTGTGTGTGTGTGTATGTGTGTGTGTGTGTGTGTGTGTGTGTGTGTGTGTGTTCTAGACAGGGAAGGGGGGACGGGAGCTGGGTGTTTGCTAGTACAGCTGTAGAAGTAGTATGGACAGCCATGCATCTGACTGGTTACATTGATTATCTGATCAGTTTCCGTGAGCCACTTTCACCACCTTATAGATGTCACTCTGGTTTGTAAAATACCTAGCGCGATCACTGGTTATTATCAGTACCAACGCTTACCATGACCCTGTCAGTGTCACAATAATGCATCCGTAATGATGGCACAAGAGAATATAATACATAACAAGATACACTGCTTGGTTTTGTTGCCACAGATCAGCCTGAACCAGGTGAGAGAGGAGATCAACAGGAGGCGTGCTGATGGGGAACGCATTCAGGGTATGCCCACTTCGCACACTTTGAAAGCTTTGTGGAAGAAAGTAAACAAGATTAAGAAGAGAACTGTCTTTGTCAAGTCTTTTGTTCGTTTGTTCTTCTGTATTAAACAGCCACTTGCCCAAACTCTTCCAATGTTTGCAGTCAAATAAGCTGTAATAATACTAATCTGTTTGGTGTTTTCATTTTATTTTTGTTATTGTTTTGTGTTGTTTATTTATTTTTGTGATCCTGCTTAGTTGGGTATGATGCGATAAAAGGAAAGAGAAGAAAGTGAAACATATATATCATAATGTACTCTAAACCATTTCTTTCTCAAGCCACAGGGGATGGTAAATTATAATCTCTTCATCTGTTATGATCAGGAGTAACTAATATCATTTTTATTATTCTGTTACCGTGAATAATAAATGCTGTGTGTGTGTTTCCATGATACCACAGTACCAGGTGTGAGGCCTTCCCTTATGGAAAGGTGGCTTTGGGTAGTGGGATCTTTAACATGTGCAGTGATCTTAGTACATGGTGTGCATGCAAAGGTGAGAGTGATGCAGGTGCTGACAAGTTGGCCCAAGGGTTCTACTTCTAGTCCTACTGAGAAGGTGAAACAAAAGAAAGAAAAAAAAGGTGCTTCACTCTATTGCATCCAGGAATCGAACCCTGGGCCTTATAGTTCACTGCATCAGCCAACTTGTCATGAACTCCTGCAAGTCTTTTGGTTGACCTGTAGTGGCAGCACTATCAGTAATACTGCTAATAGCGATTGCTACACTAACTAACTTGCATTGCTACCCATGTTTTGTTGCACAGAACCTGTGGTTGACCCTGCCATCATCGCTGCCCTCGAGTTGGGATATAGTCAGGAGGCAGTGGATGCTGTTCTGCAGAGACTGCAGAGAGAGGGTGGGTAACATTGAGGTGGATGTCCTCTGGTTTAAATGTTGGGTTACAGTGCATTTCACTTTTAATAGTTTTATAGGAAAGTGCCTTCTTCTGTGCTGGGGAGGGGCGGGGATGGGGGGGGGGGGGGGGGGGGGGCAGAGATGGTGAGGTTTTAGATAAATATCTTTCATGTGATGTTTTAGGTTTACTGTGAAAACAAATTTTGGTTTATGTCAATGAATCTGTGTTGTGGTCCTGACAGTTCTCTCCCTTGATCTTCCTCAGAAATGGTGACTTTGGGAGTGGGGAATGTATTGGATTTTGGTCAGATAAGGCGATACTGCCTTCTGGTTTGGTACAGAACTTGACTGTTCCGTGTGGTCAATGAATAGCAGTTGATTATCTCAGAGTTATGTGCACAAATTGACTGTTTCAGATTAATGTACACAAGCTGACTTTCAGAGTAATGTGTACATTTACAAGTTGGCTGTTTCAGAGTAATGTGTGTACAAGTTGACTGCTTCAGAGTAATGTGTGTACAAGTTGACTGTTTCAGAGTAATGTGTGTACAAGTTGACTGTTTCAGAGTAATGTGTACAAGTTACCTGTTTCAGAGTAATGTGTACAAGTTGACTGCTTCAGAGTAATGTGTGTACAAGTTGACTGTTTCAGAGTAATGTGTGTACAAGTTGACTGTTTCAGAGTAATGTGTACACGTTACCTGTTTCAGAGTAATGTGTGTACAAGTTGACTGCTTCAGAGCAATGTGTGTACAAGTTGACTGTTTCAGAGTAATGTGTACAAGTTGACTGCTTCTGTTGACTGCTTCTGAATGGTATTGTAGCAATTTTTCAGAGTAATTCCAGAAAAGTTTGTTTGTTGAGTATTGTTTCAGAAATGCTGTTTTGGAAAAGTCTCAGAATACTGCTGTGAAAGTCTGTTGATTGTTGTTTCAGAGTGCTGTTGTTGAGAAGTTATAGAATGCTGACATGAAAGTCTGTTGATTGTTGTTTTAGAGTGCTGTTGTTGAGAAGTTATAGAATGCTGACATGAAAGTCTGTTGATTGTTGTTTTAGAGTGCTGTTGTTGAACAATTTCAGAATACTGCTGTGGAAGTCAGTTGATTGCTGTTTCAGAATGCTGTTGTTTAGAAGTTTTAGAATACTGCCACGGAATTCTGTTGATTGCTGTGTCAGAATGCTGGTGTTGAAGTTTCAGAATACTGCCATGGAAGTGTGATGATTGCTGTTTGGGAATGCTGGTGTTGAAGTTTCAGAATACTGCCATGGAAGTGTGATGATTGCTGTTTGGGAATGCTGGTGTTGAAGTTTCAGAATACTGCCATGGAAGTTCGTTGATTGTTTCAGGCCACCAGCTGACGGCAGCCAGACTGTTGGACGGTCTTCAGGTGGATGGCTCACTGGCTGCAGGGGGTGGTGATGCCATTGCTGCAATATCAGACACCGAACTGGGTAAGCCCTGACTGCGCTGGCAGACATTCTCTTCTTTTTCATCTGATCTTTTACCCCAGTGTGTTTGAAGATGGGGCGGACAGTGACTTGGATGTCCCCTGAATCTGAAGAAAATTATTTGCTGTGCAGAATGTATGTTTCCATTTCAGTGTCAGATTTCAGTAGAGATGAATTTAAAAGCTGCTGAAGAGTTTGCTGGTTATATGCTTTACAGTAGTAAGGGTCTGCTCAAATACACAGTAAACCTGTCAGGGCCAACATTTATGAAAGTGAGTTGAGGTTCTTGAAATTTTGAGATAGTGCTTTTGATACATAACAGGTTTGTAGCGTTACTCAGTAACACGAGAGGGGGAATGCAGACAGACAGACAGACAGAGAGACAGAGACAGAGAGAGTGTTGTAAATTTTTGTGGGCCACCCCTGGTGCTAACTGCAAAAGGCTGGTGCTGTGTTTTCTCCCCTGTAAGGTCTCGCTGATTTTTCCTTGCCCATGAAAACTGCCACGGCTTCAGGTACACCCAGTCATATGTATGGAATAGGAGGCTTTAACTTGTTTAAGGTTCTTCAGAATTTTATACTTAAGCAGTTTCATCCTGTTGGCTAATGTATCGGGACCATTTCCACATTGTTATTGCACAAGATGTTCAGCGCCTGCAACAGTCAACAGATATGATTGTGATTTACTGTAAAAAACACGCACACCAAAAATCCCTTCTTGCTGTGTACAGGTGAAATAGACCAGCTTGCCACAGAGAACAGCGAGATCCGACAACAGCGCATGTGTAAGATTTGCCTGGACAAGGAGGTGTGTATCGTGTTCCTGCCGTGCGGTCACCTGGTGTGCTGCGCTGAGTGCTCCCCGGCACTGAGGCATTGCCCCATGTGTCGACAGAGGATCAAGGGCAGGGTCAGGGCCTTTCCCACCTGAGCATGGAAGGAAAGATAATTAACTCATTCGAGATGCCACAAAATGATGCTCTCAGCTCCTGTCAGTGCGCTGTTTTTGCCTGTTTAAAAAGATCACAGTAAACTACTAGGAATAATACAATAAAAATATACATTTTTAGAAAGCTTAGGATGTGCATTTGTCAGATAAATAATCCATAGAGTCATATTACATACCTTTCTCTGTCGCAGCACTGTTTTTGCCCATTTAAAAAAAAATCATAGGAAGTAAACTACTAGGAATAATACAATAAACATAGACATTTTTAGAAAGATAGGATATGCACTTGTCAGATAAATAATCCATAGAGTCATATCACATACCTGTCTCTGTCGCAGCAGCAAAGCAGGAACTATCCAAGCACAGTTTAAAAAAAAGTTTTATTCTACTGGTTGCATGGATCCCAATGATGAAAATGAAGATGTCATTATCGCTGTCACTTGAGTCTGCCTCGAGATCTAGTGGCACCAACTCTTCACCATAATCAGTAATGTTCTCTTCAGACACACTGTCAGAAAAAAATCTTCTAGACATGAGCTGTCATAAAGTACTAATTCCACAGCTTCCCTTGTTGAGTAATGCATGTTCACTCTGTGCTCCGCCATTTTGAAACGTACAACTTTCATCAGTGCGACACACGTGTTACAAATTCCAAAACAGACAAAAGAACACTCGACTGGACTAAGGGGGATTACTGAAAGTGTCCGAAATTGATGTAGTTAGTGTAATGTGAAAGTCAGTAAGACCATTAACATTTTGTTTTTCTTACTGTGTCCGAAGACGTGGATTATCGTCAAGTGTACTGATAAGTCCTGTGTCTTAAGATGCTTTCCGCGTCTTGAAAGAATTAAGGGGGCATAGCTGTGTGGGTGAAGTCTTTATGCAAATGTGGCTGGCTTTGTTGGCCAGTACCTTCATACAGGCGTTCAGCTGTGCATAGCTGTGTGTTACTGGTGTGGGGGGGGGGGGCGGGGGGGGGGGGGGGGGGGGGGGAGAATAGAGAAGAAAACGATGGACAGATGTTTCAGTGTTGTATCCTGCAAGTACATTGTACCATCAGCACTGCTGAGAAGCTTGTGTTGGGTTTGTGTTTGTAATATAAGCAAGTTTATTTCTCTTTGTTCTGAAGCAGCACACAACTCGCGTGTTTGACCTATAAAACATTTGATTTTTGTTCTGAAGCAGCAGACGATTCACGTGTTTGTCCTATAAAGCATTTTATTTCTCCTTGTTCTGAAGCAGCAGATAACTCGCTCCCCAGCTTCATCACCATTAGATGGAATGTTTGCATGGGACTTGCTGATGATTGCTGGTTCTTTGCCTTCATCCCATTATTATCCTCAGAAGATGGCATTCAGCCTTCCATGTTGTGGGGTTGTAAAACAATGGTTGCACACACAGTCCTCTCACCCAGTGGAATGCATTTGTCAACATGCAGTTGCGTGTATAAGCCAGGTGAGCCAGTGTTCTGCTGGGGAATGCTACATCGTGTGTGTGTGTGTGTGTGTGTGCGCGCGCGTGCGTGCGTAAGTGCATACATGTCTGTGTGTGCGTGCATTCAGTTTACTTTTATCAGTTTACTTTGGAGAAAGAAGACTGTACTGGAGTGGTTGTAAACAGCTTATTTGCAGTGGTCACCAAAATGTTTATTCAGAATAGCATATGTGTGATGTACAGCCATACTTTTAATACATTGATAACTAACTGGGACCTAAGATTTATTCTTTTGTTTCCAGGTAACGTCTGATAACTAACTGGGACCTAAGATTTATTCTTTTGTTTCCAGGTAACGTCTTACAACAGAGTGAGAAAAATCATTTGTGTTCTCTTTTTAGAATCCTGTGTATAGAATCATGAATTTAACAGTTTGATTTATGTAATCAGTTTCAAGGATTGTCGAGCTTACCAAGGTCAGACACAAAATTATTTGACATCTTTGCATTGCAATGAGTTTTAATTGGTGAGGGAAGCATCAAGCTTTGCATGCAGCTGTAGTTATGTATGCATCCTTGGAGATGTTTTTGACTGCACACATACATGTGAAGCTGTTCACCTTTGTGTTTGTTTTGCATGGCATTGTCACCAGTTTTATTTGCATATATCATAATTGTGATTGATGCAGCTTCTGATGTTGGTAACCCATGGAAAGATGAGTAGCTCCAAAACACACGTGTTTCCTTAGAACTGATAAAAAATTTAATAAAGAAAATGTTTGATCATTTGACTATTTAAGTATTTTAGGCTGTTTGTCACATTTCCCGCGTTGTGTTTGTGGTTAGGCTGGGCTTATTGTCTGACTTGAGTGTGGTTTGAGACAGGAGAAGAGTTTTGAGTGTGTACTAAGTGTTGCGAACCTAAGATAGTGATTGCTTATACTGAGATGGCCATGTGTGGGTTTTGGTTCAAATCCAAATGCTACTGATGACTTTAAAAAAAATACATATTGTGGAATGTATGCTGATGTCAAGTGTCATAGGTGAGACGCAGGCATCTGTGCCGATAATGTCCATGTTGCTGTAATTTGTCCTGTTTAACAAAAATTCTGTCTGTCTGTCTCCTCCACCCTGCCATTAGTATTGTACCAGCCCTCTTTCTGTACATTGTTGTTATTGCTGTTGTTGTTGCCTGTGGTGTGCATTATTTATCACTTCTTCGTTCCTGCTGTATATATATATAATTATAGGCTTGCTAAGTGGTTTAGTTTTTTTCATATTCATGCTGTAGTCATTGTGTATGTATGTATGTTCATAAAATAAAATGAAAAAGATACTGACAAACTAAATTAGACAAAATACACTCCCCCCCACCGGCCCAAACAAAATCAAGCAGTCCATCATTATTTATTTAAATTGTTATTATTGACCTGCCATTAATACTAATGAACAGAGGCCATTTCTTACTCAACTATATTAGGATTTTTGGATGATTGTCAAAAAACTTATATATTTCTTCTGTATCACATTATTAATTGTAATATAAAAAAAGGGTGTGGATAATGTTTGTGCATGTGTGTGTGTGTGTGTGTCTGTGTGTGTGTAGATTGGGGAGAATGTGTGTGTGTGTCTCTATAATGGTGTATCCGTTAAGAGCATGGTAATAAAAAGCTGACATACTTACCAAGATGTAAATGCTATGTGATATATTCCAGGTTCTAGTATTTTACGTACTGGAGTGAAACTTGTTTTGGCTAGTTTATGCATACCATTTGAGGGGAAGCCATTTGCCCCAGATTATAGCCATAATTATGTCTTTTGGTTGCAGTTAGGTGCAGAGATGCCCCTTTGACCATGTGACTAAGCTGCTGACTGACAGAAATCATCACAGTCAGTAGCATAGCAATTCTTCATCAGATATCCATTGAAGAATGTTGTCTAACCAGAGAAGATGGATTTAGTGTGGTTAACAATAACAATAACAACAATAACAATATACTTTATTCATTCCAGCAGGAAATTAAAGCTGTTGTTTTATTGCACAATGAAGAACATATCTCAATAATTCAAAGTCATGAAACACACGCACATACACACTCTTAGACATAAGCCCCCTTTCTCTCAGTCTGCATACATTAATAGCAAACCCAAAATTTCCTGGACCATAGCAAGATGTGTTTGTTAAGATTTGTTTTTATGCGGTGGAAATTGGTGGGAGATTTGTGTACTGTATATGAACCGATGGTCATAGTAGTAATAACACCCACACATCCACTTGATTTATGTTATTTGTGCATGAATCACTCGCTAGCTTTACTTGTGCCTACCTATGACTGCGTGAGTGGCATTTTGCATACAGCAGCAATAAATTGAACACTGCTTACCTGTCAGTGATTGTTTAACGCTGCTTTCCTGTCAATGCTTAGTCCACCTTGCCTTCTCTTCGGAAGGGTCAATGCTACCAGCACCTCTCAGTGTTACTTATTGTGCTTTATACCCTTTGGGAATGTGTGTGTAGCTTTGCTTGAAGATCTCTATGCTCTGCTTGTTTGAAATCTTGATTCATTGAGAATTTTTTCTCCCTAGTTTTATGACTGGCATCATTCTGATGTGACCAAATGACTTGTTATAATAGAAGCCAGTTTAAAAAAAAAAAAAAAAAAAAAAAATCCCTCCCTCCAACTATTTCTCTGTTTTTCTATCCATCTATCTGTCCATCTATCCGTTTATGTATCTGTCTGTCTACTCTGTCTGTCCATCTGTCTATCTGTTTGTCTGTCCATCTATACGGACATCAGTGTCTATGTGTCTGTCTCTCTCTATCCATCTGTCTGTTGATAATAATAATAATAGTAATAGATACATTTTGTATAGCGCTGTTCTCTGGTATACCCAAACTTGCTGCGCTTTACAACATTCTTCAACATTTTCTAAGTTTCACAAACATAATACATATAATTATGACAACTAACAATGTATAATATACAAGTACATGTGCCATATGAGAAACAGCAATATATAAAGAAAATGAGTCATTATTGATCAGTCTGCCTGTCTGTCCATCTATCCATCTATGTCTGTCTCCGTGCATCTGTTTCTCTCTCTGTCTGTCTATCCGTCTATCTGTGTATATATCTATGTATCCTTGTCAGCTGACCTCTTGTTTTTTTCGCGGTTTAGTTTTGTAACTGGAGGTTTGGGTGTAATAAGTACAATGGGCTTCACGGTGATCATGGACATAAGCAACAATCTTTGGTACAATGCCTGAAGGGGTTGGATGGGTGAGTTACAACATTTTACTGATTTGTAGCATCGATTTGTAGAAGAGCTACTGGTTCAGTCTGACACAGACTGGTCTGGTGTTTTTCCTTGTTGTGAATTTCAGACCATCTGTTTAGTGTTTACTGTGTTGTTCGTTCAGCATTTCCTAGCTGTTTGAATATTTGTACAATAATAAGGTGTAAATTAGTGATTTTGTTTTTCTCTGTCAAGGACACAAAGGAATACAATATATTGCTTGACCGAATTTCCTTTATGTTGTATGTTTGAGAAGTGATTGGTGTTGTGGATTGACTTGACAAAGGGTTTATATAAATAAATATATATATATATGACCTGATGTGAGCCGGTGTGGCCTAGCGGTAAGGCGTTAGGCTGGTAAGCGGAAGGACCTCGGTTCGATACCGCTTCGGCTCTCCTTTCTCATCAAAAAAGGTTGTGGTTTGTGGACAATGTCTTGTGACTTTGTCCATCACTTCCTACTGAAACATTAAAATGGCTCTCATCGCTGCCCATCTTAATGCAGGAATCATTCTGGTGGTGACAGTGTAGCGATAGGTATATAGTCTCCCTCTCCCCCCACCTCCATGCCCCCTTCCCCCCCTTCTCCCCGTCCCTAATAAGCCTTATGGTTTCTGTGGACGTTAAGCACCATGTTTACTTACTTACTATATGACCTGACATTGACTGTCCTAAGGTGACCCAGTGTGGTTGACAGGACATTAAAATATCCAATTACTAACTAACTTGTAAGGATTGATAAAGTATTATTGTTTGTATTGTAGTCAGTAACATATAAACAATAAATGCAACAATGAAGAGGAGAAAAAGAGAGAAGAAAAAGAAAAAATAGTAACAAGACAGCAGGGTAAGGGGGGAGGGTTGAAGGGGTGCAGCATGAATAGTGAGGAAATACCATAATACCAGACATTCGCACAGCTCACATCATTACCGTACATGCTCCTCGCTCCAAAATGCAGCAGGATGAAGAAATACCATAGGGTAGAAACAAGAACTTGGGACTATAGAGGACTGAATGAAAGGTCTGGGTGTAGTTCACAGGGATGTTGTCACTCTGCACCCCGCAAAGAGGAGTGAGCGGAGCAGAAATGTAAAAACGTTGTTGTTATTGATTTTTGAGGCTGTACCTCTGGTGATTTAATTTTAATTTTATGTACCTTGTATTTACGCGCGTGCCAGGTGAGAGTTACCGCAGACGACCCAGGTCTTTGTTGTATTTGTGTTACTTATTTCAAGCGCTAATTAACTTGTGTAATGATTTTTGAGGGCTTATTTGCCCCCGTGTCCTGAATTGTGAATCAGACTTGGTTTGGTGACCGTGTCTCGCTCTGCTAGACCCGTCGCGGTTGACTGGGCGTTAAATATCAGGAACCTGTCAGTCAGTCTGCCGTAGCTCTCAACCTTCTACACGGTAAGCCGTCTGCTATAGGTGATGGTCACTGCGTAGCTGATTGAAGATAAAACTATGCACTTGCTGATGTATTTTTGTGGACCATTTTTCCTTGTAGACTATGCTTTTTCCCCCCTCCAGCTTATCGTGTGCTACTGTGCTTTAAAGAAGTATATTTTACAGTATACAAGACCTTTCAAATAATGACAGGAAAATTGCTTCACTTGTTTTGTTTTGGGTGTGAAATGTCCAGTAATTTGGGGGGGTCTGATTTTTAACCCATTGATTTTCGGGACATAAAAATCGGACTGGATGAGCTGTTGATGCTGATATGATTATTTTGACTTGACTTAATTATTTTGATGGCAAAATTCGACATTTTCAAATAAAAATTGCGAAAGGGAAATCGAAGTTGTTAACATTTTTATCCACTCGTGAAACTTAAAGCAAAGAGTAGCGATAGAAACTTACAGCACCATTACCCCAGACTACGTAGACATGACACCTAGTGGCTTTTGTATGGAGAACTTTGAGTTTAGAGTGAATTGAAAGCTATTGACTCGCTCTCCTTCAGTCACCTCACTAACTAGTGATTTTTTGTTGTACGTAGGTAAAGAATTTGGCGTGAAACAATTTATTCTGTACATTATATAACATATACACCACAGGGTTCCAGGCGAGATCAAGAGGAAGCAGGTGGAGCTGGACCCTTAAAGGGCAAGTCCAAGGTCTGGGGTGATTTTTGACACGATTTCCCTTAACGTTCGCTGAGAACAATGATGTAGGTGAAATTGTAATCTTAGGGTTATAAACGCACGAAAACAGGCATTTTCTGTCGTACCGAAAGCGTCGCCATGACGCTGAAAATCATGTGCACATATGCGCACTACGTCACTCTGGGGAGTCGCTGCAAAATGGCTAGTAGCCACAGGGTAACCGACTTGGACAAAAATCCAGTTCGAATCTCCAAGGATGAAGCTCCGACTCCATTGTCAGTAGTTGGGCCTTTGTTTATTTCCTCCTTGTTATTTCATCTTTCTCGAACCTTGTTGGGTGCGTGGCGTTTCATTCTTTTTTTGTTCTGTTTATTCTAGCTTTCACAACAGGCTAGACCTCATCAGGGAGCCTGCCTTTTATGGGGTGTTTTATTGTCCCAATTTATCCTTGTTTGTTTCATCATATGTAAAAATGAAAACGTTTTGTTCGTTCTAGTTTAATAGACTAGCGATTTCGTGGCCTCCCTGGGTTAGGGGTTGGGCTAGTTACCGGTTCTTGCCATTCACTGCGTGTTTTTTTCTCCTCTTGGCTTGCCCTTTTGTTTCTCGAGTTACATCGTTCATTTACGATGTATGAGTGAGGGGGGTAGTCTCGATGTTTAACGAAACCTCTCATTCTTTCTTTGTGTGGGGTAGTTCGTGAGCGTCTGTTGCCCTGCCGTGTTGTTGTCACTGCTAAATGGGTTGTATCGTGTACACGGATTACATGTATCCAGCCTTTGTCCCGTTGCTCGCTGACATTACTTGCCTCCTCTTTCTTTTCAGAAATTGTTGTTGTTTTCTCTCTCTTTTCCCCTTATTTTTCACCATGCGTTCTTTCTTTTTTTATCTTTGGGTTATTGGCCATTTCGTACTCGCTTGTTAGCTAGCCTGATTAGGGCAGCCATTTTGGATTTCTCTTGTCGTCTGCATTTGTTTACATCCCGATGCTTTGTCATCGGTAGTCCTGTTAGCGTTTTGCGTTATCAGTCTGCAGCCTTTGTTTTTCTAGATGGAAGCCGGATTAGTGAGGGGTTAGAGTTAGTTGTGGTTAGTTTGGCTTTCCATCTGTTTGTCGTTGGCAGTTATTTTTGCTCTGTGCTCTTATGACTGTAGTCGTCCACTCCTTTGTTGCAGACAGTAGTCTATTAGACTGTTGTGATTTGGGTTTTTTTTCTTTTCTTTTTTCTCCACCTTATGCTTGCAGGTAGGTAACCGTTTGGGGTTTTGAGGTGGTTTCAGCTGTTTTGTTTCTTTCATTTGGTGTCAGCTGTTTGCTTGCCTGATTAGGGCAGCCATTTTTCATTTGCCACCAGCATTTGTGGTTTGGTCTTTCTTTCGCTTTTCCCCAGGCATTTGTGGTCTGTTCTTTCTTTCTTTGTCACAGGTGTTTGTGTACAGTCTCTTTTTGTTACGGCTTTTTCTGCCGTAGGCATTCGTGTTAGACCTTTTGTCTTTGCCTTGTTAGCGCTTGTTTATTTAGAAAGAAATTTTGCTTTGAGAAATATATAACCTATCTCCCATCTATCCTAAGACAAAGAGATTGAAATTTAGACTTAGTAACCACAGACTGCCAATCCAGCAAAGACGATCGTTAGGTATTCCAAGGGATGAAAGAATATGTACTGTTCGTGACAGTGGTGAGGTAGGAGATGAATTTCACTGTTTGCTTAACTGTTCCAGTGACAATGTCAAGAGAAACCGTACTAAGTATGTTGATAAATATTATACACATCATCCCAACGTGCCAACATTTTCTAGTCTCATGAATATGACGTCAAAATCTAAGAATATCAAGCTTGCTAAATTTATTACCTGTATTCTTGAGTTATTTTTAATAAGCCAATAACGAAACACAACGGGGTACAATGTGTTCCATTACAGTGTATATTTAGCTGCTGTTGTATTAGCATTGGTGTGTATCTTGGGCGTATTAAAAAGAAAGGAAAAAAGTACTGTACCTGTTGTGTTTGTCGTGTGAACGAATTGATGACTGTGGAAGGATCGTAATTCTAAGCCTGAGGAGTGTACAGTGTTGCTTTCGATGATGCGAGCACTACTCCTATTATAATACACCGTTCTGTTAACCTTTTGCTTGCTTCTTCAGGCCGTCCCCCGACGCGCGCGCGCACACACACACACACACACACACCTGACACGCACGCACACACACACACACACACACACACACACACACACACACACACACACACACCTGACACGCACGCACGCACGCGCACACACATGCTGAGTATATTTATAAAAAGAAGAAGTCTTTTGATGATGTTAAAAACGATAACACTGACACCAACAAAACCTCACTGTAGTGCATCATAAACTGCAGGGCACTTGGGGAATAAAATACCACTTTTATTCTTTGATGCGACGATAAAGACAACGAAATACATCCCTGTACTTCTGAAAACGACAAAGTATATCTCGATTGTTTTGCAATTGTGGTGCCAACCGTGTCGATTGGGTCGCAAATATTGCTTGGTTTATTTCTGTCACACAGCGTGCAGACGCGGACACACACCTCTCTCACACACATATAGAAACGCCATACGCACGTACGCACACGCGAGCGCGCGCGCACACACATTTACGTACACACCACACGCGGTCACACTCACACGCACGCACGCACGCACGCCCACAAACACGCACACACATCGAGCGGTAATTATCTAGCAATAAAGTGATGAAATCGTGGCCTCGTGAAATACGCTATCAAAGCATCTGACACACAGGCAGTGTGTATAATCACACAAGGAACCAGTCACAGTCATTGACGTCCATAATAAGTGATACACACTCCATAATATGTCCAGCTGGCAGTTTGGCTGTAGTTTTCACAGCAGCTGATTCCTCAATATTGGACGACTGTCGCCCATTGGTCGCTATCTTCAAAATTTGCACCAGCGAGAGGACATTAGCAAGGTATCTGTGAACACCTGTCATGCCAACCCAGCAGTGACAGGTGGTACTGGCATGGTTAAGTGATTACTGCTGGATACACGTGGAACGGTGAGAATTAGGGACGTTGAGAAACCTCGACGAAACCGCGACAAGACTGGTAGGTAGGTAGGTAGGTAGGTAGCTAGAGAGAGAGAGAGAGAGAGAGAGAGAGAGAGAGAGAGAGAGAGAGAGAGTGTGTTGTAAGGGTTACTGAATGTTTGAAAGGGTGCACTGAACCTGTAGTAGTTTGGGAATTGCGCTATGCAAGAAATCTTTATTATTTTGATTTTAATATGATGGTGCATCATCGTGTGCCAGAGTGTTGTGCAAAACGTTTGGAATGAACCTGTAAGGTCTATAATTATACGTCACGTCAAAGTGGCATCCTTTTTGTGTTTATATTTTGAGCCTGTTTCGAGATAAAAACAAAAACAAAAACAAAAACGGTCTTAAATAAAAATTGTTCTGTCTTAATGCTGGTACACACCTGTGTCAGCGAGTCTACCTGAAATAGAGTGTATGTAGGCCACCGGGGAGCATCCTCATGGAGTTCAGAGCGAGCTTAGGAGCTGTGTGACGTCCTGGGCTCCAGTCCCTAATAAGCCTACGGTTTCTGTGGACGTAAAGCAACACTTAACAACTTCAACTTCTTTTGGAGTATGTACATCTGGTACAGCTTATATAACTTGTAGTTACTCGCATGCCAGATCTTTGTTGTTCTTTTTGCGTAACGTCTTTCGAGCGCTAGTTAACTCCCTTGTTTGTTGATTCGACGCATGCGCTCTGGGCCTCGTTCTGTTTCAGATTGTGTATTTTTTGCCATCAAACCTGGCAAGTTCGCGTGTCAGTACCTCTAGACGGTGCAAAAAGTGAAAAGCATTGGGTGTGATCTTGAAGGTCAAGGCTGCATGGTTTGACTCCGTATCAGTGAAAAAATTGTTAAACACGTGTCTTGGTTTACTTTCCAAAAATGGTTTGATAAAAAAAAAAGGAAAAAAAAAAAAAAGGTCAATGATCTCAGAAGAAGAAGATGAAGAAGAAATAGCATGATGATATAAGATTAGCAAACGGATTAAAAAAGAAGAAGTTTGGATTACTGTCGTTAATTCAAGGTCACAGTGAGGGTTCGAATGAGTGTTTGTCGGTGAGTGTTTGTCAGACCACCTTAATTTCAGCCACTTAACTCTTTAAAACCAAGCTCTTGTTGCCGTTTCACCCACAGACATAATGCGATGCAAAAAGACTACGTTGCTATCTTCAAGGCCAAGGCTACGGGCATGGCGTCACGGTTAGAGAATCACCATTAGTCCCACCCATGTTTTCTAGACTGTCGGAACTTTTTGTTCGAACGAAACCTCGTAAAGACAGCGTGACAGTCTTGTTATTGTTTTGTCGTGTGATCTCAATGTCTGTAGCCGTGTTCTTTCTGATCGCTGGCATATATATAAATGTATACATCGCCTTATGGCATTTCACCCCGTACAGTGTGTCCACGAGCAGTCTACCCAGAGCAATCTGTAAAGATGTTTCAGCAAAACGTATACGTGCTTTTGGCAGTGTCCACCTGCTGCTTGCTCGGGAGTGCTTCTGGAGCAGGTACGTTTGCATCGTAAACTGTCATTGCAGTCAGCTTGGTGTGTGTTTTGTTGATTGGTTGTAGTTAGGTAGTCTGTTCATCAGCATCCTTCTTAGCCCTGATCTCCTCTTTCAAGAAAAATCTGAAAACACATCTTTTTAAAGAACGCTTCTCTCTTGGTTTGTGAAACACCTTTTCTGCACAGTTTGACTATTGAGTGGATGTGTGGATGTAGAGGAGGTGGTGTTAATATGATTACTGATGTCCTGTACAGTGTAAATTTGTACATACTTTTTTGTGTAAAGCGCTTTGAGCTAAGTCATGTTATGGACATTGCGCTATAGAAGTGCTATGTATTATTATTATCTAACCCTATGTGGTTGACTGGGCTCAAAGCACCAACTAACTAACTAGCATCCCTCAGCTGTACGGGTGAAACCTTTTTCTCGGGCCATACATTTTACACGACCACAATTCAGTACAAGATAAACAGCTTGCAGTAAAAGATAAAAAGGTTACAGCTAAACACGCATACACCTTACGTATGTGGCTTTGCATGAAGTGACATAGTACATGGTTGTATGGTGTACACAGAACGCGCCGAGATGGCAGCAGTTCATGTGACACCAGCCATGCCAGCGCTGTAAGTACACCACTTCGGTGGATATTCAGAAACGCGCTATAAAAAGCTATTCACTCATGTAGAATCACATGCGAGCGCAGTGAGTCTGCTCTAGAGCGGAGAACAGCGCTATATAAAAGCGATCATCATCATCATCATCATCATCATCATCATCATCATCATCATCATCAACAACAACAACAACAACAACAACAACAACAACAACAACAACAACAACAACAACAATGCAGTATTTCCCACCATTCGGACAGCTGCACTAGGTCTTCGAGGATTCCAGCAATGAGACGTGTCATCAGTATGCGAAGATTACAATGGCTGAGAGTAATCACAACAAAGTAGTTTTTACTATGCACATTTTTCTTCAGCTCTAACGTGCTTGGTAAGTTCGATTAGATGCCAATGATAAAATGTTAAACGTTTGTTTGATGTCTTGAATATTTTCTTGGCTAGCTTGCTTGCCGAATGAAGGTACACACACGCACAAGATAAAAAAGAGCACTTAAAAAGAAACGGCAGGAAAATGCAAACAATTGCAAATTTTGGGGGCAGATTCCTTTGCCAGTTCGACAGACAAACACGTAAGGCATATATAGACAACTACAACAGTGACTGTCTAATTTGCTTCTGTCTTGTGTGTATTCTTGAAGAAGGGCATTTTGTGTCGAAATATTGAATAGTTTTGTGTCTTTTGGGTGAGTACAACTGTTTGTTCTTTCGGGCTAGGTAAAAACAAACTTATGGCAAAAACCACATTAGCATACATTTGAACAAACAGAACCTTAAACATTGTAGTTTACCATTATCACCTAGCAAACAATAACTATATATATATACATAACACACACACACACACGCACGCACGCACGCACGCACGCACGCAAGCACGCAAGCACACGCACGCACGCACGCACACGCACGAACACACACACACACACACACACACACACACACACACACACACACACACACACACACACACACACACACACACACACACACACACTGACATGCGCACACCAGTCCCCGTTCGTCGACTCAAATACAACAAAATTAGTAAATGATCGATACACTCAACAGCAACAACAACAACACCAAACTGAGTCTGTCTTCTCACCCACCCACCCCGCACCCTCTTCTCTTGTCTGGATCTCTCATGCTCTCTCTCTCTCCCCCCACTCCACCCCAACTCACCCGTTCCCGTCCTCTCCCTATCCTTATACATCCATCTATAGTGATGATCGATGACTGATGCAGATTATTACCCCAACAACCACCACACCACAGATTCTGTTGGGCTCGGTCCTAGTTCCAGTTCCGGCCCCCATGCTGGCCAAAAGCGTGAGGACGGTGGAGGGGTCTCTGCCGTACGGCATCAACTGCTCTGAACCCAAACCCCGCCCCTGCTTCCTGGACCTCAACCCCTGGTGCCTGCAGGGCGTGGAGCAGCCCGCTCAGGGACACTGCCAGCTGCAGGAGGCCCTCTGTGACATGTAAGTGTGGCTTCTGTCTGTACCAGTCGTGATCATGACGGTGGTAACTGCTGGAAACCCTCTGTGACATGTAAGTGTGGCTTCTCTCTGTACCAGTCTTGATCATGACTGTGGTAACTGCTGGAAACCCTCTGTGACATGTAAGTGTGGCTTCTGTCTGTACCAGTCGTGATCATGACGGTGGTAACTGCTGGAAACCCTCTGTGACATGTAAGTGTGGCTTCTGTCTGTACCAGTCGTGATCATGACGGTGGTAACTGCTGGAAATCCTCTGTGACATGTAAGTGTGGCTTCTGTCTGTACCAGTCGTGATCATGACGGTGGTAACTGCTGGAAACCCTCTGTGACATGTAAGGGTGGCTTCTGTCTGTACCAGTCGTGATCATGACGGTGGTAACTGCTGGAAACCCTCTGTGACATGTAAGTGTGGCTTCTGTCTGTACCAGTCTTGATCATGTCGGTGGTAACTGCTGAAAACCCTCTGTGACATGTAAGTGTGGGCGCTGTCTGTGCTTGATTCTTGATAAATAATTGGTGCTCCGAGGACGGGCCCTCGTCCCTGCTTCAGGGTGCCTGAGGGCGTGGAATCTCCCGCTTATGGACACTCACTGTCTCTGCAGGAGGCCATCTGTGACATGTAAATGTGGGTGCTGTCCGTGCTTCATTCTTGATAAA
>OY757544.1:7457102-7459602 GCA_963584105.1 Alviniconcha strummeri
GACAGGCCTTCCCTTGGTTCTGTGTTTAAAGAGAAACGTGTGCATATGCACGCGCGCGCACACACACACACAATCTCACACAGATACACACAGATATACTCTCTCTCTCTCTCTCTCTCTCTCTTCTCTCTCTCTCTCTCTCTCTCATCCTCTCTCCTCTCACTCTCTCTTGTAATATTTGTTATTATTTATGTTTAGCTTAGAAAAGCCTAGTTGTTAGACATGTTTTAAGTTTTTTGTTGCTTTGTTTGTTCGATTCCCCTCCACCCCCCCCCACGTTTTCGCCCAAAACGTATATGAACGAATATTCTGTATCCTTTCGATGTATTTTTTTCAGTTTTGTTGTATCTGAAATACATATGTATGTGTAGTATTAGTAGAATTAGTCCCTCATGGGCTGGTTGTAAAAAGACCCTCTGTCTACTCCACTACCCTCGTAAAATAAAGTTTATTCATTCATTCATTCGTTCATTCATTCTCTCTCTCTCTCTCTCTTTGTATACTCATGGCCTTGAGACAGTTATAGTTTATAGTATACGTCCAGGATCCTGGTGGACACGTTGGTGTTTTTCATTTGCTGAATACTTTTGTGTTTTGCATCTATTCAGGATCACGAACAGTAGTGCTTTCTCCGTTTGCATTAACTGGTGGGCACGTTAGTATATTCCACTACCTAATTTATACTTCGTGTTAGAAACTGTTCAAGAGCCCGAGCGGCTGTGTCTGCTCCCTTTGAATAGTTAACCGGTGGAAACGTTGGGATATTTCATTAGCTGAATAGTTTGTGTCTGCATCTGTCCAAGAACTCGAGCGGCTGTGCCGGCTCCCTTTGGATTGTTAATCGTGTTTCGTGTAGATTCCCTCTGCTTTGTTTTCCGAAATTTGTACTACCAGTTCGTTTTGTTGTTGTTCTTGTTGTTTTCAGTTGTATGCGCCATTGTCCTCTGGATAGATATATATATATGTAACATTTAAAGGAACATTTAATCACGCAGAGATTTGAATTTCTGCATTTTTCAGTTCTAGGAACGGATTGTTAGTTAGGGTTTAGCATGTCCAGCGACTGTCTCCGAGTCGGTCACCTTAATGTGTACCACATTCAGAAAAAAATTCATGATCTTAATGTCTTCTTTGAATCCCATCAACTCTTCCACCTGTTTGGTCTCAGTGAGACTAGGCTGAAAAGCCACATTCCAAGTGAAGGTCTGTCTCTTCCTCACTATTCACTAATCCGAAAGGATGCTGCCAGATCTCAGCACACAGGTTTAAGTTGTTTACATACATTCTTCAGTCAGCAAAATTGTCCGTCGCCGTTCTGACTTAGAGTCTGAAGCAGTAGAAAGCGTGTGGTTAGAAATACAAACGCGCAAGTCCAGTATCTTAGTTGGTTATATTTATAGAAACCCAGCTTCAACGTTTGACTGGTATGATCAATTTGTTACAATGATGGACAGGGTGCAGGGCTGTAATTTGAATGTTGTCCTGTTGGGTGATTTTAATATTGACATGCAAAAAAGTAACCCAGCATGGGATTCCACAATATCCTTATTTGGCCAAAATCAAATGATTACGTCACCTACGAGAATCACTCCCCATTCTTCAACACTAATTGATCATATTTACACAAGTGATACTAGCATTGTGTCAAATATTCTAGTGCCTGCCACAGGAATCAGCGATCATTTTCCAGTGTGCTGTACCTTGTCTGTCAAAACTGTGAAGCCTGTTCTGAATGTCCACTCTTCAATTGTTTACCGATGTTTCAAACAGTTTGATGAAAGAGCTTTTTTGATGGATTTGCACGTAATCCCCTTTAAAAATGTGTACAATTTTAGCGACCCCAATGTGGCACTGTCACACTGGATTGACTTATTTCTTGATGTTATTAATAAGCATGCCCCCCTCAAAAAAAAGCGGGTGAAACAGCAAACCCTTCCACCATGGCTGAACACTGATATAAAGCAAGCCATGTTACTGAGGGACAAGTGTAGGAAGCAAAAGAAATTTGTAGAATATAAGCAACAACGGAACCGTGTAAATTACCTTGTGAGGGAAGCCAAGAAAAAATATTTAATGACCTTGCCGGAAATAAAGCAGATATATCATCATGTGGAGAGCTATCAACACACTCACTAAAGGCCACAGCCCTGCAAACAATAATCTTCCCATCGGAACTCACACCAGATGTCTTTAACGCCCACTTCGTATCTGTAGTCTCGAAGTTTTTACCAGATGATCAAACCGATGGGTCTCAGTATAATTGTCCTAATAGGTTACTAAACTTTTGCAGAGATCGAATCTCTCAAAATACCACATTTTCAATTCCTCCTATATCTGTATTCGAAGTAGGAATATCTATCTTAAAGCTGGATAATAAGAAATCTACAGGTTGTGATGGTATTAGTGTTAAACTTCTAAAAATTGCCCTTCCTTACATAGCTGAGACACTTACATATATTTATAACTTATGCATACAAAAGAATGTTTTTCAACCGCATTC
>OY757544.1:7464602-7467102 GCA_963584105.1 Alviniconcha strummeri
ACGAACAATAACAATTAACAAACAGACAAGACAAAACAAACAACAACAATGAGAAGAAACAAACATGGAAGGAACAAACCAGCAAACACCCCCACCCCACCACCACCCACACACCCTGCAAAAAAGGCAAGGAAGAAGAAAGCAAAATACTCTCGCTGGAGACAACCTACAAGTGTTACATGCAAAAATGTTAAGCACTAACACATATTGTTGAATGTGCACAATCCCCCCCCCCCCCCACCTCACCCCCACCCCCTCAAAAAACAACAACACACACCACAAAAACAAACAAACACAAATAAATTACACCCCCAGTTTTGACCATAAGTATAAGGGGAGAAAATGCACAATGGAGATTACACACATTCTCGAAAATCAGATTCACTGCTTAAACTTTGGTTACAAGAAAAGAAGCTTATCGTGGACAAGATGATACCTCGCGACGTTTATTTTAATGGTAGATAGATGAATCTACCTAAGTCGTAAAGACAACCTTCATCTTGCATCATTCGTCTAAAGAGTAACGTAGGAAGGTTGCACAGTATATTTTCTGGGAATGTTTTTTTGTCTCAGGTCTAAAAAGAAGAAAACAATATATATTACACTTCTGCACCACTGCTGTGTTTAGTAACGTTTAATGAATGCCCTATGAGATCCGTTGTAGCAGTAATAGTTGTACTGCTACAGTAGTAGTAGAAGCAGCAGCTGGAATATCCCGAAAATTCGCATGATGTGTTTTGCTTAATAAATAGCGTTCTTTTGAACCATTTTACGTGTTTGGATCCTTCACTGTACTAATCCCCTTCCTTGTCTAAGACCTACCAAGGGTCCAAATCGCCAGTAGTATTCAATATGACTTCTGCACCGTCTCCACGGACACCGCTGAATGCTGTGCTGCAGGAGACAGACGAGGCACAGGACTCTGTGGTGGCAGTTGAAGAGTTGAACGTTCACTGCCCTGTCACGGCACACGATGCAGACTCTTGCCTGTTGACCTCCCCACGTGTGGTTTCCGGATAGTTCCTCCATCAGTCTGCGATCTGGGCAAAGAGGGCAGGGTGGCATCGTCAGGTAACAACCAATGGATGATGGTTAGGTGGTTAGTAAGTTCTTGGATTTCAACGTCCAGTCAGCCTTACAGGATCACATCAGCACGAATCCCGCATTCACAGTTCGTTTACACCAGTATGAAATATAAGTCACTCGATCACACGTTTGTCTGATTGGCTGACACGTGACGTTAAACAGTGGCCATCTGTCTGAAACGCTTCTAACTTATCAACCAAAAACTGTAAAGAACACCTGATGCTAAACAGAAGCATCTGCCAGAAACATTTCTCACTGCTCACCTAAAATAGAACCCTAAAACTCTTGACATTAAACACTAACATAATATTATGTCAGACATTTCTAGTTCTCACTGTTTACCCAAAATAGAACAAAACTCTTGAATTTAAACAGTGACATCTGTCAGACACATTTTCGCTGCTCACCCAAAGTGGAACAGAACTACTTAATTTAAACAGTGACATCTGTCACAAACACTTCTCGTTGCGCACCCAAAATTGAACAGAACACTTGACGTTAAACAGTGACATCTGTCAGAAACACTTCTCGCCGCTCACCCAAAATGGAACAACAGAACATTTGACGTTAAACAGTGCATCTCTCAGAAATACTTCTCGCTGCTCATCCAAAATTGAACAGAACACTTGACGTTAAAAAGTGACATCTGTCAGAAACACCCAAAATGGAACAACAGAACATTTGACGTTAAACAGTGACTTCTGTCAGAAACATTTCTCGCTGCTCACCCAAAATGGAACAACAGAACACTTGACGTTAAACAGTGACAGCTGTCAGAAACACTTCTCACTACTTACCAAAAATGGAACAACAGAACACTTGACGTTAAACAGTGACATCTGTCAGAAACATTTCTAGTTCTTACTACTTACCCAAAATGGAAAAACAGAACACTTGACGTTGCGCGCGTTAAACAGTGACATCTGTCAGAAACACTTCTCTCTACTCACCCAAAATGGAACAACAGAACACTTGACGTTAAACAGTGAAATCTGTCAGAAACACTTCTCACTACTTACCCAGAATGGAACAACATAACATTTGACGTGAAACAGTGACGTCTGTCAGAAACACTTCTCGCCGCTGACCCAAAATGAAACAACTGCTCACCCAGAATGCTACGGAGCTGTGGCGGAAGACTTGCGATTGCTGCATCTCCCCAAGCAGCTCGAAAGTGACGCACCTGAAAATAAATGAATACAAACGTTATATTAGGCACCTACAGTTGCAGTTAGTTCTTGGATCTTATCGTTCCATCAATAATAATAATATAATTACTTGCATTTATAAAACGCCCTTTCTCACAGGAGTTCGTAGCGTTTTACAATTATTAACAACATTTACAACAACAAACATTATATACAAAATACACAAGCGCTAAAGACGCATTGAATCAAGCAGATCTAGCCTACGC
>OY757544.1:7472102-7478596 GCA_963584105.1 Alviniconcha strummeri
TTCCCGTCAAATGTTTCTTTAGAAATGTCGTTGGGGTGCGAAATGAGAACGGTGGCTCTCAACTGTGCTTCTTGCTCCTCCCCGTTCATTTCATTGTCTGAAACGCTGCGATGCAGTTCTTTAGACTGGATGCATTCGGCCATTTTGAAACGGTACTGTTTCTGTGTCACAACTCTCGCAAGATCACAGGATGAGTACGGGGCTGCGGACGTGTCATCGGCCTCGGGGAATCACCTAAAAGTAGCAAAATACCGAAAGTGGTACAGAGCAGGTACTTAACGTATCCAGCAAAATGCCACGACTTACAAATCAACTACATGCCAGTGTTTTATTAGTTTACAAAGTCGTCTATCTTTAGTACAGTATGATACACACTGTGGTTTAAAGTACTGCTGCGTGAACATATAGGCTATGCTGCAGGTTATTCCCCGCTTACTGTCACAAGATCTCACCGAGGTTTGCACAGGTTTGAACAAATAATGAGGGCAGCTGCCAAGTGGTACACTAAAAGCTATATAAAATATGCTGTGTCTGTAAAATAAAATAAAAAGAAGAAAGAAATTACGTGTTCACCAAAAAAACAAAAACAAAACATGAATGCACACAATAGGAAAAAACAGGAAATAGAAAGCGGAACAAAAACGGGAAAGTGTTGCGCTGGTTAACCTTCCTCTGAGGTCTGGATTTCTGTCTGTGGCGAAACATTCGCGTAACTCAATGCAAAACCTGCTTGTTTCGCCGTTGTGTAGCCGGTCGCATACGTGTTCTTTTATTCAGTTTCTGTCTGTTTCTGATTGTACTGTCTGTCTGTCTGTCTGTCTGTCTGTCTGTCTGTCTCTTCTGTCTGTCTGTCTGTCTGTCTGTCTGTCTGTCTGTCTGTCTGTCTGTCTGTCTGTCTGTCTCTCTCTCTCTCTCTCTCTCTCTCTCTCTCTCTCTCTCTCTCTCTCTCTCTCTCTCTCTCTCTCTCTCTCTCTCTCTCTCTCTCTCTCTCTCTCTCTCTCTCTCTCTCTCTCTCTGTGAGAATAATGGGCCTACAGAAATAACTTGAATATAACAAAGGTTTGTTCATGTACAGGGTCCTTAGCAATGAGGCCCCAGAGTATATATCTAACCTGTACACACACACACCCTCACGCTATTCCAACTCTAGGAATTCAGGAACTCTAGGAACTAGGAACTATCAGCTTAGTTTGCCTAGGCCAAGGATAGACATATTCAAAACAAGTATATCCTTCTCCTTCTCTGGTGCTTATCTATGGAACAACCTACTTCTGACAGTCAGATCTTGTCAGTCACTCAGCTCCTTCAAGCGTAAACCTCGTGCACACCTTGAAGTAGTTACATAGGATGGATTGTGACATAATATTGCTAGGGAAAGAGAGACAGTCTGAGGTTTTCGAGTGATTGCCATTGCAGTGACTGGTCAGTTGAGACCTATTTTATACACCCGTAAAACTCCACCCAGTCCTTCCGACTGCTTGTGAGAGTGCTCCCTTCCCCCTTTACCCCCCCCCCCCCCCCCCCCACCCACACACACATCTTTCCGCCCGTCCCTCCCTCTTCTTGTTTCTTATAAGATACGCACTGACTGCTTCTGTTTTCTTTTCCGATACTAGTCATAACTATGAACTGATCAGATGTTCTGCTGCTTTATTTGCTGGTTGTGTGCTCATAATATGTAACTGAATGATTTATGGCATGTGGTCATCTGGCACTGTGAACATGCTATGTTTGTGTGGAAATTCTCATGTATAATGTTCCACTCATTTAGACATGCCTTATATATATATACATAATGCCTATAATTTGATATTCACTCATCAGTAGCTTAGCAAGGACTAATTGTATACAGATTTTGAGTGAACCTAAACTATAATCCTTGTAAAATCAAGTTTTTGAGATTGAGTTCGAGTTCTCTCTCTCTCTCTCTCTCTCTCTCTCTCTCTCTCTCTCTCTCTCTCTCTCTCTCTCTCTCTCTCTCTCTCTCTCTCTCTCTCTCTCTCTCTCTCTCTCTCTCTCTCTCTCTCTCCATCCGTCGGCTCTGTCTCTCGTCATTTTTTTCCATTTAATACATTTTCAACAGCCGATGCAGTCACAAACAAGAACGACGATTACGGCGTTGACAGCTTAAAGTAGAGACTCAGCTGGTTAACCTTCACCGTGCCTTTACAGCATCAACCGACCTTCTTAAGGAAACGTTTTCTATCTGTCTGCAAGCCACCACAGGACGTCCTGCTGGAAGTCCGACTTCTCATGCACTCTCAGGAGAAGCAAAGTTGAAGAAAATGAACGTTTCTGCTTGACCGAACCCGTGTGCGAGGCTCAGATTTTAAGGACTTGCTTCAGCAGCATTAAGTATTTAGCAGGGAAAGGGTTTAAGAAGGAAGGGAATGAGAGCATATATCAGTATTAAAATTGTTTCAATTCTTATCTCGCTCAGCAGCATGTAGACACTCTCTACATACCTTGATCTTGATTGGATACGTTGACACTGTCAGCGACAGGACCACTTCTGGCATACTACGCCACCGGGAAGACATGGAGGGAGCACACGTTATCCTAAAACAAATCAAATGTTAAAAAAACGGTTAAAAAAAAGTATGTTCACTCTTTAGTGAACATGAGTCAAAGGGAGGTCTTTAAATTCCTCGATCGACTTGCAGAGGCTATCGATTCATCCAGGTTGTTCCAGTCTCTCACAGTCCATTGGAAGAAGTCGTTTTTGTCTCTCTTGCCAAGCTCAACTTTAAAGACTCTACGACTGACTGCAGAAAAACATCCAGGATGCATTGTCGAACAGACTCAGTCTTTTCTTGCCCTTTTGTGTCCGTAATCCAGAATGTCGCCTATGTTCAAATACGCGCAAGAACAAAGTGTCGAATGTTCTCAGATTACTCAGTGCTACAAAAACTAATCCTCTCACAAACTGAAGACAAGTGTGATTCTTCTTCTGCAGCTCTTCCTTCCTTGAACATGAGCCATCCCTACGTCAGCGTCATGTAAACTGATGCTGCATTAAGTAGTCACATGCGAGGATATGACACTGATTATGAATCTGTCAAATTCAGCATTCGCATTGTAGATATCAAACGGCCTCTAATTTTCATTTTTGAAAGGATTGTTATAGCAAAAAGTGGGAAAACATTGTTATTGCATTATCCATAATGTCTCACTGCACATTGACTTAAACAGTTCAATGATAACCTTAATCATCAAACATATAATTAGATTTTTTGCTCTGTGTGTAAATAGTCTGGAAAGCTTTGATTCGATATTTGGACTGGTCAGGTCTCTTTTTTTTTTTTTTTTTTTTTTTTTTCTCTCTCTCTCTCTCTCTCTCTCTCTCTCTCTCTTTAACCACCTCTTTGAAAGAATATCTATAATGTCACAAAACAAATTCACATATTCATATAATGTACACCAACCAGGTACATTTGTACATAGCATATACACCTCGAATACGGTGTAGCTGACTTTAAACTGGTCCATATTTGGCCCATTTCTTTGGTTTATTTGAAGATGCTATCATTCCGCAAAGTTTCTAAACAAAAAATTAAAACAGAAACTGAAGAAGAAGAAGACGGAAACCTGCATTTCAAGTTTGCATGTACAGAAGGCGAAGTGACTGTCCCACAGGCTTATTGTATCAGCTTTTGCATGAGTGAAACGACACATCATAACACGAACGCCACACCAAGCCGTCTACACGGTACAGTGGAGACAGCAGCAAAGAACACGTCGACACAGCTGTTGAACGCACGTCTGCAAACGTCCGTATTGTCAGGCCTGTGTCAGTGGCGTCAGTCACGCGAGCCCCTGGTCCCCATTAGGTCATTGTAGGGTTTTCCGCCGGGACAGTTAGACACAAAATTTCCCTGGTAGAAACGGCAGTATCTCCTGTAGCGCTTACATTACTGAAAAATCTGAACCCCATCACGTGATGTGCTGCCCACACTAATCCCGTGAAAGGAGCATTTAGCAAATGTGTTGAACAACGACTAGTCATACAAGTTAGGGAAAGAGCTTGAGTACAGTGTTAGTCTGCTCATGTAAATAGCGTGGTCCCTTAAGCATTATTAGCAGATAGATAGATAGGGGGCGGGCAGGCGGGCAGGCAGGCAGACAGACAAACAGACGGAAGACAGACAGAAGACAGACAGACAGACAGATAGATAGATAGATAGATAGATAGATAGATAGATAGATAGATACTATTGGCTCAAGGGCATTATTTTTCTATAAATTTAAATACATTTTGCTTAAACCAAAGTAAATGACCAGTGGGATCCGGTGATAAGCCAAAGAACAAATTGTCAAATTATTCTCTGTCAAGACATTTTGTGAAGATAAATGTAAATGTCCATCAGATGACCATTCAGGGGGCAAAAAACACACACGTCATGACCGGACGATAAAATAAAATATGATATACTAAATGTTTTTCCTCACAAAGGGACATAACATCTTTGGAAACCTTTTTGATAGCTTTTAACTTTTAATGAATGGGCTGACAGAGCAGCAAAACGAGGAGATAGATATCAACGATGGTAGATGTTCCGTTGTCTTCAAAGCAGATGCGCAACATGATGGAAAATGATGCGGGATTTAGTCGGTCAGTCTCTTAGTATTCAGTTCTGAACAACGTAACAAGAGGTCTGTGTCGAGGTTAGCATAAAGACTTCTCCTCAAAGCAACTGCACAACATGACATGAACGGTCCAGAGCGTCAATCTTTGGAAACGGAAGGATTCACACAGCCAATAGTTTGTTCCATGAACAGATTAACCTCTCCTTTTCCAACTGTGTTGTTGGAATGCGCCGGCTCTTGATTTACAGAAACGGCCACGGAAACGGCGTTTAGTGTTGCTTGTCTGTCTATAATGTTCTTTGCTGTGAAATCCTGGAATTTTGTTGGCCTATTTTGTCTTTTGTTTGCTGGAAAGGGTTTTAAGAACTGTTCGACTGGCATGGCCGGTACCAGCCCCTCAACCACTTTATAGAGAGAGAGAGGCGTTGTTGTTTGCGTGGGGAGGTCTAGTTTATGGAGCACACTGGTGACACAGCCCGGTTCCCTGGAGCGGCAGTCACCCACAATGAAGCGTGCAGGAAGTATCCCTCTCAAACCATGTTCTCAAGGAATAATCCCTCTCAAACCTTGATTTCAAAGAACAATCCCTCTCAAACCACATTTTAAAGGAACTATCCCTCCCAAACCATGTTCTCAAGGAACAACCCCTCTCAAACCAAGTTTCAAAGGAACTATCCCTCTCAAGTCATGTTTTTAAAGGAAATGTTCCTCTCAAATCATGTTTTTAAGGACCTGTCCCTCTCAAATCATATTTTTAAGGAACCATCCCTCTCAAACCATGTTTTCAAGGAACTATCCCTCTCAAAAAAAATGTTTCCAAGGAACTGCCCCTCTCAAACCATGATTTCAAGGAACTATCCCTCTCAAGTCATGTTTTTTAAGGAACTATCCCTCTCAAACCCTATTTTCAAGGAACTACCCTGTGAAACAATATTTTATCCACTAAGGTAGAAGAGATCAACCTAAATCAGAAACAGACGATTTTGTCCATTGAGATTAACGCTCCGTTGATTGTATATAATTTTTTTAACTGTTTCATGAGTGACGATTATCGGGACTGGGCGTACAAAATACCGTCAAGTGTCGTGGCTTGCCTATCGCTCACAGTGGCTCCTTTTGAAGTTTGGCCCAAGAGGATTATTTTTCTGCATCTAGTCCCGCTAATAGTCGCGCGCAAAAACTAGGTTTCTAAATACACAGTGAAATCAGCGGCACATTTTAAAACAAGATCCTGGATAGTTATACGTTTTTACTTTGATCCCTTCGACGTGTTGGACAAAGAGTTTTTGAGAAGGGCTAACTGCTGTAAGTTTCTGTGTGTCTATGCAGAGGTGTGTGTGTGTGCGTGTGTGTGTGTGTGTGTGTGTGTGTGTGTGTGTGTGTGTGTGTGTGTGTGTGTGATATTACTAATTATCATTATTTATTTTATAAGGAATGTGCCAACTGCTTGGCAATAGCATTCCCAGCTGTTAATTTAGAAGATTGCACTGATGTGTTCCATCATCTAATGGTGAATGGATTGTTTGAATGTTTATTTTGCAAAATTAAAACTGCTGTGATTAGTGAAACTGGTCTGACAAAAATTACTGCCAGAAAGGACAGTCAGAGCCAAAACAGATGCATATGCTCCAAGATACAGGCAGCATGCGTTAGAAGCAGTACATGCGCTAACAAAGGCAAGCATGAGCAAGAACAGTGGTGAAAATGCTGAAACAAATTATCAACTGTTTACAATGTGACACCAAAGTCAACTGGTTACTGAGTAGGATAACAGATGCAGAACAGAGAAATGGAGACTGGAAAAAAGGCTGCAAGTACAAAGGGAGGGGGCACAAAATGGAAAATAAATAAATAAAAGTAAGAAAAAAGAAAGAAAAAAAAAGGATGACCAGCAGAACTGCTGTATG
>OY757544.1:7478796-7483796 GCA_963584105.1 Alviniconcha strummeri
AGTCGTTTTCGACATTAAATGATGACAAAACTACGTAACTCATCTGTCGTAAACGTTCATGGGACTCACTTATCTAGTCTGGGTTGGTAACGTCTGTTCGCTCTGTTCGCTCTAAAGGCAGGATTACTCTGTTGACGGTACACTATCACTGAGGGCATGGATACTCTACTCAGGGTACGTTGTCACTGAGGGCAAGGATGCAATGCTGTCGCTGAGGGCAGGGATACACTGCTGTCGCTGAGGGCAGGGATACACTGCTGTCGCTGAGGGCAGGGCTACATTGCTGTCACTGAGGGCAGGGCTACACTGCTGTCGCTGAGGACATGGATAAGATGCTGTCGCTGAGGGCAGGAATACACTGCTGTCACTGAGGGCAGGGATATACTGCTGTCGCTGAGGGCAGGAATACACTGCTGTCACTGAGGGCAGGGATATACTGCTGTCGCTGAGGGCAGGAATACGCTGCTGTCGCTGAGGGCAGGGATACATTGCTGTCATTGAGGGCAGGGATACTCTGCTGTCGCTGAGGGCAGGAATACTCTACTCAGGGTACATTGTCACTGAGGGCAGGAATATATTGCTGTCGCTGAGGGCAGGGATACTCTGCTGTCGCTGAGGGCAGGGATACTCTACTCAGGATACATTGTCACTGAAGGCAGGGATACTCTGCTGTCGCTGATGGTAGGAATACTCTACTCAGGGTACATTGTCACTGACGGCAGGGATATACTGCTGTCGCTGAGGGCAGGAATACTCTACTCACGGTACCTTGTCACTGAGGGTAGGGATACTCTGCTCTCGCTGAAGGCAATGCGACTCTACCCACGGTACGTTGTCACTGAAATCAGGGCTACTCTACTCGCTGTACGTTGTCGCAGAGGGCAAGGCTACTCTGCTCAAGGTACGTTTTCACTATGGGCAGGGCTACTCTACTCACGGTACGTTGTCACTGAAAGCGGGGCTGCTCTACTCACGGTACATTGTCACCGAGGGCAGGGATACTCTACTCACGGTACATTGTCACCGAGGGCAGGGATACTCTACTCATGGTACATTGTCACCGAGGGAAGGGATACTCTACTCAGGTACATTGTCACCGAGGGAAGGGATACTCTACTCACGGTACATTGTCACCGAGGGAAGGGATACTCTACTCACGGTACACTGTCACCGCGGGAAGGGATACTCTACTCACGGTACATTGTCACCGAGGGAAGGGATACTCTACTCACGGTACATTGTCACCGAGGGAAGGGATACTCTACTCACGGTACATTGTCACCGAGGCCAGGGCTATTCTACTCACGGTACATTGTCGCTGAAATCAGGGCTACTCTACTCGCTGTACGTTTTCGCTGAGGGCTGGGCTACTCTACTGACGGTACGTTGTCACTGAGGCAGGGATACTCTACTGAGGTACGTTGTCACTGAGGCAGGGATACTCTACTCACGGTACGTTGTCACTGAGGCAGGGATACTCTACTCACGGTACGTTGTCACTGAGGCCACAGACAAAACAATAGACATACCATGCGCTGCTATCTTTCTCTGCCTCAAGTATCAGTTTGTTGTCAGTCTGAGTTGTGTGTAAACTGTTACGTATAGTCAGTATATTCGTGTGTGTGTGTATGTGTGTGTGTGTGTGTGTGTGTGTGTGTGTGTGTGTGTGTGTGTGTGTGTGTGTGTGTGTGTGTGTGTGTGTGTGTGTGTGTGATCAATGATTCCTAATAGCTGCGTTCTTGATGTTATTTTTTGTTTTGTTTTTCTTGTGTGTTATTTTTTTTTTTTTTTTTTTTTTAATGGTGTGTGGTGTGGGTGGGTGGGTGCGGGAGTATTTGTGAATATTTAGCTTTCAGTATTGCTTCTGAATTGGGTTTTATATTGGTAAACCGTGTTTAGCAATGATATGGCCTAAGGTGACAGACCTTTAAAAATAAAAAGCATTAATTACCTGTCGAACCGAACACCGTGGCTCGTGTGGGTAACCCAGAGTGGGCGCTTAATTTGCTCAACAAAAAATAACAGACTGTTGTCTTCATAAAAATAAAAATAAAGGCCTAATGATCACCGTCTTTTTTTTCTTTTTTTCTTTTTTTTCTTTTTTTTTTCTTTTTGAATAGCAACATAACACAGACATTCTGCAGAACCGTTGTCTTTGTATTAACCCTTTCGCTGCCATGCTTGCCGCGTCGTCATTCGGAAAACGACCAATAAAAGTGCGAAACTTCTAACCATCAAGTCTTTTTGCTCCCTTCACATGAGCACGTGAAAAGACTTCTATCAAAATGCACAGTATTGAAAGCAAATCTGTTATAGGACCAAGAAATGCACTGTTTGCAAGCTTGTATTTGTGCATTTTCAGCCCGGAAATTTTACAGGCTGCAGCAGTAAAGGGGTTAAGAATTGATTTTCAAGCAAAGCGGCGAAGATGGCGTGCTGCCCCGCACTACCCTATGGCGTGGATATGCACAACATGCCAGACGCACGTGACAGTTCCAAATTTGCGTGCAACATGACGAGGCGAGGGGGCAGATTGTCGATGCTGAGATAATGCTTGTCTGCTGCAAAACACTTATCTCCCTTTCTTCACTCTTTAGCTGCCACTTGATTGGTTGGTTAAACTCGTTTAACACCGAGTTGTCTCCGAAGAGGTAGTGGCGGGGACCGAGATCCCGGGAGGTGGGGGAAGAGGGAGACTTTACCTATAACGATACACTGTCACCATCAGAATGACTCCTGCATTAAGATGAGCAGCGATGAGAGCCATTTTAATGTTTCATTAACTGTGAGGGACAAAGTCACAAAAGACGGTGTCCACAGACCACAACTTTTGAAGAGAGAGGAGAGCCGAAACGGAATCGAACCGGGGTCCTTCTGTTTACCTGCCTCATGCTTTACCGCTAGGCAAGTAAGTAAACATGGTGCTTAACGTCCACAAAAACCATAAGGCTTATTGGGGACGGGAAGAAAGGGATGAAAGAGGGCACGGAGATGGCGGGGGGGGGGGGGGGGGCAGAGGGAGATGATATACCTATCGCTACATTCACCACCTGAATGAATCCTGCGTTAATATGGGCCGCGATCCAAGATTCAAGATTACTTTATTATCTCATCAGAGAAATTAAAACGTGGCTGAACATTAACCACACCACAGATGAGAGCCATTTTAATGTTTCATTAACTGTGAGGGGCAAAGTCACAAAACAGCGTCCACAGACCACAACTTTTGAAGAGAGAGGAGAGCCGAAAAGGAATGAACCGGGGTCCTTCTGCTTACCTGCCTCACGCGTTACCGCTAGGCCAAGCCGACTCGTCTTTTTAATAGCTGCCAGAGAGCGCAGTTTGATACGTTTTAGTTTGTGCAGCTGGTAATCGGTGCGGCGTTCATTGACAGATTTCGCGAGATTCGGAGCGGTAAACAACTGCACGTGATGTTCGGGACACACCCTTTCGAGTGTTAGTTGAATTCTTTTCCGTCTGGGAGGTTGCCGAGAGGCGTCAAATCTTGCTATTTGCTTGTGAGCGTTGAGAACGCGTAGGAGTGCGGTCAATGATGTGGCTGGAATTGTAATCAACCCAATATCAGCAATTACACTAACGCTTTTTTTCTTCTTCTTTTTTCTTTTTTTAAATCAGCTTTTCAAACTAAACACGGAATCTCCCAAAATGTTCGATTCTCGGGCTCTGGTTTGACAAAAAATACGACAGATAATTTCAACAAACCCAACAAAACAATGTTCAGCATATGGTCAAAAAATAATACTCGTGTGAGAATAGTGGCAATACTCAAATCCCTCATTTCTTGTCAAGCTGCTCTATCTTTGGATACTGTTGTCTAAAATATAATCATAGAGTATCCCTGCCTAAAATATAATCATATAGTATCCCTGCCTAAAATATAATCATAGAGTATCCCTGCCTAAAATATAATCATAGAGTATCCCTGCCTAAAATATAATCCCTCTGACGCAGTTTTTAAAATTTACAGTCTATATGTGCTTTGCGTTTCTCCAGGACAAAAGAGAGACTAGATCAAAATCAAAATAAAACAATTAAAAGACAACAACTATTCACAAGACAATACACCGAGGATTTGGAATGCCATACATACAAACGAATACTAAGTCATTAAAACCAACTTATGTTTAGAAACTGGTTACAAATAAAGAACTGACAAAATGACACAAACTGTTAGCTTTTTCATATATCCTATACTGGGGTAGTTACAGGCTATGGTCCGAAGGTATTGACAAATTAAAAAAATAATCTATTTTTGGAATGATACATTTCAAGAATAAATGATCAAGATTTTATGAATGGGTGGAACTCCAACAAACAGCTTCACTGAACCAAACGTTTGCTAACAGCAAACTTAAAATTGGCGCGCGCGCGCGCGCGCGCGCGCGTGTGTGTGTGTGTGTGTGTGTGTGTGTGTGTGTGTGTGTGTGTGTGTGTGTGTGTGTGTGTGTGTGTGTGTGTGTGTGTGTGTGTGTGCAGGCATCTTGGTTGTATTGATATAATAATAGGTTATTTATGGCACCCCGTCTCGGAATGGCCCGAGAAGCTTACAAAGGCCTACATGTACGTGCATTTTATCACGAACACACACACACAAACACACACACACACACACACACACACACACACACACACACACACACACACACACACGCACGCACGCACGCACGCACGCACGCACGCACGCACACACACACACACACACGCACACTGTCTCACACACACACACACACACACACATGTACGCACGCACTCACACACACGCGCGCACGCACGCACGCACGCACGAACACATGAGCGCAGTTGCATACACGATTTTACACACGTGTGTCCATGCATACAGTACTAGCGATGGATTGGTAGAAAAGAGTAAAAAAGAAACGACAAATCAGCATACATAAGAAACCCGGTGGGTTTTCAGCTTTGACTTTAAAGAAGAGAGTGAAGAGGAATACCCGACAGAGAGAGGAAGAGAGTTCCAT
>OY757544.1:7488796-7502507 GCA_963584105.1 Alviniconcha strummeri
GTTTTCAGTTGTATGCGCCATTGTCCTCTGGGATATATATATATGTGTAACATTTAAAGGAACATTTAATCACGCAGAGATTTGAATTTCTGCATTTTTCAGTTCTAGGAACGGATTGTTAGTCAGGGTTTAGCATGTCCAGCGACTGTCTCCGAGTCGGTCACCTTAATGTGTACCACATTCAGAAAAAAATTCATGATCTTAACGTCTTCTTTGAATCCCATCAGCTCTTCCACCTGTTCGGTCTCAGTGAGACTAAGCTGAAAAGCCACATTCCAAGTGAAGGTCTGTCTCTTCCTCACTATTCACTAATCCGAAAGGATGCTGCCAGATCTCAGCACACAGGTTTAGTTGTTTACATACATTCTTCAGTCAGCAAAATTGTCCGTCGCCGTCCTGACTTAGAGTCTGAAGCAGTAGAAAGCGTGTGGTTAGAAATACAAACGCGCAAGTCCAGTATTTTAGTTGGTTATATTTATAGAAACCCAGCTTCAACGTTTGACTGGTATGATCAATTTGTTACAATGATGGACAGGGTGCAGGGCTGTAATTTGAATGTTGTCCTGTTGGGTGATTTTAATATTGACATGCAAAAAAGTAACCCAGCATGGGATTCCACAATATCCTTATTTGGCCTAAATCAAATGATAACGTCACCTACGAGAATCACTCCCCATTCTTCAACACTAATTGATCATATTTACACAAGTGATACTAGCATTGTGTCAAATATTCTAGTGCCTGCCACAGGAATAAGCGATCATTTTCCAGTGTGCTGTACCTTGTCTGTCAAAACTGTGAAGCCTGTTCTGAATGTCCACTCTTCAATTGTTTACCGATGTTTCAAACAGTTTGATGAAAGAGCTTTTTTGATGGATTTGCACATAATCCCCTTTAAAAATGTGTACAATTTTAGCGACCCCAATGTGGCACTGTCACACTGGATTTACTTATTTCTTGATGTTATTAATAAGCATGCCCCCCTCAAAAAAAAGCGAGTGAAACAGCAAACCCTTCCACCATAGCTGAACACTGATATAAAGCAAGCCATGTTACTGAGGGACAAGTGTAGGAAGCAAAAGAATTTTGTAGAATATAAGCAACAACGGAACCGTGTAAATTACCTTGTGAGGGAAGCCAAGAAAAAATATTTTAATGACCTTGCCGGAAATAAAGCAGATATATCATCCATGTGGAGAGCTATCAACACACTCACTAAAGGCCATAGCCCTGCAAACAATAATCTTCCATCGGAACTCACACCAGATGTCTTTAACGCCCACTTCGTATCTGTAGTCTCGAAGTTTTTACCAGATGATCAAACCGATGGGTCTCAGTATAATTGTCCTAATAGGTTACTAAACTTTTGCAGAGATCGAATCTCTCAAAATACCACATTTTCAATTCCTCCTATATCTGTATTCGAAGTAGGAATATCTATCTTAAAGCTGGATAATAAGAAATCTACAGGTTGTGATGGTATTAGTGTCAAACTTCTAAAAATTGCCCTTCCTTACATAGCTGAGACACTTACATATATTTATAAATTATGCATACAAAAGAATGTTTTTCCAACCGCATTCAAGAGAGCTAAAGTAATTCCACTCCCTAAAACAAAAACTATCTCCACCGATCTGAACGATTACCGCCCTATCTCGATCCTGTCTGTTCTCACAAAGCCACTAGAAAGACACATTCATAAACATTTGACAAACTTTTTAGAAACACACCAGCTTTTCCATTCCTTTCAGTCTGGCTTCCGATGTGGACATTCTTGTCAAACGGCAGTTACCCGTTTAACTGATATTTGGCTCTCAGCTTTCAACAACCGTCAAATGTCAGGCGCTGTATTTCTCGATTTTCGCAAGGCTTTTGACCTGGTTCATCACAATATTTTACTGAAAAAACTATCCACGTACAACTTAAGCATCGCAAGTATAGCTTTCTTAAGATCTTATTTACAGGATCGTATACAATGCGTGCTTGTAAATGGCACATACTCCCAAGAAACGTCTATAACAAGTGGAGTGCCTCAAGGGTCGATCCTAGGCCCACTTCTGTTTTGCATCTTTATTAATGACTTGCCCCTGTGTCTTACACGTGCGTCAGTCCAGTGTGATTTATTTGCTGATGATGGTACCCTTAATACAGCTAATGACAACATAGATAATATACGTAGGGATTTACAACAGTCTATAAATCCGTGCCGTCTCTGGATGGTGTTGTAGAAATCGGATGGCACTGAATCCGACGAAAACAAAATGCATGTTGATGGCGACGAGACAAAAATACCAGAAACAAAAGCAGCTCCCTTTGAATCTAAAGTTCGAGACCACGCCAATAGAGCAACATAGTTCAGGAGCTGTGTGAGAGTCGAGGTGGACGTCCTGGGCTGTCATTCCTAACAAACCTTCTGGTTTCCGTGGATGTAAAGATTTATTGAACCGTGCTTCGGCATTGGTCACAACTTGTCCCTAATATGTCAACTGACATCTGAGGACATTAAGCATCAACTCATCAATAGAGCAAGTTTCAAAACATCGCCTACTTGGAGTAACTGTAGACGAACAGCTATAGTGGCAAACGCATGTGAACAACATGTGCAGAACCGTTTCTAGAAATATTTTTCTTCTTTCGAAACTGAGCCAAATTGTCAGCCAAAAGTCCAAATTAGCCTTCTTCTTCGCACACATTATGTCACATATGAACTATGTTTCAAATGCATGGGATGGATGTTCCGGTGTGCACATAAAGCAACTGTATTCTCTCCACAAACGTGCCGTAAAATTCTTGATACCAATTCCTAATTTAGATTACAAACAAAAGTGCTGTGCTCTCAAACCCTTTAGACAAACAACTACAAACAAAAGTGCTGTGCTCTGAAACTACTCCCTTTAGACAAACAACTATTGCTCAACAAATGTGTTCTAATGCAAAAGGTTGTTCACGGCAAAGCCCCGCAGTATCTGAAAGATCTCATGATTCCATCTGAACGTCTTCATGTTCATGGGAATAAACAGCTTTTGCCCAGAACAAGGACTGATATCTTTTAAAACGAGTTTCTCCTTTTCAGGCCCCTTAACGTGGCATAGTTTAGCTCATCATCTCAGATACCCCATGGAATTAAAGACGTTCAAAAGGAAAGCATTTCAGGCACTTGCTAAGCCACCTTGAATACTTCGTTATACTTCTTGTTCTTTTTTCTTCTTGTTTTTTCTTCTCGCTCGTCAGACAGCTTGACACAAAATGTATAGGATGTGATTGTTTTCCCTTCCTTGCTCTTGTAAAGTTTTAGATGTGTGTGTGTGTGTGTGTGTGTGTGTGTGTGTGTGTGTGTGTGTGTGTGTGTGTGTGTGTGTGTGTGTGTGTGTGTGTGTTTTCATGAAATATTTACCTTTTGTTTTCCTCCCGGTCATTTTCTTCTTCTTTTCTACTTCAAATTTAATGTTTGTATATATAATTGTGTGTGTGTGTGTGATGTGCTTTGATTTTGGTTAGGTGTGTGTAATGCACCATCGCTTAGATGTGATCTTGTTTTATACGTAGATAGTGAGATAGTCATTATTCTGTTACTTTCTTTTATTCGTTAATATGTTTTTGTAATTCTCTCTCCTAAAAAAATGTTTGAATTGGTCTTTGCTATATTATTACTCTGTTCGTATGATGTGATGTTTTAGACAGAAATTAGTTTTTGTTTTGTTTTTTGAGTCGTTTTTTCTCTAGCGTATTTAATTGAATTCTTGTTTGATGTATTGAGTGTTGCTGTGTTTGTCATCAGGGACAGATTTGCAAAAAAGCCGACACGTGCTTAAATCTTTATCCCTGTGTAATAAAGTATTATCTTCTCTCTCTCTCTCTCTCTCTCTCTCTCTCTCTCTCTCTCTCTCTCTCTCTCTCTCTCACACACACACACACACACACACACACACACACACACACACACACACACACACACACACACACACACACAATGAAAAATGGCACTAAACACTCACGTTTCGAGGAAACCTATGTGACTCGGAAAGGTAAGTAAGTTGGCGTTTTACGCCCAGTCAACCGGTACGACGGAAACGTAATATATCTTTTTGTTGTTTTGTTGTTGTTGTTGTTGAAATCGTTGAAGCCCTGAGACTTGCTGAGTCCTTCAACTGTCCTTGCTTTGTTCATTAGAGCTTGCGATCACTGTCATGGCTAACTGGGCGTTAAAAAGTAAGTATCTACCTATCTGTACGGTACTGGGTGTGACATAGAAAGGGCAGTCAGGCGTATATTGCATTGAGTTTGTCGCGGGGGTGAAACATTATGCTGAGTTTTTAGTGAGTGCATAGCTGGGCAGACGTCTGAGGTTGTCTGGTTAGCATGGCGTCTTACAACATTACTAATACACAACATTACTAATTATCTGCACATAGTTACAATTATGTGCAAATAATGGCTAATTTTGTTTCCACATAATTGTAATTATGTACCTTTGATACAAGAATGCCGTTGGAAGCAACCAAAAGGCTCTTAATTACCGTCATGTCAGTTAAAATAATTTTAATTTTGTGCTTTTGACACATTTAAGCCATTGGAACCAAGCGTCAAAAGACGTATTTACTCATATGTAGATGTAACCGAGTGTATTGTATACATGTTCCGGACCATGACTCTATAACCTTTTCTTTCCGGTCCTTTTCCTTTTTGATTGGGTAGGGGGTTTATTAGCCCAATTATCTAATGTGTTAAAAGTTGTGTGCTGGGCCGGCAGCGTCCCTTTTCCCCCAGTGTCCCTGCAGAGGCAGGTTGTTTGTTTACTGTTGTGGCCGGTGTTCATGTGTTTTCATCACAGGGGAGAGCCTACACTGTTTCCTGGTTGGTATACAAATAAAAGTTATGTTATAGCAACCTCTGACTTGTGACTCTTCATCCATGCTTCCAACCTGCTTCCCCATCCCCACTCCCCTACAAAAGCTGGCGCTTGCGAGCAGGATTGGAAGTAGAAGAGTCATGACCGACCAGGAGACAGTGTAGCGGAGCTGTCAGGAGGCACTGGGGACAGTGTTGCGGAGCTGTCCGGCACTGAGGCAGTTGGAGGGGACCTGACCACCGAGCTTCACCTACACTGATGGCTGACCTGCAACAGCTACAGCAACAGGATCCAGTCCTTCGCCCGGTGCTTGCAGCCTCGACAGCCAAGCCCTCCAACATAAAGGAACGCTCCATGCGGGCGTTGGTGCAGCAGTACCCTCGACGGTTCCTGGAGAATGGATCCTCCGTCGTGGGCAGGCTGACCAACGTCGTGGTGCCCTTCAACAGCTGGTTCTTCCCATTGCTTGGTATGATCGTTCGGTAATGCCTTGTGTTTGTATGTTAATGGGTTGCCTTAAGGGTCCTTAACTTGTGCAAACTTAGTGGCATCGGTTTAGAATTAGTATGTAACTTAACTGTCTTGCTATTTCTAGTGTATACCTTGCATGGCAGTAGCCATTATGATTTAGCTTGTTTCCTTTTGCATGGACCTGTAGTGTGTTAATTGTTGATGATGTTTTGTTGAGTTGAGGTAAATGAACGAAGGTTGTACAACTGCTTTTGATTATGTGGATTGGATGTGGCATCTATTGAGTATGGATTGTTCTGGTAGACATGCTCAAGAGACGTTGAAGTATCAATTATACTTTGATTAACCTCGGGAAAGTTGCTTGATATGTACAAGCAAAAGGGCGAATCAGGATTGATTGTATCTGTGTTGCATTTTGTATATGTTGATTAGTATGCAAATGGTTATATATACCCGCCTTATACAGTCGATTAGGGTTCTCAGTGAGTATGACTAACATCTCTGTTAGTTGATTGTTACTCCGTATATGCCACAACTTCCATTTTTTCATTTTTCTGAGAAATGTAGTGACCCTAATATATGTTATTTCATCATGATCGAACTTTGATGATTTGACAGCTAATCTGGTATTACTTAATAGCATTATATATGTTCATTTGAGTAGTAACGGGACAAGGTCCACATCAGGTCACTGAGCGTTGTTTTGTCTGTGAGTGAGAGTTATGTTTATTACGAGTATACGTGTTAACCTTTACATAAGGCCCTGTATTTTCGTGTGTGCATTTCTCTAGCGAAACGTTTTATCGTACCGAGGGGCCTTCACATAAGGCTGGGTATTGAAATCATGGTTTGAGATGGCAGACATCACTTGTGTGCCGTTCATGTGTTAAATGACATACAGTATGTAGTATATGATTGTTTCAATGTGCGCTGTTTTGATGTTTTATTTTTTTCGAACATGTTGTTTTGAGGTCTCGTACGGCCAATTGTGGAACGTCCTCCATTTTTATGTCCCAGATGGCAGTAGATTTTTCAAATGCAGTAACAACAGATGTTTATTTGGGAGTTTTCATCATTAACGCAAAAGAATCTTCTTTTTCATCCTTTTGTCCTGTTTCAAGCAATGCGTTTTGGGTCTGTCTGGTTTACTTGGCTTAAATGCAGTAATCATTTTGCCCTTTAACTGCAATGCAACCATTGTTTGGTCTTTCGAGATGTTTGTAGTTCGCCAGGCCTTTACTAGTATGTTGGCAAAAAGGATTAAAATTTTTGTGCGTGGATGTATTGGGTACCACTTTCATGGTTTGTTAATTCAACTCTTAGTTGCCCTACACCCTTTAGTTTTGTTTATTGCTATGTGATAACCAGCGAGGACGCTGGTTATGATTGAGTAGAGGGGGATGTAACCGAGTGTATTGTATACATGTTCCGGGCCATGACCCATAACCTTTTCTTTCCGGTCCTTTTCCTTTTTGATTGGGTAGGGGGTTTATGGCCCAATTATCTAAGGTGTTAAAAGTTGTGTGCTGGGCCGGCAGCGTCCCTTTTCCCCCAGTGTCCCTGCAGAGGCAGGTTGTTTGTTTACTGTTGTGGCCGGTGTTCATGTGTTTTCATCACAGGGGAGAGCCTACACTGTTTCCTGGTTGGTATACAAATAAAAGTTATGTTATAGCAACCTCTGACTTGTGACTCTTCATCCATGCTTCCAACCTGCTTCCCTCAACTCCCCACCCCACTCCCCTACATAGAGATAATTAGTAATTATGTTCACGTAATTAGTAATTATGTTGAAATAACCCTTTCATGCCGCTTCGACCAACGGCTCACTAGCGTCAAAAGCACAAAATTACTCATTTCTGCACTATGTGAGAGCAACATCTTACACCTTTGGGTATAAAACACTCTTTCCTTCTTGACCGAGCTCTATTTGACCTTGAAAACCTTCCGGCAGGGAAAAAAAGAGCTGCTCTCTGCGTGCGTGGGGAGGCTTCTGGCACCAGTTCTGGCACCGTCACTGTCATTGGTCGAGAACTCCCCACGCACCAGAATGTCCCGTGTCCTGCTAGTATAAAAAGGGTCTCCAGCCGAAAAGGGCGCTCATAGTTCAGGAGCTGTGTGAGAGTCGAGGTGGCCGTCCTGGGCTGTCCGTTCTAACGAGCCTTCTGGTTTCCGTGGACGTAAAGCTACATTAAGCCATGTTTCGGCATTGGTCACAGCTTGTCCCTAATATGCCAACTGACATCTGAGGACATTAAGCATCACTTCATCATCATCGAAAAGGGCGCGTGAGCCGGTTTGGCCTAGCGTAAGACGTTAGGCTGGTAAGCAGAGGGACCTCGGTTCGAATCCGCTTCGGCTCTCCTTTCTCTTCAAAAATTGTGGTCTGTGGACACTGCCTTGTGACTACTTTGTCCCTCACAATTAATGAAACATTAAAATGGCTCTCTTCACTGCCCATCATAATGCAGGAGTCATTCTGGTGGTGACAGTGTAGCGACAGGTATAATAGTCTCCCTCTTCCCCCACCTCCATACCCCTTCTCCCCGTCCCTAATAAGCCTTACGGTTTCTGTGGACGTTAAAGGACAAGTCCAAGGTTTGGGGTGATTTTTGACACGATTTCCGTTAAAGTTCGCTGAGAACAATGATGCAGGTGAAATTATGATCTGAGGGTTATAAATGCACGAAAACAGGCATTTTCTGTCGTACCGAAAGCGTCGCCATGACGGTGAAAATCATGTGCACATATGCGCACTACGTCACTCTGGGGAGTCGCTGCAAAATGGCTAGTAACCACAGGGTAACCGACCTGGAAAAAAATTCAGTTCGAATCTCCAAAGATGAAGCTCCGACGCCATTGTCAGTCGTTGGGCCTTTGTTTATTTCCTACTTGTTATTTCATCTTTCTCGAACCTTATTAGCTGCGTGGCGTTTCAGTCTTTTTCGTTCTGTTTACTCTAGCTTTCACAACAGGCTGAACCCCATCAGGGAGCCTGCCTTTTATTTGGTGTTTTATTTTATTTTCCCAATTTATCCTTGTTTGTTTCATCATATGTAAAAATGAAAAAGTTTTGTTCGTTCTAGTTCAATAGACTAGCGATTTCGTGGCCTCCCTGGGTTCGTGTTTGGTGTTGGGCTAGTTACCGGTTCTTGCCATTCACAATTTTTTCTCGTGGGGTGCCCTTTTGTTCATCGGATTATACCGTTCATTTACGATGTACGAGTGATGGGATTATCCCGATGTTTAACGAGACCTCTCATTCTTTCTTTGTGGAGGTTAGCTCGTGAGCGTCTGTTGCCCTGCCGTGTTGTTGTCACTGCTAAGTGGGTTGCATCGTGTACTGACACATATTACGTGTATCAACTGAGCCTTTGTCCCGTTGCTCGCTGATATTACTTGCCTCCTCTTTCTTTTCAGAAAGTGTTGTTGTTGTTTTCTCTCTCTTTTCCCCCCTTTTTTTTTTACCATACGTTCTTTTTTTTTTCCTTTTTTCTTTCTTTTCTTTTTTCTTTTTTTATGCTTGGCTTATTGGCCATTTTGTACCCGCTTGTTAGCTTGCCTGATTAAGGCAGCCATTTTGCATTTCTCTTGTCGTCTGCATCTGTTTACATTGCGATGCTTTGTCATCGGTAGTCCTGATTAGCGTTTTGCCGACAATCTTCACAAGCTGCCAAATATGAAGTGGACGATTCTGCGCGCGGGCTCGGCTTACCGCGTGAGCGTCTGGTCCATTGACCCATCCACAGGCTGCACTCGGTCGCCGATCTCAACCAATCAGAGACGCGAAATGCTGCTATTTTTAGCGCGGATTTTTGTCTCACACGCTGGTATCACAAACAACGGCTCGGCACACACTGACTCGGTGCGGTTTTGTCGTTTTTGGTTCAATCGCCTTAACACAGCAAAATGGTTGTATGGGTGCCTACAGGGTAATCGACTTAGAACAATTTCCAGTTCGAATCTCTACGGACACCACTGACAAAATTTGGGATTTGTTCTTTCTTCTTTTTCTGTCACTCTCCTTTCTTTCTTTCTTTCTCTGTATCGCCTGGTCAGATTCATGGCGTTTCAGTCCGTTTTCTTTGGGACAACCCTGCCTTCACAATAATAATAAATAGTAATAAAAGATAAGTTTTAGGCCAATATATCGCTATTCTCTGATCCGATCTCACTGCTCTTTGCAACATTCTCCGACGTTTTCAATTTTTATTGAGAAAAATATCAAAGATAACGTGTTAAAATAAAATAATATATATATATACACACACACACACACACACACACACACAATACACAAGAAAAATAATGTACACGTACCGTATGAGAAGCGGCAATGTACAATAAAGAAAATAATCTCATCACATTACCTACCTATAATTCCACAATTTCACCCCTCCCAATAAGTTCTTTGTTTGCGTTATCCTACCTGTTATTTTTTACTAGTTGATCACACTGGATACTTTGCGCTTTCCCTGGGCTAGGGTTTCGTGTTTGGGTCAGTGAGGTTCTTGGTATACACTCCGACTATTCAGTTAGTTTTTCCCCTCTTTGCGTTCCCTTTTGCTTCTTGAGTTGTTTCGTTCTTTTTCGATGTGGGGGTGATGGGAGTAACCTCGAGGTGCCTCGCTATTCGAGACAACTTGATTAAAAAAATAATATATATTTATATATATATATATGGGCATTTCGTGAGCGTCTATTCAAGTGTCCAGTGGCTGTTAGCATCATTGTGTGGTTTGTATTGTGTGCATGGATTACACGTATCTAGCCTTTGTCACATTGCACGCTGTCAGAGACTGTTAGTTACCATGTACGGTTTTCGATCGGGTGGGAGTAATGGATTTTTTTTCCATCCCTCTTTCTCCTTGATCTTTGTTCGTCATTTTCACCATCCTTTCCATCTGGCCATTTGGTTTCAATTGTTTGCTTGCCTGATTAGGGCAGCTATTTTTCATTTAACTCTCGCATTTGTGTTGATTTGTATTTCGTTATAATTTTGCCACAGACTTTTGTGTTCAGCTTCTTTCTTGGCCTCTTTTTTTTTCTTTTCTTTTTGCCGCAGGCGTTTGCGTTCAGTTTCTTTCTCTGCCTGTTCAGCGCTTGTTTTGGTTTTTAGGGTGTCAGTCTACCCCTCGAGTCATTTTTAAGTAGACAGCGCGTGGTGTCGGATTTTCGGTGATTTTCTGTCTTGAGTAATGTCAGTCCAAATCAAACTGGAAACTGTATGGAGCTTTGTCCTTTCGCATCATCTGTAGCATCGGACTGTCATTTCCACAGTTGAGTCTACTTCTTCGCTTGGTTCAAACACTTTGAATTTGTCCAAACTAAACACGAAAATTTAGCCCCTATTGTAGTTTAGGAAATCTTCTCACTGTCAGGCAGGAAAGAAACGTGACATGGTATCTGGACTGAAGTGACCACAGTAAATCGGTCACTTTCCTTGTGGAAGTCCTTTGGTAAACATGGTGCTTAACTTCCACAAAAACCATAAGGCTTATTAGGGACGGGGAAAAGGGGGAGGGGGTATGGAGGTGGGGGAAGAGGGAGAGTATATACCAGTCGCTACACTGTCACCACCAGAATGACTCCTGCATTAAGATGGGCAGCGATGAGAGCCATTTTAATGTTTCATTAATTGTGAGGGACAAAGTCACAACAAGACTGTGTCCACAAACAACAACCTTTTTGATGAAAAAAGAACAGCCGAAGCGGAATGGAGCCGAGGCCCCTCTGCTTTAAACCGGCTCACAAGCCCTCTTGCCGGCCGCCGCTTGTGATACCTCCCGATAACAGCGGGAAGGGGCGGGGCTGTGGATGGGCGTGTCTTTCCGTGTCCAGTCCGCCGAGTTCAAGAGTTGTTGTAAGGGCACGCCGTGTAGCGGGGCACAGCTGGTCACCCACACATACCGGACTGGGCAAAGGCCCTCCTCCTCACATTTCAGCAAGGTAACGGGGGTGGGGGGGGGGGGGGGGGGGGGGGGGCGGTGAGGGGGTAAGGGGGGAGGGGGGAGGGGGGCGATGCCCCGGTCTATCTGTTTTCGACCTGAACTGAGTCTGAAGCACAGTACACCCAGTGAAGCTATATATAGGTCCATGGATATAGGCTTAGCTGTAGTCTGTGGACACTGTCTTGTGACTTTGTCCCTCACAATTAATGAAACATTAAAATGGCTCTTATCGCTGCCCATCTTAATGCAGGAGTCATTCTGGTGGTGACAGTGTAGCGAAAGGTATATAAACTCCCTCTTCCCCCATTAGTAAGGCTTATGGTTTTTGTGGATGTTAAGCACCATGTTTACTTACTTTCTTGTCATTGTTGTGTCTGCATGCATGTGACACATTAAGCACAGTAGGACAAAACTGAAAGGACACCGGTACATAGGTTTCTCAGTGAAGAATGTAATTATTTATTCATGAACAGGGAGAATAACTCGTATTACTGTCGGATATCCACGGTACGGTACGTGTGGCTGCGTCTCTGGGTCTGCCGGAGTTGACCGCAGACTCGCTGTACCTGATTCGTCTCATGATTCAAAGCGACTTGCTGAGGCAATGCCCCGAATGCGTCCCCCAAGCATTCATAGCGAGACTGCCACATGTGACTTTAGCCTTTGAGTGCACGCCTTCAGGGAGCATCTACGATCGCGCTGCTTCGCTTTCGCCATCTGTCCCGCTCGGCGGACCCGCCACTGTCAGCACTAGCAGGAGCCCCCAAGCGCTGGCCGCAGAAGCCGTTAATACGCCCACAGGAAGATCCACCTTTTCCATCGTGACCACCACAACATCGAGTTCCACCTGCACTACAACGACAATCACCACCACCACAGCTAGCGTCAACGCCACCATCACAACGACCACCTTAAGCGGGCTTCCGGGTCACACCCGGGTGTTTCACCCTCAAATCGGGGCGCGGGTGTCTTCGACGATAGTGCTGGAAGACCGGGAAAACCTGCCTCCTCAGCCAGCATCAGGAGGGGCTTTTCCGTGGCGCAGGGCTCTCCGAACACCAGGCGCCCATCTTCGTCCCCAGCTTGGGGCCTCTGCTTCTGCTGCGGCGGGTCATGGTGGTAGTGGACGATGAACCTGTCGCCGACTTGCAAAGCTACTCTGTCGACCTGGCCAACGACGTGGTGGATCCGTCTGACGACAGGGACCTGCCAGTGGCTGGTGGAGGTATGAACAGCCTGGTCTGTTTTGTTTGTTTGTTTGATTTTGTTTTCGCTCTTCTCCATCATCATACACTCTGACACTCCGGGCGTGTATATATCTATATATATCTATATCTATATATATCTATAGATCTCTCTCTCTCTCTCTCTCTCTCTCTCTCTCTCTCTCTCTCTCTCTCTCTCTCTCTCTCTCTCTCTCTCTCTACTGTTTTGAACTGAACTGGACTCTGAGCTCCGAGCTACATACAGCTTTCCTGCCAGCACTGTGGTATCGTTCTGAGGTCCGTCACATTCAGCCCCTGCACCATGTCAAATAAGCTCTGAAAATGCAACGTTTGAAACAACACTAGAAATAAGCTCCGTGATCTCCTTTTCGTATCTCTTTCTCTGACTCTCACTATCTCTCTGTCTCTACCTCTCTCTTCCATATCCGAGCTCACTTTCTGTCAGTATATATGTGTCTGCTTGTCTCTGACTCTATCACTATCTTCCCTCTTCCCTCTCGTCTTCCCCTCTCTCCGTGTGTGTCTGTCTGTGTGTCTGTGTGCCTGTCTGTCTGTCTGTCTCCATCTCTCTCTCTCTCTCTCTGGTTGATCATCACTTAATTTATCTTTTCCTTCTTAACAATGTTAATAATAATTTTAATTTTTTTTTCTCTCTAGTTTTTGCGAGCGATGACTATAAGAAAGTTTTGCTTTGATTACATATTCCATTACCCTCGTAAATAAAAATTCGTTCGTTCGTTTGTTCTCTCCACCTTTTTCTCTCTTTCCCTTTATTGCTTTTTGTCTATAATTACCTGTGTCTCTGTCTCTATCATTCTGTTCCCTCTTGTTCCTGTTCTTCCTCTCTCTCTCCTCACCTTCTTTTTCTCTCTTTCACTGTATCACTTTTTGTCTATATCTGTGTCTCTAAGGCTATCATTTTCTTCCCTCTTCTCTCCCTTCTTCATCTCTGTCTCCCCCTCCTTTCTCTCTCTTTCGCTGTATCATTTGTTGTCTGCATCTGTGTCTCTGAGTCTATTACTCTCTCTTCCCTCTTCTCCACCATCTTCCTCCCGTTCTGACTCTTTCTCTGTCACTTTTTGACTGTCTCTGTCTCTGCCCGTCTGTCTCTGTCTCCCCCCTCCCTCCCCACCTCACTTGCTCTTTGTTTGTATTGTTAAGTCTACTCATTTATACATGTATCCTATTGTCTGTTTGTTGTACTAAGTCTACACAGT
>OY757544.1:7502707-7510207 GCA_963584105.1 Alviniconcha strummeri
GGATGCATGTTTTTTGATTCAAAGCCCCAGAATGGGGCGGGGGGGGGGGGGGGGGGGAACAAAAAACAAACAAACAAACAAAAACCCTTTCACCTGGTATGCATGTAAATACAAGGTACATAAACTCCACCAGAGGTAACATCCTTTAAGAGGTACCTTGTATTTCCATGCATGCCAGGTGAGAGTTACCTCAGGCGACTCAGGTCTACCATGAACATTTGCGCATGTTTCGAGTTGTCTAATTTAAACCTGCTTCTTTGTAGTCTTTTGTGTGTTTTGATCTTATTTCAGACCGCTAACAATGAACTTTGTTTCAGATTAGTTTTTATCTGACGGAAGTTGGATAGTGTTTTTGCAGCCATTTCAGCTTAGCTTTGTACGGCCTCTGCAAGCTTTAGAAGCAGATACCATTGTCCTTCATCTTTCATCAGCGTGCTGTAAAATTGTATATATTAAGTCGTTCTTGATTTGCCATGAGAATTATCGGATGCTTACATGCTTATTTACAGAAGAAAATGGCCATCAAGAATTCAATCATGCGGATGACCTTCAGATCTTGGAAGATGATGACGATCAGGAGGTGAGTTTTGTCCACAAGGCCTGTTAGTGAGCTCACATCTTTCGAGAATACTTTTTTTGAAAAATGTGTAAAACACAACTGGTTGAGAGAGAACGAATTGTGTGACTTAGTTAACGCCTTCTTTTAATTTAGCAGAATGGTCGCGAGCATAATCACTGGTAACATCGCATGAAGTAACTAACTCACTCACTAACTAAATCCACTCTTGAAAAATACGCTTTAGGTTCCGTTAGTGATCGATGTCAACTACTTGGTGATAACAGAATGGTATGGTGGTGAAAGGACGAAGAGCTTCGTCTTTTGTTAAAATACAGCTTAATAACCATTAAAAAAATTCAAGCGTAAGAATCTATGTGTGTCTGTCCCCCTCTCTCTATCTCGGTGTGTATGTGTATGTGTGTGTGTGTGTGTGTGTGTGTGTGTGTGTGTGTGTGTGTGTGTGTGTGTGTGTGTGTGTGTGTATGTGTGTGTGTTTGTATGTGTGTGTGTGTGTGTGTGTGTGTGTGTGTGTGTGTGTGTGTGTGTGTGTGTGTGAACATCAGTGTAAGCTGCACTGTCCATGCATGTTTTCATGTGTGTGTGGAGGTCAGAGGAGAGTCCATTTTTGCTTACACGTTTATTCATCACAGATATGACAACACACGCCAGAAGAGGAGGCTTCCGTGACATATATATATTTTTTACTGTTACCTTCTTCCACAGCCCCAACAGCAGGCCAGTGGAGCCACCCCTTATTCAGATGAACTGAGAGCACTTTTGCATGTTCCTGGTTAGTACACACACACACACACACACACACACACACACACACTCACCAGTGATGAAACCCTTGTTAGTAGCTGCCACTTTAGTGTCAACGTTTCATTCAATATGCAGTTGTAATATTAAACATCCTTCAAACTCCATGTCAGCCTCAGTTTGGTTGCATTTAGGCTTGCTCTGGCATAACCTACAGTTGACTAAACAGTAATGAACAGTAGGATCGGGATGGCTCAGTGGTAGAGCGACGGACTCGTGATCGAAGGTTCGCGGGTTCGAGTCCCGGCAGGAGCGGCGGGAGAATTTTCTTGTCCAGGGTCAACTTCATGTGCCGACTCTCATTTCCGTATCCGTTCCACCCCTGTGTTACCGCAGTAGCACGTAAAAGATCCCGGTCATTCTTCCAAAGGTGCAGGTTACAGCTAAACACACATGAATCCTACGTATGTGGCTTTTGCGTGAAGTGGCACTGTAAACTGGTACATGGTGTACACAGGAGTTTAACGTGGCGTCAGCCATGTAACAAACAGAACAGCGCTGTAAGTACACCGTTTCGATGGATATTCATAATGCGCTATGTAAAAGGCGTAATTAAAAATCACATACGACAAGAGCTCAGTGAGTATGCTCGAGAGCGGAGAATAACGCTATATAAAAAAGCGACCAACGTAACAGATTGTCTATCTTGCACAGGAAACCAGCTGCTCATACGACTGTTCCAACTTCATGGCTGGGGAAGTTACCCTCAAGGGCATCAGTTTTGCATAGTGTGTAACCACAGGCCTGCGAACATCATCATCTTCAACTGCCATCACGCCGTCGTGTGCCACGTGTGTGTTGACGGGTCACCTCTGTGTCCTTTCTGCCGGCTTCCGATCGAGTTCTTTTTCCGGTTTGATGAAGAGGCAGGAAGATGAGGAAGAGCGATAGAGGACACGGTTGGTGATGAACTGAGGAGGATTTCTGATGGTGAGTCTTTGCTCTCTCTGTTTCTGTCTCTATCTCTATTTGTTGTTCTTCTGCTCGTGTGTGTGTGGTGTGTGTGTGTGTGTGTGTGTGTGTGTGTGTGTGTGTGTGTGTGTGTGTGTGTGTGTGTGTGTGTGTGTGTGTGTGTGTGTGTGTGTGTGTCTCTCTCTCTCTCTCTCTCTCTCTTTGTGTGTATCTGTCTCTCTCCTTCCATCCCCCCCCTTCTCTTTGTATTGATATATTTCATTCACTCATTCATTCACTCGCTCGCTAGCTCACTCTCTCACTCACGTGCACGCAACTGTGAAGCAGATGAGCTGATAGAAAATTGAACTTTTCCCTACTATTTTTGATCCCGTACCCTCTCTCCTTACCTTTACTATCCAATCACTGATGTTCATTTTCACATATACACCTACATGTGGGGAATGCGGACGCATAAAGTAATGTTCTATCTGCTGAGACCTCAGAACTATCAAAGTCTCTCTCCTCTGGAGCCTGGGATAGATCGGAATATAGCCTTGCATGTCTCCATCACCTACTGAGCCTGGGATAGATCAGAATATACAGATCCATGTCTCACCTTTTGAACCTGGGATAGACCGGAATATAGCTATGCATGTCTCACATGCTGAGCCTGGGATAGATCAGAATATACAGATGCATGTCTCACCTTTTGAACCTGTGATAGACCGGAATATAGCTATGCATGTCTCACATGCTGAGCCTGGGATAGATCAGAATATAGCAATGCATGCCACACCTTTGGAACCTGATCTGGTGGAGTTTACGTACCTTGTATTTACTCGCATGTCAGGTGAGAGTTACCGTAGGCGACTCAGGTCTGTGTTGTTGTGTTTATGTGACGTCTTTCGAGCGCTAATTAACTCCTTTGCTTGTTGATTCTGGGATAGATTAGAACATAGCCGTGCGTTACTTACCTATTCTTACTGTCGCGATTCCTCCCGTTTCCTTTTTGCCTTCTCGGTCCATTCTCGGTCCTGCATATATTTTCTACACCCTTTTGACACACAATGTGATGTGTTACATAAAGATAAAGACTGAATAAAACTACGCACACACACACACACACACACACACAAACACACACACACACAGAGATAGAGAGAGAGGGGGAGAGAGAGAGAGAGAGAGAGAGAGAGAGAGAGAGAGAGAGAGAGAGAGAGAGAGAGAGAGAGAGAGAGAGAGAGAGAGAGAGAATAACAACAATAATAATGATTATAATAACAATAGATAAACCTTATTTATAAACGTTATTCTCTAAATAATAGACTCTTCTTATTTATAAACACTATTCTCTAAATAATAGATAACTCCTATTTATAAATGCTATTCTCTAACTTAAATTCTCTGTGGTGTACAAACAACTCATGACAAAACCATATACATACATAATGCAGTTCAACAACCAGAACCATAAGTATCACTATTTACCACAAAGAAATAGTCTAGAAAACAATTTATGAACGCCTGTATAACAAAAGCAGTGTGCTACGAACATATACAATGATGTGGATATATAGCTTACAACCACACCCTTGTAATCAAAGATAATCTTTCTAGCTGATGTGTGCTTAGTCTTCACAGAAGAGAAATTCATTGTTCTGTTTTATACTGCTGTTGTTTTTAAGAGTTTATTTGTTTTTTGTTGTTGTTTTGCAGATGTAAAGCCTACAAACTACAAGATCTTCTGTCAATGTTCACCAGCATCACCTTTTAGACTCTACAACCTTTCTTCATAATGACCAATGGCATAACGCAGACATTCCTTGGAACAGTATTTTTGATTCTGAAGAAGTAGGAACGCTGTTTAATTACTTCGTTGTGAGAAAAAGATCCACAGGTTGACTATAGCTTTGGAACTGTTTTGGTGACCTGGCCAGTGTTGGAGCTACAGCTTTGGAACTGTTTTGGAGACCTGGCCAGTGTTGGAGACTACCGCTGTGGAACTGTTTTGGTGACCTGGCCAGTGTTGGAGACTACAGTTTTGGAACTGTTTTGGTGACCTGGCCAGCTAGTGTCAGAGACTACAGCTTTGGAATGTTTTGGTGACCTGGCCACAGTGTTAGAGACTACAGCTTCGGAACTGTTTTGGTGACCTGGCCACAGTATTACAGACTACAGCTTTGGAACTGTTTTGGTTACCTGGCCACAGTTACGGACTACGGCTATGGAACTGTTTTCGAGACCTGGCCACAGTGTTAGAGACGCACAGCTTCGGGACTGTTTTGGTGACCTGGCCAGCTAGTGGCGGAGACTAGAGCTTTGGAACTGTTTTTGTGACCTGGCCAGTGTTAGAGACTACAACTTTGGAACTGCTTTTGTGACCTAGTCAGTGTTGGAGGGTAAGCGTTAGAACTATGTTGGTGACCTAGTCAGTGTTCTAGCCAACAGCTTTGGAATTGTTTTGGTGACCTGGTCAGTGTTGGAGACCTGGCCACAATGTTCTAGCCAACAGCTTTGGAATTGTTTTGGTGATCTGGTCAGTGTTGGAGACCTGGCCACAATGTTCTAGCCAACAGCTTTGGAACTGTTTTGGTGACCTGGTCAGTGTTGGAGACTAAGTTTTTTCAAAACAACACTTAAACAACAGTGAAAAGTGAGATGTCGAACATTTATCTGCTTTTGATTGGGCTGTGTTCGTTATGTTTTTTGGTGTCCAGTGACATAGCTCAACCAAAGGTCGATAAGTGTCCTAATCTCATTTTTCACCGTTTAACTGTTGTTTAAGCGTTGTTTTTTAGCTTGAAAAATGGGCTTACCCCGAAAATTCGCATGTTGTCATTTATCCTAATAAATAGCGTTCTTTTTAACCTTTTATGTGTTAGGATTTTGTTTGAGAAAACTAGCAGTCATTTTTGTTTCAGATTTTTTCTACGCTACTAACCTGTTTTTGGGTAGTAATTATTTCACTTAAGTTTCTTGACTATGTTTATTATGATATCATGTTGGTTACACCAGCAATACCGCTAGTCTTTTGACTGATGTACTGCCAGAATGTGCATTTTAGCCAGTGGTGCTAAACTCGATGAGATATTCCTGCACGGCAATACTATCAGGCAGATTTATGGTAGATATAACATGCTATTAATGTGCAACTTAAAGGGGAATCAAGCAGAAGGAGCATCGCGTGGCCTATCGATAGGAATGACGTCAGCAATATACACACAGCAGTTTGCTGTTGTTACTGCTGTTCGATTTCTCATCCTGGTTTGTTAAAACTGGACGTCTGGAAGTAGCGAAAACACGACTGTGAGTACTGGCAAACTTTATCTGCACCTTACTGGTGAAGATCAAACCAACGTACAATTGCTTTGGTTGGATGCGGAAGAACGTAAACATAGACATACTGTAGATATGGTAATACTGGTTTAAATGAAATATATAATTCTAGTTATCGCTCAGGGAAGTTTTTACTTTTCTTTTTTTTGGTGCTCCACATGTTTTATTACTAATAATGATAACTTTTAAATTGCAAAAAAACATTTCCAGGCCGACTGATGAAAATGGCTTTTGTATAATTATGGCATTTCCTAACAGAATGAGTTTTCATTTTGCCTATGTCAAAATCCGTAAAAAGATGAGTGGACGTTTACGACATTTTCGAAAGTAGTAGAATCCAGGAGGAAGGCCGTGGATGTGTGATGTAAGCCCCCCCCATCCCCCCGCCCCCAACCCACCCACCCCCGCCCCCTGTCTGGAATCTCAGGGCTGTCATTTGATTCCCATTTCCTATCTCCTCTCTTGTTTATCTGCCTAGTCCTCTCGCTCTTTCTGTCTAGTCATTTGTCTGACTTTTTCTCTCCAGAAAACTCCCAGACATCTTTTCTGTTAAGAGTTAGGCTTTTTTGTATGGCTCCTGTTCAGCAGCTAGGAGATGATAGTTGGTAGGCGTATGTGCTGCTTGCTGCCATATGGCATTGGTATTTGCCCTTGTGCATTTATGTAACATTTTATTTTGGTATTGTGTCTGTCCATTTAATCTGGTATCGATAAATTAAACGGAATGGTCGACGATACCAGCATGTCCTAGCTAGCCGTATGTGCTTATTTAACAGGGGTAATACTGAAGGGACTAACTCTTCCAAAATTTGTGTTTGATGTTTGTGTATGTATGTTTTGTTTTATGTTTGCGAAGAGATTGGTGGATTGGCTTGACAAAGGGTTTATATATATGAGAAGAAGCTTGAAATGTACATTTGCTTATGACCTGAGCTTGATTGTCCCGAGGTGACCCAGTGTGGTTGACAGGACATTAAAACCCAATAATATTACTAACTCTTTCGATACTCATGCATGTGATACTATCATAGGCCTAGTGATATTTGGGTGATCTGTTGTTGTGTCCCTTGCTGTACGTGTGGCGTCCACTGAGCAGCAGTAATCCCATGTAACTGCTGCCTCTCTGGACAGGTTGAATGTTTGCTTTAAAATTAAAGTACTTCATTGTCCCTTGTGGGAAATTCGGGTCGCCTTACCCGGGCAAGGCAGAGCAGTCGCAAGAGCAGCGCTAGCCATTCCTATCGGTGAGTGTAGTATTTTCGTGCGTCCAAACAACAGTATGGCTGCAAGTGTTTTCGAATTTTTAACGTGCACACAGATGTTAATAGATGCTAGTGCACACCAATGCAATTGCAATACCACAAGAGGGTCTGCGCTGGAAGTTGACTCTAGGGGAAGAAATCCCTTGCCGCACCGGGGACTCGAACCCGGGTCAGTATTGCACCTGGCTTCACGGCCAAACATCAGTTTACAATACAACAGTCATGACGAAAGGTGTTAAACTGTTACTTATTATTATTTATTGTCAATTAATCGTCAGTAAATTGATCGTGAACTCACCACTCTCTGTACACTGTAAACATCACTCGAAGCGTTCATGTCAAGGTTACACAGACACATTGAACTTAAAATGGCGCACGCACAGCAACGCACCAACTCTCTGATATTTTTTGCAGCGGACGACACCGCCTGTGCCGTAAGTTTTTTGTTTGAACAAGAAAGACTGCTCTAGAAATGCTTAATTATGCATGACGCTATTCTTTACACGGTAATTCAGGGCGACTTCACTAGGAGCGAAGCATTTTTAACTGAATACACTGACCAGGAAGTGGTCGCGAGCGCACTGTCATTATTATTGAATAGGTCAGTACTTATTTGTCAAAGGTGAAATA
>OY757544.1:7512707-7520198 GCA_963584105.1 Alviniconcha strummeri
AGATCAAAGCGCTCACGTTTTTGTTTTTGCCTGAACAGCTGTTTTATTTGACTCATTTGTGAAGTACGCAGACATTACGGTATCACCGTTTTACAACCTGATCAATGCTCTCCTTTGACAAATCAAAACTGGACAAACCAGCAAAAGCGCCAAATTATATTTTAGATTTTGTGCAGAGCTCTTAGTACGCTGGTCTTAGACAACATGGATAGAGAATGTCCTGAAAAGCAGTTTGACGCTGCGAACACAAATAAATCAGACACTGCGCCGATTGTTAGGCCTAAGACAAATCTGTCTGGCAACACAGCGGGTAGCCACGAGGACAATGTGAAACAGGAGGGTCGTCAGGTTTCACCAGAGACTCGTTGCCCAAGTGCACGCTCTGGCGGTCCAGACAGAACATTCGGATGCTCACGAAAGGCTGAGAGTCTGAATGACACTACATCTGTAGCAGATGGATTGAATTTACCCAGACTTGTATCACCAGAAACGCATGACCCGAAAGGGTGCAGTATTTCTGAACCTGAGACGGACACTGTATCAGATGACAAACATCAATATACCGAGCGATACGCTGAAGCGAGTGTTAAAACTAGGCCAGCAGGGATCAGTTCCTTCATCTCAGGTGGAAAGAAAAGCGAGCCACCATTAGTTCCAGCGAACAAAGAGTTGCCTGCAGAGAGCTTCAAGAATGCAGTTCAAGGTGCTCCGAGCTCGGATGAGCATTCCAGATTTCTGCAGAAACTGCCTCAGGAAGTCCTGGAGTATGGTATAGACCCAAAGGAGACACAAACCCATCACCTGGAAGATCGTCAAGTTATTTCATCAGGTCGCTGTGGCCAGTGCGATGGAGATGACGGAAAATCACATTCTCCGATCACGACTGCAGATGATGAACAAAGGCAAAAACAAGTTGGCAACGATGGATCTGAGACGTCAGACGATAATAAGATGGGAAATGACGACACACACCAGGCTTCTGAAGACGACAAAGAATACCTGGATGAAAAAAAACTCGCACCAAATAACACTTGGACCACGGCAGGACGAAGCGCTGACTATGCAGAGAAAAACACCACTAACATAAAATATTACAACATAACCTATCGAAATGAACACAAACATCTGAACTATTCCAAGACAGTGGTCAAATTTTACATAGATTTAATAACCGATGATGCCGTGGCCGGAAATGTTAAGCAAATACAGGTTTCCGCTCCGCCGTCATCATCAGACTGCAACACACAGCCAGGCATGAATTATCAGCACCAAAACAGTGTTGGCCACCTTAGCAAACATCACCAAGACAAACGTAACCACCCTGCTACCATATATCTTCATCAGCGAGACGTCGAGAGAAGTCATCATGATGAAGACGCTTACCTGCGTCTTTCTCAGAACGAGAAGAGTGAGGCAGGCAGCACGGGAGAAACTCCATCAGACGCCCGTCACCACGGTGAAAACACAGCGGTTTCTCAATGCAAAATCGACGACATTCCATTGGACGAGAGAGACCACACTGGGCAGAGCAACTCGCCAACAGAAGGCGGTGCCTGTAGTTCTCTTAGAGAAAATGACAACTGCAACAACGAAGCTGCTGGACAGAAGGAGCACAGACATGTGTCGCACGCCATTCAACATCCGTGTGACGGGAAAAGTGCTTCAGATAACTGTTTTCAGGAAAGGGAAATCAACACAGCCTCGTTTGACCGTGTGGAAAATACGGAAGTCAACCGGATAGCAGACGACAACTGCAACGAAAGAGGCGAAGACAGCTGCCCTGCTGACCACAAGGACCTCCCACTCCATGCTGCACGAGACACAGAGGTCGGAGTAACTGCGCGCCATGGCGACGGATTGACAGGTGAAGAAACAGACTCATGTCGTAATGATCTCCAGCTTACAGATTGCGAAGGAACGACGCATATTGCTACTGGGCATGCAGAGAACATGACTATCGTCCACGACGGCGATTCATTCACAGGAGACAAAGATGTCTCATTTTTCACTGCCGATGAAGTATTTGATACTGACGAGGTCAGGGTCGACACCGACGGGATTCAAGAGAACAGAGACGAACCTTTTGATTCTGATGATATCTCGTCTGAGATCATGCCCGATGATCGTTTAGATACGGAAGACAGAGGCTTTTCACATTGTGATGGGTTGAAAGCAAACACCGGAAGTGTCAAGTTTAATGTAGAAAGCCACTCAGATGACGGACATATTTCTCATAATGATGGCCAGCGCACAACAGAAACTCAGTCCTTTGGTGATTTTCGTGGTCAGGATGCACAACAGATCTTTCAGAGCCATGCTCAGAGCATACGGAACAACCATAACGCAATGGTGTCTGTCTCGGCCCATGCGGTGGACACACAGCACAGCTGTCTTCCACGTCAGTGTGAACCAAAGCAAAGACAGCAAACTACAATAGACGTTTCTGGTCTGGAGCAATGTGGAGCACCAAATACCATGGGTAAATACAAGGATGTCAGTCTTCACGAACATGAACTACATCAAAACTCGCTCGACGAAACAGAGCCGAGTGCCATTCACCAGCCTGCAACTGAAGACAGTGATTTGGACGTATCATTAATTCTCCACAAAGAAGAAAGACAGTATAGAAAACCGGGTCTCTTTACGTGGTCTTCTGATACTTTTGTACATCTTCGCACACCGCTGGAAGACGCTGAAAGGAAGGGGAGTTTCCCATTTGATGTGTGTAGTGAACAGGACTGCGAAACAGACAACAAAGTCAATGTCGAGATAGGGAGATATAAGACAGGCTGTGCTAGCGGATACAGAGTTCACAAAGACCGTTCGCTGACCGACACATTTCGTTCTTCCTGGCAACGCACTGGTGCATATTTATCTTGGCGAGCTGATCTCTCATTTGCAAACAATCCCATCGTCTTCCCTTTCCAAGGCCAGGGGTTCGATCCAGACCGACCGAACCCATCTTCAGGTGACGAAGGAAGAGGAGGAGGAGGAGGAGGGAGAGGAGCTGAAGGCAGAAATGGGGACGTTCATCCGGAGGAGGAAGCAGTCGAGTCAGGCGCTCATCGTCGACACCAGCAGCAACCGCCAGGAAGACGAGCAGCAGGAAGTGGAGACAGAGACAGAGATGGCGTCCAAGCAGCCCCGATTTCGCCGGCACAACGGCGTGGTGTTGTCCGGCACGACCCCAGAGGCCACAGACAGATGCCGCCTCGTCCTTCGGACAGCAGCCTGCTGCCCTGTGTTCAATGTTTGCTCGTTCGCACGAGGGTCCACGTCGGTGAGTAAACAAAGCACGGGCTGTGTTTTTGTGCAATACAAAGCTGTGCAGGTGTAGGATGATGATGAAGTGATGCTTAATGTCCTCAGATGTCAGTTGACATATTAGGGACAAGTTGTGACCAATGCCGAAGCACGGTTCAATAATTCTTTACGTCCACGGAAACCAGAAGGCTCGTTAGGACGGACAGCCCAGGACGGCCACCTCGACTCTCACACAGCTCCTGAACTATCAAGTGCAGGTGTAGGATACTTACCGGCTTTTAACCAAAAGCTGATCAGTATCCTACATCTCACTTTTTTCCCCCGTTTAACTGTTCTGTGTAGCTTGAAAAAGGGGCTTACCCATACAATTCGCATGTTGTGTTTTGTCATAGTAAACAGCGGCATTTTTGTAAAACAAAAATTGAATACCTTTCATGTGTTTGAATCTCGTGTTATTATGCAATACCTTTCATGTGTTTGAATCTCGTGTTATTATGCCCTTAGCTTTCAGTGTCAAGCTCTCACGGGCCGTTGAATGAATGTGTGAATGAATGACGGGCTGGAATACATTAACGACTACGGGTGAATGAATGAATGGGCATGTAAGATACTTGTTGCACCACTCACTCCTACCTTTGTCTGTGGTTAACGGGTCGCTAAAGGTATGTTTCACTCAGCTGTGGGTGTAAACGTGTGATCTTAGGTTACTCTACGTACTGCAAGACGCTCTTTGATGAAGCTGGGTAGTTTTAGTTTTAACTGCCCGTCCATTTATTTAAAACTGCCTTCTTTACTTGATCAAATGTTATTTTGCAGATTTACCCGAGGAAGTGGCACCCTTTCCTACCCAGTGTCAGGTAAACATCATTATAACATTATTCATCAGTCATTTGTAAACTTTGGCGGGAAGAAGAAGAAGAAGAAGAAGAAGAAGAAGAAGAAGAAGAAGAAGAAGAAGAAATTAAAATTAAAATTAAAATAATCTTCAACAGCACCAACAGCAGTATTTTCTGTTCTTATTATTTGCTTTAATTAGTCATTAAACTCAACCTAACAGTCTGCGATGTTTTTAAGGTGTCTTAAACGACAAATATTGGTTTACTGTCTTTGGTAGCCTACTGCTTTTGTATTTGGATGGTTGGTCGGATTGCAAAATCATTAATTTGTTGACACAGCGTGGCTGTTCTTTAACTGTTCGGTTATTTCAAAAGATAGCTATGCAGGGACGGTACATTGTATGTATAAAATCTTTTTAATGTTTGTTTCCCCCAGGAGGAAGCAGCGAACGTGTTGGATCTACAGCGACTTCATGCTGGTAAAGGATTGCCCTCTGTGTGTGTCAAACAACTAACAAACAAACAAACAAAAACAAAACAAAAACAACAACAATAACAACAAAAACGAAACAAACAAATAAACGAAACAAAACAACACCCACCTCAAACAAAACAAAGCAAAACAGAACAAACAACACAGACCCAGTTCGAGTCAGCTTCTCTTTCTTCTTTTTTCTCTTTTAAGGCAGCTGATTTCAACCTGCAGTATGGCGCGCGCGCGCGCACACACACACACACACACACACACACACATACAGAGAGAGAGAGAGAGAGAGAGAGAGAGAGAGAGAGAGAGAGAGAGAGAGAGAGAGAGAGAGAGAGAGAGAGAGAGAGAGAGAGAGAGAGAGAGATTATGCATAATTTAAAACTAGACTCATAAGAGCTCAGTGTAGTTGTCATAACAACGTCGGCAAACACAGAAACCTCTTTGAATTAAAAACAAAATCATTCAGTTGATTAAATTCATTGACAGACAGCTTCTTGCTCTACGTTATGGTATAGAGAAGAATGACTGCTTTTAGGAAGAGAGAGAGAGAGAGAGAGAGAGAGAGAGAGAGAGAGAGAGAGAGAGAGAGAGAGAGAGAGAGAGAGAGAGAGAGAGAGAGAGAGAGAGAGAGCAGAACAGTTTAGGTGGAACACTGAGTCTCTTGAGTCCGCTATATAATGGTCTGTGTTGGTAACAAAGCCAATTTCTGTAATATCCACTAAAAAGGACTGGGAATCCCACAACACACATACTTCATAGTGTACGTTTCATCTCTAATATTGCAGACGATACACCGGAAGTGTTCATCTGTCCCATAAGACAGCAGCGAGATGACGGAACGGAGCATCGTTCCAGGCCATGTGACGCGAGTCGACTGCGAGAGGCGCTGAGGCGCCTCTTTTTTTCAAACTCATGCCGTTACGACCATAGACGAGATCCTGTGCCCTGTCCGGGTTGTCTGCACGTCCGGTGCCGGCAAAATGCTGCATACTTGCTTTACCTAATGAAGAATTCTTACAGTTGTTGCTGTTGCCAATTTGGATCCTCTCTCTGTCTCTGTCTCTGTCTCTCTCGCTGGCTCGCTCTCTGTCTCTGTCTCTTTTCCTCAATAATAGTCAAACACGTAAAAGGTTAAAAAAATGCAATATGTTCGGAGAAAGCACAACATGCGAATTTTATGGGTAATTCCCTTTGTCAAGCTACAAAACGACATTTAAACAACAGTTAAACAGTAAGAAAACATATTATGTCCCCCCCCCCCCCCCTAATAAACAACGTTTTTATGAACCTTTTACGTGTTTGGATCTTGCTTTAGAACGCTAGCAGTCATTCTTGTTTCCTTTTTTTTTTTCAGAAATATTTTACAACATGGAAGCATAGACCTTTGAGTATTACTCTCTCGCCCGGCCCCCCCTCTCTCTCTGTGCCTCTCTGTGTGTTCCTCTCTCCGTCTATTTTCCTCAGTAATAATTTACTACGTGGAAGACTAGATCTTTAAGGGGTACTCTCTCGGTGTCTCTTTGTGTCTCTCTCTTGCGTGTACGCTAATGGGAATTGACTGTGATAATTATTATTGGTGTCCTGTTTTTATGCTGATATGGTCAGCTAAATCCATGTGTGATTCTGCTCAGTACTTATTTTCTCTTAAAATGTCTGTTTCAGGTAATGTCGTCATGTGTGTAGATGCACCCTGTACACACCAAGAGAGCTCCACCCAGTGCCAGGTAATTAAGCATTGCCTTTGTATTCAAGTTAAAATTTGGATCCTTTTATATAAAAAGAAAAGAGAGAGAAAAAAAAAAAAGAAAAAAAAAAAAGACCCCCCAAAAAAGCGTTTTGTTTCTTGATGTGAAATGTTTTACAGTATTTGTTGTGGATCCCAGCCGTTTTTATCATCATCATCATCATCATCATCATCATCATCATCATCATAGTAATAATGATAATAGTAATCAGTAATAATAATAATAATGGTATTTCTACAGCATTCTGATTCAGTGGAGTGCCATTACTGTTTTATACTGCATATGCAGTGCGCATTTAAATGACCGATGTTTGTGTGACTATAACGTACCCAATACAAAGCAGTCGAAAACAATCCCCGATTTTCGCCCTAAAGGCTACTAGAAGACACTCGTACAAGTTACACGCACGCAGGCACGCACTCACACACACACACACACACACACACACACACACACACACACACACACACACACACACACACACACACACACACGCACACACACACACATACGCACACGCACGCACGCACGCGCGCGCGCGCACACACACGCACGCATACGCACATACACACACACACACACACACACACCCCCCCCCCCCCCCCCAGGGAAACACACATAGACATACACGAAAACATGCACACAGACACACAGACATACATACATGCACACGCACGCACGCACACACACAGACGCACACACCAAATTACACGCACACACAAACACACGCACACAGACGCACACATCAACATACACGCACACACAAACACACGCACACACCAACATTAACGCACACACATACACTCATTTATTTACACACAGACACACGCACAGACACAGACACACAAACACACAGACACACAGACACACACACACACACACACACACACACACACACACACACACACACACACACACACACACACACACAAACATCCCTCCTCTCTCTCCCTGTCTATCTCTCCTCTCCCTCTCTCCTTCTGACTCTGTGACTGTATGCTCTCCTTCAAGTTTCCCTGTATTCTTTCTGTGGAATGTTGTCTGCTCCATTAAAGCAAATATGTAACGACTAAACATTTACAGCCTTCGATTTGTAACTTCATTATTTCGTTCATCGCAGGCTGATCAGGACTTTTCTGTGCACCGAGCCCAAGTGCGG
>OY757544.1:7520398-7562898 GCA_963584105.1 Alviniconcha strummeri
TGATGCTTGGGATAGCTCAGTTGGTAGAGCGTCCGACTGAAAAGCCAGGTGCAATACTGACGCAGGTTCGGGTCCTCAGCGCGGCATGGGATTTTTTGCTTTCTCAGAGTGAACTTCTGGTTCAAACTCCAAACATTAGTTGAACAATCCGCCAAGCACTGAACAGGAAAACAACAGCTCAACCCCCCCCCCCCCCCCACCCCACCCCAGCCCCAAAAGAGAGAGAGAGAGAGAGAGAGAGAGAGAGAGAGAGAGAGGAGAGAGAGAGAGAGAGAGAGAGAGAGAGAGAGAGAGAGAGAGAGAGAGAGAGAGAGAGAGAGAGAGAGAGAGACAGACAGACAGACAGACAGACAGACAGACAGACAGACAGACAGACAGAGACAGAGAGACAGAGAGAAAAGAAGAAAAAAGAAAGAAAAGAAAAAAAGAGAAGAAAAAAAAGAGATAAGTTTATCATCTCATTTTTCATCGTTTTTAACCGTTTAACTGTTGTTTAAGTGTTGTTGTTTTTTGTAGCTTGACAAAGGGGATTTCCCCGAAAATTTGCAGATTGTGTTTCTGTGTCATAACAAATAAGCGTTCTTTTGAACCTTTTATGTGTTTGGATCCAAGCATTAGTTTAAGACCTCCTTCCTTGGAGGAAGATGCCGGAAAGCGATGCTCGGAGTGTGCTTCCAGTGCAGACTCTCTTACGGTGTCCGCACAGCCCCCGTGTGCAGTCGCATGCATCAATATCCGTACGCACAGCCCCCGTGTGCAGTCGCATGCATCAATATCCGTACGCACGTAAAAAACAACAACCGAAGACTGGCGGCCATACCATTGATTGAACACATGAAAATGCTACACACACACACACACTAATCGGAATGGGTAGCGCTACTCTAGCGGCTGCTGTGCCTTACGCGGATTAGACAACTGGATTTACCCCCCCCCCCTTCTCCCTGTCCCCAATAAGCCTTGTGATTTTTGTGGACGTTAAGCACGTTAAGCACCATGTAAGTTTATTTATTTAATTTGAGTTGGCTGTAGCTATTTGAACACCAACGAAACACTTTCAATTAGCTGACAGTTTTCGGAGAACTATAGCGGAACCAATCATGGCGTAAGTAAGCAAAGCAGGGTGCTTAACGTCCACAGAAACCATTTATAGGGACACGGTAGCAACGAAGGTGTACGAAAGATGCTGTGCCACTTTGTTTCTACCCGTCACATTGTGGCAGTGTTTGGTTACACTGTAACCGCTTCACTGCCTCAGCCCATAAATTTCCGGACTGAAAAGCGCTCACAAAGGCCCGGAAACAGAACATTGTCCGAGCCTGTAACATTAAGCCTGCTTTCGTCTCTTTGCATTTTAATGCAAATCCTTGTTCATGCTACAGGTGATTACGGGTGTGGGGCGAGGGGGGGTGGGGGTGGGGGAGAGGGCGGGGTAAGAAAGAGAGAGGCATTTGAGTCACTCACATGTAAAGTTGTCTGATAATTTTATTACGATTTTGTTATTATCACCACAAGAAAAGAAAAGAAGAAGAAAAAGAAAGGGGGGGGGGGGGGGGGGGGGGGGAAGAAAAAAAAGAAGAAAAAAAGAGAGATTAAAATACACAAGAGGTTCTACAACTGAACACCTACTATTAACTGGTCCTTGGATTTTAACGCCCCGTCAAAAGTACAGGTCACATCAGGAAGAAGCTTTAATTTTTTATTATTTTTTATTAACAGACTGAATACAAGGATTAAACAATGCGAATTAACAATTAAACAACCTGTCCATGTCGAGCACAAAAGGTGGCTGAGAAGGAATCCTTTGTGTGTGTTTTAAGCTCATTTTTGAACATCAGGGTTAACGTCTCTCACATGTTCTTCTAATTACTGTTATGAAAGGGGCAGAAATAACAATAAAACAGACACGTACCTTTAGGGTTGACTGCCGCCCCCCCTCCACCCCCACCCTTCCCCAGCAGATTTGTACTGTCTGTTAATTTACAGTAGGAAGTATTAAATCCCCGGACACTCTTACCCGTATTGTGTAGAGATACTCAACGTCCTGCATCCACTGTGTTTCTTTTTTCCCCCTTCTTCTTCAGATCCAGGAATTGCCATGTGCTTTGTGTGTGGACGGCATGCCGTGGAGACCAGACTGTACAACTGTCAGCACGAGGTGACCTGCAGACGTTGTGCCAGGACTGCCTGCCGATGCCCTGCCTGTGGAGAACGCATTCTGTGCTTTCTCACACTGTGAGGGCAGGGAGACTGCCTGCCGATGCCCTGCCTGTGGAGAACGCATTCTGTGCTTTCTCACACTGTGAGGGCAGGGAGACTGCCTGCCGATGCCCTGCCTGTGGAGAACGCATTCTGTGCTTTCTCACACTGTGAGGGCAGGGAGACTGCCCGCCGATGCCCTGCCTGTGGAGAACGCGTTCTGTGCCTTTTCACACTGTGAGGGCAGGGAGACTGCCCGCCGATGCCCTGCCTGTGGAGAATGCGTTCTGTGCCTTTTCACACTGTGAGGGCAGGGAGACTGCCCGCCGATGCCCTGCCTGTGGAGAACGCGTTCTGTGCCTTTTCACACTGTGAGGGCAGGGAGACTGCCCGCCGATGCCCTGCCTGTGGAGAATGCGTTCTGTGCTTTTTCACACTGTGAGGGCAGGGAGACTGCCCGCCGATGCCCTGCCTGTGGAGAATGCGTTCTGTGCTTTTTCACACTGTGAGGGCAGGGAGACTGCCCGCCGATGCCCTGCCTGTGGAGAATGCGTTCTGTGCTTTTTCACACTGTGAGGGCAGGGAGACTGCCCGCCGATGGCCTGCCTGTGGAGAACGCGTTCTGTGCTTTCTCACACTGTGAGGGCAGGAAGACTGCACGCCATGGTGCTGCCAAGCCCTCACCTTTCCACTTTCTTCTTTCTGTTTCGTTTCTGAAAGAAGAGCGAGCAATCAGTTAATGCTTGTGAACGTCAAGAGGGTGAACGTGTAGAGGCTGAAATGGTGTTAGATAAGTTTAGTTCACAGGATTATTGCTACAAAAACGTTACAGTAAAAAGAATGAAAGTCACAAAAAAGACGAGAAAGTTACCATTTATAATTCTCACAATGGAAATTTTCCTCGTCTGTGTTGGCGAAATGTGATACTGTACAGCATTTTTGGCTAATGTTTGAAACGTTTGTGAATGAAAAGTATAAATGTGACAAAAATATAAAACTGAAAGAAGACTTTGTACTGTTTGGTAATGCAAAAGACTGAAACAGATGAAATCTTTGACTTTATTATATTGTTTGCAAAGTTGTTGTTTTTCTATATAAATACAAAACGGAAAATCAACGCCCGCTTTTTAATGTATTTCAAAAACAACTAACAACAAGGTATTAAAACGGAAGAAACTTTATCATACGTCAACATGGAGCATGCCTCATTCCGGTCAAAATGACTTTGTTATATGTCCTTTGTTCAGAACGATGGCTAAATTTGTTTGTATGACCATATCTGCATCCTCACATCATGTCTACGTAGAAAGTTACGGACACCAATCAGTGGCCTTTTGACATTTTGAGTAGAAGCAAAAGAGTCACTGAATCTTGTACTTCTGATATGCCTGATGAATAAATGAAACGGAAGTAACGTTTTTTATTACCTGTGAAAATAAATATTGATTTTTTAAATACTGTTGAAAATAGGAAAAGTCAGTTATGACATATATGGACACGATAGAAAAAATATCCACATTCCACTCAACCAAGATGGCGGAAGCGTGCACGTCGTTACTCGGAAACTAGATCTAGATCAAACATCAAAGGCGCATACGCATACGGAAAGAAACGAATGCGACCAAACTCACTTTTCGGTTGCAAGTTTTCTATCTAGATGATTCTGATGATAGGCAAAATCCAAGGAGACGGTCGGAAATTCCTGGACCGTTTTAAAAGTTACTTTGGGTCACAAATATCATCACAATCATTAAATGAGGTCCATATTTGCTGATTACAGCCAAAATCCGCAACAAAAAGGAGAGTGTGTTTTTCATATATTTTTGTCTTTGATTGTCAGCTCGAGTCGGCGCATGTTGACTTTGACGTTTGACCTAGTTTCCCTGTAACAACATGAACGCTTCCTTAGTGCCGATTTTGGCAAGACAATCGTACTCACGACTCAACGTTCTGAGATTGCAAATTTTTTCCGTTCATTTTCTGTGGTTTTTAATTGCCGTAGCGTGTTTAACGAGGCCGCTTACCTAGCAGCACTTCGTCGCCTTCGTTTGCCATTTGCAATCCGTGACGCCGACTCGAAACAATCAAAGACAAAAATATACGGGAAAAAAATCACCTTTTGTTGCGGATTTTGGCTGTAATCGGTATATATGGACCTCATTTAATGATTGTGATGATTTTTGTGACCCCCCAAAACTTTTTAAACGGTCCAGGAATTTCCGACCGTCTCCTTGGATTTTATCCTGATGATATTTGTGACCCAGAATAGAACTTAAAATGGCCCAGGAATTTCCGACTGCCTCCTTGGATATTGCCCTGAGGTCGTCTGCTTCAGCTGCAGTGTCGGCCTGACTTCGACAATACACGATGCAAGCTAAATTTGCTTTCAGCACCCAGATAAATAGTTCATCTTCACGATTTATTGTAATACTTTCCATGTATAATCTTTGAGAATGAAGGCGATTTTGTTTCTGTGCTAGAATTGTGACAGCAACTGTCATAAAAGGATCAGGTCGGCGCGCGCAAAAGCGATGGTATAAAGTGTATGGTTAGCAGTTGTGGTCATAATAATGCTGATCTGTGTTATGCCTCTCATGAATAAACTGTTTACAATGATGTCACAGACTTGTTTGAAGTCAGAGAAGTCCAATTTTAAGTCTCTTTATGTTTTATTTTATGGTCCTTCAAATCTATGATCAAGCTTACAGTGTGTGTGTGTGTGTGTGTGTGTGTGTGTGTGTGTGTGTGTGTGTGTGTGTGTGTGTGTGTGTGTGTGTGAGTGTGTGTGTGTGTGTGTGTGTGTGTGTGTGTGTGTGTGTGTGTGTGTGTGTGTGCGTGTGTAATATCACCTCGATGTGAAGAGACATAAAATAAAGCATCGATTGATTGATAGTCGCCATACAAAACCAAAGAGACACCCGTTCCAGTCTACCTTGGCATGAAACTTTACATTTTAACTGATCGTCGCCATACAAAAGAGACAATAAAGTTCTCTACACAGAGACAATAAAGTTGTATTGTAAAACCAAAGAGACATCCGTTCCAGTCTACCTGGGCATCAAACTTCACTGCTGCAGCACTCTACATCTTGCATCATAGAGCATTTGAGAAAAGGGAGAACGAAAATAAATGAGACATATGAAGACTGGTCAAAGAAACATCGCGAGCAGCCAATGTTTCCATATAAGAGCTGTGGGCTGGAGTTGGAGCTGAGCATTCTTCAGTTCACTCAATCCATCCGAACTGCATACTTTAACCAGTTCATACAGACACTGACAAAGCTGTTACCATGATGTTTTGACCTTGACCACATCAACTACGCCAGGTGGTTGTCAGTGTACCTTCGTGACATGTGTCAACTCGGAGGTACCCATCAGTGTATCAAGCCTTTTGCAATGGCTGATTTGTTATGCAGAAAACGTGTTGTCCTTTCTCAGCCATAGCCTATGACCAAGCACATGAGCAGTGCAATGCGATGGTAAAAGGAAATGGAGGTGCAGTAGGACTTGCCAGCAGTCCAGGTGCTATGAGACAGTGGGCCACAGATGGCTCGTTTGCTCAAAAGCTTTGATCATAGCATGACATCCAAATGTGCAGAGGGCATGGATCACCATGAGCAAAGCCCCGCACCGCAAAAAGCCTTCAAGATAAACGTTCAAGCTCTTGTTGTTTCTTTTGAGGAAGCTGGAAATCCATTTGAAGACGATGGAGGATGCCTCTTCGCCCTGGACTGCAAAGCCATTGTAGACGCGGCTGCCATGACTGCAGTTAGCTCAATCATCACCAGTGGGATACAGCAATATAACAACTTTGTTGAGGAAAGGCTCGAAAAGAGAACAAAACCAATCAAAATGTCTCTGCGACAAAGGAAGGCTCAAAAATCTTCCCTGACAATCCTCCGCCATGGCTGCTCGTTGTTTTCGCGGATTTACATTGCATGCCAGACAAGGTCGGAAAGAGGAACGGGCAGATTTTTTTCTGGCAAGAAAACCAGCCACCACCAACGTCATTGAACAAACTGGGTGATATGCGGACAGGTAAAAAGGCAGACTTGCTGAAGTGTCTTGAACGCTCCCTTCTTGGATCTGGGAATGCTGATGAGGAAGAAGTCCTGGTAGATGAAACAAACAACACTGATTATGAAGAGACGGTCGAACCTGTCAGCGATGATATCGCCATTGAAGAGCTTTGTGATTTTATCAGTGGAACTGAGCTTGAACCTTGTACGCAGGAAGAGGAACAACTAATCAGCAAAGACACTGCTGCACACATTGCTGAAGCAGATGTGAAGCTCCATGAGGGTGATTTGGTTGTTTAAATGCTGTCCCTCAGGACATCGAACACTTTCCAGGACTACAGCAACAGCGTCTTCTTGCCTTACATTTTTGGACAACTTCAGAGTGTTCGACGGTTGGATATTGTTTGGGACGTTTATCTCGCAGACAGCTTGAAGGCCGGGACATGAAGCAAAAGGGGCCAAGGTCAACGTCATAAGGTGTTACCTTTGGCACCATTACCTTCCACCTGGAAGACAAATCAAGAGCTTTGTCGGCCTTTCACGCTGTAACTGATTGTGACACGGTCTCCTTCTTTGGCTGGAAAGGAAAACTGAAGGCCTGAAACACATAGACTGTATTCCCTACAGTGGCGTCGGCTTTTTTAGAACTTGGTACTGAGAAAGCAAATCTGTCATAAAGGCATTTGAGAAGATTGAGCAATTTGATGTGTTCATGCACGAAGAGAACAGTGCAGTGACAACAGTGAATGCAGCAAGGCAAAAGCTGTTCTCCCAACGATCAAAGCTCTCAACACATATATTTCCACAGAGCACCAAGGCTGCTATGTCCGTCCGCCTGGGGATGTACCAAAGACGAAGGACAACCACAGAAGCTACTATGGACAACACTTCATCAGGCTGAGGACTCGTGCTAGGAGCTGATCCACTGTGGCTGGAAACAAGGCCGTAAAAATAAAGTTGCAAGTGTGCTCCTGCCAACTTCCCATGTGCTGCCTTATGCTACTTTGAAGGAGATTTCAATGCGGACTAGCTTTATGACAGCATTCGAATCTTCCAGCCGACTTTGTGCGAGTTGGTGCAACTTCATTTCTGTTCAAGTTATGAATTTATTATCCTGTCGGAGCACTGGATTGCGACTTCTGATTTGATAGTTCGCAATTTTTCGAGGGTTCCATTGAAACATATATCACCATTTCATACATCCACCACCCGTCCATAAGGTTACAGTGAACACAATCAAAAACATAATTATAAATCTTCTTCTTCAGTTGACCTACTTTTACGATTTTGACCTAGTTCCGGATTTGTTGTGACCTTTTGTTCAGCACGATCGACAAACTGTATTTTTCTGTAAAGAATAGAGTCTTACAATGAACAGATTCAAAACATAATTATAAGTTAGTTTTTCTTCAACTGACCTAGTTTTCCGATTTTGACCTAGTTTTGGATTTGTTGTGACCTTTTGTTCCACACGATCGACAAACTTTGTTGTTGTTTTCGGGTAAAGAATATAAGTTCAAACGTATGCAGTTAAACTTTGTTCTAGGTAGTTTTGAAAGTGATACATAGCCAGCGTGTATTAGGTGCTTGCGGCCTAGACAACACAGGCACAGCAGTCATTAGCAATCACTTTACATCACAAACGTATCACTTTATTATGATTTAAAATACTCTTGCTTTCAAATGCTTCTGATGGGAGACAAAAATTATTAACTTCTGTCAACCAAATCATAAAACAGCAAGACAGTATCAAATTTGGATGTATAATGTATCATGTAGTCAAATGTATGGCTATGTTTAGCATTATAATATACATTTAAAACACTTAAACGTTTTGTTTGTTTGTTGTAAAGTGTAACCATTGTACAGTTACTAGTATTGCACTCGGGGTTCAAAAACAGAAACTGTCAGAGATACTGAGAATATCTGATTAGAATTTGATTTTACACGGTGACCTAAATTATAAAGGTCACGGTGACATAAAAAGTGACCTTCGACCTTCCTTCCATTTAAGATTTCAGTCTATATAGCATACCATACAATTTACAAAACAACAACAACAAAAAACGCATGCTTCTACCACAATTTTCAAACTGCTTCTCAATTTATTGTCTTAACAAGCTCACTAAATTAACATGTAACACTCTGGTGCTCATACATCAAGTACCACGACTGCTCCTCTGTCCCCACCCGCTGCAGTTGATTCCTTCTTTCCTTTTTACATGAAGTCGTTACTGTTGTTGTTGTTCCTGTTTTGTTGCTGTTGTTTATTGGTGTTGTTTTGTTGTTGTTGTTGTTGTGTTTGCTAGTTGCTTTGTTTATATATTCTTCTTACTATTTTTGCTTTTCTTTGACACCATTGTATAGTCTATACATAATAAGTGTGTATTTATGTATACGTCTGTTGTATGTATACATATATATGTCCACATGCTTAAAAACTGAAAGAAAAAACTTAATTAAAAAATAGTATAAAACAACCCAAAACAAACCCATTGCGGAGAATTGTGAAGTTTAGCTTCAAAATAATCTGTGATCAAGGCAGAACTTTATCTTTGTTACGCGACCGACAGATGCTGCACAAAGTAAAATCTATTTTGAAGGACCCTGAGCATGGCACCAACCACGTAACAGCCAAACAGCGCAGTAACCACTTGGGTGGATATTCAGATTGCGTTGTGTGCAGCTACAGTCACTCTTTGAGAGTCACACACGGCTAGACCACAGACGCTGCCACACATTCCGAGCACCGCTTTCCGGCACCTTCCTCCAAACTCTGCCAGTTTTGGTTACGTCACTGAAGGGGCACTCTATATCTCCGCGCAGCTGTCCACCGACGCGGTTAGCGCCCTCCGAAAGTTTCGGGTACTAATATGACTGTAGAAGCAATCTAGCGCCCAAGCACGCACGTAAACATGAGGCGCATCCACCCCGGGTAAAAAAAATTGTTCTGTCTCGATGGAAACGATTGTGGTTTTATTTGAGCTGGCGTAGCAACTTGGTAGTTATGAAACAAATGTCTGATATAATCCGAGTTGTTTGTAACAAACCTACTACTGTTTGAGCACCAACCAAAAACTGCTCGTTAGCTGACAGTTTCCTGGACCCTATGGCGTAACTAAATACGGCAGTGGTTGAAGGAAGGATGTCGTAAACCAGTGCTTGGAGTTTGACGCTGCCATTGTGAAGCTCTTAGGGCTCGTCTGGAGCCGGTTTAATAGAGCGGTTAGAACGCCATTTACGCCGTCCAAAGCGATGTTATAAAGTATAAAAGCGCAAAGTGATATTTTGTTTTGCGGCCAATGAAGCGGTTACGGTGGCTACCGACATCCTAATTAGGGTCGAAGTTTATAACCCCCTCCACCCGCGACCCCCCCACAACCCGCCCCCCCCCCCCCCCACGACACCCCCCCTCATAGTGTTGCTTAATGTCCTCGGATGTCGCTTGACATATTAGGGACAAGCTGAGACCAACGCCGAAGCATGGTTCAATATAGCTTTACGTCCACGGAAACCAGAAAGCTGATTAGGACGGACAGCCCAGGACGGCCACCTCGACTCTCACACAGCTCCTGAACTATGCCGCTGGGTAGGTAGGTAGGTAGGTAGTGTTGCTTAATGTCCTCAGATGTCAGTTGACATATTAGGGACAAGCTGAGACCAATGCCGAAGCATGGTTCAATATAGCTTTACGTCCACGGAGACCAGAAGGCTGATTAGGACGGACAGCCCAGGACGGCCACCTCGACTCTCACACAGCTCCTGAACTATGCCGCTGGGTAGGTAGGTAGGTAGGTAGTGTTGCTTAATGTCCTCAGATGTCAGTTGATATCTTAGGGACAAGCTGAGACCAATGCCGAAGCATGGTTCAGTATAGCTTTACGTCCACGGAAACCAGAAGGCTTGTTAGGACGACAGCCCAGGACGGCCACCTCGACTCTCACACAGCTCCTGAACTATGCCGCTGGGTAGGTAGGTAGGTAGTGTTGCTTAATGTCCACAGATGTCATTTGACATCTTAGGGACAAGCTGAGACCAATGCCGAAGCATGGTTCAATATAGCTTTACGTCCACGGAAACCAGAAGGCTTGTTAGGACTGACAGCCCAGGACGGGCACCTTGACTCTCACACAGCTCCTGAACTATGCCGCTGGGTAGGTAGGTAGGTAGTGTTGCTTAATGTCCTCAGATGTCAGTTGACATCTTAGGGACAAGCTAAGACCAATGCCGAAGCATAGTTCAGTATAGCTTTACGTCCACGGAAACCAGAAGGCTTGTTAGGACGGACAGCCCACACGGCCACCTCGACTCTCACACAGCTCCTGAACTATGCCGCTGGGTACAAACTCGAGCTGTTTTATACGAGATTCATGAGAGCTGCCAAAAGACCGGTTCGGTACATGTGCACAATGTGACTCGAAGAGATCGTAAATTTGGTGACTGAATAAATCCACTGGACGTGTACGATGATGTAGGATTATTTTAGCGTTTTTGGTGTCCACGCCGTGAGGTACTTGAGGTAATCGATTAGTTTAATGAGGCTCTGCAGTACCTCGCACCGACAAAGGGGAGTTCGTCTGCTCTTGTTGGTGGTCCGAGTTATACTTGCGTGTGTTTTATTGTACTTCGTTAGAACCTCCCCCCCCCCCCCCCCCAATCATCTGGTGTACTGGTGTGGAAACTGTAAAGCATTTTAAACTCTTTTTCTTTTTTTCCATAACTGCACAGATAGTCGATGGGCTTTCCGCTAGCATAGTTTATAACCGTGTTCATTAAACCGGCTCCTGGAGATGAGACGCTTAGCAAGCATTTATATCAATAGAAAAAGCATGTCCTGTGTGGGGAATCAACTCACAAGGAAGTTATTCAGCGCTCTAAATACGTAACACAAGTACAACAACAAAGACCCGAGACGTCTACGGTAACTCTCACCTGGCACAAATACAAGGTACATAAACTCCACCAGAGGTACATCCTCAAATCATCAAATCATCCTTGAGGATGTACCTCACTTGCGCACATACATGCACACACATATTGTGATACTCTTTTTTCTTTCTTTCTCTCTCTCCCTCTCTGACACACAATCCACAGTCCACGTCGACTTTGTACGCTCATATAGCAATGTCAGTTTCCAACGTTTTATCGGCACTTTGGTGGCCTTACTGATTGTCGGCACTTTTGATATTAACAGCAAAGAGATGACTTGACTGATTCTGCTCACTCCCGGTTTCCGATGATTACTTGCATCTTATGAAATACAACATGGCTGTAGTAAGCAAACGTTCTAGCTGGTTTTTGTTCTATCTCAAAATAAAGTTGAAAACTTTATCGTATCGTCAAATATTACAATTACCGAAAATCTGCCCTGCCCTGTCTGTCTGTGTGTCTGTGTGTCTGTCTGTTTGTCTGTCCGCCCCCCCCCCCCCCCAATGCTGACACATACAGTTGTTGCGGCATATATGTGCCGATGGGCGAGAATATTGCCGTAAAACTCTTCATGTATTGTCGCCGGGGACAATATGTGCCGTGAACGTTGATATAATTATAATGTCGCCGGCGACAAAATATTCCGTGAACGCTGACATAATTATAATGTCGCCGGCGACAAAATATGCCTTGAACGTTGACATAATTATAATGTCGCCCGCGACAAAATATGCCGTGAACGTTGACATAATTATAATGTCGCCGGCGAGAAAATATGCCGCAACACCCCGTGTACGAAAGCTAGAAAGCAAAGTTCACGCGATGCCCACAATAATAATAATAATATATATATTTATTTTTATAGCTCTATTACCCGCTGAGCGAGCTCAACGCGCTTGTTCACATAAATGTACATAATATATACCATTTACATTTACTAACATATCATATACAAGCAATCTCATAACACATACTTAAATAAATTACACTTATATAAAACAAGTACTTGTAAAATGGCGCATAAAATAACTGTTATAAAACATAGAGACTTTACAATAATTTAAAACAGGTACATAATTATAAAGTAGTGTACTAAGTAATTAGTATTATTACTACGCTAAAACATACACACACACACACACACACACACACACACACACACACACACACACACACACACACACACACACACACAGATATACATTATACGAGAGCGAGTTTGTTTTAGAATGAACTGGAGTGGTTGTGTACGTTTGGCGACTGCACTCAGCTCGCACCACTGCGTGTATGTTTTGATGGAACTGCAACTGCGCACACAAGGCGGGTAGAGCGTGTCTCGCGCAGCGCAGGTGAACCTGAAGTAACTTACTATTGCATCTAATGAACACGGTATTCAATAGACCACAAGACAATGGTGTTACATGCAAAATATGGAAAATAGATTTGAATGGAAGAGAAAAAGGGCGGAGCTGCTGCACGTCAGTTATGTATAAATAGCAACACACGTGTTCGTCAAGACATGCATGCTCATGGTATGCGCGAAAGATGCAGACACACAGTAACAGAAGCGGAAAAGAAAACGTCGCCTACCTTTACCACCACCTGTGTCCGAGGTATGGAGTGTCGGGTTGATAGGGATAGAGCCCTCTGACTAATTTTAGGACACACTCCGGCATGATCTCTCTATGCACATGCACAACAGGTCCATAAATGTGGTCTCAACACATCGCTGTCTCCTTTTTACGAACATGTAAGGATACCGCCATGCTCCACGCATGTTAATCATGGACCGACATTTCCGATACAGTTTCTTCCTGATCCTAGAATTTCTCTTGTGAACATACTGCCCATGGCCCAACCACTGCTGCCTAACATAGGTTACACACGGAGAACAAAAACAAAAGACGCATTCCTGTCTGTCACCATCCAGTTCAGAAGCCTCGTTTCCTTGACCTGAATGGCTCACATCAACACCTGCAGTTACATTGATGGCACTGGCACAACTATTACCCTTCCTTTCAGTCTCTGGTTCAACATTCACTACAGTGGTATCGTATGTGGCGAAAAATGGCTGGACAAAACTGTTCCTGGCAAGAAATGTCAGGAAAGAAGAGAAATTTCATGAACATAATCCCACCCACGTGCTTCAGACAGTTCTTTTATCGCTGCTTCTTGCTCACGGTCAAGCCCAAACAAAGTCAAGAGTCAGTCTATCCATTTCCCAGGGAGTAGCATCGTGCCTACATCTCAGCAGTGGAGGGAAAACAGTTGTGTTTGAAACGTATCTCGTGCAAGGGAATGTAGGCCAGTCCTCGTGTCACGATTCCTGTGTGGGGAACCGTTAGGGATGTACCAACGATAACTACGTTCTGCCCAGTCCAATGAAAGTTGCTTTCTCGCTGCGGTGGCGTTTTCGTTCCTCAAACTAAACCTCTACAGGGCCCCAGGATAAAATCAGTAATGAATTGGTCCATCCGAAAGGGGGGGGGGGGGGGGGGGGGGGAAGCTGGTATATTTTGGCGCCCCCACTCCGCAGTGATGTTTAGGTGGACGTTTCTGAAGTTACAAAACCCCTAGCCATTATGTGAAATAATGAAACATAAACAAAAGAGCTATTATCACATATATAGTATCAAATACTTGCCTATTCATGAACAGTACTATTAATCTGAAGACAAACACATTCGGAGCATATAGAATATCTTAGTACCAGGCTAAATTCTCCTGAAACCTATGACCATCCTCTCCCTTCCTGGTATTTTATAAGACTTAAATCAAATCAGGTGCTACTTCGTAATGCATACCACGGAACTGTGCAGCGATTCACGCTGGCAATATACTGGAATTCAGATTGGTGACAAAGTGTCGTGTAGGAAGCACTTGCTCAAACATCCTGCATAAAAGGTTGCACTGTGTTGTATAACTGTTGTGCTTCTAGTGTACTGGGCTGTTGCATGTGCATTATGACATTCTTATACCTGTGTCCAGACTGATTGGTTTTGAGGTGTATTACAATGTCAAGCAAGCAGTTTATGTTATATGTAGGAGCGGTCATGGGCTAACAAAAGTGTTGATAGGTGTGGTAAAATTCAAACAGAATGTTCATAACAATCTTCGCGGTGCTATGTTTTGGTTTGTTATCTACTGGTGGGCGCTAAGCCCAGACCTTATAATAATAATGTACATTTATCATGCGCTCATCAACGCCCTGGGCGCTCACATGATACATATATAATTAACCTAACTATGATATTCTATACACACGTAGAGCACAGTCCTACCAAAACAATTTACATAAAGTATTTAAAAAACAAACAAAAAACAAATAAAAACGTACTATACACACACACACACACACACACACACACACACACACACACACACACACACACACACACACACACACACACACACACACACACACACACACACACACACACACGCACGAACACACATGTTAGTCCAACAGGCGGATGAAAAGAAAAGAACTTGAAATCAAGGATTTCGTTTTCAGTAAAACGCTCCGTTGATTTGACATCGAATGAAAACATACCAAGCTGCGTGTTGTGGGTAAATCGCAGACGTCTGAAGAACGAGATCAGAAACACCCGGTCTTGAAGAAATGGGATTTAAGAGCAGTTTCGCAACAATCCAAGATAATGATAATAATAATGATGATACTAATGTACATTTATCATACGCTCATCAACGCCCTGAGCGCTCACATGATACATATTAACCTAAATATGATATTCTATACACACGTAGCATAGTCCTACCGACAATTTTTACATCAAGTATTATATGGAAAACACACACACACACACACACACACACACACACACACACACACACACACACACACACACGGCAATGAGATGCACGCTGTATGGCAAAACAGGGCTATAACTGCGCACAGCTAGACCTGAAATCGGCATAGAGGCCTAGGTCCGTGCCGATCCAGACACTCGGACCCCGATGACTACCCCGAAGCCACGAGCCTGGCCTGGTGCTATGAAGGAGTAAATAAGTAAGTAAACATGGTGCTTAACGTCCACAGAAACCATAAGGCTTATTAGGGACAGGGACAAGGGGGGGGGGGTATGGAGGTGGGGGGAGAGGGAGATTATATACCTATCGTTACACTGTCACCACCAGAATGATTCCTGCATTAAGATGGGCAGGGATGAGAGCCATTTTAATGTTTCAGTAGGAAGTGATGGACAAAGTCACAAGACATTGTCCACAAACCACAACCTTTTTGAAGAGAAAGGAGAGCCGAAGCGGTATCGAACCAAGGTCCTTCCGCTTACCAGCCTAACGCCTTACCGCTAGGCCAAACCGGCTCACAAAGAAGGAGACGACAGCGACACCTTTTTATTCGATGCCCCGCGACTGCCATTTGGCTCGGCGTGTGGGCCGTCCCGTTGCAGCCGCTTGGCTGACGCCATACGGCGAATCACGCACAGAGATAGCCCGTTTTTATTTTTAGTAGAAAAAAGTCAACGTAACTACATTGACGACTTTCTTCTGGCATGCGCAAATCATTACGACCGGAAGAAGTGTGACTAAGCCGCTCCGGCTCCACCATATTTGATTCAACTCGTCACCGAAAGACTACGACTGCACCGCCGGAGTTGGAAAAAGGTAATCTGTCCTACCCAGCATGTAGCATTCTTAGGTGTGGACATTGATACTGCTGATTGTGCACTGTGGCTATAGTTGATGCGTCTACATTATGGTTTTTTTGGTTTGTTTTTTAATTGCTGATAACATTTTCCATGTCAATGTACATTATGTGTGTTATACTATGCTTGTTCAGCGCTTTGAGCCACAGGGTAGGCGCTTTACAAATTTCCATTATTATTATTATAGGGCATGAAAAACTGAGCAAACTGCATGGCATACTCAGTGAAGACGTTAAAACCAAACGACGGGCCTCTACAGCGCAGCTGCAGAGCCTTGTTGGCTCACTCAGCTGGCCGTGCCGGGTGGTCAGGGGCGCGCGTTTTTCTCCGACACATTGTGGACACATTCCAACCCAAACTCCAAGCACTGGTTTACGACATCCTTCCTTCAACCACTGCCGTATTTAGTTACGCCATAGGGTCCAGAAAACTGTCAGCTAACGAGCAGTTTTTTTGTTGGTGCTCAAACAGCAGTAAGTTTGTTACAAACAACTCAAATAAAACAAGGCGTGTCATTTATAGCCGCCAACAAAGTTTACACCAGCACAAATAAAACCACAATCGTTTCCATCGAGACAGAACTCTTTTTTTCTTTTTTTCTTTTTTTACCCGAGGTGGATCCGGCGTCTCATGTTTACGTGCGCGCATTGGTGCCTCTACAGTCATGTTAGTACCCGAACCTTTCGGATGGCGCTGACCGCGTCGCTGGACAGCTGCGCGGAGATAAAGAGTGCCCCTTCAGTGGCGTAACTAAATCTAGCAGAGTTTGGAGGAAGGTGCCAGAAAGCGGTGCTCGGAGTGTGGGGGGACTCTTGAAGGAAGGATGTCGTAAAACAGTGCTTGGAGTTTGAATCTGGCCGTTACAGCAGGCGAGGCACAAAGCGATGCTAAACGATCAGTTTCATAAAGACTTGAACTGGAGGCTGACCTATTTGGATGTGTGCAACGGCAGCCAGGCCATACTACAGTGACTCCCACGCCGAGGAACACGTGTTGACAGATGCATGCACATTGGCCAGTCAGTGAGGCCTATCATGCGGACTAGCTACTAGCAGTGCCGATCGATGCATATTGATTACAGAGAGGTTTGCGCCGTCGCAAACGCTGTGTCGCGGTGTTCCCAGTTGTGGGCGGGGCGAACAGTCGTGGTGCACACAGACAGCGCAGTGAGGCTTCCATTAAAGAATACTGTAACAGGACCAGCGGCCCGTTCCTCATTTTAGGTTCAGGGGGAGGCTCAGACACGGAGATTGCCAAGGAGAGACACTCACAATGGAATATACAATTGTCTTCTTCATGTAGCATGCATTTCAATGTAGTGTGCATTTTAATGTTCTTCGCCTTGTGTTCAACTTAAATCACTACAATCGACCAACCTTGGAATCCAGAAAAAAACCCTGTGTTAGTTAGTGTTTGGTTGCTTGTCTGCTCCTCAGAGGTATGTGTGCCGTTTCACTATGCAAATGTGCCACTTAAAACAGACTCTAGACAAAAAATAAGGGGCGACAGAAGTTGTACACATGTACCAACTAAGTGACGAAAACACTGAAGCACGCTCACAGATGCGCACACTGACCACGCTCCGTTTCAGTACATACGCTCACTCCCATTATACGGACGAACCAAATAAAGAAACTTATGCAATTTTATTTACACTACCGCATGTTACACATGCAGCAAACACAAGCCGAACAAACCAAATTAACACGTGACTATGCCTAACCTACCCACTAAACCATAGCTAACTTAGCTACCCGCTTAGATTCAGTACCACTTACCTACAAAAGTAAGTTGCACCCTTGCACTGACTTAACTAATGCTTGCACTTTGCAGCATAAGTCTCTTAACTAAACATGCATACATGCACTTTGCAGCACAGGAGGACAGACAAACATGAACTTAACTAATGCTTGCACTTTGCAGCGCAAGTCTTCTAACTAAACATGCATGCCTGCACTTTGCAGTACAGGTCTCTAATACTAACTAAGGGAAGAGCAACACACTTTTCAGCATGTAGACTCGTAGACTGAGTGGCCGTGTACCGTTTGGCTATGCACATATGCCACTTAAAACAGTGTTGTTGTTTTTTCCGCATGTAGACATGTAGAGTGGGGTTGACCAGCACATGCCAGCACATGGTACAGAAACCTTCCTTCCTTCCGGTGTTGCTTAATGTCCTCGGATGTCGGTTGACATATTAGGGACAAACTGAGACCGATGCGTGAGCATGGTTCAACTTGATATTGCTTTACGTCCACGGAAACTAGAAGGCTCGTTAGGACGGACAGCCCAGGACGGCCACCTCGACTCCCACACAGCTCCTGGACTATGATACAGAAACCATATAATAAATAATATAATAAACACAGAAACCTGATGATGAAGTGTTGCTTAATGTCCTCAGATGTCAGCTGACGTATTAGGGACAAGTTGTGACCAATGCCGAAGCACGGTGCAATAATAATTCTTTACGTCCACGGAAACCAGAAGGCTCGTTAGGACGGACAGCCCAGGACTGCCACCTCGACTCTCACACAGCTTCTCAACTAGGCAGAAACCTAAGTAAGTAAACATGGTGCTTAACGTCCACAGAAACCATAAGGCTTATTAGGGACGGGGAGAAGGGAGGAAGGGGGTATGGAGGTGGGGGAAGAAGGAGTAAGGAGATTATATACCTATCGCTACACTGTCACCACCAGAATGACCTGCATTAAGATGGACAGCGATGAGAGCCATTTTAATGTTTCAGTAGGAAGTGATGGTTTGGCCTAGCGGTAAGGCGTTAGGCTGGTAAGCGGAAGGACCTCGGTTCGATACCGCTTCGGCTCTCCTATTTCTTCAAAAAGGTTGTGGTTTGTGGTACGGCTTATTAGGGAGGGGGAGAAGGTGGGGAAGGGTGTACGGAGGTGGGAGGAGAGGGAGATTATATACCTATCGCTACACTGTCACCACCAGGATGACTTCTGCATTAAGATGGGCAGCGATGAGAGCCATTTTAATGTTTCAGTAGGGAGTGATGGACAAAGTCACAAGACAGTGTCCACAAACCACAACCTTTTTGAAGAGAAAGGAGAGCCGAAGCGGTATCGAACCGAGGTCCTTCCGTTTACCAGCCTAACGCCTTACCGCTAGGCCAAACCGGCTCACTGGCAGAAACCGTTCCTTCTGTTTTTGCTTAATGTCCTCAGATGCTAAAAGCATATGGCAGAAACCGGGCAGGCACGGTCTTTTATACCGCCGCGCACCGGCCAGTCGCTGGTACGCAGCGTCCGACTGGAGAGAAGGGGTGGGGGAACTTAGGGCCCGTAACTCGAGCTGGCTTACACAGCTCTCAGGCTACACTACGAAGGTGAAAACCTGTTTATAGTTGGAGAAGGAAAGGAGCCAAGGCCTCCATTGCTGCCTCTGATAGCTCCCATTGTCACTGTGAAGCGAATTTGCCGAAGTCAGACATGCTGCAGCGGCTACTGCTAATGTCGATGCACACGATAAGCATGCAGGCCGGGCGTTAACCGTGCCGCATACTGGTATCGCCAGACGCTTTCATCTACACTCTCTGTCTCTGTTTGTAGTATACAAGGACTGGTTGTTTGATAGGTCCAAATGGACCTAACGCTACTATCCTTTGGTATTAAAGTTTTCGAGTTCGAGTTCTCTCTCTCTCCCTCTCTCTCTCTCAGCTCTCACGCCTGCCGGCCGCACCCCATTGCACCACACCCTACTCATGAAGTTCCTAGGTATCAGCCTGCCAGTCTGGCACTCGGCTATCAGTCCTGTCATCTGCATCATCTCTCTCTTGGCCTCCCTCCTTCCCCGCAAGAGCACATGGTGTTTAAAGTCACTCAGGTTACACCTAACTCCAGAGTAAAGCCGATATGAATGTGAAAACCTGTTCATAGTTAGAGAAAGAAGTTAAAAAAAAGAAGATCTAAAAAGAAGGAATCCTTGCATCTGCTGTGAGACGCCGCCATTGCTCAAACCGGGCCATGTTAAACCAAGGCACCCGTATGGCATAATTATTTACTAACCAGAACTGAACCGGGTTTCACACACACTGGTCAGCCTGTTCACTTGCACGGCGGCTGCTGGTCCCTGGCTATAGTCTCTAGGCCATGGCTAACCGGAAAAGCGGCAGTTGTGAAAACGCTGAGCAAATAGAACTGTATTCAGTTTTGCTTAAACATATTCAGACTTGAATCTTTAGACTCACCCATTCGTTCGGGACTCAGTCATATCAGGTTTCTTGATTTGGCCACTAGTACATTCCTCAGACCCGGCCGGCCATATGGCTGACACTGCAGGCCGTTTCAGTCCCGCGTTATAATCCTCACATCCTCATATTATGCTGCTGACGTGAATCGATCACTGCGTCCCTGTGCCAGTTACTAGTGACAGCGGGCATTGAAAAGCATCCACTCGGCACTTTTTCCCGCGTTTACAACTCAGCGCACCCTCATACAAACCGTAGGAGAGGTCTTTGTAACCGGGTGTGTTTCGCGAATGCATTCCGTAGTCAGTGCAAAAACACCCTGCAGCGAGATAAGGTATATCGTCTGAAATACAGGTCAGTGGGTATGGCGCTCTGAGTGAGAGAGTTGGTTACTTGATATTTACGCCCAGTCAGTCATGTCTGGTTGAGTTTAGACACTGAATGCCAAGCGGTAAACCGTGACCGACCGAGTCTTCATATCTAACGCGCAGTCAGCCGCGAAGGTCATCAGTATTAGGGCGAAACGCAAGTCTTCAAAATACAGTCGAATATACTTAAAAACGTTTAATTCGAATTTTGCGAAAGTCGAAGCTTTTTTTTTTTTAAATAACATAAAATTATATATATATAAATCCCGACCAAAGCGGTTGTTTGTATGTCTAATTTTACAACGGATAAGTCGATCGTTGGCTAAGGCTTTGTCCCCTTCTCAAACTGACTCGGATAAGTCAGTCTATCATTTCAAAGTATATTTCGCTGTGAAATGCTCCCATTCCAGATTCCTAAATCAAGCTGCCGACCACCTGCAAACTGATCAATATAAACCCTCTAGGCAAGTGGCGGTTGTATGCTAATGTTTTGGCTAGTATCTGTCAGCAGGCTGCTTTTGGTTTATCATATTTACATGAATGCTTTCGCGAACAATGACCGTAATGACCGTTTCTGCTGTCTCTTCTGAATTGCTGATCCTTTTGCACCCACACTTGTTGTTGATGGTACTTCATTAAATCAGAGTGTGTTGTGAAAAAGTGTGCATTGCTGTGTACGATGTCAACGCCACAGTCGATGTTCACAATTTCACTAATTTGTCAAGCCTACCATCTTTTAGGCTGGACACAGAGTCTCAGTGTAGCGGCAGTCACGAAGAAGAAGTCAGTTCTGTGTTTTCTGTACCGCTGATCTCTTTGAAACTAAGTGTGCTGATGTACTGTAATACCCAGGCCAAATGCAAAACTAAGTGGGCATATATGCTGACAGTAACACTGTGACTTACAATACTATCTAGGCACGCAACTGCAAGGCGAGAAACCTTTATTTTGTTCCACGGAAGGAGGATGTGTGGACACACACACGGACAGAGACTGGTGACCTCCGATTAGTACAATACAATGTATCTATCAATATATATAAAATGGGCATTTCTATGGCACATGATCCCTAGCAAGATCTAGGGCACAATGCGCCGTACAAAAAGCTGCAGAAAAATGTATAAACACACACAATGGAAAAAAATAAAATAAAAAGGTTTCAGGCCATACGACCACCAACCACGCAAGAATTTACATACAGCAATTTCAGTAATTAAACCAAAGTTGTCAGTAACCAAACATGACCAAACTCTGTACAAGTAGATATACCGCAAATACAAAAATGTACAGTGGGATATTGCACACACACACACACACACACACACACACACACACACACACACACACACACACACACACACACACACACACACACACACACACACACAGGTGGGGCGGGGGTATTTATTATATGCAGATTTGAAGAGATGAGTTTTCAAGGCTTGCTTGAAAGAAGATGTTGATACTGAGTGACGAACATCATACGGTAACGAGTTCCACTGTGTCGGGCCCGTGAAAGAAGAAGCTCGTTGTCCAAAGGTCTTTGTTTTTGTGAAAGGTATGCGGAAGGTTCTGGTGTCAGAAATGGAGCGAAGTTGTCTGGATGGATGGTAGACAGTCAGGAGTTCAGAAAGACAGACTGGGTAACTTTCAGTGAAAGAATTGTAGCACAGAGTTGCGACTTTATACTGGATTCTTGAGACTATTGGTAGCCAGTGAAGTTTCTGAAGGAGGGGTTTGATGTATTCGTGCTTGCGAGCTTTGAAGACAAGTCTGGCTGCAGAATTTTGGACCTTTTGGAGTTTGTCAAGATGTTTTGGAGAACCTGATGGAAGAGAATTACAGTAGTCAAGTTTTGACAAAACAAAGGCACAGAGGAGGGCTTTTGTAGCATCAATAGTGAGATAGTGACGGATGTTACTAATTCTCCGAAATTCTATGTAGGCAAATCTGCAGATGTTGGTGACATGCTTCTCTATGTACAGATTGTTAGCGAGTGTTACGCCCAGATTTTTTGCCTGCAAGGAAAACAGAATATCAGTGTCTCCTATGTGAATGGAGGTTGGATGAGGGTTTGGGAGAGAGGTTCTGTTGGAGACAATGAGCAGACACTCTGTTTTATCATCAATCAGCTTGAGTTTGTTTGATGTCATCCACGTTTTTACATCTGAAATGCAACCCTGCATGCTTTGGACTGAGGTGTCTGTTTGATCTGGACGGCAGCAATCGTGCAGCTGGGTGTCATCTGCGAAAGACTGGTTAGAAATGGAGTGTCGTCGAATGAGTGGTCAGAGGTTTCTGTGTACAAAATGAATAGAATAGGTCCCAGGACAGAGCCTTGTGGAACACCAAAGTTGAGCAAGGTTGGCCGTGAAAGTTTGTTATTGATGGTAACAGTATGAGTTCTATTGAAAAGGTAGGATCTGAACCAGTTGAGAGGTGTACCAGAAATTCCATAGAGGTGCTCAAGTCTTTGACATAGAATGTTGTGATCTATGGTGTTGAACGGAGCTGACAGTTCAAGAAGAGTTACGACAGTTACATCGCCATTGTCCAGAACATGCAGAATGTCATTCATCATATTGAGCTGGGCAGTTTCAGTACTGTGTCCTGGCCTATAGGCTGACTGGGAAGTAGGGAAGAGGTTGTTAGCGTTGAGGTATGCTGAGAGTTGTGAGAGGACGACTTTTTCAGTGACATTTGACAAAAAAGAAAGATTGGAGATGGTCGGTAGTTTTTCAAACTGTTCGGGTCAAGAGATGGCTTTTTCAGAAGTGGTTTTACAATGGCCTCTTTAAAAACAGAGGGAAAGACACCAGTCTGCAGAGACTGATTGATTACGGATGTCACTGCACGAAGCATATATATATAACCAGAAGACACACACACACACACACACACACACACACACACACACACACACACACACACACACACACACACACACACACACACACACACACACACACACACACACCTCCCTCACTGTCCCGCCCGTCCCACTCGCTCCTTCTTTCTTGACCGCGTGAAATGCTAGACTTCTTAGCGCAAATTACCGCGTAAGTCTCAAAACGCAAATATGTATGCTCGCGCACTACTGATTCGATATAGTTTGTCTTCTGAGCCATTGTAGACACAGGTAAACACTGAACCGTACTCCTCCTTCCTGAGATACGGAAATATTTCTTCCAAGTTTCGGTCGCCATTTTCCTAGCCATTTTGTTTTGTGTTTTGGAAGCCAACTACAACTATGTGACTTGCCTGTGAGGCCCCATGGGCTCCTCATATCGTTCCACTATTGACAGTGGGTGAGTGATACTGCCTTTGCTTTCTACACTACTCTGTATATGCATCGATGACGCCCCTTTAATCAATAAATCCTGCGGTTTTGATAGGGTTCTGGTCGCAGTAGGAATTTCCCACCGCTTCGAGAAGGCGGAAGTTGGGAGTAAGAGTGACTTTACTGATTTTACAATGAGCGAAGCATGCAAAGCTAAGTTATTCGGATCTATTCCAATCTTTAAAGAGATCATTTCTGATGGCTTCCGATTTCGCCAAACTTTTTCCGGAGAGGTACTGACGGGAACGTGAAGGAAGAGGGATACTATACCTAACGTTACACTGACACCACCAGAATGATTCTTGCATTAAACCACGAGGTCTGTCCACTCTGTATGGGTTTGCGGTCCGGCTCAGGACTTTTCTCTTTGAACAGGCCTTTTCACAGGCCTAGGCAGACCATGCATTCCTGTGGCAATGGACTGTGTGTCTGGTGCACGAGCTCTAACATTTTGGCGGCAAACTGTGATCTACACGGTAGTTGAGGTGTCACGTGGCCCCCTTGTCTAGGATCAGAATATTTCAGTTAAGCAACAGTGTCATTCACCCGTATCAGTCTGTACAGTGTGTGTGTGTGTGTGTGTGTGTGTGTGTGTGTGTGTGTGTGTGTGTGTGTGTGCACGTGCGTGCGTGTGTGTGTGCGTGCGTGCGCGGGCGCTTGTGTGTGCGTGCTTTCGCGCACGCGCGCGCTTGTGTGTGTGTGTGTGTGTGTGTGTGTGCGTGCGTGCGTTCGTGTGTGTGTGTGTGTGTATGTGTGTGTGTGTGTGTGTGTGTGTGTGTGTGTGTGTGTGTGTGTGTGTGTGTGTGTGTGCATCTTGCACATAGTTATGCTTGAACCCTTATTGATGTGTATATTATGTGTTAGCTTTTGTTAAATTACGGATAACATTTTACAGCTCAATGTACATTATGTGTGTTATGTTTGTTCAGCGCTTTGAGCCGAGAGGTAGGTGCTTTACAAATGTCCATTATTATTATTAAGATGGGCTGCGATGTGAGCCATTTGAATGTTTTAGTCATTGTGGAGGAACACTGTCACTATCCGACCGTGTCCATGAACACAACTTTTAAAAGGAAAGGAGAGTCGAGGTGGAATCGAACCGACGGCGTCTGCTTACCAGCTTAAAGCCTAACCATTATGCCTAACTAGGTCATAGGCGAGCTGGGTTATCAGCAAAGCGGATCTTAATGTATCTAACCGTGGTTTGCCACTGAAGGGGTTCCAGTTTGGAGGGTATACAGGGAATGCCGAGCAGAACAAAGCATGAAAAGAACAAAATTTAATGGCTGACTCCTTCCCTTGGGATAACAGACAACGAGTAAATTATATTATAGATGTCTATTTTGGTCTTGTACAGACACGGCTTCTCAGAAATACCTGCACGTTATAATTTCCCCCAAACTGAAGATAGCCTACCCGCTAACTTGTAGCTACAGGTACGGTAATAGTTCACAGCTTCACGTGCATTTTTTTCCCTCACCATATCTATCAGTCTAAGAAATAATCACTGGAATCCAACACCAAAGAAAGCAGGAAACTGCGTCATCATCTAACTGACTTTACTCACCTATGGTTTTTGCTAGCTGCGTGAGCCATTCTCTCAAAGATCAGATGCCAAAGAAACATACCATTCGGGGTTATTGCTAGCAGGCTCTTGACTGTGTTGTGTTCTTTGTGTTTAGACCCTGTGCATGACTGCCATGTTTGGCTTTGGTTGACTGAGTTTTGCCGCGGTGTTGTGCAGAGTTGCTTCACGCTTTCTTCCTCGACCGTTTTTACGGCTGTGTCGTTCATAATACCGGAAGACTCTTTTAACCTACTGTTCAAGGCAATTCTTTATTCAGTGCCATAGTTCAGGAAACTTGTCAATTCCAAAACATATCTTTTCTCCACAGGGATGCATATTATTACAGCTGTAAAAGTGAAAGAAGGACGTGTATCATTACATCTGCACATGGGCATAATTATTACAGAGCTGCAACACCATGCGTCCTTTACTGTCACTTTCATTATGCTGATGATATAAAATCACTTGAATAACGAACATCTGTGACAAGAGAACGAATGCACTGTGCTAGAACAGGTACAAGCCCCGTGTCTTCTTGTCTTGTGTGCACGCAAGGTTACTTCTTGGATTTTAACGTCCAGTCAGCCACAGAGGGTCACGTCAGGACGAATCGCACATTCAAAATTCATTTACACCACTTCAAGAAACAAGTCACCAAATCTAATTATGTCTGTCTAATTTACTGTTACAACGCCAAAAGCCAACCATCTATCCATCCATCAATGCACAATAACACATTTTCGTATTTATAATCTGTAGGCACTCACCTCGGGAACTTCCTTAAGAACCTTCGCTTGTGACTATGAGCAGAGTGATAAATTTTATACCGCGGGCCCACACAGGAAACTGCAGTAATAGGGAGAGGACTTGTAAAACAAATGAAGGTAAATGCACCGGGAAGGTAGAAAAGAGAAGGAAGAAACTGCTGGCAGTGAGTGGAGCACGAACGCAAGGTAGGTTTTGAGAACGTGACATAGGCGGCGTAGATTTGTTAGAAATGTTCAGTGCATGTAGTTCTAAGCTGTGTTACCCATTCACTCACACGGGTATGATAGACTATAATGACTTCAGTGCTCTATGTTTTTGACTCCCTGTCAATCGCGTGGGCTTGATCTACCAGCACGTGATTATAGGAAATACAACTTCCAAAACAAAAAAACCCAGTCTAACAAATCGTCATTGTCGAAGAATATGTACAAATTCTTAAAACATATGACTACATCTTCGGCTATCCAAAACGAGAGCGGTAAACCGATCGCGGCAAGTGAAAATCAATTTCAAAACACATCAGGGCAGAAAGATTCAGCCCGCTGCGTTTTTGTCGTGTTCATTGTCATCGTACCATAACAGCTTGTCCGCTGCCGAGACCAAGCATCGGTGCCGAATATTTGCATGCTGTCTAATTTGTGACGTGTGTGTGTGTGTGTGTGTATGTGTGTGTGTGTGTGTGTGTGTGTGTGTGTGTGTGTGTGTGTGTGTGTGTGTGTGTGTGTGTGTGTGTGTGTGTGTGTGCGCGCGCGCGCGCGCGCGCGCTCGTCTTCATTTGCCCCAGCGCTCTTTCAGTATAAACTGATTTGTGGCGTAAACGGAAAAACTCTCTCTCTCTCTCTCTCTCTCTCTCTCTCTCTCTCTCTAACACACACACACACACACACACACACACACACACACACACACACACACACACACACACACACACACACACACACACACACACACACACACACACACACAATATGTCAGCATTGTGAAAAAAAGATAGAAACACAAAACCGTTGTAAAAAAACAAAACGTCTTGTCAATGAGGATTTGCTTCTGGTGGAGATCATGTACCTTGTATTTACTCGCATGCCATGTGAGACTTAAAGTAGGCGACTCAGGTCTTTGATGTTGTGTTTGTATGATGTATTTTAAGCGGTAATTAACTCCCCTGTTTGTTGATTTCACTTTTTCACTGCAACAAAACAGAATAACAGAGCTCAGGTGAATACAGTTGAAGCGCCGAAGACGCCTTCACATCCAGTAACGTCTCAACCAGGAGATTCGAGAACCCTCAACTTGGACCAGCCAAGCGAAAGGTCACTGAACCAATTGGATAATTCAAAAAACACATCCAGCTTGAATAATCCAGATACGTTAGACCATAAGGGGTTACATGGTGTTTCACCACCCTCGGGCACAAGGGAACCTGATGTGGTGACACCACAGGTCGCTTCACAGCAGCAGGGCAAACGATCAGAACCGCAGCCCCAGAGTTCAACTGAGCACAAGGAAAGAGGCAGTGTTCATTTCACTAGTGCCGACCACTTCAACGAAGAGAATATCGAAAAAAGATTTCTTAACATAGATCTACAACTAACGACGAAAAGTACTAAGGTCACTTCAACAGAACCCTACCACGTGGCTGAGGTCACGGCAACAGAGCCCTACCACTTTGATGAGGTCACGACAACAGAGTCCTGCCACGCTGGTGAGGTCATTCCATCAGACCCATACCATTTTGCTGAGGTCAAAGCAACAGAGCTATACCACGTGGCTGAGGCCACGGCAACAGATCCTTACCACGTTGCTGAGGTCACGGCAACATACCCCTACCACGTTGCTGAGGTCACGACAACAGAGCCCTACAACTTTGCTGAGGTGACGGCAACAGAGTCTTACCACGTTGCTGATGTCAATTCAACAGAGCCCTATCACGTTGCTGAGATTATTTCAACAGAGCCCTACCAAGTTGCCGAGGTCACGGCAACAGAGCCCTACCACGCTGCTGAGATCACTTCAACAGAGCCCCACACCGTTGTTGAGGTCACGGCAACAGACATCTACCACGTTGCTGAGGTCACGGCAACAGAGCCCTACAACATTGCTGAAGTGACGGCAACAGAGCCCTACCACGCTGCTGAGGTCACGGCAACAGACATCTACCACGTTGCTGACGTCACGGCTATTGAGCTCTTCCACGTTGCCAAAGTCACGGCAACAGAGCCCTACCACGTTGCTGAGGTCACTTCAACAGAGCCATACCAAGTTGCCGAGGTCACGGCAACAGAGCCCTACCACGTTGCTGAGATCACTTCAACAGAGCCGTACCATGTGGCTGAGGTCACGGCAACAGACATCTACCACGTTGCTGAGGTCACGGCAACAGACATCTACCACGTTGCTGAGGTCACGGCAACAGAGCCCTACAACGTTGCTAAAGTTACGGCAACAGAGCCCTACCACGCTGCTGAGGTCATGACAGGAGAGCCCTACCACGTGGCTGAGGTCACTCAAGCAACATCAACGCATGTTTCTGACTTTGCAGCAGCAACGGTAACCCATATACCTGACGTCACTGCAGCAATACCAGATCAGGTTGCTGCGGCAAATGCAAGTGGTCACGAACCTAGCGTGAGAGTCCCGTCCCTATCCAGGTCAGGGCCACGTTGTTGGAGAGACGGACGTGACCAAGTTAGGCCGGCACCTGTACCGTGTCCACCCTGCCTCAAACTCTGCCCACGTGGTGTCGGTGAGCAAAATGTCTGACTACTTCCTGGCAGGTTATTGCAGTCTGTTAGGATACATGATCATGCTTAGCTTCTGGACGTAGCTCACTATCAGGTTGTGCAGGGTTGCGTGCATGCACGTTTGTGTGTTTTCCACAGTGTGTTTGCTATTTCTATGTCAGGGACGGGTGTGTGTGTGTGTGTGTGGGGGGGGGGGGGGGAGGAGGGGGGAGCAGGGGACGGGATGGGGGCGAACCTCTGAAGATTTTCGGTTTCAGCAACATTGTACTTCATTAATTATGTAATCAGTTTCTATTTTGTTTCAAAGACCAAAGGCAGTGAAACTCTACTGATAATATAAATTTGGATATCCAGTTTTATCCCTCTTAGGGCTGCGTGTGTTTGAGAAGTTTACGTGGCCTGCTTTGTGAGCACTTTGAGAGAATGTTACAAATCGAGTAAACTCAACAAAACAATTCTTAGTAAAACCAAAATGAAAATATTTATTCGTTTTATTATTTCTTTCTCTAAAGGTATTTCTGAATCCAATGGGCAATGCACACATGGAGATGGCTCCGTTCAATGCCAGGTAAGTGATTGCCAAAAGAAGTAATTAATTAAATAATTTGGTGTTTTACGCACAGTCAACCATGCCATGAAAAAGCGGCACCTCAAAGACACATGGGATATGGGGTACAACTATAATAACACTTCTTTTGAAGAGACAAAACACGAACTTTATTTACCTAATTTAGTTTAAATGTCAAGGTCATAGAAAAAAAGAAAAGAAAAAAAAAAAAGGGTAAAAAGAACAGACCTTTTTTCTTTTTCTTTTTGTACATGTACACGTAAAATTGCAGTACTTTAAAAGCATGGTTAATTGTTCATAAGTTAAGAATCAGTATACTGTATTCGATGGGCGTATGTCATATAATATATTTAAACTGCATCTGATGGGCGCATGTTACGCGAACATGTGTGACTATGTGAAATTGTTGTAGTAGATTATGAAAAGGTAACTATACGAAAGTACACAGTTCTTATAAAGGAATAACTAATACTTCACTTTCTCTGCTGTTTTTCAAGGATGATGACAATGCCTTGGATTTCCACGCCCGCGAGTCAGCGGGAACACGTAAGAGTTGGAAATTTACCAAGTTTCTATTATTTACGCGAACTGCCACAAGCATCATTTTTGTCGTGACAAACGTTTTTGTCGCGACAAACACGTGTTTGTCGCGACAAACATAATTTTGTCGCGACATGTCGCAACAAAACACGTCTTGTGTCCCGACAAAACCTTTGTCGTGACAAAAGTGATGCTTGTGGCAGTTCGCGTAAATAATAAAACGTTTGTCGCGGCAGGCATACCTTTGTCTAGACAAAAGACGTGTTTTGTCGCTACAAACACGTGTTTGTCTCGACAAAACTTTTGTAGCGTTTTGTCGCGACAAAAATAATACTATGGCAGCTCCCGCCAGTGATAAGTTTCCACACATTGAAACTGATACAGATGATACGTTGAACAGGAAGCAGGAAGCAGACATGTCTAACTTTGCATGTACACAATAAACCTATTCCTTCCAGCTACACTCCTTGGCCTTGTTGTAGATGGAAAACGATCCTACTGCCCCAACGATGGCCATCCACACCCGACATATGCAAAACAACAGTTGGATTACAGATTTGACAGCCATGTGTGTAAACGTTCCCCAAGCATTCCAAAGCGTTATGCATGGCTGAAAGTTGCAAACTTCAGACCTAATGACAGTTGAACAGATCCACAACCACTCGAGGGCATGCTGTGATTTGCAGTGTACGGGACCAACGAAAGGACCATACTTTGAATCATTACTGCCTTCACTAGTTTCAGCTATAAATCCCTACCACAGACACCACCCACTAGAACGCCTAATTCCACCTCACAAAACTGAACTTTATAAATCCTCGTTTTTTTTTCCATCCACAATCATTCTTTGGAACAACTTGCCCGAAAATATTCAACGCGGTATCCCAATAAGTGAAACGAAAAAATATCTCCCAAAAAATGACAACTCTGTACCTGCATACTTTTACACTGGCGCCCGTCACCATCAAATTATACACACAAAGCTACGTCTTCACATTAGCGATCTGAATCAAGATCTTGTTAATCGATACGTAGCAACTGATCCATCTTGTAAATACGGCGCTGCATCGGAAACCGTTGAATACTGCCTTCTTCATTGCCCACTCTCCACTCAAGTACGTGACTAAACCATTCAAACACTTCCCCCGCATTACATTACCATACCTGTGTTACTGAGCGGTGACCCAAATCTCCCCTCAGCGACAAATTCGGCAATATTCTTAACAGTCCACTAATTCATCGTTCGCACAAACCGCTTTGGTGTTGTCAACCGAGTCGCGACCGAACCGTAACCGAAACGCTATGCCTCTTCTCTGTCTGGGTCCACACTCCTTCCCTTTCCCTTCTCACGTCCCATTTCTTCCCCACCCCTTCTCTCTCTCTTTGAAAATATATTGTTACAATGTTAGCCTACCGACTACAGCATACGTTTGCTATTTAGAGAGTCTCATATAAGTTTACTTGTTTGACGCTCAAGGAAATATTGTATTGTATGCTGGTATGCTTTCGTTGATAAAACTGTTTAAACCAAAGGGAAAAATCCAGCATATATGACAGAGCAGTATGACTGAGCGAAAAAATGACTGAGAAATCTGAAAGAATGATGACTACTAGCGTTCTAAAGTAAGACCCAAAGACATAAACGGCTAATAAAAATGCCAATTTAAAATGACAATACAATACATGTGCGATCATTAATCACCTGATCAGTAATCCCATCGGTCATATACTTTCAATTACGTGTTTGAGTTTGTTTTTTTATATACATTTTCTTTTACATCAGATGGGGTGGAGGTGTATACTTATGTGTGAGAGTATATATAGGGGTTGGTGGAATGAAAGTGTGGGTGAAAATGAGTATGTCATTAGTAACGGGGGTGGGGTGGGTGGATATATATATGGGTGTGACTGAATGAAAGTTTGTGTGATAGCTAAATTAAATTTGTCAGAAAGTAAGCGAAAGTTTCAATGCAACATCTTTTGAGTACCATCATGCGAGTATACGACATTTAGGGTGTATGAATATGTTAGCATATGTGTGAATATTGTGTTCCTGTGAGTATTTGATACAGAGCAACTCAATTTATTATATATATAAGTTCAATATTCTGTGTTGAACAGTTTCAAACTGCAGATTTCAGCATAAATGCCGAACAGTTTTCACCCGTACTCCATCACCATGCAAAAGAAGCTCCCAACGAAGAGAGATAAGCTGTTTTGAGCTGTTTAATTTGTATGTACTGTTCTTGGGTGCGACAATGATTTTTTTTTAAATCTCATATGAACGAATCACTTACACCGTTGTTGGACGAATCACTTACACCGTGCCATAAATGTGCATTGTTTTATTTTGTCCTTGCTCAGTTCCCCTTTTTTCATTTTTTATTTTATAAAACCTTTCGCGTGCTTGAATTTTTATCCATGTAAAATAAAACCAACAGTTGATTTTGAAGAGTTAACTTACCATAACGATGAATACGTTTCCAAGTTCATTTTCACAGGTGCTCGCCTGCGAACTCCAGAAGTTCGCCTATCTGGCCAAGTGCGCCACAGAGGAAGCCGACGAACCACTTCTCCAAGAGCCTGCATTGCTGCCCTTTTGCCGCCAGATGCCCGCCATCAGCTGATGCTGAGCGTTTGTCAACGCTTCTTCGCAAGCAATGCCCAGCCTTGCCTCTGTTGTCTGAGGGTCAGCCCGAGAACCAATGGTAAGACAGAGTGGCAGAACTGAAACCGATCAAATAATAATGACAACCAGTGGTAAGACAGAGTGGCATAACTGAAACCGATCAAATAATAATGACAACCAGTGGTAAGACAGAGTGGCAGAACTGAAACCGATCAAATAATAATGACAACCAGTGGTAAGACAGAGTGGCATAACTGAAACCGATCAAATAATAATGACAACCAGTGGTAAGACAGAGTGGCAGAACTGAAACCGATCAAATAATAATGACAACCAGTGGTAAGACAGAGTGGCATAACTGAAACCGATCAAATAATAATGACAACCAGTGGTAAGACAGAGTGGCATGACTAAAACTGATCAAATAATAATGGGAATCATGATTGTAATAAAGAACAAAATTGACAGAACTCACCAAAACAAAATCCAAACACATAAAAGATTCAGAAGAACGCTACTTACTAGGACAAAATGCAACATGCAAATTTTCGGGGTAATCCCATTACCAAGCTAATAAACGACACTTAAACAACACTTAAACAGCGAAAAACCTTCCAAGCACTGAACACGAAGACAGCATAGCCCAACCAAAAACAGATAAGTGGCTTAGCTCTCCATCGGTTGTTTAAGTGTCGTTTTGTAGCTTGATAAAGGGGATGACCCCAAAACATCGCACGTTGTGCTTTGCTTGGAAAGCACTGGACAGGAAAACAATGCACATAGGTCAACCAAAAACAGGTCAGTGGCTTCATCGTTTATGACCGTTTAACTGTTGTTTTGTAGCTTGACAAATTTGCTGGTTTTGTCTTGTCCTAATAAACAGCGTTCTTTTTAACATTCTGTGTTGGAATATTAGGCCACTTATAGTCACAAAGGTATGTGCCAATCCTCTAATATGCACCCTGAAACCAAACAGCCAGCATAAAAAGCGCAACGCCTTTAATTGTCGGAAATTTGACTGCTCTAAAGATTACTTCATTGCAATTTCTCCGCCCGCTTTTGTTTTGCCAATTGCTACAAATACAATCTGCAAACAGACAATCCAGAGTAGACTCTTGGTGACTGGCCTGCTTCCTCTCCACCTGTGCTGAAATTTTCAGTAATGGGTTTTGGCAATCGTCAGCAATAACTGCGTACATAGATAGTGAATAAGAGAGGAGGGAGGGGAGGGAGAGAGGGACCGATGGACGGGGGAGAAGGGGGGTGAGACAGGGAAGAGGAAAGAGAGAAGGCGGTGGGGATATATGGGATAGAAGGAGAGATAGAGCGGGTGTGTGTGAGTGGGTGTGCGGGCAGAGAGGGAAAGGGAGAGGGACAGGGAGAAAGGGCTGGGAGAGGGGGAGATAGACGGGGGCAGAAGGAGAAATAGAGCGGGGGTGGGAGGGGGGGGAGAGAGAGAGAGAGAGAGAGAGAGAGAGAGAGAGAGAGAGAGAGAGGGGTGGGAGAGAAAGGGGTGGGAGAGGGAGAGATGGACGGGGCAGGAGAGGTAGAGCTGGGGGGGGGGGGGGGGGAGACGAAGAGACGGGAAGAGAGAAAGGGGTGGGAGAGGGAGAGATAGATAGGTAGAGCGGGGGGTGGGGGTGGGTGGGGGGAGAGAGAGAGAGAGAGAGAGAGAGAGAGAGAGAGAGAGAGAGAGAGAGAGAGAGAGAGAGAGAGAGAGAGAGGGGTAGGAGAGGGAGAGATAGACGGGGCAGAAGGAGAACTCGAACCCGAAAGCTTTATTTTACAAGGATTGTAGTTTATGTTCAGTCAAAAACCTAAAAACTAGTCCTTGCTAAGCTACTGAGGAGTAGATATCAAAATACGGGCATTATTTATATACATACAGGCATGAATGAGTGAAACGTTATACATGAGAATTTCCACACAAATATAGCGTGTTCACAGCGCCAAATGAACACATGCCACACATCATTCAGTTATATATAATGAGCATACAACCAGCAAATAAAACAGTAGAATATCCGATCAGTTCATAATTATGACTAGTATCGGAAAAGAAAACACGAGCAATCAATGCTTATCTTGTAAAGAACAGTAAGGGAGAGGGAAAAAAAGAAGAAGAAAAAGGGGGGGGGGGGGGGGGGGGGGGGGCACTCTCACAAGCAGTCGGAAGGACTGGGTGGAATTTTATGGGTGTATAAAACAGGTCTCAAATGACCAGTCATTGCAATGGCAATCACTTAAAAACTTCAGTCTCTCTCTCTCTCTCTCTCTCTCTCTCTCTCTCTCTGAGAGAGACAGAGAACTCGAACTCGTGCTCTAAAACTTTATTTTACAAGGACTGTAGTTTAGGTTCAGTCAACAACTCGTCTAACAACTAGTCCTTGCGAAGCTACTGATGAGTAAATATGAAATTACAGGCATCATTTGTATACATATAGGCATGAATGAATGAGTGAAATTTGATACATGAGAATTTCCACACAAAAGATAGCGTGTTCACAGCGCCAGCTGTACACATGCATACATCACTCAGTTATACATTATGAGCATACAATCAGTAAATAAGGCAGTACTTGGAAGAAAAGAAAAGAAGAAGAAAAAAGCAGTCAATGCTTATCTTATAAAGAACAGTAAGAGAGAGAGAGAGAGGGGGAGGGGGGGGGGAAGAAAGAAAGAAGAAAAAAGGGGATGGGGTGGGGGTGGGTGGGGGGGGGGGGGCGCACTCTCACAAGTTGTTGGAAGGACTGGACGGAGTTCTATGGGTGTATAAAATGGGTCTCAAATGACCAGTCATTGCAATTGCAATCACTCGAAAACCTCAGTCTCTCTTTCCCTAGCAGTATTTTGTCACAATCCATCCTATGTAACTACTTAAGGTGTGCACGAAGTTTACACTTGAAGGAGCTGAGTGACTGACAAGATCTGATTGTCAGAGGTAGGCTGTTCCAAAGATAAGCATCAGAGAAGAATATACTTGTTTTGAATATGTCTATCCTTGGCCTAGGCAAACTAAGCTGATAGTTCCTAGAGTTGGAATAGTGTGAGGGAGTGTGTGTGTACAGGTTAAATATGTACTCTGGGGCCTCATTGCTAAGGACCCTGTACATGAACAAACCCGACGTGTCTTCCTTCTGTCGAAATTAAGGTACACCGACCGTAGACATCGACACCAGGAAACTGTTCTTCAATGCTCACATTAAACCTCAGATTGATTATGTGTCAGTTGTGTGGGACGGATGTAGTGATGTCCTCAAAAAGAGATTAAATTCTCTGCACAGAAGAGCTGTAAAGTTAATCTTTCCAGATACAACTCTAACTACTGACCAGAAATTAAAAGAGATGCAAATAATGAGCCTACAAAAGCAACCTGAATAAATAGGTTGTTTCTGGTGTTTCTGTCTGGTAGCGATTGCCATAGACTTGGTCTTGATCGGATTGATGACCATATGATTCTCATCACACCAACTGGATACCTGTTCTAGGCTGTCTTGCATATTGCTTCTGATTTGCAGAATATCCTTTCCAGATGTGTGCAGTGTTGTGTCATCTGTCAGCATGTCACAATCAACAGATATATTTTTCACGTGTAATGCAAGGTCATTGATAAAGAGACTAAAAGGAATAGGTCCCAAAACAGAACCTTGTGGTACACCGTACTTTACTGACTCTTTAGAGGAGTAAGAACCATGGAGTAAGACGCGTTGCGTTCTATTATGAAGATATGATTTATTTTAAATGGTAGAGAACTTGAGTTTTTAGGATAAATGGTAAGTGCACCACAGAAGAAGTTGGACAAGCTTTAAACTCTATGAAAAACGGCTCGGCTCCCGGTGGGGATGGCCTTACTGGTGGATTTTTAAAGTTTATTTTTTTTGGCCTAAGCTGAAAATAATGGTACCAAACACTTTTAATGAAGCTTTTGCATCAGAATAATTGACCTACACTCAAAGGCAAGGAATAATCATAATCCTTACACAAAGGAAAAGATCTCCCTCGAGACAGATTAAATAATTGGAGACCAATAACACTAACCAACACCGATTACAAAATACTAGCAAAAGTGATGGCCAGACGTATGGGATTAGTTGTAAATAAACTGATAAATGAAGTGGGATATCTGAAAGGCAGAAACATATGAAATATTCTTAGAAACATAGATGACGTTATAGATTATTTAAATATGTCAGGTAAAGCTGGATATCTATTAGCACTCGATTATTGTAAAGCTTTTGACTCTATCTCCGACGATTTTATAATAGAAGCATTTAAGTTATTTGGGTTTGGCGAACAATTTACAAAGTGGGTTAAGACTTTATTTTCAAGGAGAGAGAAAGGGGGAGAGGGAGAGTAGAGCGGGGGAAAAACAGGGAAAGGGGTGGGGGAATAATATATATATTAGTGTGTGTGTATGTGTGTGTGTGAGAGAGAGAATGAATGAATGAATAAACTTTATTTTACGAGGGTAGTGGAGTAGACACAGGGTCTTTTTACATCCTGTGTTTAAAAAGAGAGAGAGAGAGAGAGAGAGAGAGAGAGAGAGAGAGAGAGAGAGAGAGAGAGAGAGAGAGAGAGAGAGAGAGAGAGAGAGAGAGAGAGAGAGAGTCATATGAGACTTCCCTGTGTCCACAGATATTCACTGTCCAGAAGAGTCAGATTGTGATCATCGTGGCAGTTCCATTCCCGATCAGGTAATACTTTTTCCTTTATGATTATGATAATAATGTTGACGATGAATATTATGACGACGACGACGACGATATTTATTCTCATGATTACTATTGTTCTTGTTGTTTTGTCTGCTTGAGAAGTTCAGTGTTTCAAACAATAATAACAACGACTGCTGACGTCGCGAAACCTCTGGTCTCGGAGTGGACCTTAGGAAGTGCACAACAGGGCACGTTGAATCTTGCAGCCAGTGGGAGTCATCAAAGGCCAATTTTGAACTTTCGATCCCTTAGTACTTGTATGCAAATTACCACCCTGCACTATACACTTACTGTCAAGACACACATGATCCGGCTGCAGTCATCTTCCCGAGATGACCCTGTGTGGTTGACAGGACGTTAGATTTCAGGAACTAACTAACTCCACTAAATAATAAATTGTCACGGTCAAGACTGGGATATATTATTTGGCTTGATGGCCTTGTGATAAAAATTTTTTTGCTTACTTACTCGGTAATATTATGTGGCGCACTTGATGGACCATCAAAAAGCGCGGGAAAAACATCCCAGCCAATCAGCGGCGGTCTATATTAATGAGGGTAAGTCTGGCAAAAAAATAAAATAAAAATAATAATAATAAAAAATCCACTTACTGGACAGACTTTGGGGCGGGGCGGAGCTTAGGGTCAGACTGGATTGGTCTGTTGTGTGAGATATACAGGCTGGGGTTTCTTTGGACTCAAGGACTGTTTTAGACATGTAAAACCCTTTTCTTTTCAGGGGGGACATGGGCAAGCAATCGATGTCCACGAAAATCCAGGTACCGTGCAGTTCATTTTGTAGTTTGTTCTCTTTTGCTGTTTTGTTGCTGTTGTTGTTGTTGTTTTATTTCTATTTTGCATTTGTTTAATGATATCGTTTTTCGTAATGGATAAAGGAGAAGATGCTCGCTCCGTTGTCACTTACTAAAAAGCGGGATAGCCATCCAACTCCATGCTAAATCAAAATAGGAATGTATTAAGAGTTTATGAAGTTTTCACATTATTATGGGCTGAACCATTATTTCGGTGAGAACGTGACAGCGGCAGCAAAAGTTAATTTCAGTTGACCACAACAAAATATTATTAGAGTCAGTAAGGTGTATACTTAAAGACTGACTATGATACTTTGATCGCTAGCCAGATAAGACCCAGCCATTTTGAAAAATAGCATTTCCTGCAATAGGTGCAGTCGCACGCCCGCCATGCGAAGGGAGACAACCAGAGCAGCGGATGTGCTGTGTGTGCGGGAGACGACCAGTAGAGACTCGACTCCAAAACTGTCTGCACGAGGTGACATGTCACCCGTGTTCTCGAGACCTGCAATACTGCCCCGTGTGTTCGGAAATCGTAACGTGCATTTTAGCCACGTAACGTCCAGGGCCTTTATATATTATAATTATGCATGCAAAGATATCTCCACGAAACAGCATATCAATTTCATTTGCAAAACAGCATTCTTTGAACTTCGTCGAATCAGCACTACTCAACAGTACCTAACAGTTTACACCACAAAAACGTTGACCTCTTTTCTCCTTCTCCGTCTCTTCGTTTTGGTGCTGACACCCTTCACATAAAACATTGACTATAAACACAAGACGAAAGGTGATCGTACCGTCTCTCATTTTGGCCCCTCTGTCTGGAACTCACTATCATCACATTAGAAACACTGCAACAATCACTACTTTCAAGCCCACTCTCTTCAAGTTTTCAACCTGTGTCAGTCTGACTAACTCAGCCTGCTCGATGTGATGTGTGTGTGTGTGTGTGTGTGTGTGTGTGTGTGTGTGTGTGTGTGTGTGTGTGTGTGCGTGCGTGCGTGCGTGCGTGCGTGCGTGCGTGCGTGCGTGCGTGTGTGTGTGTGTGTGTGTGTGCGTCAGTGCTTGCGTGCGTGCGTGCGTGCGTGTGTGTGTGCGTCATTGCTTGCGTGCGTGTGTGTGACTCAATGTAATTTATTTGAATTTGCTCGTTTGATTTGTGTACATGTATATTAACGAACTCCCCAGCCTCCCATCATGTTCTTTGTAAAGCGCTCAGGGCTCAATTTAAAAAAAGAAAAAAAAGAATTTGCGCTTTAGCAATGATGATGATGATGGTGATGACGACGATGATGATGTATGAAGAGCAAATAGCCCCCCAATCGCATTTATCTTCTAAACGGTAGCGGCACTGAATAAATCGGCATGTGTGAAATGCAAAAAGGGCTATCTGACCGGCCTAAACGCGTTTAAAGTTATAGACTCATTTTTCTGCCTTTAAGCAGCCTAAGTGCCGTATAAAAGCAGCGGCTCTGATGCTGCCGTTACCGACAGAGGCTCCTATTGAGGAGAAAACGAACACTTGTACAGACCCGCGCCTTCCCACGTACCACTGACAACCACACATTATTCCAGAAAGTTTGGATTCAGACACCAAGGCACATCATAATCAACACAGACGGCGAAGAGGAGACGGGGAACTCTCGAAAGGGAAGGGGTCATTTGGGTCACTTACATGTCTCAGTCACATATTTTTTTATATATTTTTTTTATTGAACATTGGACTTGGGCTGTAGTCACGCGATGTCCATTCAGTTTGGACTTTTCGATGTCAGGCGCCTTGATTGTCGGTGAAACAATGGACTTTTCCGATCTAAAAATAAGCACCATTCGATAACTATTTCTGAGGATAATAACTATTTGACAGCTCGCGCATGTGGAAAGAGAGCCGTACTTGGGCACTGTTTAGGGGTTAGCCGCCTTTAAGTATATTGGCTCAACATACATATGGACCCTAGAATGCTGCCGCCTGTGTTCGGAGCGCACCACGTGCACTTTACCCACGTATCGGCCAGGAGTTTTCGTTTTCGTTCTCTAGCTTAGCTTCGGGAGTTATTCAATACATTGCATGCATATTTTGGCTAGTTATGCTAAGTTTATTGTGCTTCCTGACGTTCTCGAGCTGTAGAGAGTTTAATTTCTGTAAAAAAATATTTTATCTGGGATCACGACACACAAGAGGTGAAAATTGGATCCTCTTTTAATCAATATTAACAATTGGGGGCCAAAATCGCCATATATATATGTTTTTATGTGCGTGTGGACCAAAGTAGTTGGGTTTGAATTTTTGTGTAAAATTTCCTTTTTGTCTTCGTTTGTATAAGAATCTGTTACGAGCTTTTTTCTGTCCATTATGAAATAACACCACGAAGTTACGGCTGTTCAAAGACAATAAAAATTAGCATGGATGCAGTCGCGACACGGGAACCCCACAAACACACAAAAAGATGGTTGATAAAACTCTGGTGCTCTTTCTTATGGTTGATTGCTTTATCAAATTACATTGCATTTTACCGCATCAGTAGGACAAAAACTTCCAGAATTATTTTTTTCTAGTCATTCCTAAAGTTTGTGTTCACTTGATTAAATTAACTCCTGTTAACTTAATACTAGTCTCTTTGATTTATCCCATTCCCGTGGAAGTGGGTTGACTGGGCGTAAAACACTAAATTACTTACTGTGGAAGTGGATTTGTAGCCTACTTATTTTTATTTATTTTTAAACTTTATTTTTAAAATTCAGTTTTTAAGCACGTGGACATGTAAATACATGTATACACCAGGCAGACACACAGATCTCAAGTTAATATATGCAGACTATGCAATGGTGTACAAAGTAGAAGAAGAAGAAGAGGAAGAAAGCCAAACAAACAGGAAAACAAAGTAAGGGCAAACGTATATAGACAAGGCTACATGCATACATTCACAGCAACAACAACAAAAGTTAAGAAAACAACAAAACAACCTAAAACAACAACAACAACAAACAAACAAAAAAAAACAGGCACAGCAGCAGTAATGACAACATATAATAAAGGGAGAAGGAATGGGACAATAACAGCAGCAGCGAGTGGGACCCCCCCACCCCCCCCACCCCACCCCCCCAAAAAAGGCGGGGGCAGGGTGGGTTGGGGGGGGGGGGAGGGAGTTACATGGCAGTCGTGGTACTTGACGTCGGAGCACTAGAGCATTACATGTTCATTGGCATCCATAACTATGTCGACATGATGTGAGGATGTAGATATGGTCATACAATCGAATTTAGCCATCGTTCTGAACAAAGGGCATATAACAAAGCCATTTTGACCGAAATGAGGCATGCTCCATGTTGTCATATGATAAATATTCTTCTGTTTTATGCCTTGTTGCCAATTGTTTTTGAAATACATAAAAAAGCGGGCATTTATTTTCCATTTAACATTTGTATATACAAAACTTTGCAAACAATATAATAAAGTCAAAGATTTCATCTGATTCAAAGTCTTTTGCATTCCCAAACAGTATAAAGTCTTCTGTTAGTTTCATGTTGATCATATTTAAACACTTTTCATTCACAAATGTTTCAAACATTAGCCCAAAACGGTGTACAATATCGCAACTCCAAAAACAGATGGGAATAGTTTCATTACTGTGTGTATTACAAAAGGTACGTTTCTTGTTATTTGTAACTTTCATTCTTTTTAACGTAACGTTTGTGGCGAGAATCCTGTGCGCTAAACGTATCTGAAACCATTTCAGGTTTACTTCATGTATTTTTTTAATTTTGTAAAAGGTTTTAGGCCAGTTAATATTGTTAGGCAGTATGCTGTTCCACTTTTTGCAACACTTAGGTTTGCTTTTATTTTCAACTAAGATGTCATAATAACCTTTTGTTCCTTTCTGTACTTTGCCAATTATTGTTAAGGATTTTCTTATGCTTAAAGACTTGTTACTTTGGAGAGCAATACCTAGACCTTTGATATATTTCTTTACTGCCTGAACACAACCGCTGTATGTAACAAAGTCAGTATTTAAACCGTATTTCGTATTAAACTCCCCAAGGCACAAGAAATCTCCATGTTTATGTAAAAGATGAGAGATGCGACAGACGCCCTTTTTAATCCATCTTCTATATAATATTGTGTTATTTCCAACTTGAATGTTGTCATTATAAAACAAAGACTCTGTCACAAGTTCGTCAGCCTTCACTGGACTGACTTTGCAACAAAAGCTTTTATAGGTCTGTAATGTATGCCTCGAAAACAAATTTAGCCTACTTATGGTGGCATAGTAGAGGGTTGAGGGTGCAGGCGCGCAGGTGCATGTGTATGTGTGCTTCAGCACTTACGTGTGTATGTATTTGTGTGTACGTTTGCGTGTTTGTGTGAACAAATTACGAAATATGCTTGCGATGTCAGTCGTCATACCAGT
>OY757544.1:7567898-7575017 GCA_963584105.1 Alviniconcha strummeri
ACCACAGCAACAAAATGTACCTTGTGGGGATGCTGAGTTGCATGATGCAGATGTGTGGGAGATCAGCGATCACGTGCTTTGTGCCTTACGCTGTGGCAAAGGCAAAACAAAAGGTAGAAACTGCAGACTCTTCGTTTTGGACATACTGCCTTTGCCACCAGTCTGATTGTGGATAGCGGACGCGGAACACGACCATGGAACAGTGACTGAAAATAACTATAGTGACAGGTGAGCTCTCTCTCTCTCTCACTCTCTCTCTCTCTCTCTCTCTCTCTCTCTCTCTCTCTCTCTCTCTCTCTCTCTCTCTCTCTCTCTCTCTCTCTCTCTCTCTCTCTCTCTCTCTCTCGCTGTATGCCTCTCTCAGTGTTTCTTTCCTTCTGTCTCTTTTGCTCTGTCATTGTCTGCCCCTCTCTGTCTCTGTTTGTCTGTCTGTCTCTGTCTCTCGATGTCTGCCTCTCTCAGTGTTTTTTTTCCCTTCTTCTTCTTCTTCTTCTCTCTCTCTCTTAGGCGAGGGCTAAATGTAAAAAGACCAAAGTCTTCTCCACTACCCTCGTAAAATAAAGTTCATTCATTCATTAATTCATTCATTCTCTCTCTCTCTTGTTGTCTGTCTCGGTCACTGAGTCTCCCTCTCTCCGTTTCCGTGATGGTGCACATGGGTGCAAAAATCGAAGTCCCCTCTGTTGAAAAACCCAGAACTATGAGAGTCCTAGGTGATAGTTTGCACTCTTCACCCTGCCTTTTTCAGTATTTTATGCCTTTTTCGGTATTTCATGCCTTTTTCTTCTATCTGCCAATTCCTGTTCAAATGTGGGTTTTCCCCAACACTGACCGATCTGAGTGAATTAGATGTTCTTTCATCCATGACCTTCGTTTCACAGGTGACTGGACGTTAAATACGAAGAAACAATGTGACTGTATACTCTCTCTCCCCATTGATGTGTTGATACTTCTACCTCGTTCGTCCACGCCCCTTTCATCTTTTGTAAGATTCCAGCAGGTCTCTGAAGAAACCCCTAGGAAGGGCGGGGGTTGATTTGGACATTCTGAGTCGTTTCGTATTGCATCCATCAAGATCATCGCTCACATCAGAATTACGAAGAGCTCTGCGCGAACTGGGTGTTTTTATATATATATATTTTTTTTTAAGGTACAGATCTCTCTGTCTCTGTCCGTCTCTCTGTCTCTGTCTCTTTCTGTCTCTGTGTCTCTGTCACTGCCTCTCTTGATTTGACTGATTTTGTTTTGTTGTTGTTGTTTTGTCTTTTGGGTTACCGAGTTTCGTGATCTTCGATCGTGATTAAATAAGATTATTCATTGTCCGTGCTAAAAGTACACACACACACACGCGCGCGCGCGCTCACACACACACACACACACACACACACACACACACACACACACACACACACACACACACACACACACACACACACACACACATCCACACACACACACACACACACACACGTTTTCCCGATTGACGTGGTCTACGATTTTGGTTTAGTGACGACATACTTCGTGCATCCACGTTTGTGCTGTTAGTGATGCAGGCTATGTTTCAGATGTTGTTTCACTCAGACCATAATCACAGCTGTTGAATTCCGATTACAGCTGCTGAATTTGTTTTACATGTTTCTCACGTTTCGAGGAAACCTATATTTCTCGGAAAGGTAATGTATCTTTTTCGAAATCACTGAAGCCTAGTGACTTGCTGATACATCTCGTGTCCTTCAGTGTCCTTGCTTTGTTCGTTTTACACTGGTTAGCTGGTTAGTTGGGCGTCAGCTTGCAAGCAAATATCTACCTATCTGTACGGTGTCGCATGAAGCTTAGGAAGAGCAGTGAGACGTAACATTGCACTGAGTTTGTCGGGGTGGAAAAATGATAATGATTTTATTTTATTTTAGTGAGTATTGCATAGCATGGCAGACGTGCTGAGGTTGTCTCGCTAGTATGGTGGCTTACTAGCGTCAAAAGAAAAATTACTAATTATCACTGACAACACATGCGCGAAGGACAGCCAGTCAATTCGGATGACGGCCGGATTTCGTGCGAATGATTTTCTGCACCTCGATTAGCTTAACAGAGCCTTCCAGGAGCCGGAGACGCTCTCCAACTGATTTACCGGCTGATTTAAGTTTCCCTCGGGGTCATCCAGGACTTTCTCGTGGACTGAATTTTATTCCCCTGCGTCAAAAACTGCCCAATGCAGTCGGCGACCGCCATTGCTACACAGAAAAAGGGAAGTGCTGACAAGCTCGCACATGCGCACTTACACTGTTTCAACATACTAGGATTTTTGACGCAAGTAAGCCACTGGAAGCTGCACGAAAGGAACACAATTACTATCAGATGCACATAATTACCAGTTATGTTAAGATAATTACTAATTATGTACTTTTGACGCAAGTATGCCGTTAGAAGTAGCACGAAAGGCACACAAATAATATTATGTGAACATAATTACTAATTATGTTAAGATAATTACTAAACATGTGCTTTTGACGCAAGTCAGCCGTTAACTGTAAGTCAAAAGACAAAATTAGTAATTATGTGCAGATAATCAGTAATTCTGTGCACATAATAGTAACTATGTGCAGGGAATTGGTAATGTTGTCTTTTGACGTTTGTACGCCGCCATACATTAGGCCTAAATGACTCTCGTCTGCGCACTCCAAGCATCTGCGAGATTTAGTTACTCCACTGAAGGGGCACTCTTTATCTCCGCGCAGCTATCCAGCGACGCGGTCAGCGCCGTCCGAAAGGTTCTGATACTGATATGACTGTAGAAGCAACTAGCGCCAAAGCACGCACGTGAACATGAACGTAGACAGGTATGTAAACCTGGTGCATAACGTCCACAGAAACCATAAGGTTTATTAGGGACGGGGAGAAGGGGGAAGGGGGTATGGAGGTGGAGGGGGGGGGGGGGAGATTATATACCTATCGCTACACTGTCACCACCAGGATGACTTCTGCATTAAGGTGGGCAGCGATGAGAGCCATTTTAATGTTTCATAATTGTGAGGGACAAAGTCATAAGACAGTGTCCACAGACCACAACTTTTCAAGAGAAAGGAGAGCCGAAGACTGAGAGATAGTTAACTTTTAACGCCTGTCAGACATTACGGTTATATCAGGGTGAATCAGTTTCTTCTTCCTTTTTATTTAGTCTTTTTACACATGTGATATTACGGATTGGTCTTACAATTATTAAGATAACTACATATGTCAATAAATGACACCAAAGCAACAACGTACTTTCAACTCATTCACTGCCCCAGCCTGTGAAAGTTCCGGGCTGAAAACTGCGCGAACACGCCTGGAAACAGTGTACTTTCAGGTCACGCTGACTTAAACTGTTTGGACTATTTTTATTTGACATGCATTCGCGGGGGGTGTGTGTGTGTGTGTGTGTGTGTGTGTGTGTGTGTGTGTGTGTGTGTGTGTGTGTGTGTGTGTGTGTGTGTGTGTGTGTGTGTGTGTGTGTGTCTGTGTGTGTGTGTGTGTGTGTGTGTGTCTGTGTGTGTGTGTGTGTGTGCGTGCGCGCGCGCGCGTGTGTGTGTGTGTGTGTGTGTGTGTGTGCGTGCGTGTGTGTGTGTGTGGTCGTGTGTGTGTGTGTGTGTGTGTGTGTGTGTGTGTGTGTGTGTGTGTGTGTGTGTATGTGTATGTGCGTGTGTGCGTGCGTGTGTGTGTGTTTGTGTGTGTGCGCGCGCGTGTGTGTGTTTGTTGCACATTGATCTGAGACTGGAGAGCTGGCGAAAAGCTCACAGCCAGCCACTCAGGTAGGCTAAACACAGTGACACACGCAGCCAGCCACTCAGGTAGGCTAAACACAGTGACACACGCAGCCAGCCACTCAGGTAGGCTACAACACAGGCACTGACTGTCACACACACCACCAGCCGACAGACACGACGGTTTAGCCTGCGTCTTATATTCATATCGTCCCGACTGCCTGTACACAACCATTTGCTTACCCCGCTGCTGCCGTTCTTAAAGTGAGCATGTGTATGTGTGTGAAACAGCGCAATGGCTAAAGCGTTTTGATTTTTTGCGGGTGTATTTTGATGCTAGCAGATCTATGCCTGTGTCTCCGTTTCCTTGAAACTGGTAACGCCGTGACTTTGTAAGTATTACTTTCCTGCCCACTGCGCTTGTTTCCCAGTTTAGACTCAAACGGATGTATTACCTTTTGTTTGACATTCTGTGCATTGAATTAGTGTGGACAGATACTGCTACTGCTCGACAGCTCGACGTGGAAAGAATAGTTTGCTGGGACCTGTCTGTCTGTCTGTCTGTGTGTCATCCAGCCGATTAGCCAGTTGTACCGTCGGCCACTATGGCAGCGGGCCTTGCTCTATGCCGTTAATAAACTGTACAGCTAGACTGTTATCCTCGTGAACCGGTTTGGCCCAGCGGTAAGGCGTTAGACTGGTAAGCAGAGGGACCTCGGTTCGAATTCGCTTCGGCTCTCCTTTCTCTTAAAACAATTGTGGTCTGTGGACACTGTCTTGTGACTTTGTCCCTTACAATCATGGAAACATCAAAATGGCTCTCATCACTGCCCATCTTAATGCAGGAGTCATTCGGGTGGTGACAGTGTAGCGATAGGTATATGATCTCCCTCTCCCCCCAACCTCCGTACCCCCTCTCCCCTTCTCCCCGTCCCTAATAAACCTTACGGTTTCTGTGGACGTTAAGCACCATGTTTACTTACTTACTGTTATCATCGGGCCATCGCTTGTGCTTTGGCTGAACGTGAATTATGGACATAAAATGTCTAAGCAGACACACAAGCATGCTTGCAGTTTACAAAGAGTAATAACTTTAGAGCTTCTCGCAGTTCTTTGGAGCTTTAATTCTCTCCAGAGTTTCCCCAGCACTGGACAGGAAAACAACATGGCTCGACCAAAACCAGATAAGTGTCTTAGTTCTACATCAAATTGTCCAGCGTGGTCGTAGCCCACATTGGCTGTGGTGGTGGCTTGCCGCACTGGTTAGAGTGTCGCTTAATTCGTCATTCGGCGAGAGGTCGAAGACTGGAGCTAAAGTGGAAACATTTTTTGGGGAAGGCTTAATGCTCAAATTCTCGTCGAATACCCCCCCCCCCCCCACCCTCAACCGCCCCAACCCCTTTACCAATATAGACACACACGCACACACACACAGACAGACAGACAGACAATCAGACAGGCAGAAAGACAGACAGACAGACACCCCCCCCCCCCCCACACACACATTTACTCGAGGCAACCTGGAGACAGCTGGAAGTGTTAGGAGTAAGAGAGAGAGAGAAAAGGTGAGTCTTGAGCTGTGTAACATGAAAGAAGACAAAGGAAATGTGCTTGTTACTGACTTTTTTGATTTGGCTGTTGAAACTATCGTGTCCAGAACTGCTAGCCTGTTGTTATTTTGTTTTGTTTTCACTTGTGCCATTTAGTGACTTGTGTTCTGAACTGCTCTGGAAGAATTTTGAATGTGTGATTATCCTTGAGGTAATCCTGTGCAAGTCCAAGAAACTAACTAATGTCAATTCAAGTCAAGTACTTCACCTTTATTCTATTCAAAAGAAGACGTGGGTATGGCCACACATGGATAACAAGCAAAGGCATAAATCTACATGTTTCAGAGATTCACAGTCTAAGAGTACGCTCTAATGTACAAGTGCTACAAGCACTGTTTAAATAGGCTATATTACTTGTGGAAGTGCTCTGTAAAATAAACAGATACTGCTTATTTTATAGAGCACTTCCATATGATTGTCATACAATGCATTAATAGGCATAAATATAATTATCACTATTTTTAAAAAAATCCTTTCAGTTATAACTCAGAAGACGTAGAAAACACAAACCGAAAACGTCAAACTTTGAAATACGAACAATTAATATATGACTTAGCTTTCTTATTTTTTGGCCATGAGTCAGACACTGTAGATCATAAAAGTAATAACAAATACGCCCGTCCCTAATAATCCTTATGGTTTCTGTGGACGTTAAGCGCCATGTTTACTTAACAAACACTATCTTGTGCGTTCAAAGAATCGCCAGCTTATCAGCTTTTGCCGCTCTCCTGTTAAACACTGCGCGGTTTTAGTTCTGCGGCTTCACATATTATGACAGAGAAGAGGGAGGCATACAGTAGTATGATTTACTCGTGGTCTGTGAGGGGAAGACAATCTGTCTGACAGTATGTATACAGTCGGGATATCATCGGGTGGTGCTATGGAAAGTTGGATACCATCTATGTGTGTGTGTGTGTGTGTGTGTGTGTGTGTGTGTGTGTGTGTGTGTGTGTGTGTGTGTGTGTGTGTGTGTGTGCCAAAATACCAAACATAACTGCAAAAATACAGTTTTATTGTTTTTGTTAGTTTTTGCGCTCGCGTAAGAATCCAATTACCTCATGTTTTCAATGCTTCAGTTTTGGCGAGAGATGTAAAATAAGTTCACCGGAGCTTAATATGCACACACACACACACACACACACACACACACACACACACACACACACACACACACACACACACACACACACACACACACACACACACACACACACACACACACACACACACACACACACACACACACACACACACACACACACACACACGCACACACAGAATTTTACTGGTGGGTTTGATATATATTTTTGAAGTTACGTTTGGTATTTTTACATTGTATTTTGTCCTCATATAATCCGCACTGTAGAAAGGGCGCGAGGCACGAAGGAGATAAACAACAGGGGTTTGATAGAGTCCATGTGAATACACAGAACGTGTTCGCCCGTTCGTTCCATGTCGGGTTTTACTTTTGGTACCACAAGCATTATTTCAATAATAATATAATATAAATGCGCTATATATTACTTATGGAAATGCGCTATAAAATAAACAGTACCACATATATTGTTGTTATTATTATTATTATAAAAAAAGCTTCGGAAAGCCCAAAACGCGTTCCACGTTGTCTCAGAAGTTTCCCTAGGTACTGCATTTAAACCAGTTCATGTGCTGGTCTGATTTGGCATTAGCTCTTTCTCGTCGTATCAAGAAAGATCGTCAAGCGTTTCCTCTTTCTACGCCTATTCATGTGCTGGTCTGATTTGGCATTA
>OY757544.1:7575217-7612717 GCA_963584105.1 Alviniconcha strummeri
ACATCGTAATTAATTTGGGGTTTGCCGGTGACTGGAACTCTGAATTTTGATGTTCAGTTGCTATATTGTATGTGTCAGTTTTCTGTTTAGACTGAGAATGACTGAGAATAAATCAGAACGTCAAAGTTTATAAGAACTGTAGACGTACTACAGTTCTTATAAACTTTGACGTTCTGATTTATTATTGAAGAGGTACTGGTTTTGTTTGTATATATTACAGTAAATTCATTCATAGACTTAGAACATTCACAAAATCACTGACAATTCCAGTAAATTCATGAAAATTTATGTATTATTATTATTATTATTATTTAAGTCGCTGTGTCAGGAATGTCAGAAAAAAAGAGGAAGATACCGATGACAAAGGGCATGGTTATTCGCCCTGTTCTGAAAAAGAGTGTGAATCAAGACGACAGGCTGATCTCGTTGATATGCTGTCCATGCCATGGACCTGTATTTGTATATGTCCATGGTCCATGCCAAGTACAAATGGATCTTGGCATACTGATCAGGACCATCTCACGAAGTTCTGTGTTCAGCGACCAATCAAAAGCGAACGTCCTACAGAAGTTGCAGCAACTCTCATGGATATCTTTTTCCTTGGTGCTCCGGCAATACTTCAGAGCTACAACGGTACTGAGTTATAATAATGATAATAACGATCATTTCTAAACTGCAAATTCTTAAAAAGCCCTCAGCGCTTTACAAAGAACACGATGGGTGTGTGTGGGGGGGTGGGGGTGGGGTGGGGGGTGGTTAAGGTACATGTACAAAAATCAAACAAACAAAGCAAAAGTTAAACATAAATCTCTCTCTCTCTCTCTCTCTCTCTCTCTCTCTCTCTCTCTCTCTCTCTCTCTCTCTCTCTCTCTCTCTCTCTCTCTCTCTCTCTCTCTGTCACACACACACACACATCAAATCTAACAGGGCTGAGTTAGTTAGAGTGATACAGGTTGAAGAAATGTGTCTTCAGAGCGGACTTGAACGTAGTGAGTGTTGCAACATTTCTAATGTATGATGGCAGTGAGTTCCAGACAGAAGAGTTGACATACCTAAACATACTACAGCTACATTAACTGCAATTACTAGAATAACGACACCACATGACGACAAAAAACTGAGAAATTCAGTACGGAAATTGTCCAACAACTAAATGTACCTAGATAAAGATAACTAGTAGTACACTACAAAAAATGTATATAATACAACAACAACAAAATCCGTCGCTACTACAGCAATGACATAACAAGGACATCTGTCCTTGTAGATATCACTCTGAATACTCCCAACAGAAACAGCAGTCATAACAAAGAGTACTCTAACCTTGCCGGGTAAAACCAGTGTGTCAGGCGCGGCGACGGTTTGTTTCTACCATGGCGACCCTGTGTTTTGATTCACAGTCCGGCCCGAGACTTCTTATTTCATAAGTTTTCTCTCTTTCTCTCTGTGTGCCTGTTGTCTTCAGTGACACAGGGAAGTACATCCAAGGGCGTACGCGTAGGGTTATGCTTATTCTGCTGGGGTCCACTGACCCGTAACAGCGTTTCTCTGACCTACCTGTAATATATATTTCATTATTTATATTTGAGTTTGCCGGGGGGCGGGGATAGCTCAGTGGTTAGAGCGCCGGACTCGTGATTGAAAGGTCGCGGGTTCGAATCCCTGCTGGAACGGCGGGAGAATTTTCTTCTCCAGGGTCGACTTTCTGTGCTGACTCTTATTTCGGTATCCGTTCCACCCCCTTGTTACCACAGTAGCACGTAAAAAATCCCGGTCATTCTGCCAAAAGTGCAGGTGGCAGGTTACAGCTAAACACGCATACACCTTACGTATGTGGCTTTTATTGAACCGTGCTTCGGCATTGGTCACAACTTAAGGTACATGTACAAAAATCAAACAAACAAAGCAAAAGTCCTAATATGTCAAATGACATCTGAGGACATTAAGCATCAACTCATCATCATCATCATTGAGTTTGCCTTTACGTCCACGAAGACCGTGCGGTCAAACTGGCTCACAAGCCCTTCTGCTTACCACTAGGTCAAACTGGCTCACAAGCCCTTTTGCCGACCGCTCCTTGTGATACCTCGCGAAAATAGCGTCGACCTCAATTCTGGCGTCAGCTAACGAGCAGTTTTTTTGTTGGTGCTCAAACAGTAGTAAGTTTGTTACAAACAAGTCAAATAAAACAAGCCGAGTTATTTATAGCTGCCAACAAAGTTTACACCAGCACAAATAAAGCCACAATCGTTTGAATCGAGACGGAACATTTTTTTTACCCGGGGTGGATGCGTCTCATGTTTACGTGCGTGCTTTGGCGCTAGGTTGCTTCTACAGTCATATTAGTACCCGAACTTTTCGGAGGGCGCCTTCAGTGGCGTAACTAAATCTGGCAGAGTTTGGAGGAAGGTGCCCGAAAGCGGTGCTCGAAGTGTGGGTCTGCGCCTGTTTTGCGGCCTTAATCCCGTTCTTAACTGGGCGAATGTTTCTTCGCGAACCTAGTTGGAAGTATTCGTCGAAGATACCTTCGCTCAACATGTTCTGGGAACATTCGCCCTGTTGGACGATCATTGCCTCTGATTAGCTGAGAGCAGAGCTCTCCTGTGGATGAAGAAAAAACCAAAATAAAAATGGATGACGGAGTCGCTAGGTTCTTCACTCGCTTCGGAGGGAATTTGTTTATTTCTTGACTTGTGGGAGGAGCAGCCTTGTCTCGGAGACCCAAAATGAGATAGTAGTTAGTTGAATTACCCTGTGAGGGATGATTAAAGTATATTGACTTGACTTTAGCCTACATTTTCGATCATGCTGTCTGCTGCGCGTCTGCCGCAAGTTCGGGCCGAAGCTTGCATCTCATTACAAGCCAGTTGAGAATGAAGTAAAGTTTGGACTGTCCGAACCATATTCGGCGAACTAAAAGTTCAATTAAGAAACGAATTATAGTTCGTCGAAGTGTCCGAAGTATGTTCGGGCGAACAAACATTCGCCCAGTTAAGAACGGGCTTTAGCTGTGCGTGCCTACATACGCTCAGTCTCAGTAATTGCGAAAAGGTGAGAGTAAATGCGAACTGATGGTTGTTTTTCTTTGGTGGTCTTTTATGCCAGTGTATAAAAATCGGACAATCGTTTTGAAAATGCCTACAATTGTTTTATCACTTACGTGCGTTGTTTTGTTGTTTTTCTCTCGTTTTTCACATTTATTCCAAATGGCAAACGAAACAGCGCGCTTGGCCCGTAAATGAATTGGCAAGCTGTTTCGAAACCCGAGTCCGGTGCCAGTACCTCTTCGGAGATAACTCGGTGTTAACCATGTTGACCAAACAACCCGTGGCTGGGACAAGTCAGCAACACGCAGAGCAGCACGCGGACTCAGATATGACGTGAGCGAGCGAGTAATGCAAGCGGGTAAGCTCCAGGCACTGGTTTACCACATTCTTCCTCCAACCACTAGTCAGTTATTGATTACGCCGTAGCTTGGTCTCGGAAAACTGTCAGCTAACGGACAATTTTTAGTCAGTGCTCAAATGACAATAAGTTTGTAATCGACAACTCAGACTGAATAAAAGAAACTTTTATGAATATGCGTGCATTGAAATATGTATAGATAGAGAGAATTTATCTTTTTAAATTGTTGTTTTAGGCTGATATAAGTAACATAGTGATGTGTGTTCAGTTGCATTTGTCGATCTGTACAGCCCTAAAAGCGCTTAATGCAGAAGTCATTCTGGTGGTGACAGTATAGCGATAGGTATATAATCACCCTCACCCTCCCCTCCCCCCACCTCCATACACCCGTCCTTTCTTCTCCCCGTCCCTAATAAGCCTTATGGTTTCTATGTACCATGTTTACTTACTTAAAAATCGAGTTGTCTGTTACAAACTTACTGGCATTTGCGCACCAAGGAAAAACTGTACTGAGCTGACAGTAGTTTTGAGACCTGTGGCGTAATTAACTGTCGTAATTAACTGTGGCAGTGGTTGGATGAAGGATGTTGTAAACCAGTGCTTGGAGTTTGCTGCAATCCTTGTAAAACAAAGATTTCCAGTTCGAGTTCTCGCTTAGTTTACCTTTCACTCCTGTTTACGGTCTTCTTGGTTCGGCTTTCCGGCCCTGCTTTTCTGGCATCAGCCTGTTCACGTGTTAAACAAAACTGGCTGGTGACCAGACGTCGCACAGCCCTTTGCTGTAACTGAACCACTCTCAGAGCAAACTCAGCTGGCCACATCGGTATCCAAACTGGCACACAGACACACACACATCCCACCTGGAGCGCTTCGCTTCTCCTTACTGATTCAAAACTTGAAATGCCGCCGAGTTCAGTAACTGGTTCTAACCGGTTTTCACAAATAAGGCTTAGGCCCGTTGCCACATCTCCCGGCCTCTACGAGTTTAGAATGAGCTGGGGCCACTATGACTACTCAGTGTTGACAAATATCGTATAGCTAAGGGATGTGTGTAGAGCTCTACACGATCTTTGTTGTTTTAGGCTGATATAAGTAACATAGTGATATGTGTTCAGTTGCATTTGTCGATCTGTACAGCGCTAAAAGCGCTTAATGCAGAAGTCATTCTGGTGGTGACAGTATAGCGATAGGTATATAATCACCCTCACCCTCCCCCCCCCCCCCCACCTCAATACCCCCTTCCTTTCTTTTCCCGTCCCTAATAAGCCTTATGGTTTCTATGTACCATGTTTACTTACTTATAAATCGAGTTGTCTGTTACAAACTTACTGGCATTTGCGCACCAAGGAAAAACTGTACTGAGCTGACAGTAGTTTTTGGTGTAGGACAAATATCGTATAGCTAAGGGATGTGTGTAGAGCTCTACACGATCTTTGGTGCAGGACAAATACCGTATAGCTAAGGGATGTGTGTAGAGCTGTACACGATCCTTGGCGTAGATATGCCTCGGCAGAACACTCCAAACCTTTCTTGCTGGCGCCTTTCGTCCAAAGGAGGTGTTTTAATCATACGGTGAACTTAACCGTGCGGTTTATCCTAGTGAAGGGCTTGCGCTCTCCTCAAAACAGCTTCTTCACAAAATGAAAGAGTAAAGTAGATCAAATTTAATTCCTGTCATCGTTCGTGTATTATCTGTCTGGTAGCTGCTTGAGAATGGGGTTTACGGCAGAAAATTGTGCCGTATGTTTTATTTGTCGGATTAACTTATATTAGACCCAAGCGTTTTTTCAACCTCTGTGTGTTTTGAGCTTGTTTCAGATCTCTGGCAGCAACTTTATTTCACATTTTGGGGTGGGGCTGTTTTGTTGTTGTTATTCATTGTGTCGTTGTTTTCAGTCCTTGTTGAAACCAGTGGTTGAAACCGACCGATTTTCGGTGTAGGCAATTGGTCCCAGAAGTGTCCCCCACGTCTACACTAAACGACTCCCGAAGTCTGTTACATCTCTCACGGCTGTCCGAATCAGTTGTCACACTGATAATCCTTTATTCAGTCACCGACTGTGAAATTGCCTGTGTCTCTTTCTGCAGCTAAGAACACAACTTTCACTGTTTTCCATAACGCAAGAATCATTCAGTTTGTCGTAATGGGGCAGTTGTTCAGTTAAAGGTGGTATCTATGCGCTCGGAAAAGTCCATATGCGCTACAGCCCGTCTCTCCGAATTTTCCCCAACGTCGCCTTTGAAACGGTACCAATGTTCGTCTGATCACGATGGCCTTCTAGTCTCGTCCTTTTGCGGAAGATCGTCTAGCGCTTCCTCTTTCCACGGTTGTGCCGTAGATTGGGGGTGGGTGGGGGGTGAACAGACTGAGTATAAACTTTCTTTGTTCAGTTGTTTGACGATTTCACACACGTAGGCCTGCCTGTATGAAATCGTCAGCAACTGAACACAAGAGTTTAAAGATCGTCAGCAGTTGAACTCATAGTTCAGGAGCTGTGTGAGAGTCGAGGTGGCCGTCCTGGGCGGTCCGTCCTAACGAGCCTTCTGGTTTCCGCGGACGTAAAGCTATATTGAACCATGCTTCGGCATTGGTCTCAGCTTGTCCCTAATATGTCAGCCGACATCCGAGGACATTAAGCAACACAACCGAACCAAGCAATTGAACAAAAGAGTTTACAGGTTGTATCCACGTTAAATCACGCTCGGGAAATGAAAAATGAAAGTTTTTAAATCGCGATTTGTTAGCCGGTACTGTCGGTCAGTACTGTCGTTCGTGTTTACAAAAACAACCGTAAAGCTTCGATTTGCTGTTGCAGTTCTACGACATCTGAAGAACGTCTAGTGAGGGCACGCTGTGAAATGGATACAAAAACAAAACAAACAAACAAACAAAACGCGGCCTCGAGTTTACAAGAAGCGAGTATGAAGGGCAGCTTATGGTTGTCGATGGCTACAAACTGTAACACAGTCGCAAGGTGGTGCACTGTACGAAAGTCAGTGTAAATCCACATCAAAGACGAGAAACATGGAAGCACTCATCAAGGTCAGTTTTACAGATTAGACATTCATGTAGACAGTGAAGAAATACGGACATCCTGATAATAATAATACACACACACGCACGCACGCACGCACGCACGCACTGACTGTAGCAGAAACTGGGTACTTATATTAGTTAGGATGGAAATACTGTGAGAAGAGGAAGGTTTTCAGTTTGGCTTTAAAAGATGACAGGGTTGAGCAGTGTCTAAGGTCTTGTGGGAGTGAATTCCAAATGTGGGGTCCAAAGCAAGACAAGGTGCGGAAGCCATGAGTCTTGCGTTTGTATTGTTGGATTTCCAGCATGCGGATGTCAGAAGAAGAGCGTAGTGTACGAGATGGAGTTTAAACATGCAGCAGTTCAGAGAGGTAAGCAGGACCAGAACTATTTTTAGCACTGAAACATATACAAGCGACTTTATACTTAATACGTTCTGAAATGGGAAGCCAGTGCAGTTTTTCCAGGAGAGGTGTTGAGGGGTGGTGACGGGGTGCCAAGAGAACAAGTCTTGCAGAAAAGTTCTGAATTTTCTGGAGAGGTTGGATGACAGAATTAGGTGTACCCATGAGGAGACAGTTGCAGTAGTCAAGCCGTGAAAGGATGTAGGAAGTAAAAAGCCTTGGTTGCGTCTTCACTCGCTTCGGAGGGAATTTGTTTATTTGTTGACTTGTGGCCTTTAAGGAACCATATCATTTTGTTACTGCAGTCCAGCCACATGCTTGTCCCAGTGTTCACGCTCTTTATGGTCGGGAATGGTCAGTCACATATTAGGGTGTGTCCTGGTTGACTGGTGGGCGTAACTTGAAAAACTAGTCACCTGCTTACCTTATGGTACCGTTTTGCGATAAGATAGTGATATCCTACAGGCCTGAACAACCACGGGAGGAGACAATGAATTAGTTTGCTCCCAGTACAGTTGTATTTTCATGCAGTGTAGACCATCTTCGAGAGTGTTGGGGGAAGAAAAAAAAAAAAAAAAAAAAAAAAAAAACCAAAGCAATGCCATTAATGTATCTTTTGGGTGAATATTTAGACAACAGGGTTGCCATTTGTGACATGTAAGGTGTTTACGGACTTAGCATTCAAAACCCAACCCTACTACAGGAATGAAAAATGATTCAAAGAAAGAAAACGTTTACCATCAATATCATATCCGGCTCGCCCAAGCTCAGGCTTAGGCCACTAAGTTATAAATAAATATACACAAGACACAAAAATAAAAATAAATAAAAATAGTGCCTATTCACGCACTGGGACTTCAAATTTACCCTTTATACTTTATTTAGTTTAATTATGTACCTAAATCTTACTGTTTAAAATCCGTAGTAAGGAGTAAAAAATACCCTGTAAAAATATGTCTAGCAGGTGGCGACGACCATAGATTTTTCACCAAAGACAAACAATCCATGTGTCACAAGTAAGTAAGTAAGTAAACATGGTGCTTAACGTCCACAGAAACCATAAGGCTTATTAGGGACGGGGAGAAGGGGGGGAAGGGGGCATGGAGGTGGGGGGAGAGGGAGACTATATACCTATCGCTACACTGTCACCACCAGAATGATTCCTGCATTAAGATGGGCAGCGATGAGAGCCATTTTAATGTTTCAGTAGGAAGTGATGGACAAAGTCACAAGACAGTGTCCACAAACCACAACCTTTTTGAAGAGAAAGGAGAGCCGAAGCGGTATCGAACCGAGGTCCTTCCGCTTACCAGCCTAACGCCTTACCGCCTTACCGCTAGGCCACACCGGCTCACTATGTGTCACAAACAGCGAGCGTCGTTCTATATCAGTGACTAAAATGTCTTCTCGGCGTTGATTGGCTGTTGCTTTGACTTTTTCCAACCACTGACACAAGCTGTAAGAGAACGTGAACATTGTGTGCTTTTATCGCAACGGTGCGAAAGACTAGCTCCAGAGCTCAGAAGCGGTGTTAAGTCGAGGTGGCCGTTATGGGCTCCCCGATACTAACAGTTCATATGGTTCCTGTGGACGTAAGGTAACGCTGAATTTGAAGGCATGGCTATTCCGTACGCCGCTATACCGAAAGCAAAAGCGCTCTGAAGGTTCAGCAGATGCGGTTAACTCCAGCACGAGCGGCAGCGAACTCGAATCCAGAAAGCCGGCTTCAGCTAAAAATATATATATAAATAAAAATAAAAGGATTTATGGTTCATAGGGTTTAGGAGTGCATGACTACGACAGGGATGGCCACACAGTGAAGTTCTGTGTTTGCACAGAAGCAATCCGGTCATGCTCCTTACGAAAAATAAATTCGTATTTGGTTCAGTGTACTTTCAGAAGTTGGCGCAGTGACCATCATGATGCTGTCCCAGCAAAGGAGCGCCGAGCTGATGTGCAGACAGCGCTTTACTCCCAGCTTGGATCGACTTCTGTGTTTAACTTTGCATGTGACGCTCTCCGATTCCAAGTTTGATGTTCTCATTCATGTTAAAGTCAGTGGTCACAGAAAAATGGGGAGCCTTAGCACACAAACCTCAACAACAACAAAAAGAGATACCCTTTAGAACTTGTTCAAGGGGATGAAAATACTCTTTTAGTTGCAAGACATAGGTGAGTCTACCCCGTTAAACAATGGGGAGCCCTGACACACAGACTTCAACAACTTACTACAAAAAAAGGCATACCCTTTAGAATTTGTTTAAGAGGATGAAACTACCCCTTTCAGTTGCAGGACAGGGGTGAGTCTGCCCCGTTGAAAAACGGGGAGCCCCGATGCCATTTCTCCCATAGCGTCAGTGACAGCGACAGAAAGCGGCTGCACCTGTAATCAAGCCTCCTTAAGGCAATCCGTAAGTAAAACTGGGTTTTAATGCCTGGTCAACCTGGTAAAATGACCATGCCGACAAAATGCCATAATAGCCTAAATGTGTAATAATGTGGCACAAAACTGTTTTGCGTTTTGTAGTTCTGTCCATTCATGTACCAGATCTACGAGGCGATACACTGGGCCTAGAGAGGAAGCTTGTCGGTCGAAGGGAAATAACTCAACATCCTAACACTCTTCTATGAGTTATCAAACCAAATGGAAACACGCAATGGGTCTGAATGGGTTACCGCGGAATAAGAAACACGAGTTGTGTCAATTTTGACGTAGCCTGCGAATCTTGACGAGCTGGCTATGACAAAACTTACACGAGTGTTTTCTATTTCGTGGTAACCCACTGGTACTGGTACTGTGTGAGCTGTTCATTACACATACATACAGTAAATCGCCATCATGGTACAGATCCAGCTTTGAGTGGGAAATGATAACAAAATCTTCAGTCTTCCGAGACAGGCTTTTTACGCTGTGCAGCTGAATGCACACAAGAAATTCGTCCCATTTTCAGTGCATTTGTCATCTGGTGTATCTACGTGTCTTGTCTTCTTCTCTCTTTTTTCTGTCTTTTTCTTTTCTTTTTAATTGACACAAACAAAGAGACAGCAATACATTTAGTAACAGCGTTTACAGAGCGAAGGAGAAATGATTTTATATCATTGTTCTGTGCGGTGTATCCGTAGGCCTACTAATAAACGACTCGAGAAGCCGGCCAACAACGCATGCAATCGAACAGCGAAAGCATCTGAACTAAATAGTAGTCTTGTAACAAAATCTATGCTAACAGTCATTAATCTCCAAACAACTTAAACTTTTTTAGTTTGCGTATCTATTCAGTTTTGACAGAACGGTTAAACATATTTCTGTAGAGTGGAGTGTGAAACTGAACATAAGAGTAAGTCTGAAGTCGAGCGCGCAAAGCTTATAACTTGAAAATCATCCCAGCAGACGACATATAGTTTAACGGAAAAGACCAAAGCTACCGTGTATGCGCACGTTGCCACCAACGCTCCACTATGTGAGCCCGACCGAGAGGTAGAAGAAGAAGACAAGGTGCACGAGCTAAGGAGCTCAGGAGCTGTGTGAAAGTCGATGAGGTGGCCGTCCTGGGCTCCCGTCCCTAATAAACCTACGGTTTCTGTGGACGTAAAGCAACACTTTAACCAACAACAACGAGACTGAGCAGCAGGCCTACGTCGGGGTGGCAGTCGAAGTGGTGTCCGCGTGTTACTTGAATTGCCGAACGTGATTCCAGTACGGACAGCCTGAATGCTGCGCTGTCTCTAGAAAGCAGTACAACATTAGTACAATTTTGCTGACACCGGAATTTTTACACGACCGAGTTGTGTCAGTGCATCAGTGACCTTTCCCTGCTCTAGTTCTCTTCATCTTTCAGGGTGTTTTATACCTCATCAAAACGAGCTTTTAAAACTTCTTGGCGTTGTTTCTAGTAGGTCTTCGGCTGTTTTGCTCAGCAACAGAGCAAATCTTCAAACTAGTCGTTTTCTCAAGACACATATCAGCTCTGTACAGCACAACTCCGAGGCATACCCACTGAAGCCAACACCGACCTCTCCACCCCCACCCACCACCCCTTCCACACGGGGGAGGGGGGGGGGGGGTCTGTGTCTCTGTGTGTGTGTGGCCATGCCATACGTGCACTTATGTGCGATCATACACATGTATGTCACTCTGTGCGTGTGTGTGGGGGGGGGGGGGGCGGGGGGCAGAGAATGGGATGGAGTGGAAAAGAGATGAGGAGAGAGAGAGAGACGGGCTAACAAAGAGGGGCAGACAAAGATGGGGGAATGGGGGCGGGGGAGGGGGGTGGAGAAAGAGTGGGCAGGAGAAAGAGACAGATGGGGAAGAAAGAGAGAGATGGGGGAGAAAGAAAGGGAGGCAGAAGAGAGAAAGATCATCAGCCATCTTCCAAAGCCCAAGACCAGGAATCAGATGACATAATATTCATCAAGTGTCTGGGTAACTATACACAAAAGACAAAATCCTTGACAACACATTCACAGACACATTCCGCAGTCTCTGAAGATTTATTGAATGTTAGGTAATTACAACGAACATGCACAAAAGCACACACAGACAACAAACCCGCCACTGAATCAGTCAGGCAGATAATGCTGAAGCAACAACAACAAAAGATCAACTGGCCAGCAGACCACAGCAACAGCGTAAAACAGCCCACATGTCATAAATATATATATATATTCATATTCATTAATAAACGCATTACAGTAAGATTTTGTATCCAGAATGACAAAAACAAGGCAACATCACTGGGATGAGAGGAGAAAATCAGGACTATAAAGTGCCACATAAATGGGGCCTACAAATGCGCACCCTGTTGAAACATACAAACAAATAATATTGAACAATATATTAATAGTAAATGACTGAATACTCATTTCCTCATGAACATTCTGACCGGAGTGTGTGCTCAGCTTATAATAGTCATAAACATGAATTTAAAAAATGACCACAGTACACTATGCACAAAACTATTACCCTGACTTGTGTAATACAAGTCAGGGTAATAGTTTTATGCATAGTGTACTGTGGTCAATGCTGGTACCTCGTTGAATGTTACATTGAATCATTATTTCTCTTTACACTTGCTCAACTTCATACAAATGTTTGCCTTAAAGTACTATGCCCCTGAGAATCTTTATTAATTCTTCAAACATGCACTATAGGATGTCTACCTTAAAGGTACTCACCTCCACAAATCTCTACAATTCCTCAGCTGTGTCTAACTTTAAAGGTGTTAACCTTCACCAATCTTTATAATTCTTTAACAATGTACAGTAGTATGTCGAACCTAAATACACTCACCTTCACAAATCTTTATAATAATAATTGCTCAACTATGCACTATAGTTTGTATAACTTAAAGGTACTTACCTTCATGAATAGTTGCAATTCCTCATCTATGGTGCTAGCCTTCACAAATCTGATTTCTATAATTACAAAAAAATAAAAACACAGCATCAGAGTGCACAAAAGGTTAAAAAGAACACTTTTAATTAGACAACACAAAACATGCGTAAAATTTCAGTGACAACACTTTTCTCTAGCAACAGACAGAAAATACACTAACAAACAATGACAGACAAAAAACGTCAATTTCTTCTTCAGTTACCACTGCTGTTTGTTCTTTTGAAAAGTTGACACTTTTTATGTAGCATTATTTGTTAGTGTACCATCTGTCTGTTGCATGAGAAGGGTGTGTCCATGGAAAATGTGCACAGGTTTTGTATTGTGTCATTAAAATATGCATTCTGTTCATCCATAGCTGTGATTTGATTTGACAATCTACAAACTCTTGCCATTTCTGCACTTCCCAGCCTCACTTTCAACCTCATGACCTGCCTTGACCCAACTCATTAAGTACAGTCCATTGCAGGATAGTAATGAAGCTCACTCCAGGAACACTTATAGAGAACAAAAGTTCAGCTGCTGAGCGAGCCACCACAAGAACAAGTCCTACCCAGAGAGGCTGAGGCGTCTCTACCCCCCCAACCCTCCAGCATCAGAGAAGAGATCTTACTGATGCTGGACCACAGATGCATCCTGGTAAATATCAGGTCAAGAATCCCTAGTCCACCATGGCAACATACACTGATATATGTGGCATCAACAACAAAATCTTCAGGGCCCTGACCAGGTCAGAAATGAGCTCTTCCCTCTTCACAGAGTTGCAGCTGACGAGAACATCCTCCCTGATGCCGTTGTCACATGCACAGCACCCAGCATCAACCGTTTCAAGTCCCACCTCCATGCCCCTGAGTGCTTTCCATGGTAGGTGCCTTTCCTACACATGCAGCTGTAAAATGTTTTCAGAATGGTGAACAGGTCTCGTGACCCTTACCACTGAAGGATTAAGTTCGAGTTACTCTATTTGGCAACAAATAAATCAGTAAATAAATACTAGTTTTAAAGGTACTTGCCTTCTCAAAACCTCTTTTGCCCAGAAGGAAGAAGAGATCAAAATAAAAACCTAGAATCAGCAATTTTGTTTCAAAATGCCCTGTTGATTTTAACACTGTCCAGTTTCACAGCTGGCCTAACATCTTAGCTGCAGCCTCCTTGATCCTGTTCTTCAGGCAATGTGAGCATGCACTTCTTGTGCTGAACTTCAATTATTCAAAGAGGCCATGGCATGAAACAGACAAGACATAACACTAGATAGAGTTTTGTACATCCAGTCCTGCTATTTGCCACAGATGAAACTCAGTTTCAAAATGTGATATAAAATCAACAGGGCATTTATTTTTTATCTATAAAAAAACACACTTGATTTTAAGTCAACAAACAAGGGGATTTCATTACCCCTCAAAAGACATCACAAGAACAAAATAAGAAGGATCTGAACCGCCCTTGGTAACTCTCACCTGGCACAGTCTGAAACAGAATGAGGCCCAGAGCGCCAGTGCAGAATCAACATATAGATGTACCTCTGGTGGAGTTTATGTACCTTGTATATACTCGTATGACAGGTGAGAGTTACCGTAAGGGACTTAGGTCTTTGTTGTTGTGCCTTGTTTGTTGATCCTCACCTGGCATGCAAGTTAGTAAATACAAGGTACATAAACTCCACCAAAGGTATCCAAAATTCTGAGTATTTAGTTTGATCTATGCTACCTATTGAACAAAATGTGTTTTGAGAAGGTCAATTTTGTTAATGCCCAGTCAGGTGTATTGGTCAAAATTATTAGGATGATGAAATAGAGAATACGAAATATTGTATTCATCATATTGGAAATTACAGGGTCAACTCACACAAACAATTCACATTAAGTAATAACAAACAACAAAAACATCACAATGTGTAAAATTATACTGTATCAAAGACAGCTCTGGTCAGCTGTGTGTACTAGTGTCAAGATGTTGCACTAGCTTTCATCAGCTGATTTTGTTCCACCGAAATTCAAGGAAGCACTTTTTGTGCCTCTTAAAACTCAAGATTATGACCAGTCAAAGTATAATATGTGTGAATACATCACCTTCAGCCATTGTATATTTTATACACAAACACACCAACAATCAATTATCAAACAACACTGGACAAATACATTCTTAACTTAACATGAGCTGATTCATAGATCTGTTCTTTCCAACCAAAATGCATTACTGAGCTGCATATTACAATGACTTTGTTGAGTCAGTAACAACACATCAAACTTGGGTATCAAACACATTATTTTTCCATTTATCCAAAGATTCATTATCAAAGGCACACTCATTCACCAAATTTCTCTGTGCATACAATACATCCACTAAACACACTACCCTGTCCACAAAGCACATTCACTTGAAGCACATTCACCTCATCACATTTCATCATTCACTAACTGGATTTCACATTTTCCACCACGGCAGGCAACATACAAAACATGACCTAATAAACCTCCATTCATCTGACCAACCTTCAAAGCATGCACACTATATATATATACATAGATATCATTACATACATAGATCTGACACGGAACTCAGAAGTCTGAAATCCCCCAGGATTCCCTTCCCCACATACATAAGAACTGTAAGATATGTAGGCCTCCACACTCTCCAGTTGGACTTCAGATACTTGTCTCAGAAAACTCATGCACAAACACACGCATGGTGCACTTTATGTTATTCACAATGTAGCATAAAAACTTTTTTCATTTTTTTTAAATCACGGCATGATCCAAACTTTGTGCTCACTGCTTTATGTATCTGTTAGAAAAATGTACATGACAGAAACGCATACAACCTTCATCCATTCAACAGAGCCAAGTCTTCAGTCAACATAGCAGGTGCATATCCCACTGCCATGCTCAGATCTGCCATTTCCTCAGCTGCTGATCCAGTCTTCCTGACATTCTATTGCTCCAAGATCCCATCATGCAGCACTGTTCTTGTCCACCAGATCAATGTCGGATGTTTTGGATGTGAGCACAGCCACCTCCTCTCCATCAGAATCGTCAACATCCGACTCGCAGAAGGACATGCGAGGGGAGGGACGGAAGCCGCGAGCCGCAAATTGTTGGAGTTTGTTGCAACTGGCCAGCAGCAGACCCAGGTATGGGGCCGATGGATTCATTGGGCGAGAGATGTACTCTGGGTGGTACTGTACTCCCACAAAGTAGCAGTGGTCTGAGAAAGAAGTAGGGGAAATGTACTGCTTAAGTGTTCCTCATTATGGGGAGACAAAATTGCGCGTGTGACCACATTTCAATATCCCTCCATTTAGGCACCCACATTTCATCTCCAAAGACTGACCTACTGTATGCAGTATATCAATATCTGTCCAAGCAATTTGTATGGCCATCAGTGCTTGGGATTTTTAACCTGTGCACAGATGCTGATACATGCAACTGCACACAGGGGCTGTACAAACAACATAAAAGAGTCTAAAGTAAGTAAAGATGGTGCTTAACATCCACAGTAACCATAAGGCTTATTAGGGACAGGAGGAAGGGGGTATGGAGGTGGGGGAGGAGGGAGATTATAAGAGCCTGGAGTCAAACCAGCGTAAGTAGCACACTGAACCCAACACTGAATCAAATGAGCTGCGTCCCCACCTTCCTGCTTGAATCTACTCCAAACTTTTCGCTTTCCTGTTTCAGTGTACTCGAGAGTTCAGCTTGGTGATGACTACAACGGACTACCACAATAATAAATGAATGAATATGACTATGAATAAAGGCATGCAATGATGTGTGCAAAGAAACAACTTACTCTCCAGTTCCATGATCTCCATGCGTTCGCCATCCTCGCTGCGTCCAACAAAAAGCAATCCTTTCTCCTCGAAATGCTTGATGTATTCAGGATTCACCTGTACCCCAAACAGCAGCAAGCATGAACCTTATTACTGTGACTGCGCCATGGGAGACAGGGAAAATCATAATGGCTCTTAAACCTGCCTGAGTTTTTCTCTTTCCCAACTGATGTATGTCAGAGTGAGTTGTGTGAGTGTAGGTGTGTGATTTTTAGCTACTGTTGCCATCATTTTCTTTTACTGCTTAAACTCTTTCTAAATTCTACGGTTTCTGTGGACATAAAGCCACACTGAACTGGAACCTTGCAAAATATCACTCTGTTACATGTGTGTGCGATTTTTAGCTACTGTAGCCATCACTTTCTTTTACTGCTTAAACTCTGTCTTTCTAAATTCCCCTTTGCCAATTCACTAACTTCATTTTCTTCCATTTGTCTTTGAACACAAAATGATGCATGTTATAAAACTAGTGACTCAAAACTTTCACTTGGGATTTGGTGAATTTTGTTACAGCCTGATACAATCTTTGTGGTTAAAGGGGAACACAATATTTGTGGTTAAAGGGGAACAGAACTGGAGATGCAAGCTGGCCCAAAGATATACAAAATGCGCAAATATTTTCAAATACTCTTTACAAAATTTATCACATGGTATGAAAACCCCAGAGATGGCTGTGCAACACTGGAGCAGCTAAAAGTAGAATTAAGATGTCCGAAGGCTATTGCGTACATCCATGCTACTGCTGGACAGCTCACCTCGTAACGATGTCTGTGACGCTCTTCAACACTCTCCTTGTTCTGATACAGCTTGCCTGAAAAGAAAACAGTTTGTGAAATAAATGGCACCGCATTGTTCACCACACACAATGAGGTCAACAATAAAGTTCACTAAAAAAAAAAAAAAAAGTTGAAAAGTGTTTTTTCTTTCTTTCTTGGAAATCGGTTTTTAATGCCCAGTCAACTATGGCTGTTATATCTGGGGTGAAAAAATCACAACAGCATTAGGCACTCTAACATGCAATTATTATTTTCGTTAAACACTTACGGATCACAGAGTTCTCTGTCTTGAACAATGTCTTTCGCTTTCCGAGGCGCATGGTGCCACCCATCTGCCCCGAGTTGTGCTCCGGCATGTCAATCACCTGAAAGAAACGTCCAAAGAAATGTCAATTCAACAGTCTGAAAGTGACGCCTACTTGCACGTCAGATGTGCAACGCTAACCCCACACAAGAGTCAGAGCACTTGCATCCTGTTCCCAGTATGTGCTTGATATAATCTATTCCATTCCATGAAATCATTTCCTTCGCACAGCATCCACTAACTAGGTCAGGGTCAAACATAAACTGATTTATCCGCCTCACTTCACAAGGAGCACACTAACTAGGTCAGGGGTCAAACATAAACCGATTTATCCGCCTCACTTCACAAGGAGCACAGAAAAATTTGCACCATATAGGCCAGAAAGGCATAAAGTGACTTATTATCACTGCCATCAAAATATGACCAGGAAACTTTGAAATGGAAATTGGTTTTCAACACCCAGTGGACTATGATGGTCGCATCAGGGTGATGGAAAATTTGACAAATCACAAAACAACAGTAACATCCAATAAGCAAAGAAATATATGGTTGAAAGAATATACTTTATTCCCTCACCCAGTGTATAATGGATGCAAGACTTAAGGTAATCTCTGCTGAGAACCTCAAGCTATCCAGGGTTCCTTCTTTTTTGAAGTCTGGAGTAGGTCAGAATGCAGCTTGCATGCTTTGCCCACTTCCAGGAATTCTGCCTTTCTGGTTCACTCAATTTCATTTTCTCCCAATCCTCTTCAATCATGTGACATGAGCTCTGAGCCCAACCTTTACTTGTGATTCCCTGAACTGTGTTTCATCCAGACCAGACTGTATCAGTTCAATGGGGGCTAAATCTCAAAAATAAATAAATCTGCATCACTGACACTGTTTGCAGTTTTGTGTGACCACTTGTGCCTGTCTGGCCAGATAGGTGACCTACTGTTCAGTGACAGAACACTTCATTCTCAATATTTGAACACCTAGTCAGTCAGGAGCATCATTCATGGTGAAACAAAATTCATCACCTCAGAAATAAAACTCTGGCCTAAAAGGTCATGTCATATCACTTTAAACTAGGAGGTAACTTCAGATGACTGAACCAGGAATGTAAAATTCAAAAGGGCAATATTCTGGGCAGCATACAAAGCATGCAAGACTATATTCTGACTACTCCAGGCTGAAAAGCAAGAACCTTTGAATCCTCAGCAGCGAGGGCACTGATTCATGCATCCACATACTCCACCAAGGGAAGCAAAGCAGGGCTGCACCCAAAATGCATCTGACATTGGAAAAACAATGTTTATACAAACTTCTGCAATTAGGACAGCCTCTGACAGGTTGTACAATGCTTGGATCCATGTAAAATGCACCTGATGTTGGAAAAACACAATATACAATTTTTTTGCAATTAGGGCAGCCACTAACAGGTGGTACAATGCTTGGTTCCATGTAAAATGCACCTGATGCTGGAAAAACACAATATACAATTTTTTGCAATTAGAGCAGCCACTAACAGGTTGTACAATGCTTGGTTCCATGTAAAATGCACCTGAGGTTGGAAAAAACACAAGATCTATATAAACTTCTGCAGTTTGGACAGCCACTACCAGGTTCTACAATGCTCAGTTCCATGTCCAGTTTGGAAAAACACAACATCTATACAAACATTTGTGCTTTAAAGGGCAGCCTCTGCTAGGTTGTCCAAGACTCACCACTGGATATTTGGTTTCGCTGTCAAACTCTGTGGAGTTGGCATCCTTGTAGTCAAGGACGTTTCGTGCAAAGTCAATCACAGCACACTGCATCCCCAGACACACACCTGCCAAATGCCAACACCCCAACATCAGGGCACATTCAGCAAAAATCTCCATCCATCACACTTAGGAAATTAGATGCCTGTTCTGATGATTGTAACTCAACATACAAAAGCAAGTAAGCAAACCATGCATTCCCCCTTGAGTTACCATCAACACAGTCAAAACTATCACAGCTATGTTGATACCACACATTGCCCCCCCGAGTTACCATCAACACAGTCAAAACTATCACAGCTGTGTTGATACCACACACACACACACACACACACACACACACACACACACACACACACACACACGCACACATCACACACACACACACACACACACACACCAGTCTCTCACTGTGCTGGTTTTTGCAGGTGGCTTTTTGTGTGTGAACAGGTCAAACAAAATAACAGCTGGTACATGTGTCCGACTGCTGATTATTTTTCTGGTTAAAATACCAGAAATTACAATTTTACTTAACACAAACCATGAAAAAGTTTGAAAACAAAACACTGAAACTGAAAGAAAAGAAAAAGCTCTGTTGAAAACCACAAAACAGTTAAGAAATAAGAAAGGATGTACCTCTGGTGGCATTTATGTACCTTGTATTTACACACACGCCAGGTGAGCGTTACTGTAGGTGACTCGGGTCTTTGTCGTTGTGCTTGTGTTTGAGCACTAATTACCTCCCTTGTGTGAAGATTCAGAAAGAAGACAAGCTTACCCAGGTAGGGGATGTTCCTGCTGCGGGCCCACTGAGCAGCCAGTATTTTACCCTCAATGCCACGGGTGCCAAACCCACCAGGAACGAGAATACCGCTGCAACAGACGCAAGGAGTCAGGTTTTACATGGACACAGTTAAACAGCAGAATTTTCCTCAGAGCACCCTATGAGCACAACACTACATTATAACTGATGAACAACTTTTCGGTGTTGTGATTCAAGTCTGTGCATCAAACAAAAACCACAGACAAAATGTGATTCAAGTCTGTGCATCAAACAAAAACCACAGACAAACTTTTAACAAGTGGTTCCAGTGTCAACTGCTTTACACCACAAAGCTGAGAAATAAGAGACGGTGGTGCCATAAATGCCAACTTATGCACAGCTGATTGTGATCACCACAAGGATGAGTGACAGTCACCGTTACATGCTAGGCTGTGAGTATGTCCCAAGAGTTCTCCATGAGTATGTACCAAGAGTTCTCCAGACACAAAATTCTGTGCAGGCTCTATGAAAGTCCTTTTGATCAGACTATAAACCCAGGTCCCCCATGTGTATACATTCATGCAGAAAGATCACATGTACACATCAAAGACCCTGTAGTGCATGTAAGAGTTCAGTGCCAGTGGATTATGGAAATGCTAAAATAGTAAAATAACCCAGCATGCTTTAAAAGTTGAGGTGAATGTACGTGGCTTCAAATAAAACTGTAAACTGGTGCATGGTTGCATGATGTACACAGAACATGGGCCAAGATGGCAGTAGTTTCAGGTGGTACAGCCAATAGCACTGTAAGTAAACCTCTTCAGTGCCGGATATTCAAAACAGACTACGTAAAGCTGCAGCCACTCATTCTGTCACCGACAAGTAGAGTGCAGTGAGTCTATTCCCATGCACAGAATAGCACTACATAAGAGCAATCAAGCAATCCATCAATAATAACAGTCATTTCTACAGCGCAGTACCTCACCAACAAAGCTGAGCACACCATGAATTACATTTGCAAGGTCAACAAAACGTACATATAAAACCTTCAAAAAAAACACAACCAACAACATAATATTGTATTCCTTGCACTCTTCTCACAACGATACACAAAACAAACCTAGTAATATATTAGCAAATAATCCCAGTAACAGATTATTCAGTAATAAATAAACAAATGATTATGACAAACACTGTACCAGAGATTTCGTTTCGTGCCTCAGGATGAAAACAACTTACTTGGCCCCTACCAGCTCCTTCCAGGCCTCATGGTATTTCTGAGCATTGTCATGAAGTCTGGCAGGTTCCAGGTCTGCTGCTTCAATGTACTGCAACATGCACAAACTTAGAATAATAATAACGATCACTTCTAAAGCACAAATTCTTAAACAGCCCTGAGCGCTTTACAAAGAACATGATGGGAGGGAGGGGAGTGGGTTAATGCACATGTACAAAAATCAAACAAAGCAAAAACCACAAACATATACACTGAGTCTCACACACACACACACACACACACACACACACACACACACACACACACACACACACACACACACACACATCATATTGAACAGGGCTGAATTAGTCAGTGTGATACAGGCTGAAGAAATGTGTTTTCAGAGCTGACTCAAAAGTAGTGATTGTTGAAACATTTCTAATGTGTAGTGGCATCACGTTCCAGACAGAAGGGCCAAAATGAGAGAAGACACAATCAACTTTCATCTTGTATGTACAGAGTGAAGTTTTAGGAGACAGGTGTCAGCACTGGAACAAAGAGATTAAGGAGAGTAGAGATGAAGGATATCAGAGAGATAAGCAAGTGGGAGTAGAGGAGTTCATGGAACTGAAAATTGTCAAATGTCTCAACTTTCTTTTTCTGTGCAGGTGGTAAACCCATTTTTGGAGAGACAAACTGCATGAGTTGTGACCATTTTCAAATCACATTACTTGGGCAACAATACTTTTTCCCTGAGTGTCGACATAGTGCATGCTTTATTTTCATGTCTTGGGTTTTAACAAGTGATTCCAGTAGAAACTGCTTTACACCACAAAGCTGAGAAACAGTAACAGACGGCAGTGCAGAGTGAGAATACTCACTCATGAATGCCAAGACGCTTGGGGGAGATCAAATTAGCATCAGTATTGCTCCTGGCTTTTCGGTCTGAAGCTCTGCTAACTAAGTTACCCAGCTCCAGCTATCTGTCAGATATTGATTCCTTTAGTTCGCCTTTCTTCTCTCATGTCCTGAACAGTTCCTCTGATGTTTATTTCACGTTTGTTCAGTACCTGTTTGTTCCACCCTCTCCCGGTTCACCTTGAGGTCCAGTCTGTGGTTAACGGCCAGTGAAGCATGCTGCAGCGCCTTGATCACTGAAGCGTAGGCATCCTCCAGTCTGGTGTACTTGCCCACCAACACGATGGTCACTTCCTTCAGTAGCCGGTCATACCTGCAACAGTGGACACTTGACAGTGATGGGCAGCACAGCTAATCTCAGGCAGATGGGACATTAACTTCGGCATCTGCAGTACCCTACCGACCACAGGACACAAAGGAAAAGAATGTGAAGCTATTCCACCTGCCCCAATACCACACACTTAGCAGCCGCCCACTCCTTCACCCACTCCTTCGCTTGCAGTTGCACCGATACCACACACTTAGCAACAGCCCACTCCTTCACCTGCCCGAATACCACACACTTAGCAACAGCCCACTCCTTCACCTGCCCCAATACCACACACTTAGCAACAGCCCACTCCTTCACCTGCCCCAATACCACACACTTAGCAACAACCCACTCCTTCATCTGCACTAGTACCACACACTTAGCAACAACCCACTCCTCCACTTGCAGTTGCACCAATACCACACTTAGCAACGGCCCACTCCTTCACCTGCCCCAATACCACACTTAAAACAACCCACTCCTTCACCTGCCCCAATACCACACACTTAGCAACAGCCCACTCCTCCACCTGCACCAAAACCACACTTAGCAACAGCCCACTTCTTCACCTGCCCTGATACCACACTTAGCAACAATCCACTCCTTCACCTGCACCAATACCACATATTTACAACCGCCCACTCCTTCACCTGCACCAATACCACACACTCAGCAACAGCCCACTCCTTCACCTGCCCGAATACCACACACTTTACAACAGCCCACTCCTTCACCTGCACTAGTACCACACACTTAGCAACAACCCACTCCTCCACTTGCAGTTGCACCAATACCACACTTAGCAACAACCCACTCCTCCACCTGCCCCAATACCACACTTAGCAACAGCCCACTCCTTCACCTGCAACAATACCACACTTAGTGCACCAATACCACACTTAGCAACAACCCACTCCTTCACCTGCCCCAATACCACACACTTAGCAACAACCCACTCCTTCACCTGCCTGAATACCACACACTTAGCAACAGCCCACTCCTTCACCTGCACCAATACCACTCACTTAGCAACAGCCCACTCCTTCACCTGCCCCAATACCACACACTTAGCAACAACCCACTCCTTCACCTGCACCAATACCACACACTTAGCAACGGTCCACTCCAGAGAATCCATCACAGGGAAGCATGGCCACCAGACACACTCTGCAGGAGCTCACCCACCTGTCGGCTAGCTCTTTCCAACGCAGCATGAGGCGGCGCGGGCGAGGGCAGGGGATGTTGAGCTGGAATCGCTCGATGAAAAACTCTGTCGCTCCCTGGGACTCCAACAACAGTGGGACACGATAGATGGACGTCACGTCGTGCACACAGTAAACCTGAAATGAAGGTCAGCATTCTGAAAAGGGCCTCCTGTTAAGCTTTCTGGCAGGTCCTTGTATGACAGAAGAACAGGAACAAAGCTGAGCCTGGCAAAACTAGCTGCCAATCCAACCAGTTGCCATAACATGCCCTTCATGTTTCAAAACTAAAGGCACTAAAAGTAAAACTATGTCGTCATTTAATACTAACCAGTTGCCATGTTGCCGTAACATGCCCTTCATGTTTCAAAACTAAAAGCACTAAAAGTAAAACTATGTTGTCATTTAATACTTCGCTGTCTGTAAGTGTAAGTGTCAAGTATCAGTGTATGGCTGGTATTCCATCTATTGTTGCTATGAGACTAAAAGATCCTCCAAGCCTGCTGTAAGACAAAATATGACGGAAAAATGGTTTAGGTACCTACCTGGAACATAGGATAGAAAAACTGACATCTTGCAAGAACACTGCCATCAGCATCACAGGTAGCACATACTATTTCATTTTTTAATTCACAGAAAAAGGCAGCATAGCAAGTGGTCCCAACACCCATGACCACCCCCCCTTCCCCCATCTCCACCACAAGCTGAACCATTATTAGCCTGTTTGGGAGGACTGCTCTTTTTTCTTCATATAGTATTCATAAGTCACGTTGAATAAAAACTGGTTGCTTTGGACAAACATATAGAGGGTCAGTCCACGCTTCTTCTTTCTTGATAAAAACATATTCTGGCAGTCCACCGTTTTCAACATCATTAACCCACTTGGCCCCAGACTGCCCATCATCGCCCACTTTTTTGCCTTACCGTGCAACCCCAGACCGCCCGGTAGTGGCCGGCTAGCAGACGAGCCATACTAACATCTCAGCTTATGCAAATAGGAACAGGACTCTCGCAAGACTTGTAGCCTCATTTCCACTATTGTTTACTACTTCTGGCGATGTCCTTTGTTCGAAGTTCGGTGGAGTTTGAGAGACGCTGTGAATTTTCAAAATTGTGAGATGGACACGTGATAAATGCACGAAAATATAAGCCCTACTGTTAGCAATGGCATCGGAGCTTCATCCTTTGAGATTTGAACTGTAAATTTGGCTCAGCTGCTTACCATGGGCACCCTAACAATTTCATGGAGCTCCATCTTTGGAGATTCAAACTGGAAATTTTGCAAAGTCGGTTACCCTGTTGGCACCCAAAAATGACATTTAGATGTGGACATTTCTGACTTCGGATTTTTTTTTTATGCTTTTATTTTTGAGTGAAAAAACCTAAACCTGTTGAATATACAAGAACACTGTATTCACAAACTGGGGAAAATACAAAGTGAGCTGAAACTTTTGTTTGGTGTTTACTATTGATTTTTAAAGTTGTATGCCAGGATCATTTGACACAGTTACTTCCCTTCGCATGGGATTTCGTAGTGAATGGGCAGCAGCTGGTCTGGGGCCAAGTGGGTTAAATTAATTTCATCTTAAATGGATTCACAACACCACTGTACAATCCTTACACTCTCTTCCTGTTGGCTTACTGGAAAAGGAAATCTCACCATGTGGTCACACAAACTTAAATGAACATGTATGCTTTCAACAATCGCCCACAACCCTTACCTGTTCATGAACGGCCTTACCTGTTCTGGTGCCACATGGCAGAATAGAGAGATTTTATCCCTGGCCTCATCCATTAACGGTGTCACACTGCGGCAAATAATCTGAAAATGAAAAACCACCTTGTGTTACGGTTCCAAAGAAACACGCTCCCAAAACACAGCACCACAGAAAATGAACAACTACCTTGTGTTAGTATTACCAAAAAAAACACTCCCAAAAACACAGCACAACAGAAAAGGAGTCATGCTGCTATGCTACCAACATCCAACTCAGTGAGTGAGCTCGGTGCCAAGTTCCTGTCACCTGAATCACACAACAGCATAAAATGAACCACATAAAATAGTAATGGGTGCGTAGGAGCTGCTGAGGCTGGTCAACAACCAACAAAAAAGAGGACACCTTATTCTACTTCCTTTCATAATACAGCCCATTTTGTTTTTGTTTAGCTTTTTCTTCATTGTGTCTTTCTTTTCGGTTTTGTTTGTTTTTTGGGTTTTTTGTTTGTTTTTTGTTCTCTAGATCAAAGTGTAGAAAAACCTGAAGCTAGTAACTAATTGTTGAGGCATTATAGTAAGTCATGTAACAACCCACTCCTCTCAAAAGCCTCCCCTCCCTCCGCCCTCCCTCCCCCCCCCCCCCCCCCCACCAGCCAAAAATGAGGCAAACCCATGCTAATCAGCCCCACTGTGTTTTTTGTTTTGTTTCTTTCTTTCATTCTGAATAGCAGAACACTTATTTCCTTGTTTGCTTTTTTCTCTCTCACAACTTTGTAGTCTCGAATATGACAAATTTTTCATGAATTCCAGATTCCCAACCATCTACATGCAACCAGAATAGGTAGCAAGATGGATATGCTAATAGATTTTTTTTTTTATAAAAAATCATTTTTGAGGAAAAAGGGTCATTCAGGGTGACCTCTTCTCAGGTAATGATCTCTCATGGTCTGTCTCGCTGACAGCCAACTAACACAAAATATCTCAAATGCCAACAACAACAGAAAAGAGCTCACAATATCTGGAGACAGACCCAGCCCTCGTAGTTCACGTACACTGGCTTGAGTCGGTTTGGTCTTCTGTTCTCCTGTCGCTTTAGGCTGAAACACACACACAGCAGTCTCATACATCACCCCTCCATCTTTAGGTTCAGAGCTGTTATCTTTTATTAACTGTAACAACTAACAGGGGAAAGTATTGCATAGGTAATGTCATCACAGTAAGTTCATGCTCAAAAAAGGAGGGCTCCAAACCACCAATTTTCTTTTGTTTCCTAATAAAGTGTGTGTGTTTGTGTGTGTGTGTGTGTATGTGTGTGTGTGTGTGTGTGTGTGTGTGTGTGTGTGTGTGTGTGTGTGTGTGTGTGTGAGCAAAAATGGTTTTGCTGAACTCAGAATCTGAATTTTGCGAATAATCAAGATAAGTAAAATCAGAGAAAAATTAACAACCCTAAAGTGAAAAGTATATCAAACAACAAAACCTAAAACCAGTAAAAGTGAAGTCAAATTACTGCTCATTTTCTCAAAGGACTGTCCATGCCAACTACATTTTCAGATAAGCTAACAAATGTGCAATTTACAGGAACAAGAAAACACAGTGTACTTCCTCACCTCCACATCAAACCAACAGCATAATTTTACTGTAACTATAACACATTGTTATGCTTCCATGAAGTCACCCACCAAGTAAAAAACAACAACTGACAAGGCAACTCACCTGTGGAATCAAACTGACATGGATACAGATGATGTTTTCACGTTTCACGCGGAACTGGAACTGTCTGAAGGCCTCCACGAAGGGCATGCCCTCAATGTCCCCAATCACACCTCCCAGCTGTCAAATACACAGGGATGGGAACAAATGTATACAGAAACCAAGAAATTCTAAATCTGTTATGCAAACATGCATAACAAAAACGGAGACAGTCTGTACACTGTATACTACAGACCATACAGCATACACGAAAAAACAGCAACCAAGGAAACAAATGTCCAAAACACCAAAGCTACATGAAAATGTTATAAATGCTCTGCAAAGTTACATACAACCTGGAATGTTATCTGCTCCATGCTTTCTTCCTGCACTGCACGTCCCTGTTTATTATCCGTTTAACTTGGTTGCAACTTGTGTATCGTGGTTTATCCTCCTGTGCGCAGACGCCTGCTTGTGTGTGCATGCATGCAGTGAGAAGATTTTGCTCTGTACAAATACTTTTAATTATTTTTTATACTATGCAAGGACTATCTTTAACTGTGATAGGTTTCCTGCACAACAGCACCCACCCTCCAGAAATGGAGATAAATCCTCCAAAGACAGCAGTGGTTGACCATGTGACAGGGTAATAATTTTTTTAAAGTCACACACGCGATCCTCTTACCCTAAGGAATGCGTTTGTCAATGACAATATACAATTACATATATGCTGTGTATACCCCAGAGTATTTAGCTGAGGTATGCTACAACAACTCTGTGGTTTGCATACCTCTATGATGCATACATCGGGGACCTTCTCATCCCCATCCACAGGGATCTGGGCCACTCTGGTGACCCACTCTTGTACAGCATCCGTGATGTGCGGCACCACTGAAAATAACATTTCAAACATCGTGATTAACTCTTTGTGGTAAAATTTACTGTTCTTTTTTCTGAAACAAAATACATGAAAATTACTTGCATTCAATCTACTTCAAACAGTTTATGCTGGGAATAAGTAAGTAATTTGGTGTTTTACGACCAGTCAACCATTACGGCTGCATCAAGGCAATACGCTGGGGGTGTCCCTGAACAAATATTGTGATTTGTAAAAACACACAGAATCAACAAATAAAAGCAAACAAAGGGGACTCCAAGCAGATCTAAGCAATGGCCTGAAAACAAAGAAAATGCACAAATATTTCAATATATTTACTAGTCATGTCACAGAGTGCAGCCATGTTGGTTCTCTCTTCATCTCCTAACAACAGTCATCTTGAACTGTCTTGCACAGGTCATCCTTACAACACTCATCTTGAACTGTCTTGCCCATGTTATCCTTATAACACTCATCTTTAACTGTCTTGCCCAGGTAATCTTGATGACACTCAATCTTGAACCATCTTGCCCAGGTAATCCTAACAACTCACCTTGAACCATCTTGCACAGGTAATCCTGATGACACTCATCCTGAACTGTCTTGCAGAGATAATCCTAACAACACTCACCTTGAACCATCTTGCACAGGTACACCTAACAACATTCACCTTGAACTGTCTTGCCCATGTTATCCTTATAACACTCATCTTGAACTGTCTTGCCCAGGTAATCTTGATGACACTCATCTTGAACCATCTTGCCCAGGTAATCCTAACATCTCACTTTGAACCATCTTGCACAGGTAATCCTGATGACACTCATCCTGAACTGTCTTGCAGAAATAATCCTAACACTCACCTTGAACCATCTTGCACAGGTACACCTAACAACACTCACCTTGAACTGTCTTGCCCAGGTAATCCTGACAACACTCATCCTGAACAATAATCCTGACAACACTCATCCTGAAAAATCTTGCCCAGGTAATCCTGATGACCCTCATCCTGAACTGTCTTGCCCAGGTAATCCTGACACACACCTTGAACCATCTTGCCCAAGTAATCCTGATGACCCTCATCCTGAACTGTCCTGCCCAGGTAATCCTGACGACACTCCCCTTGTCCTTGAACCATCTTGCCCGGGTAATCCTGACAACACTCACCTTTGTCATTGAACTGTCTTGCCCAAGTGATCCTGATAACACTCACCTTGAACCATCTTGCACAGATAATCATGACAACACTCATCTTGAACTGTCTTGCCCAGGTAATCCTGATGACACCTACCTTGAACCATCTTGCCAAGGTAATCCTGATAACACTGGTCTTGAATTGTTTTGCCCCTGTGATCCTGGCAACACTCACCTTGAACCACCTAGCCCTAGTAATCCTGACAACTCTCACCTTGAACTGTTTTGTCCAGGTGATCCCGACAACACTCACCTTGAACTGTCTTGCCCAGGTAGTCTCCTTTACGCTCCCGGTTGATGACCTGCTGGTAGATCTTGCCTGTGGTGATGTTGTTGTCACGGTGTAGGGTTATATCCAAAAAGCGCTCGTAGTTGCCAAGGTCAAGGTCAACCTCACCTCCATCATCCAAGACAAACACTTCACCTGAAAGAACGTCCAAACAATATTAGACAGTGGAGACACAGAATTTTCACACCAAGTAAGTTTCATTTCAACAGCTTCAGTGTGTCAGCAAGTCAAGCACCATATCATTCATGGTACCAACACACACACACACACACACACACACACACACACACACACACACACACACACACACACACACATGGTACATACATGCAAAAAGAGACTATTTTATTTATAAGAAGATTAAGTGGCCACCACAACAGACATGTATGAATTCAAGGACATGCAGCAGTGCCTCCTTTGTCTCTTTACATTTGGGTGTAGTTGATAACAAGTGACATGAAATTTTAAAAGGCTCCTAATTACAAAGGATAGACCCTATACACAACAGCATCAGTTTTTCTGTTTTTGTTGCTGTTTATAAAACATTTATATAATTTGTTATATGATGCATGGTGTGTTTACATAATATAATTAATACACTGTTTACAGCTGTATTGCTGACACTGCAGTGTATGCCTATCGGCAGCTTTCCCTTTTTAATCAGTTCCGAACAAAAAATAAAGTGCTCTGAATTGAAATAATGACTGCTTAGCATCAAAGTATAACTTACTATTTTTCCAGTGTTCAGTTTGGTCAGACTCATAATGCTGTACATCACCTTTCCTGCCAATAAGTGCCACATCTGTCTCTATGCAAGTTCTCAAAATCAAATATTTTCTTTCACATCTTTCACTTGCTCGTTTCATGTTGTAACATGCAAAACTACTCTCCAGTGTTATGACTGGCCCATTTCCTAGAATGGCTGTTGGCGCTGATGTTTTCTTCACACAGGTCATGCGAGCATGCAACTTTTGTGTCAAACATCATGCAGGCTGTGCGACAGGTGAGCCAGGTCATTCAATTGACAGTGCTTTGCATTCCAGTCCTGCTAAACTCACTCATGAAAGGCATACTGGTCCTGGGCACCAGTAATACAATTTTTTTAAAGCCAATCCCAGTGTCACATTCAGCTTACCATGCTCATAAGGTGAGAAAGTTCCAGCATCAATGTTGATGTAGGGGTCAATCTTGATGGAAGTCACGCGAATGCCGCAGGAACGCAAGAGGGTTCCGATGCTGCTGGCAATGACGCCTTTTCCCACACCACTGATTACCCCCCCTGTCACTAGAATGTACTTCATCGTGTCACCTTGTTTGTCTATGCATGCACCTGGAGAACAGACAAGAACAAAATCAGTAGCTTCACAGGCCTGCATAAGATGCTAATGTTGTGCTGGCCCTTCAGGCTAATGAATAATTTATGATAATCCACTGGCCTGAAAGAGTTCATTACTGGCCAGAGATTCCACTCCACCCCCCACCCCTCTTTTGTTTTTTCTTTTCTTCTTCTTCTATTAATTTCACACAGTCTCAGTTCATAAGTTTTACTTTTAGCCAAGTTAAAATGGTGATGGCATTATACTGCAGGTAGTTCACTCCTCTGATGATCAAAAAGCTTGACAAATTCATATAAATCATTACAGAAGGCAAAACGATGACAAGCTGGTGACTTTGGTCTGACATGCCCAGATTTTTTTTTTTTTTACCCCTCTTGGGCAAACAGGTTACTGTATTTCCACCCTCTCTTCACATAAATTTCATTATTTGTAAATTCTGGCCAATGGAGGCACAAACAATGTCAAGAGCAGGACATGATGTCAACAACTTTCAAAGATGCCAAGGCCATATCTCGAAAGACAGTTAAGGAAACACAGAAAGTGGCTGCAGCAGCATCTATGACTACCCTACACCATATCCAGCCCCTACCATCTGCCTTCAGGATAAGACTCAGAGGAAGTGACTACTTTCACTAGTTTCAGGATGTGCACTGGCCACAACCATCTGAACCACCACCTCTTTACGTTTTAAACTGGTCAACCAGACTGGCAGTATGACAACAGAACATCTGCTGCAGGCATGCCCAAAGCACAGCAACCTCAGGAGTCAGTTCTGGCCAGTGGAGGTGACGAGGAAGCTTTTCAGCAGCGTCAACAACCTGCAATGCATGGCAGTCTTGGTGCAGACAACCATGGGGTGTCAGGGTTCTACTGTTGTTGTTTTTGTTGCTTTTTAAACACACACAGCACACATACATGCACGCACACACACACACACATGCATACATTCACTCACTCACTCACACAAACACATGCATATACACACACACACACGCACGTGAGATACAGTGCTTTAGAAAAGACTGTTATTATCATGGCATTAAATTATGATTACAATGACTGCAGCCAACATTGGTCCTTGTTCAGTGCCAATGAATCTTAAGCGGTGATCAGTCAGGTCACTAAACACAAAATTAATAGTGATCTGCCAGTGGCATAACTGCCACAACTATTACAAGTTTATAATTATTACAGTTATGTTTCAACCCCCAGCTCTGTCCTATTCACCTCTGGGCAGGCAACACCAGAGGGATTAACACCCAACAAACAAAAGCAGAAATGTGGGGCCTAGACTGTGTGAGCTGGTTTGGCCTAGCAGTAATGTGTTAGGCTGGTAAGCAGATGGACCTTGGTTCAAATCCACTTCAGCTCTCCTTTCTCTTCAAAAGTTGAGGTCTGTGGACACTGTCTTGTGACTTTGTTCCTCACAATTAATGAAACATTAAAATGGCTCTCATCACTGCCTATCTTAATGCAAGAGTCATTCTGGTAGTGACAGTGTAGAGACAGGTATATAATCTACCTCTCCCTCCACCTCTGTACACTGCCCCCCCCCCTTTTCTCCCCATCCCTAATATTAGTAATAAGCCTTATGGTTTCTGTGGACATTAATGACCATGTTTACTTACTGCCTAAACTGAATTTGCTCCCAGTCCCAAAGGCAAAGCAGCCCAGCCAAGCCTAAGTGATAAGCTTGTAGTGTACTAGTTTTCTGTAGACTTTGTACCTGTAGGAGTGTAGCTGAAGTAAAGAGGATGAAACAGGAGAAATGTGAGCCTGGGAATAGGGAGATTTCTGAACGAAATGCACTCCAAAAGCTCAGCTCTATACTTAGTATAGTTGTATTTAAAGTCTACACTGGAAGAAGTAACTAGAGTAACCGTAATCATTATTAAATTGTATTTTACATTAAATTTATAAGAGTTAAATAATTCAGTCATTAGCCAGTATGACATTGACAATCTGTCTGTGACACTGACAGAGATTCCCAACAACATTTCCGACTGGGCGTCAAATGGCAAATATCGGGACCAATCCTCATTATAACTGCACACCGCCATAAGAACTTTCTAAGTTCCGTTTCTAAATTTATATTCCACGTTCAAATTACGGCCGAATGGAATCACCCGCCAGTGTCCTCCTTGGGGTCGTTCCGATACCTAGTCTAACAATCTTTTTCTCTGTCAGTCGCATCTCTTTCACGCGCAACAAAACCTTCACTTATTTATCAAACTGACTGAATAATAAATAGATCTAGTAGTCTGTAAATGAAGAACTGACGACCCTCCCTTCAAACGAAGCTGTCATTCTACTGTCAAGGCAGCCGGGCACGTGTTCTGTTCGTCTTCAAACCAGTAAGACAAACCTGACCCGCATCGGACATCAAAGGTATCCACCATTTCCATGTACCCAGTATGTCTGTTTCTACATCGACGAGCTTAATGTTAATTAAACAGATTTTTCAACACAAAAGTTGTGTTTTACCGCTCACCGCTTTGTCTCGATTTCTTTCCTCCGCAGTGCCCCAAGATCGGTGGGGGTTATCTCCCGTAGGCTAAATATATCAATTCGGGGAGAGTGGGAAGTGTGCCGTCACTGTGAGAATGGCCAGTATGTGTCTACCACAGGCTTTGTTTTCTACATGCCCCACACCCCTCTTCCATTCACCATCACCCCAAAAAAGCGTGATGTCAGGTCATTGCGGACATTAGACTTGTAGCGGTATCTCAGGCCTCTGCTGAGGTGAAGCACCTGCCGAGACCCACTTTGTCAGGACAGATAGCCTGTTTCAGTGCAGGTTCCTGTATCGTCAGTTTATCGGTTGATTGCTGTGAGTGAGCCGGTTTGGCCTAACGGTAAGCAGAGGGACCTCGGTTCGAATCTGCTTCGGCTGTCCTTTCTCTTCAAAAATTGTGTCTGTGGACACTTCCTTGTGACTTTGTCCCTCACAATTCTGAAACATTAAAGTGGCTCTCATAGCTGCCCATCTTATTCTTAATTCAGAAGTTATTCTGGTGGTGACAGTGTCGTATCTAATTTCCCTTTCCCCACCTCCATACCCCCTTCTCCCGCTCCCTAGTAAGCCGTATGGTTTCTGTGGACGTTAAGCACCATGTTTGATTGCAGAGCTGACCAAAAAGGGTTAGCACACCCCTTTGTATTAGGTGACTAACAAAAACAAAACAACCAGAACAAAAAGCAGTATGTGGGGCTACGGTTTTCCAAACACCACCAACTGTTGCCACGTTTTTGGATGTTCAACTTCAAAGGAAAATTTATGATAAAATGAAATTTCTAATATACATAATATATAGAAAATAAATACAAATGAATGCGCTTACAATGATGCAGCATATTATATGCTGCATCATTGTAAGCGCATTCATTTGTATTTATTTTCAGATAACTTTGATTTTGATCAGCAGCAGCGTGCGTAAGAGCAGTTATGGTACACTACAAAATACTGATCTTTTCCCCAGATAACAAAGACATCTGGCTTTGCTGATTAATAATGGCTGTTGAAGAAACTGTCATACGAGTGCCAGTGACAATAGAAAGCTATACCTCTCTCTCTCTCTTCTCTCTACCCCATCCCCCACCACCCACAATGACACGGGCAGATGGCCTATTCATTAAAACATCTGTATTCTCTCTCTCTCTCTCTCTCTCTCTCTCTCTCTGCATTATATATAAAACAGAAATTCAAAGAAAAACAAGTTTCAAAATGGCCTGTATTTTTGGCATAACTGCCTTCCCGAAGGGTGTTTCTTGCATCTGACCAGTGACCACACACATACATACATTTACTAGCTATGCATTATCAGCCAGATATATAATGAATGGACACCGATCATTTTCTTCATGCTAAAGTCCTGAACAGATGGTCTTCAATAATTCTGACAGGGTACTTGACACCAGGGAGATTAATTCCTCATTGTAATTACTGTTCATTTTGAAAAGATGTATGCAGACACTTTCTAATCACACGTACAGAATTCTCTCTCTCTCTCTCTCTCTCTCTCTCTCTCTCTCTCTCTCTCTCTCTCTCTCTCTCTCTCTCTCACACACACACACACACACACACACACACACACACTCATATATATATATAGAACACACAATGTTGTCTTCTAGCTCTCACCCACTCACATACCACATAACAATTAACAGTCATTATTAAGAATTCAATTCACATTGAAGTTTATTCCCTGCTAACACTGAAGTAACAAGCAACAAGTTTTGCTTCAGAAATGACAATGTAAAACAATTCACTGTCAACACCAAACATAAAATAAAGAGACATTACCTTTCATTCATTTACGGTTAAAGTAGGAATAAGTTTGATGAACATTAATTTTGACTATATGTACACTGAAAGTGTACCAAATGACCATTTATGCAAGACTCCTGCATGTTCACTGGTTCACAAAGCAAACAGCAGAAGTCAGTTTTGTTGTTGTTGTTGTTTTGGGAGGGGGTCTGCTGTTTTTGTTGGTTGAACATTGTTTTGGTTTTTTTTTGTCTGTGTACTATCTAGTAATTTTTGAATTGACCAAGCTGAACCAACTATTAGTATTATCAACAACAACAAAAAAGAATGAACTTTTTTAGTTTTTCTTCTTCTTTTTTCTTTCTTTTTTTAAGTTAAAACCTTGTTTTATTTTATTTTTAAGGACATTAGAAAGAACCACATACTACACAGTATAGCAACTCTGTTTTAAAAAAAGTAACGGAGGTAGGTTGCACACAAAAAATTTATACAAATATTCCTGTTTTAAACAGAATGAAGCATAATATTTTTCCATTATCAAATAATTTTGTGGGCTCACTTTCAGTATTACTGTCTGTGCATAACCATACTCTCTGTTACTTTTAGCAGAATTCTCTGATCACTGTGTTATTGTTAACTGTTACACCTTTTTGTTCTGGTAATACTTCATTTGGATCTAACTGTAACAACTAACACTAACAGTGTAACTGTAAGCATTAAATCAACTGAAAATAGACATGTATAACATTAATGATAACAAAAGACTAATATTACTATTATTAGTAATATTTAAAGTATTAGTAATAACAAAAAAAAACACATAACTTACATAATTGCATATATATATAATACTTTATACACGAACATACATTGTGTTCATGAACAAAATTAGATCTACCTTGACAATGACATGGTTGTTTGTCAGACTTTTAAATTGCAGGTCTTACTTTCACTATCTGGTATATAATAAGTAAACAGCAATGCTAATTCATCTGAATTCTAATCTAACAGTGTAACAAAAACAACTGTAGTGAAAGCAAATTCTGAATCTGAGCCAGTAAAGAGTAATAAATTATGTTTCAACTGTCATTAGCAAAATGCTGTTCAGTAAAACAAAAGCTGGACAGAGAGTGTGTGTGTGAAAGAAAGACAGAGAAAATGACTAAAAGGTTGAACACTGAACATGTATTCACTAACACAGTAACAGTAACTTACTAACACTGCAGTTTGTACAAATTTCTCATGTTCCCAGTCAGTTCAATCAGGGCAGCAGTCTATTATATTCAGCAATTAGCTGTGACTTCTTCACAGCCTCCCACATGCGTGCTGCGAAATGAAACCAGTTTCTCTCAGACAAGGGTGATGGAGTCATCTGTGTTCTGGGCACAGAATACATCTGGTTCCTCAGAGATCGTAGCAGGAATGCAAAGCTGGGGAACCCACGGTACTCTGGCAGTGATGTTAGGATGGAGTCTGGCTCTGCTTTGTAGTACTCCATGGTGGGCAGAAGGAAAAGGTTGACGTCTGTGTCACAGCCTTCCTCCTTTGCTTTCATTGCTGAAATAACGTTGTCCTTGTGCATGTTCACTGCACCTTGGTAGTGTAACTTGGATGACCGAAAAATGCTGTTAAGTGTCAACTTCATGTCTGTGTAGGTTTCAGGTGTGAAGTCATCCTGGCTTGCTTTGTTCAGGACAAACACAACAGTGGGATAGAACTCTGCAATGTCATCCTGGTGGCTGTTGCCCTGTGACCCCTCGTGGCTGCTTGTGTGAGTCTGGGGACGGAGCATCTCTGCAGTGAGCAATGATCGCAGAAAGGTTAGGTCTGTAAACCAGTCTTGGGTGACGAGTATCACATGACACACAGTCATCAAAAATGACGCAATTTGAAGTGACTGCATCTCAACACAGTTTTCTGCGGAGGTGTATTCTTGTGGGTATTTCTTCTCTTGCCGAATCAAAGAGTCCATTAGTGAGGCACTGAGCACGGGTTGGGTGTCCAACAGGATGATTCTCTCTGGTGATGCAAACATGTCCACACCTACTGTTTGATTCAATGCATCTTCTCTCGTTTCCTTGACCTGCGGCTGAAAAACATAATTTCTGTATGGATCCTGAGCAGAGTTTCCAGCCAACAAAGACAGGATGGTTGACTTTCCTGACCCCTGCAGTCCGATAGCACCAACAACAAGATAATCAGTTTGATCCACAAGGTCATCAATTCCTGCATCGACCCATCGGAAATTTTCGTCAATGATCTTGATACTCTGCTTCATTTCCGGCGGAGCACTCAGTCGATTTTTGCCAGACTCAGCCGCCTGCTGTGATGTTGAGCCGTGGCGCTGCTGTTGGGGTGGATAGGGCGCATGGGGTACATGACTTGGCGGGTGGGCGTGACTAGAGTGCGAAAGGTTGGAATCTACAGGGGCCGTGACTGGGGTGGGACCGGGCGATACTGAAGTGCTGCGATTGTCATCTCGCGATCTCAAAACAACGATGGGTTTGTCGCCACCCGCACGGTGCTGCGTGGCTCCAGCGCCATGCTGACTGTCCGACTGGGCAGTCATCACGGCACTGGCAGAGTCGCCCTGGGCTAGTGGCTGGGAAGACCCTACCTCGTGTTCAGGTTGTTGCGAGGCAGCGGGTCGAGCAAGACCCAGTATGATCGGTGCCGGAGGCTTCGCCGTCGGTGTGGGCGATGGGTCGGTTTCCCGTACTCCACGGCTTCTTCTCGACCACCTAGAAGCTTCAGACATCCTACAGATCTATTGCCCACTGCAATAGACGCCTGATTAGTATTTTATATAACGGAGAAGTAAGACTTCTG
>OY757544.1:7617717-7624374 GCA_963584105.1 Alviniconcha strummeri
TGTGTGTGTGTGTGTGTGTGTGTGTGTGTGTGTGTGTGTGTGTGTGTGTGTGTGTGTGTGTGTGTGTGTGTGTGTGTGTGTGTGTGTGTGTGTGTGTGTGTGTGTGTGTGTGTGTATGCGCGCGCGCGCGCGCGTGTGCACGCGACTTTGTGTGCGTGTGTTTTAGCCATTTTTTTTTTTTAATGATGATGTTTGTTAATTTGTTTATGTTTTGTACGCTTGTGTACTATTTATTTGTATAATTATGGGTATTTGTGCATTGTATGTTTTTCTTTAAGTTGTAAAGCGCTTTGAGTTTCCGAAAGCGCTCTATAAGTTCCCTATTATTATTATTTACTTGCATGCAGATGAGTTACCATAGGTGACTCGGGTATTTAGTGTTGTTGTGTTCCTGTGACATCTCAGTTTCGAGCGCTGAGGCCTATACTCCCTTGTTATTGATCCTCCCGGTCCATTAAGTTTATTTTTCCGATGCCTTTTCCGGTTCAAACGTAAGGTGACACTATGTGGCATGAATAATGTATTAGACCTTTATTTGTGATTTCAGTGTTAGGCATTTTGGGGCTGGGCACCCAGTATTAACAATGAAAGTCTCACCGCTTCGGCAAACTGAACAATAACAAATAACTCTTTTTAAACTGGGGATTGTCATAAGCATTATCATCACTTGGCACTGTTCATTTTTCAAGCAGGGCCTGTTGTTACAGTTAAATGAAGGACTCAAATCACCAAACTAGTAGGCAGATCAGTATTATTAATTATGCTTAATTTGTAGGCCATTCTGATTCGTCCCGTGGTGACACTGTGCGGTTGACGGGACGTTGAAATCCAAGAAAATAATAACTAACTCCATTCTGATTGGTCCGCTTTAGCCATGCCGGTCACGTGGCGACCAGAAGTGTTGATGAACCCAGGGGGCGCCACCTTTGCTGCTCTATTCTTTGGCTCCGCCCTCAAACACCTCTGGTTATACCAAGCACGTGCAGCGCGAGCCAAGCTCTTCACCCTCGTGGGTCACGTGGCTGAACTACACGTGTACCCAATCAAGGCGTGTGGAGGTACGGAATTACAGTCTGCAACAGCTACCGTCACAGGGTTATCTGCAGATGGCTACAGCGACAGGTTAGTTGGTTGGTAACTGCATTTTAAAACCCTGTCATAAAACGACAGGTGAGGGTGATATCAATCCGTAATAACTGTCGAAGGCCTTAACAAAAGTGACTGGAAAAAATATGGAGGCATGTAAGAGGAATAGACGTAGTACTGACTCGGTCGTATCTAGTAGTATTCGTAGCAGTGTATTAACAATACAGTGGAACGAACCCCTCGTTTAAGACAATCTAGACATCAAGTAAAAATGATCTTATAATACCTTGGCCAGGGATGCATTTGCACCTCTAAGAACGAAAGACGTTTTTCATGAAAATCGGTGTTAAAACTGAGAAGGATGGACTCTCATCGGGGGGTCCATGTTGCGCTCTAGAATTTAGTAGTCGCATAGTAGGCTAGTAGTTGTAATATCGGCGTTGCCGCAGTGTAGTTTTTTGCCTTTTCTCTCTCTTCTAAAATGAAGTCTTTTTTTCTGCAGATGTATAGATACGGCGGGTGCATAATGACTACCCCATCCTTCGGTGTCACTCCCACCCGAAGGGTACTTTCTTGCCCCTTTCCGGCTAATCCATCCTAATCTTTCTTTCCGTTTTTTTTTGTGCTCTCTCTCTCTCTCTCTCTCTCTCTCTCTCTCTCTCTCTCTCTCTCTCTCTCTCTCTCTCTCTCTCTCTCTCTCTCTCTCTCTCTCGCTCTCTCTCTCTGTGGGTGTGGGTGTAAATGCGTGCATGTGCGATTGTGTACGGCGTTTGTGTTCCAAGGCGCTGGATGGTCCAGTCAGAGGCAGGGCAAGGCCTGACAATGCAGAAGGATCCTCGCCTCACCCTCGTGACCAGTACTGTTGAAGGCGATTGGCTGGTTGTCTCTGCACCGGATATGACGCCACTGCGCCTGCCCAAAAGCCCTGATCCAGACAAATATCAGCACGTCACTGTCACGTATGTCAGTGTGTGAGTGCGTGCGTGTGTGTGTGAGTAGGGGGGGGGAGGGGGGTACAGCGGTACAGCTCTATATTCCAGCCACATATTGATTCATTTCGGAATATTTGGATCGTCTTGCCTGTGTTGCAGCTGCCGTAAGAGTAGTGCTACCTGGAGTCGTTGCCAGCATAAAAATGTAGCGATCGATTTTCAGTGTTACGGATCTGTCTGAAATGCAGTACTGGGGAACCACTTTACCGGCAGCTGGAAAACTTCCTCTATACTTTTTTTAATTTTCAACTGCCGAGTGGTCTTTCACGTTCTCGACCAGAGGTGCCGTACGGGTCCACTATACTATAATGCTTTCGCCGTTCTCAGTGCCCGAAAGACTAGACAGTCCCGTTTTCTAAGTCAGATTGCTAAAAGGCAGAATACTGGGATGCATACGCCAGCTGAAGTATACTTACAACATAGCTGCAGCATTTAAAATCTAACAATTAACAGTCATAAAAATGGTGAGAATAAATGTTAACGGGAGTGCATACACAACTGATTCAATTACACAACGAACATCAAATCAACAATAAATTATTATTTTTTAAAGGTTACTCTGTCTGTCTGTCTGTCTGTCTGTCTGTCTGTCTGTCTGTCTGTCTGTCTGTCTCTCTCTCTCTCTCTCTCTCTCTCTCTCTCTCTCTCTCTCTCTCTCTCTCTCTCTCTCACACACACACACACACACACACACACACACGCGCGCGATGACACGCGCGCGCAAGCGCGCACACACACACACACACTGACACACACACGACACGTGCACATATACACACACACGCGCGCGCGTGCGCACTACACACTGAACTGCGTCTACAAAAGTGTTTGGCCTGGTGTACGCCTAAGACTCGGAACTCCGGAAGTTGAAAGGAAAGCTTGCTCACGTCTTCCGACGAATGAAGTAATGGTCGAGGGAAGAGGCTGTGGGTAGCCGTTGGCTAGCTGTGACACATGACTGTGTTTTTGTATCTAGTTCCGCTAATCGTCACGGCATAACCTTAATTCTGTTAATAACTGCAATACCAGATCAATGGGTTATTCGAATAGAATGAAAACCTCGTTATTGACTGAAGTAAAAAAAAAAAAAAAAAAAAATCGAATAAAAAAAAACGGCATTTAAGTCTTTCTACCAGTTGGACAAAAATATGTTTATAGAAGGTTATAGTTCCGCACAGACGAAACCATAGCCCTAGAGTCAAAGTTTTTACTCACAGTGTATCTTCCAACACTTTTTCTGACAGAGTGAATGACTGCGAGATCCTGGCATTGGACTGCGGGACAGAAGCTAATGACTGGATGAGTCGCTTTCTCGGTAAACCCGTTCGTCTTGTCCACTCGCGACCTGCCATTGGATCACGTGACGCCTATGATACACCAATGAAATGGGAAAACGAAGCCAGAAAGGGAGATAAGGTAATAATACTTAGTTAGTTGGTGCTTTGAATAAGGTAAGATAATGGTAATTTCTAAAGCGCGTTATTTCACCGCCATAGTTGAGCACACGGCACTTTACAAAATCATGTACAAAAACAAAAACCTAAAAAAAAACAAAAAAAACGTCACATCACACACACACACACACACACACACACACACACACACACACACACACACACCCAGGATTTGGGGAAAAGGAGGGGGATTCGACAGGCATACATTCTCTAAAAATAAAAATAAAATATTACATTAATAGAAGAAGAAGAAAAGAAAAAGAAAAGAAAAAAAAGAAAAAGAAAAAAGAGAAAGAAAAAAAAAACAGTTATCGCTCTACGTACTCTTGACATCAGAATTCACTCATAATAAATTTCAAAAAGTGTGCTAAATTTACCAATAATCGTTTCTTTTTACTGCAAAAAAGACTGAAATCTATTAACATTTGCATTTTTACAATAAAATGGTGAAAGATTTTTTTCTGGATTCAGCAAGAAAAGGACAACTAAAAACATATTGAAATTCGTCACCAATGTCAGCAGATGAACACTTAGTACATAATCTGTCTTCGTAAGGCAAGTTCATTACTCTTCCCCTTTGAATTGGGAGTCTATGGTTTAGTGTTCTAAAATGTATAAATGTGTATGCTAAGTTAAGCGGTAAAATTTGCAATTAATCTTCAGGTGCAAACACGTTTTTAAACATTCGATAATTGTAATAGATTTCTTTTGATTCAATTTCTGAGGACCACTGTTGGATATACTGATCTCGTAAACTCGTGTAACCTTAGACTTAAACCACTGGTTAGAGTAATTCAAGTCAAACTGATGTGTCCACATACCACTTAGGCCAATCCTGTTAAGGACCGTCTCAACAGTGGACAAAAAATGGCGATTTATATTTTCCCTCCCTGTACATTTCATAAAGGAATTTGTACATAATATTTGAAAACTTAAACTTGTAATTTATATTTACCAGTTTAAACCAAAAAATTTGCATCCTACACTTTGCCTGGACCTCAAGCGGAAACTGTCCAAGTTCACCATAAACCATACAACTTGGGGTAGATTTGCTCAATTTCAAGATTATCTTATAAAAGCGTAGCTGTAGTTTTGATGCAAGGTTTGTCATCATAGGACACCATACCTCACAACCGTACAACAAAATGGGGACTACCAATCTATCAAACAACTCAATTTGGATATCCAAAGGCAACATCAACTTTCTACATTTTTTAAGAAGACCAAACATAGCCCTGGATGCTTTATCATACAAAAAAAATTGAGCTACGTTAAATTTGTTATTATAATTAAAACATACTCCTAAATACTGAAACTCAAAGACTACCTCCAGACTTTGTCCCTTGTACTTAACTGTAGGCATTTTTCGAATCTTTCCTCTTGAAAAGACGACTACTTTGGTTTTATCAACATTAACCCGCAAACTCCACTTATCGCAATAATCAGATAAAGCATCCAAAGCCTGCTGTAATCCTTCTGCAGATTCAGAGCATATAGTAGTATCATCTGCATACAACAGCATAAACATTTTTAGCATCAGTGATTCATCTTCCCTTTCCCAGCCTAATCCCCTGGCCTCACGCCCTAAACTAGGTAATCCTTCAGATCTCTCGGCCATATACTCTTGCAGGTCATTTAGATAGATGGCAAAAAGTACAGGTGACAAATTTCCCCCCTGGCGAACGCCTGAATAACAATAAAAATAGTCTGAACAAACATTTCCTGTTTTCACACAACATTTCGCCTTTCGGTACATATCCTTTATAACGGTCAATATACGGCCGTCAACACCAGAGTCCAGAAGTTTTTGCCACAAAAACGCTCTTTCCAACACGATCGAATGCTTTTTCATAATCAATAAACAGGCAATACAGACGCTTTTTCTTTGCCAAAAAGAAGTCAATAATACAACGAAGTGTAAACACATGATCCACTGTTGAATGCCCTGCTCGGAATCCAGCTTGTTCAGGACCAATGGTGGTATTTTCATCAAAATACTCTACTAATCTATTGTTTATAACACTTGTAAATAATTTGCCAAAACAGCTGAGAATAGTTATACCTCTATAATTGTTTGGATCATCGCAACTACCTTTTTGCTTATATATGGGCTTTATCATGCCAATCGACCATTCATTTGGAGTCTTACCAGAAAAGAGAATCAAATTAAATAGCTTCGTATATATCTCTGTCATTTTTCCTGTAGACGCTTTAAGGAACTCATTTATAATTTGATCATGACCACAAGCTTTATTTGATTTCAGATTTTGTAATGCTTTCAGTATTTCCCATTCTTCGAAGGCTTTATTTAAATCTTCATTGTTATTATCATAATGATCAGCATCTTGGTCTTCTCTTTCATCTCTAGTTGTATCATTGAACAGACTCTTAAAGTGTTCTAAAAACATCTCGGAAGAAATGCGTTTTGACGCGTCTTGTTTTTCAGAATTGGTACCATTAATAATTTTCCAGTAAGTCTTTGGGTCACTGCTTTTCAATACTCGATTTTTTTTTAAACTAAGTCTGAATGATATTTCCGAAACTGTTTGTTTACTTCTTTTTTATATTCACGACTAGTTTGTGCTCGAATTTCAGTGGTGTGTGCATTTTTTAAGCGCATATGTTGATTCTTTGCTCTAAAAAAGGCTTTTCTTTTCTTTTCACATTCTGCCGTGAACCAGACACACTGTTTTGTTTTCCTCTTATGCTTGTTTTTTCGTCTGGTATTGTCTCTAAACAGACCTGTGCTTAATCCACTATTTTTCATAACCTCAGTGATTTTTAAAACAATGTGGTTAATAGTATCCAAAGACGTAACCTCTGGCGAAAGAAGTTCTTCATCCAATACTATGTTAATTTCATTAATTACTGCATCATCTAATGCAAAAATATACTCATCTTCCCTTGTTTTACACCATACTGGTTTTCCTGTTATAAACTGTAAGTTTCTTTCATCAGCGTCCTCAAGACAATCATCATCATCACTTTCAAAGTGTCCATGTTCTGTCTCCTGTGCTTCAATAAGATTAAGTTTTAAAACTATCGGACAATGGACATCTGAGTACAATTCACAAAAATCAAGCACAGCAAAATCGCTTATCAATGGAAACAAATCCGACGACACC
>OY757544.1:7624574-7639347 GCA_963584105.1 Alviniconcha strummeri
TCCCCCACCTCCCCCTTCGCCTTTGACGAGGTGACTTCGTTACCCGTTGCCATTGGAATACATGTTGCTTCACAACAGTGTCTACCCCCCCCGCCCCCCCCCCCCTCCCCCCCCCCCCCATTGGAATACATGTTGCTTCACAACAGTGTCTACCCCCCCCCCCCCCCTCCCTTTTCCCCACCTCCGGCTCGCCTTTGACGAGGTGACTTCATTACCCGCTGCCATTTGAATGTATGTTGCTTCACAACAGGTGTGCAGTGTCTGCACCCCCCCCCCCCCCCCACCCCAACGAGGTGACTTTTTATTACTCGCTGCCATTAAACAGACGTTGCTTCAAGAATGTGCCCCCCCCCCCCCCCCCCCCCCCAACAGCCCATGACGAGGTGACTTCATTACTCACTGCCACTTGAATAGACGTTGTTTCAAATTGTTTGCCCCCACCCTCCCGAGGTGACTGACGAGGAAGTGTTCGTGGGCTGTTACGTGTGTGCATGCGTGCGCACGCGTGTGTGCAACACAGTGTGTGTGTGCAAGGGAGAGAAAGGAGAGAGGGGGTGGAAAAGGGTTTGTACACCTTTGTAAAGTGTCGTGTAACATTTTTCGCGTTTGAAACGGGGGATCACTCATCTCGTTGCCCCTTTCTTCAGGATGACTGGGAGGAGGTTCGTATCGGGACTACTGCCAAGTTCCACTACGTACAGCCGTGTGTCAGGTAAGACAAACCGACACTATCACTATCACAACAAACCCATTCAGGCATCACTGAACAACTGACGTTGAGATTCGGTGCAGTATAGCGACAAATGACTTTATGCGGCCTCCACAAAGACAGAATGTGTCGACTTTTTTCAGTGCTGGCAGCAGCAACGGAATTGTCCAGATAGGATACCGTCGACTGTCAGTGCTTGAGAAACGCTGTGCTTGTCTTTAGTTTTGAGCCAGCTTCTCTTTTGAGTTCCATCAGTTCCCCATGCGAGCTAGGCAGCGTTTCTTACTGCAAACGAAATACCATTTCCTATAATTATCTATATATCCTGAAGATTGTTACTTACTGAAGTATTATTGAGGATAGTTTCTCAATGTATACACTGAAAACGCACCATATTGCATCGTCTGATAAATAAATAAAATCTCTGGCCTTTACGCTGGCGAGTTCTTTTTTTGTAGGAAGGTACAAGGAAGTAGCCTACCTGGTGCGCATAAAGTTTTAAAAAATGCGTCAGGCAGGTGGGGCCTGGACTTCTTGAACTGGTCTTCTATAGGAGAAGTGGCAAGCTTTGATTTCAACCCTCTATACACACAGATGCATTCCACAGGCTGAGAGGATTGTGTGTGCTGAAGTGTTTTATTACCCCGCCTCATGGCCAGCCACATGCTAGCTTCGGAGAATTTGGTTCCATTTCTCGAGGATGGAGGGTGCTATTCTGGAGGATTTCTCACTGAAGATGCAGCTAATACTCTTGTTACTTCCTATATCCTCTCACGGCTCGACTACTGCAACTGTCTCCTCATGGGTACACCTAAATCTGTCATTCAACCTCTCCAGGTTCTCTTGGCACCCCACCACCACCACTCAACACCTCTCCTGGAAAAACTGCACTTGCTTCCCATTTCAGAACATATTAAATATAAAGTCGCTTGTATGTGTTTCAATGCTATGAATGGTTCTGACCCTGCTTACCTTCCTGAACTGCTCAATGTCTACACTCCGTCTCGTAGCCTACGCTCTGCTTCTGACACTCACATGCTGAAAATCCAGCAATACAAACGCAAGAGTCATGGCTTTCGTGCTTTCTCTGGACCCCACATTTGGAATTCACTCCCACAAGACCTTAGACACTGCTCAACCCTGTCATCTTTTAAAGCCAAACTGAAAACCTCCTCTTCTCACAGTATTTTCACCCCAACTAATGTCACCACCCAGTTTCTGCTACAGTCATTGTGTGCCTGTATGTGTGTGCCCGCGCGCGCATGTGTGTTTCCATATAATACCTTATGTAAAATGTTTTGGTAGGTGCTCTACATGTGTACAGAATATTGTATTTAGGTTAATATGTATCATGTGAGCGCTCAGGGCATTGTTGAGTGCATGATAAATTTACATTATTATTATTCAAGGAGCTTATTAAGGCTGAAGCGAGCCCCCACATAACTATGCGGTACATAACGACAGTATTAATGTTGCCTTGGTATCAAGTTCTTGCTGGTGTCAGTCAATGTGCTGTACGTTACACAACGGCCCAAACGTGCCAAGGTGGAGATGGACGCAAACTGCTAAACATTCTAGAAAACACTCATATCAACTTTTTGTCAGTTCTTCTGGTGGACTGCTCTGTTCTGCAAGCATCTTTTATTCTGTACAAGTACGGAAAAAGAACAGTTTTTTCTTCTTCTTGAGGTCAAGATTGACCAGGTCTGTTTTTCTATTGTCCTCGACCACCCGAGAAAAGAAGTTACGCAGACGCCAACGTGATTATGCATGTTAATATATGCAAAGCGCACGCATTGTGCAGTCGTCAGTGTGTGTGTGTGTGTGTGTGTGTGTGTGTGTGAATGTGTGTGCATGCACGTGTATGTGTGAGGGAGAGACAGACAGACAGAGAAACACACAGAAATAATGTTTGTTTTGTTTTGACGTATTGATTTCAATTAGTGTGACATCAATGTCTCAATAACATCACGATGTAATGCATTGCTGTGACATCACACAGGTGTGTGATCACAACCATCAACCCGCAGACGGCACAGCGCAGTGCTACCAACCAGCCCTTGTCTATGCTGAGAACGTGAGTCACTTGTTGAATTACTTCCTGTAGTTTCACAGCCTGTTCTCCCATCCCATACAGTTTTGTAGGTTCATCACTTTGGTAAGCAGTTAGCTTGTTAGTTATGTGCACGACCCAACAAGCTGTAAGGCATGCAATCAGAATGGTTCTGAGCTATACAAACATGTAAAAACAGATAATGAAAGTAAGGAGCACTAAAAATGACCAGGGCCAGACCTGTTGATTGAAAAAAGGATGGGTGGGGTGGGGTTCTGAAGATGCAGGGGTAAAATTCTAGCATTTGTGCAATACATTGGTGACCTCTGCTTTTTGTTAAAATTGTTAATGCACCCATTTTTTACATATACGTAAAACACTGTAGCAGTTTTTTTACATGTATTTATATATATGAAAAACATCATTGCTTTGATCTCTGTAATAAAAAGTGGTAACCCTATCTACAGCTATACCAGCATCACTTCCAAGTTACACACACATGCATACAGGGAGAGAGAGAGACAGAAACCACCTGTTACACTTGAAAACCTTGTTACTTTGTGTGCATTTGTGTGTGTTACAGGTACCGGAAGAAAACTCCGTATGGTTCAGCCCCAGTGTTTGGAGCCTACATTGCTATTGACTGCAATGGGCCTATCAATGTGGGGGACCCTGTCTATGCCATAAGACGGCAGTCATCTACTCTGTGATAAAGTGTATTAATTATATAACTTTGGCAGGCATCAGCACTATGACACAGTATACCCAGTAATCTGTTAAATGTCAGTTGTGGAAGGGTGTTTCCCACAACAAATGGCCATGTAGAAGTAGCATGGGACTGTTTCACAACACATACGTACACACACACACATACATGTGTACAAAAAAAAAGAAGAGGGTTAGAACACACACACACTTTAAAAACTGAAGGTTTTTTCCTCAACGTTTAAATGTTGGTTCATTAAATAGGACATATTTGCAGTAAATATTGTACTCTCACAACATACTTTATAAAGGCCATATACTTGTAACATTTATCAGTTGTGTTATAAACAACTGTTCCATTAAGTAGATGGCATAAGTCTGGGATATGTAGTCAATGTGGTTAAACAGTGTAACACCATGCAACTTTCATTGAAAATTTGCTTCCTCTAATCCAAAGAAAATAAAGGACAATAAACACTCAATTGTGTTAGTTAAATAACTCTCTCTCTCTCTCTCTCTCTCTCTCTCTCTCTCTCTCTCTCTCTCTCTCTCTCATGTGCACACACACACACACACAAACACATCTACACACTGAAGTACATTATCAAGGTACAAACATTTGCACAAGCAACCCCCTCAAAAAAAAGAAGAAAACCAATGGTAAGACAGGGGGAAAAAATCTAATAAGCCAGTAAAACATTAGGACTTAAGACGAAGTAAAATAGTATCAGTCCTCTCTTTGTCAGGACGGATCATAACATCACCTTAAATTGAGTCAGGTCACAAAAATCATACCCCCCCCCCCCCGCCCCCCCCAATGCACCATGTACAATTCTTCGGACGGCTTCTTTAAACAAGAATGGAAAATGCTCAATGCTCAGTCAACATGAATTCACAGAGCAAAACCATACTTGTAAGCAAAGTATAAAAATAACACAGGTTTTAACTGCAAAATGTGTCTGCACTGTCTTGGTTTAGCTGTTGGCCTTATGCTCTGGGGTGAGCTTTCTATTATCCTGGATGGGCACGCAGCATCTTCAAGCACAGTGTTGCTAGCACAAGCATTTCTAATCTCCTACTCTGAGTCATCCGCTCTACACAACCAGATACATCAGGCACTTTTAAGCATCCCTCAGATCTATAGATATACATTACAACACAAATTTGGTGTGGTATACATGCACAATATTCACAGCTTACAAGCACTTTGTAACACATCACCACTTGGCTGCAACATACAGTCTCTTTCCACACCACTGTCACTGAGAGTCAGACTTCCCAGCCACTGATTTGTAAAATGAACAAAGTCTGGAGATCCTGAGCCTGCAGATCTGGGAAAGAAATGCCACATTTCACAACTTGCTGTTGCCAATATCATTATCTCCTTCGTTCAAACTCCCGATGGATCCACTCAGAGTCCTGGTAGTAGCGTGGGTCTCCCAGCTTCAGTGCTGTTCGCTTGTAGAAGTAGTAGTGTAACACAGCACCTGAGCAGGACAAAAAAGATGCTGCTGTCATATCCCACAATCAAATATTCCAATGCAGTTTAAACAGTGAACACAAGAAAAGACCGTAACCAACAGAAAGCTTGCTTTGACACACACACAAGCCAACCTCATGCTTTTAAAAGTATTGCTCCCTTTCAGCTTGAGAATCAGGGATCCTTTGGAGGCTTTGCTGTCATTACCAGCAGCACAAAATGAAGACAAAGCCTAATCTCTTCAACAGTAGAAGTTGCATCTAGTTCAGCATTATCATCAACTCTGGAAGCAGGATGGAATACACAGACTGTGTCATGTTTACACTTTCTCAACAGAGGAAGCTGAATATATATGACACAGAATAGTGTATTATTTTCCCCATTATCCTTAAAACTATGTAAAAGTCAGATGAAATATGTGCAACTGTGTTATATTCCAGTCTCCTCACCTGCAGTGTACTATCTGAGTAATATCCTCAGCAAAGAATGAATGAAATATAGTAAATTGTGTCATAATTCCAGTTTCACCAACAACAGAAGTGGGATATGAATGAATGTTAATTTATCATGCACATACAAAAAAATCTTACAACAAAAGAATCTGGGTCCAGATCTCATGAACAATCTGTGTTTTAGTCAGTTTGCCATTCAAGCTTTGTGTGTGTGTGTGTGTGTGTGTGTGTGTGTGTGTGTGTGTGTGTGTGTGTGTGTGTGTGTGTGTGTGTGTGTGTGTGCGTGTGTAAAATGAGTAAGTTTGAAAATCTTGTTTTTCAGTAGAAACAATTCAAGGACTTACATGTGCGTTGTATAATGAAGAGGGCCTGGAAGCCTTTGTTATCCCACATAAACAAATCTGTGTCATTCCATCGCCGTTCCTGAAAACATATGAACATCTAGAGAAGTGAGGGGAGGAGGAAGGGGAATGAGAGACAGAGGAAAAGAGAAGATGAAAGACAGAGAATAGGAGAACTAGACTGAATTTTTTTTAAACTTGTGCTACCTCCATTGACATTTCAGCAACACAATACAGTAATGGTGCCTAGTACACTCACTCAGGCTTTCATGCCAATCTTACTACTTAAAAAGGTAAGACACAAGAAAATATTTGGGGTCAAAATTCATATCATCAGTTTAGAATAATAATAATATGGTCATTTCTATGGCGTCACTTCTCACCAACAAGGGTGAGCACACATCAACAAAAATGTATACATTAAACCTCAAAAATAATAATGATATAGTCATAATATCGTATAAGTTCCCTGCACATGCACACATGGTTGAACAGGAGGAATGTAACGAGGAGTTGGGGGTGAGACAAGTAAGAAGACACAACTGGAAATCACTTGTTGTGGTATTGTTTTTATATATATATATAAAGTATGAAGGCACAATTTGAAATCACTTGTTGTGGTATTGTCTATAATTATATATACTAAAATTAAAAAATGCACACATACTGAAGATTCTCTGTAAATGTAATTATACTATAACAGTATAAGTATTCTGGGTTAACACAGCCTTGAGTGCAGCTGTAAACAAAGGGAATTAGTGCCCCTCCAGTGAAACAGACAAATCCCATCTCTCCAGTCAGTCTTTCATCAGCAGTCAGCATCCCAGCCACAAGCAATAACTGAGTAGAAATAATAGGAAAAAATAAATGGTTCAATTACTTCTTTCCCCCTTTGTTGTTGTTGTTGTTGTTGTCCTTACAGTCAGAAGTTGAAAAAGAAGAAGACTTTTGCAGAATATGTTTAGGGTTAAGATGTACCCTTGAACAAGACCTGGCTAGAGATACTTCTTGATTCTTGGTAAAACCAAAAGTGATCAGACATGGGAGATGAGGGTTATTGGGAGGAGGGCTGGGGGGGGGGGGGGGGGTAAATGGTATTTCTGGGCTTGTAGTTGGTGACTACTGTTTTACATGGGATTTATTTTTACCAACAGACAGCCCTTGTCATAAGCAATTACTCTGTTATGCTCACAGAAATGAAAACCCAAGCATTTTTGCATGTAGTAATCTGCCTCATGCTAAGAATGACGCTAAGTATTGTTATTCAGAGTGCAAATAAGAAACTCCCTTCAACTCCCTGGTTTGAGCTATACTGTTCTTGTTCATCTTGTGATAATGTGCATGTCTGTTTGCCATCCCGAAAACACACGTTTGTAGACACAGTTGAATATTTTCATCTGCCAATGCACAAAAATAGTTATCTTCAGTGAAGCCCTACTACTGCATAGCCGTGCTCTCTTTCAAAAGCATACTGACTTACGTTGCAAGGCACACACCAAGGCACCAAGCCATAAACATGTACACACACACACACACCACACAGAGCAGAATCACAGGAAAAGGGACAGAATCCATGCTGATGAGCTTGTAGCATCAGTGTTCAGTTCAGTTCAAGATGGTATCTATGCACTCAGAAAAGCCCATATGCACTCCACCCTCTCTGAAGTTTCTCCAACCATGCCGTTCTAATGTTCATCTGTAGAATGCTCACACAAATAAAACACAACCATCACACTCCAGTGGCTGTGGCCTGGTCCAGAGAGGAACCATGTGATGGGTCAGCGTGTGGTCACTTACAGCTGCAAACCGAGTCACAGTGCACAGTGTTTCCTTCAAGTTTAATTATTCCTAGTTGCACAGCAGCCTGTCACAGCATGGATTATCTCCCTTGTCCTGTGCCGCTCTCCTCCCCACTTCCCCCTATACACACACACCAGTACTGCTTTCACCTGAGAACAATACAGCACAAACACCACTTAAATTCTGCTCACCATGAACCACTTTCCATCCTAACACATGATGTTGTAGCACTACAGTCACCAAAACCAATACCTACCCACAATAATAATAACAACAAAAACAGTGGTAAACTTATGCAAAACCACTCAGACCTATACTCTCAGAACCCTTTCACCTTACAAAATCACACAGAAAGGTCTGTGAATTCACCTACTTCAATCGCAACATGAAATTTCTGGAGAAAAAGAAAAGTCTCCTGATGACTTCATGCTCAAAGCAACACAAGTAGTACAACATACACTTAGCTAAATTTGTACTTAGAACACTGTGAATTCAGCATCAGGGACCTGAACCTGATTCTGACAAAAAGGGGCAGTGAAAAAGGCACATGACACATATAAATAGTTTTTAAAAACAAAATGCATATATAATGTGCAGGGAAAAAATCATGGTCAGTGCCCAGTGATACTATTCAATATGTTGACAGAAAGAATGTTAGGATGAAAAAAGGCTAAAACAATAAACAGACTTATTTCAACCAAATAGCACCAATAATCAGGCAGCTATCCACACGAGGAACCTAAAAAAAATCTATATTTCCTTTAATCCCAAAAGGCAATGTCCTGCAAAAGAGGAATCTAATTTATAAACGAAGTAGGAAACTAGATAAAAACATACTAACTTAGCAAACTAGTACTTAACTAGCTAAGTGATCATATATTGGTCAAATGTTAACAGATGTAAACCACATTATATAACTCTCTCAGTGTCTCTCAGATGCAGTCTGTGTCTTCCCATGACCAGTCACCAGTGCAAATGGTGGCAACCTATGACAGAGAAAGGGAGGGAAAAAAGGATTATAAGTACATACACATAACTGAATGAACAACACAGGGTACTGACCATAGTCCAGACATGAAGGCCCAGGCACAAAGAGAAGTAGATGAAAGTGATACTGATGGGGACCTTGAATTTGCTGACCAGAATGCTGACCAGCCCAGCCTGGAAGATGAAGGTGTTGAAGAACAGAAGGAAGATGATGATGACAGAAAACACAATGCAGATGTCTTGAATCCTGCAACCAACACCAAGTCACATTTGTGAAAGAATGACACAAATTGCCAGGTACACACAACAGTTGAGCAATTTGCCACACAAGGCTAAATCTACCAGCAAGATCAACTAGCCACTAATATTATGATTACCTTATTAATATTAGACTCATGGTAACTTATACAGCATATTCACCATGAGTACTTTCATGACATGTCATTTCTATTCTGCACAAGAAAAACAGTCTGTCCATCACCATCTTACTATTTCAGCTGTACACTGTATGTGTAAAACTAAACATGTAAAAGATACACTAAGGACAGATTATTAATTGGTTTTTAATGCCCATGACACGACAGGATATTCCCAAGACAGCATAACTTTTATTGTTATTGCTGTTTCAAGACTACATTCATCTTGATTAAGTTAATTGAGATGATGTTACTAGTTAGTATATTACTTAAAAATGCCCAACACTACAAAGTTCTAGCAACACATAACATTATTACCAAGAGTAAATTACTTCTTGGATTTTAAAATACCATCAACAAAGTAAAATAGATCTTTAAAAGTGTACAATGTGTACTAGAATCTACATACACTGATACAGAAATGCATCAAAGATTGTTTAATAAATGAACTAAAGTAATAAAGTAAGTTTGGGGATGAAAACTAAAAGTAACTGGAAAACATCCAATTCTGTGCTAAAGGGCAAATACTTAACAATAACAACAGTGTATTATATTCCTTTTTTTAACTCTTGCAGAACTACATATCAAATTTTAAAGTTGCCTGGACAAAAAATAGTATACTCACACATATAACACCAGCAGAATGACATTCTGGAAGCGCAACATTTCTGTAAAAGTGTTCATGAAGATGTCTACCAGCAGCAACAGGTACTGCAGGTACAGGATTGGTCGGTACCGCCCCACCAACATCTTGGAGTCTCAGTTGAAAGTCCTCACCACATCAAACAACTGAAGCTAAGTAAGCCATGGAAGTTGTACATGAACAAACTGCTCAACCATCTTGGTACATGATCATGTTCACCCAAAATTCTGCAACAAAGTCAGAGACTGAAATCAACAATTAAATCCGGCACACACACACACACACACACACACACACACACACACACACACACACACACACACACACACACACACAAAACCAAGAAAACAGAAAAAGAAGCTGTTTGCATAACAATAACTGAATACTTGTAAATATAACCCCTGCAGCTTACTATAATGGTTGGAACATAACCAACTGTGTGACTGTGATATGGTCCAACATCTCCCGGATCTTTGCACGCTTTTTAAAACAGCTTGCAAAAATTAAAGCATCAATTTACAGAAGTGTCATAGTGCCTCGTGGACTGCCACTTCTGGCAGAGCATAACTTTTATATTCAGTGACTCCCAAAACATTAGGAATTGTCTACTTTTAGGCGCTGTGAGTGTTAAGGTGATAAGGACAAGTGAGAAGGCAAAACGCACAGCGAGCCGAACCTTTTAAAATACGGAATATTTCACCATACTTGCCGGAACTACAAACTACGCTCTTTGTGGTAATCATACCAACATCATCAAACAAGGTAACAATAATAAACCTGGCAGGCATCACATACCTCTTAGAATATTACCGGAGAGAGTGGTCTGAAAGTCAGCGAAACATGTTCAAACTTCTCTCAACAGTGGGCCCGCCATACTGTTTACAGTCGATACGAATTCTCACGTGATCTCGCTTGTTCTCGGTAAAATTATTCAATGACTTACCAGAAGCAGCACAATTAGTGTCCTCAAATATGTGTGAAACATTATTTTAATTCAATACCGTTCTCAAAAAGATGTACTAAAATGTACGATTTTCTTGTTTATTAGACATCAGGCGCTAAAGAATTTTAATCACGTGACACTGCGGGAATGGAACAAACATGGCGCGGGAATCAACTTGCCTTTGACAACTCACGCAACACTTTGCGGCGATAAATCCTTGTTTTTCACGATTGCAAGTAATATTTCAGTCACTAAGATTGATTTAATTATCATGCGTTCAGTAACAAAATGTATGTATGATAGTTCTAGTAGCTTTTGATGAGTGCAGTGGTCTATGCAAAGTTGAAAATGTGACACTTTTTTTAGTTGTCGGGCCTTTTCTCTCTCAAAATTGTCTGAGCGCTATTTGTGTCTTGTGATCGACTTACATCATATATTACAGATGTTATTGCATTATAGTGTGCATAAGACTAAAATGTGTTGGTGTTGGCATGAGCTAGCTTGCTCATGGACACTGAAAAATGAAAACGACTTAACAAGGTGGGTTCGACTTCGAGTGCTGCTGCTAGATGAATTTGATGAAGGGCGTTGACAACATAGATCATTCCACGTCCACATTTCCAGGCACTGACTGCATGGGGGCGGGGGAAGGGGGGGGGGTGTTTGATCTGTTGTAAATGTTAGTACATCGTTTGACTCGGCTTCCACTGCTAATACTTGGCCTTTTTTCCCCCCACTACATTATTCAGTCCGCTGTGGGTACAGCATTCCATGCAGTTACACTACAGTTTATACATACATTTGCCAGGCATGGAATGTTAGAAAGTACAGTCAAGCAGTGCATATTTATTATTTATTGTAATTTATGTAGGATGTCTGTGCTGCATTTCCTAAATGTTGGATGTTTTTAATGCCGGTTGAGGGAGGTGTTGGGAACTCTGCTTAGGAATAGGACTGTTAGTGTTAGCAATAACTGATGATATTCTTGAGATAATAGTGACAATCTTTGGGATTTCCAGATTTAACAGTAGAACTAGAACAGCAGAGGCAAATGTTCAAGGATGAGCCTATTCATCAACATGACACTGTTTATGCTATTCAGAATATTATTAATAATCCTAATTACTAATACTATAGATGGTTTATGCTGAAAATTGTCCTAAGGTGACCCTTTGTGTTTCACAGGGCTGGCATCAAAATCCAGTTAGTATTACTAACTATTTATGCTGTAAATTTAATACTTGAACAGTTGAAGTTGAATATATGTGTTGACTTCATATTTACTTCAGTACTTGTCTGTACAACACTGATTCTACAATGTTCTCTCACTACTTAATTAGTTAATAGTAATAATACTATATTAGTCTTAATGAAGTTAATGCATAAAACAAAAGTTTATGAGCTTTGTTTCCTGTTGCTGCTGCTGATGTCTCTGTTACTAGTGTTAGTGTTACTGTTAGTATGGTTACTCAGTATTGACTTGCTGAGTTTGCCAGATGTTATTGTTAATATTATAATAATGTTTTGCTAATGCTGTGTGTTTGTTTTGGTCTGAGTAACTTATTAGTTTTTTTTTTGGGGGGGGGGTTGTTTTGTTTTTCCTTCTCTGATTAAATATCACTGATTACATGCCTTGTGCTCAATTAGTGAGCGTTATTACTGTTACATCTTACAGGTGACGATTACTTCCAGCATCATGAGTGAATTCAAGGTGCACCACCATGTCAGTGAGCTGATGAACCTGCTAGGGTGAGGCACCATGTTTAACTTTAGGATGATACCTTGATAGCACTGGGCAGCATCAGCCACAAGGCAAATAACTCTAGTGAACAATCCTGAGCCAATGGGATACAGATTACCTGCATTTTGATCATTTAATTAAATGCCTTTTAAGCTTGGTTTGACCATGTTTTGAATGTAATTATACTTCCCACACTGGGAACTCAAACAGATACTGGCTTATAAATAAATTTAAAACATTGTAGGAAAGAATGAGAAAAATGTTCTCACCCAAAGAAGACAGGCCATAGATGGATAGATAGAAGAGAAACAACACTGCATTTTATAGAACTTCAACAATTTGTGCCTATAGTCTGTTTGCATGGATATGGATTTGTTAATGCACAGTCTTAAAATGATAGCTGGTCTGTTACCATCTTGTAAAAAAAAAAAGGTTGTCTGTGTTTTATATTGCAAATGATGGGGTTGTTGTAAAACTAAAAGAGCTAACTAGTGTTATTACTTTAATCTAACGCTATGGTACTTGGTGTCTGGAGGTCACATGTTAACTGATTCTGTTTTCAGGGTGAGGTCATCAGATTCCATAGGTGAAGAGGTCTACACAGAGATGTTGCTGAAAAATACCACCCCGTATATCACAACACAGGTCGTGGTTTTGTCTCAGACTGCTAAATATTCCATGGTTGTTGTTGTGTTGTTTGTTTGTTTCATTTAATTTTTTCCCCCAGATCAAAACTGAATTTTGTTCAGGGATTGCCACAAGTTAACATTCACCACAAAGCATTATGTAAATGTATCTTTAGGATTAAGGCTTGGACTGGTTATGTATATGTACAAAGTTGCAAGTTTTGTTTGTAACACAGTATTAATAAACAAAAAGAACTTGTATGAAACCAGTTTAATTTAAAATGTGCTGCATTTTGCAGGTCAATACCACGTCCAACATCATTTTGAATGCAAAATGCCACACATTTTAATTTAATTTGGTTTTATACAAGTTCTTTTTGTTTATTAATATTGTGTTACAAAACAAAACAAAAAACTTAGTGACCAAAGGGAGAAGGGTAACTTTTATGACACCCTGAGAGCAAGAAAAGGATTAACACAGATTTTTATTTTATGGTCTAGTTTTCTCGTTTTGTTTTTGTTGTTTTCATGAAACAGTGATGGTGCATCATCACAAAACTTCAGTGGGTCTTATTTTTCATGGTCAGTATGTTTTTAGTTTTTAAATGCAGCGTGCACCTGTACAGTAGTTGTCTAAATAACAAGTTGTAATAACAAGTTGTCTGAATAACACCAACTTACTTACTGAATAACTCTTGTTTTTGTGCCTATTTTGTATTGCTATGAATGCTTTCTGTTTCAGGTGTCATCTCATCATGCCAAGAGAAAGATTGGAGAATCAACTCCCACTCCAATAGAATTCTTTGCAAAATATGATGAACTGAAAGCCAAAAAGTAAGGATGCTTGATGCGTTTTATTTTATTCAAAAAGCTGATAGAAGCAATGTGTTTTTTTCTTCCCTTTTTTCTTCTCCTTTTTCTTTGTTTTCCAAAATGGATTTTGAGTTACTAACATGGTCTAAATACAACAGGTTTATTTACCGACCTCCTTTTAGTTTTACAACACCTTGTGACATCCATGTTGAAAATATTTTCTGCTCACTTTATGATTCATAGAATCATACATTATAATATATAGTCTGATAAACAGACCAAAGGAAAGTAAGTAACTTAGTATTTTACGCCCATTGAACAATTAGTTATATGTGGGCAACCAAAGGAAGGACATGAACAAACCAGTTGCAGGTAGACACTGGTTGTAAATGTATTGTAACTGAAACTTCTTTTTTCTTTGTTTTTTCTCTGTGTGTGAATGAAACTGAAAATGAAGCTTCGTTCAAGATGAATGAATTGAAAATAGATTCAAAATTGCATACTTGTAAATTGTCAGTATAGTGGATTATTATGTTTATTTGTTTGTAGGATTACATATTAGTTTTGCTATCTTACAGCATGTGAATAGAAAATGAAAACACAGAGATTTCATAAAGCCTTTCATTGTTGTTAAACTGTAACAGTGCTGCAGTAATGGAAATATGTGTTAGTATAGCACTTCCATGGTGCCTGTTCCAAGTTGGACTTCAGATTTCAAAACAATCCATGTTGACTTAAGATTCCAAAGCAAATCATATACACATATATATAAGCATTACTATCTAAACTTGAAACAAATATATACTGTACAAACAAAATATGATTCATTTGCATAAACCCCTTGGCGGAAAGCAATTGAAAAAGCATGATCTAAAACAATAGTACATAGATCCTGGAAATTGTGTATTGAATACTAGCCAAATGCATTATATGTATATAAACACCACAGTCATAGCCAATAGTGTAAACTACTGTGGGTATGTTCCAGTTGTGCGGGACTTGGACCCTCTGGTCAACCTGCTGTCCAAACTCTGTGAAGATCAACAGGTGACTGTTTGCTCCCT
>OY757544.1:7639547-7787630 GCA_963584105.1 Alviniconcha strummeri
TCCAAGTCCAACAAGTACTTCGTGTGACTGTTTTCTCTCAACAGTTGTGAAATTGTATTACTGCTTTTCTGTAGAAAGAAAAAAAAAAAAAACTAAGTAAATAAAGGGGGTAGGTGCAGGGGGGACTAGGATACCAAGAACAATGTTCCTGGTATTGTTTAAATGCAGAATTTTATTTTGCAGACTTATACTAGTTCCAGGCACGGGTTGACACACTACCAGTGCCACTGCTAGGTTATTATTGCATGTAGTTCAGCAATAAGCAGATCAAACATAATGGCTGGCTGCAAATTTGTTTTAGTTATTCTTCTTTGTTACTTGTTTCCCAGACAAGGGACTTCCTGGCAAAAAAATGCATCAGATAAAATGCAAGCTGCAGGGACAACAACGCTGGCATCGCATGACAAGATCCTCGGACAGCTGCCGGAGCCTGGCACCAGGATGACAGCACAGGAACTGTCTGAGGTTCGTGGATCTTTCTGTCAGTCTGGCATTGATCTGATTTCTCTGCATTGCATTGTGATTTAAAGGGGCATTCATTTTTAGCTGCTGAAAAACCTGCCTTGGTTCCATGATTTGAAGTTATTCATTTGGCTGTGTGGGGATGGGATGTAAAGGTGTTTTTTTAAATTTTAATATGGCTGTCCAAGGGACTAAAAAGTAAAGTGATAACTGATGATGCTGTGGAATCAACTTGGTATCTGATTGGGGTTCCCAAAATCATTTTTGATTTTATGGTGCCTTGTTTTAAGTTTATCTTATCTAAATGTTATGGTGTGGATGTGTAGTGGATGCTCTGCCAGCATCCTGTGTTCCAGCTGTCGTCTTCAGCTCTTTCATTACATTGTTGTGAACACAGATCAAGGATCGGCTGTTGAAGGAAGCAAAGTCTGTGCCTGCCTCCAGCACTCCAGACATTGTGAGAAAGGCGCTGAGGGAGAAGCAGCTCAAACATAATGGTATGTGCACAGCACTTGAAGTAATAGTCTTGCTGTCTTGGTTTTGTTCACTGCAGATTATTGACAGTGACAAGTCTGTAGGTCAGATGTTGCCTGTTGTTTGGGGTCAGTAGGCTCACTGTCTTCTACATGAAAGGTCCAGATCTGTTCTTTGCAACTGATGTGTGCCACCCAAAAGGTGTGGAGCATCCTCAGTTAGAAGGTGTGGAGCATCCTCAATTAGAAGGTGTGGAGCATCCTCAGTTAGAAGGTGTGGAGCATCCTCAATTAGAAGGTGTGGAGCATCCTCAGAAGGCATGAAGCATCCTCAGTTAGAAGGTGTGGAGCATCCTCAGAAGGCATGAAGCATCCTCAGTTAGAAGGTGTGGAGCATCCTCAGAAGGCATGAAGCATCCTCAGTTAGAAGGTGTGGAGCATCCTCAGAAGGCATGAAGCATCCTCAGTTAGAAGGTGTGGAGCATCCTCAGAAGGCATGAAGCATCCTCAGTTAGAAGGTGTGGAGCATCCTCAGAAGGCATGAAGCATCCTCAGTTAGAAGGTGTGGAGCATCCTCAGTTAGGATGTGTGGAACATCCTCAATTATGTGTGGAGCATCCTCAGAAGGTGTGGAGCATCCACATGATTTGGAGCATCCTCAAGCACGGCAGTCTGAATCTGTCCCTTTAGTTTTCGCCACTAGCAGCGGGCGGATGCTTAAAGATAAACAACGGGCAAGTGGCCGGCTGACTATAACCCACGCTGACCCTAGAGACTAGCGCACACCTGCACTTCACACAGACCGAAGCGTGCTGTACACATGGAGTGCCACGCGCTGACCTTGATATGTTGCACGCACAGTGGTGGTAACAGCGCTGTGGTCAGCGAGAGCGGGTGAAGGGACAAAGCAGCAAAATTGGGGTGGTTGATTGCAAAGTATTTTACTCATTAAGACTTGCACCTAAAGGTTTTGTATCAAATGAGCTTTGTAGAGTAAAGAACAAGGTTTCTGTTGACACTAAACATGCCATATAAAATAGCAAAACGCGTGCCGTGCAAGACGCACAAAAACAACACAGTAATCACGGAGATTTGAGCACTCCGTCGCCGACCTAATTTTTCCATGTTTTTCCCACGACGCTAAGTCACGCAAACGGATTTTTGCAAGAGTAATGATGTCATGCTCACAAACCTACATGCATCTACTTTAGTGACATCAAGCCAAAAGTCATGATTCACCTACCTTACGCTTGTAGCGGGCTTCATTAATCACTCGACGAACAGTAATCCATTCACAAGAACATGCACTCCAAGCACCTCAGACGCTACTCACAGTGCTTCTTTTCCTTAGGGAATGTGTACTGACAGTATTTAATTTGCTACAAGTCATATCGAACATGATGGTGATTTACAATATTTGCGGTACCTATTTTGTTTTCCTACATGTGTCACTAGTTTGTTTTCACTGCCACAGTAAAAGGTACCATACATTTAAAATAAACACGAAAATAAAACCTGTTATACAGACATTCAAGTTTTGAAGCACATTCAGAACTTTGTTATAATCTTATGTGCTCCTAATTTGCAGCTTGCAAAGCATACAGTTACGTGTTTTTTTCTCTCTAAAGATGGCATTAGCCTGTGGAAGAGAGGTGTCATGTGCGTGTTCTTTCACTAAGTTAACACTCTGAGCTGCTCCTCCTTGCTCCTCAGTCCCAATCACGTTTTTTCAGGCAGTTGATGGTTGATGGCACTTGAATGCTTATTGTCTGTATCTTCAACAATGTCTATTCCAAAAATCGATAGAATTTCGTCAGAATACTGAGTACAATGGGTCCCCTTACTTCTATTTTTATCCTTCTCACCTCTTTTCACTCGTTCTCCACACAGTCTGCAAAGAGAATTCATTCTCCTTGCGTGTTCAGTTAATGAATGGTCAGCTAAAAACCGCTCTCCATGATGGAAAAGGGATGCACACATACACCAGCTAAGTCATTATATCACAGCTTACAGGACTGAATCACGAAAAGGAATAACTGGCTTTAAAAAAGAAGAGACTGGACTAATAAACACACCAACATTCATGCAGTCAAAAATCCGGGCTTTGCCACAGCATGCGATTGAAACTGCCATAAAATGCTTCAAGATCTGCAGGCACAAGTAATAACAAAGAAGGCCCAGTTTCCACTGGTGCCAGATGCCACGCTGGAATGTCAGGCGTGACCTGGGGTCAAGCTGAGTGCAATGGGGGTGAGCCGGTGAACTAAAGAGTGGGAAATAGCTGAGACTGGACTGCCGTGCAAGGCATGGAGCCTCCTTAGTTAGAAGCCCCTGTAGAGCAGTATTGCTGATGCTGAGATTAAGGCTCCTCCTGCTTTGAATCCTAAGCTATTATTATTAAACTGATCTCCCTGAAGCCAGGTTTTGATCAGAATATGGCTTTGCATGCTTCACCCACTGCCATGAATTCTGCTGCTCGTGTCCATTAATATTTTTTCCTGGTCTTTTCTTGACAGTAATGTGTAATATGAATAGTGGATCAGACTTTGACTTGTGATTTGATGACTTATGTTTTGCTATGGTGTGATCCCTGTGTTTGACTGGGCATTAAAATGTCAACAGTCAGTATCAGTCACTTCTTTTCCTTCATATTATTTTATATAGAGACATTGTTTGGTTTTTGCATATTGCACCCTGCACCAACTCAGCCCCTTTATGTTGTTCTTTCTAAACCACTCAAAGCTTTTAAAGATTTGCACTGTAGAAATAACTGTTTTTATTAATATTGTGATTAAAATGATATTGGCATAGACCTGCCTGAGGGAACATAATTCAATACAGTTGGCAGAGTGGTGACACAAATGACATGTTTACTCTGCTATCTGGAGATTCAGAAAGATTTGTGTTAATGGTTCTGCAGTGGGCAAGAATACTATGGGTATTCTTTTTGTTAGGAAGGTCCAGAACAAGTGTCTCAGATTACATGTTTTCAGACCTTGCTTTAACCATTCCACAGTGAATATCCCCGTGCAGCCAGATTGGCTGTTCCAGCGACCGACGCTGACAATGGACTTCATGGTGGGCGTTGATGGACCCACTGATCAGGTAACTACATGTTTGCTGCTTTGTGTAATACCTACAGGTTAACATCCGATTACTAGTTTGCACATGCACACACACACACACACACACACTTGCACTGAAGATGGATAATTTTGAAAATCTTCATCTTTTTGCCTACTGTCTCCATTCTTGTAATATGTAGCAAAAGAGAGAAGGCAATGCTTGTCCTCCCCATCTGGGGATCAGGAGGTTGTAACTGTTGCAGTAAAGAATACACCCCCTAAATTGCTTCCCCTTTTATTACTGGAAATCATCTATTGACCTGACTCTCTTACCATATCCATTTCATGACATGTTTTCTGTTTTTATTTGCATTTGTCAGCAGTGTCCCAGGTTTTTTGCTTTTTGTTGTTGTTCTTTTTTCCCTTCTTGATTGTTGTTTTATGGTGCCAAGAGGCATTACTGCATGAGCTGATGTTTGCTTCTTTGATTTTCAGGACATTGTAGCTCTGGGCACGCTGCCGGTGACACTGCAGGAGCATGCAGTGATAGAAGACTTGCTGTACTGCATGCAGGTCAGTCTGCTGAGAAAACTCACTGGTCTGTGTAGACTGGATGCTGTGCTGACACACCATCCCAACTCCACACACACAAGATCAAAACACAGAATGTTAAAAAGGAACATTGATTTTGATCAGGCAGTACCCCCCCCCCCCCCCAGCCCCCCCCTTCCCCCCCACACGCACATGCACACACACACATACTCCGAAAGATGCACATTGTCAGTGCAAACACCTTTTTTAAGTGACAAACCAATGATGCACTAACAAACTATTGCATCAAGTAATAATAAGTAGCAGATAACACACGAACAGTATTGCATCAGCCAGCTGACCTCCCTGCCCCCCACCCAACCACCCTGTCCCTCTGCCCCTGAAAGAAAAACAAATCCACTATTCAGAGTAGCTCAGAAAGGAACACTAAATATGAAAGATTTTTAAAAAATACATTTATAATTTTTTAATTTTTTAAAATCAGAAATGTACACAGTGTAAGGGTTTATGTTGTCATGGATGGCTTAGTTCACTGATGTGATTCTGGGCTTCTTTTGCCTTCCAGAGCCAGGCAAGTTTTATTGTGACAGTGACACCATCATTTTGCTTCACGTTCCAGGGCATTGAGGGCAAGTACATCCTGGCTCGGGCCCTGACAGAGAGATACGCTCCCAAGGAGTTCATGATTGACCAGAGCTTAGGTAAATTCCTGGTCTGCATGCTCAGCACAAGTGTAAAACTGTCTGTTGCTCGGCTTTCCCAGCATGCTGTCCACACCCTGTGGCTTACGTGTGTTAGACGTGTGTGGGTAGGCTTTGCATTAGCTACCTGTCATCCACTGCTGATTGGCAAACAACAAGGGTCGGAACCTTGTGGTCTTTCCTAATGTACTGAACTGCAGTCTAATGAAAGCTACTGGCATGGGTCTGACCATAGTAGAAGCAGCATTTAGACGGCCTATGTATTTCTTCAGGGTTAACACTTGTGTATGAAGGTTGTTTTCCATGTTAAAAATTGTGTGACCACTTCTTTTACAAGGTCTAACTTGGTGGTATGAAATCACAGATTTTCAATAACAGTGGAGTAGTTTTTTAAAAACGGGGGGTGGGGGGGGGGGTAAATATCCCTGACCAATCAGTTGATTGCAGCCTTTGAAAGGTGCTTGTTTGAATAAAATTATATTTTGATCCAGTTATTGTTCCAGAGCTGGTGGGACTATGTTAGAAGTGTTGTTGACTTGAGGGCAAAGAAAAAGTAAATCGCAGAGTTCCCAGCAAGGAGCAAACTGAATCAACACAGTGTGGTGAATGTGTTTGAGTTGGCGTCATATATTTACCAACATTCTGTACTCACTGAAACCGCCAATGCGTTATCCAAAAAGCTTTCATTAATTGTTGTTTGATTTTTGTTTGTGATGTTACAGACCCTTCACTGCATGAGCTTGTGCGGAGAATTCTGCCATTGTGCTCCGACTATTCCACAGTAGTGCGCTTCATTGAAGGTACCTGTCTGGAGTGTTGCCTCTTTTGGCTGCCAGGCTTGCACATTGCATAAAAAAAAATCACTGCATTGAAATACTTTATGCTTTGCAAGGCAGCAAAGTCAAAATGAAATAATAAATATGGGAAATGAATCTAGTTTAAATTTTAGGATTTCCCATATATTTTTCGGTCATGTGTTGGTAAGGGGAAGGGGGGAATGAAAGGGAAGATCATATATGAGTTTGTTTTTTCTTTTCCGTTTTCAGAGAAATCTGCATTTGAATATGGCCTAGTCAACCATGCCCTGTGTGCTGCCATGAGATCGCTTATCAAGGTGAAGGCTGTGGCTTTGTTCTTGCATGTGGTGTAACATTTCTTGTGAGGTTTAATGTAATAATCTAACGAATAATATGCATATATCAATATTATTTGATGGGGGGGGGGGGGGGGGCTAAGCATAATAAAATTTTTAAAAAATAGCAAACAGAAGGAATAGTTACTCAGCACTGAGCTGTATGACATCATTTTCTGCTCCCAGTAATAGTGTCTGTAGAAGTTATGAATGAAAGATTGTTGTGTGAATGAAGCAGGTGAACAAGGATGTGCTACTTTGTTGTATCTTGTTGGAGTAATGGGCTTTTGGCCAGATTTCTTCATGGGCTGTAGTGCAAGTGATGCTGTTGGCTGGTTGTGGCTGTGATGGTGTTGTCACGTTGGCCTGGTTTTAACCCTAGTGATGTGTGTGACTTTTTGTTGACAGGACTACATGGTGTTGGTGGCCCAGCTGGAGCACCAGTACAAAGGGGTGAGTCTTTCATGTCTGAACGCATCTCCAGGCCAGGTATTTGCTATTCACACAACACTATAGTCACAGCTGGAGCATCAGTACAAAGGGGTGAGTCTTTCATGTCTGAACGCATCTCCAGGCCAGGTATTTGCCATTTACATGACATTATATGCACAGCTGGAGCATCAGTCTTCCATAGTTAACTGCTCCAGGCCAGGTATTTGCTTTTCACACAACACTATAGTCATAGCTGGAGCATCAGTGCAAAGGGGTGAGTCTTTCATGTTTGAATGCTTCTCCAGGCCACGTACAAAGGGGTGAGTCTCTAATATTTGAACACTGCTTCAGGCCAGGTGTTTGCCATTTACAGCTGGACCATCAGTAAAAAGGGGTGAGTCTGTCATGGTTAACACTGCCCCAGGCCAGGTATTTACCATTCACATGACAGAACAGCCACAGGTGGAGGTCAGCAGTGAAGTTTGATCTTCCCCACATCGCTTGCAACATTAGTAATCTTGGTGATGCAGCAAGATTCCTATCCTGTAGCTAACTGCCTACATACAGAACGTGGCGGGGGGCAATTCATGAAAATGCATGTTTTACTGGAAAGTAGTTGAACACACACAATCTCAACTCACTCTGGGATTTTTCTTTTGGAAAGCAGTGTGAACGCTGTTGAGAATTAAAAATATGCATGACATGGATTTCTGTGGGTTTGAAAAACATCGGCATTTTGAGTGTTTTCGAGAAGTGGTTCATGGTTATTATTTTAGTCCTGTTCACGCTTGTTCTTTTTGGGTCCCATTAAGAGGTTCTTTCTGGACTTTTTGCGTGTTTTGATCTGTGTGAGTGTGGGGGGGTCTAGTTCAGCATTTCCTGCCTGGTGGGTACCATGTCAAATTGCAGCTGCTTTGTATGTGTGGCTAGGGGCACCTGTCGCTGCAGAAGATGTGGTTCTACCTGCAGCCCACCATGAGGACACTGGACATCCTGGCCTCCATCGCCAACTCCATCAACAGGGTAAGAAGCTGCCAGATGCATTAGAGCCCGGGGGGTGGGAGGGGGTGGGGGTGGTGTCAGCGCATTCTGATGAGTTCAGCTTCTTGCTGAGAGATGACTGCACACCTCTCGCTTGTCAGTTGTGGCAAGGAGATGTGTGAGTTCAGCTTGTGGCTGAGAGGTGACTGCACACCTCTCGCTTGTCAGTTGTGGCAAGGAGATGTGTGAGTTCAGCTTGTGGCTGAGAGGTGACTGCACACCTCTCGCTTGTCAGTTGTGGCAAGGAGATGTGTGAGTTCAGCTTGTGGCTGAGAGGTGACTGCACACCTCTAGCTTGTCAGTTGTGGCAAGGTGATGTGTGAGTTCAGCTTGTGGCTGAGAGGTGACTGCACACCTATGGCAGGTCAGTTGTGGCAAGGTGATGTGTGAGTTCAGCTTCTTGCTGAGAGGTGACTGCACACCTATGGCAGGTCAGTTGTGGCAAGGTGATGTGTGAGTTCAGCTTGTGGCTGAGAGGTGACTGCACACCTATGGCAGGTCAGTTCTGGCAAGGTGATGTGCAAATTTTCACTCCCCACGCCAACTGTTGGCCCATCTTCTTTTTTTTCCTCACTGCCACAGACATTCTTTCCCCCACCCCCACCCCCACTCATTTTAACATTTTTCTTTTTAAGCAGATTTTGTTTTAGTGTATCCCTCTTACTGGACAGGTTTGTGAAGGTGAGTGTGTGTCTGGGGCAATGATTGTGTAGCTGATTAAAAAAAAATTATGATTTATTTTTCCCCAGGGAGAGTGTATGGGTGGAGCTGTGCTGAGCTTGCTACATGAAAAGACCTCCACTCTGATTGGGTGAGTGGTGCATTGTTGAATTTTTCTCTTCCTTTTGCAGTGTGTCTGATGTTCACAGTGCTTAAAATTTGTATGGGGTCCGAGATCCTGGAAATGATTCAAATGTAAACTGCTCTGATTCAGTTTGAGCTATTTTGGATTTTTAAATTAAGAATTAATTTTTTTTACAGTAAATAGAACGGTGTGTTGTCCATTCATCGTCTGTTAACAGCTCTTTGCTTTATGAATTTTTTTTTGAAGAAGTCCTTCACTGCCACAGCCTGAAAAGTTTCAGCACACACCCACAAACCATGGAGTGTCAGAACACATCTACAAACTGTAGCAGTTTAGAACACACCCACAATCCAGAGTTTCAAACACACCCACAAACCTAAGAGTTTTAGTACACACCCACAAACTGAAGTTCCAGAACACACCTACAAACCAAGGAGTTTCAGAACATCCACAAACCGAAGAGTTTCAGAACACACCCACCAAATGAAGAATTTCAGAGCACACCCACAAACTGTAGAGGTTCAGAATACACCCACTAACCAAAGAATTTCAGAATACACCCACTAACCAAAGAGTTTCAGAATACACCCACTAACCAAAGAATTTCCAGGCCTATGATGAACCTACTTTCACTCCACCACATTTTTGATGCAAATACTTCCACACGCAGGTGAGAAAACAAAAGGCGGAATGATTTCAAATTATCATTCTATTTCCTGCTGTAGGGCATGCATAAATGACAGTGAAGAGGTGAACACCTGTTGTGGCATCTGTATGTTGATGATTGTACAAAGTGGCTTGTGGTGAAAGGGTTCAGCTGTTTGCTGTCTGTCTGTAGGGACCCCAAGAGCCAGGAGCTGTGCCTCTTTCTCACACAGTCGGTAAGTTGTATGCATGCATTTCATACTTTAAAAAAAACAATTGATGCTTCATTGGGCCCTTGTGGGAAATTGGGGTCAATTACCTGGGTAAGTCCAGCAGTCACAAGAGCAGCGCTGCCCATTCCTACCAGTGTGTGCAGCATTTTCATGTGTCCAAACAATAGTAGGGCTGACAGTGTCTGGGATTTTTAACATGCCCACAGATGTGCACACAAGCGAACCCTTGAGAGAGTCTGCATTTAATGCTGATACAGTGATAGGGACAGATATTCCTTGCTACACTGGGGAATCAGGCCCTGCATCAGTATTGCACACAGCTTTTGAGTCTAATACTATATGAACTGAGCTCCCTAACCCCCACGCCCCCTATTGAAAATTATTTTTGCTTTATCCACTGCCTCCCACAGTCATTGAGTTTTAGCTGGGGGGGGGGGGGGGGGGGGGCACTTTTATTGATCAACTTGTTTTCCAGAAGAAATTTGAGTCACTTTCATCAATAAAAGCACACACAAAAAAGCATGCCTACAGTTTTCTTTCTCTTATCTGAAGTACTAGACATAGAAGGAGACATTACTCTGATAGCCCTGTTCCCTGGCCCTGCATAATGTGACCTTGAGAACCTTTGTCATATCTAAAGAACTAGACATGGAAAGAGCCACTACTCTGACAGCCCTGTTCCCTAGCCCTGCATAATGTAACCTTGAGAACCTTTGTCATATCTGAAGAACTAGACAGAGAGAGACCCACTAATCTGATACCCCTGTTCCCTAGCCCCACATGATGTGACCTTGAGAAAGAAGATTCAAACTCATTCAAAGGCATTTAAGCTATGTCTAACACAAGGCTTAAGCCCGTTCTTAACTGGGCGAATGTTTGTTCGCCCGAACATACTTCGGAGACTTCGACAAGCTATGATTCGTTTCTTAATTGAATATTTAGTTCGCCGAATATGGTTCGGACAGTCCAAACTTTACTTCATTCTCAACTGGCTTGTAATGAGATGCAAGCTTCGGCCCGAACTTGCGGCAGACACGCAGCAGACAGCATGATCGAAAATGTAGGCTAAAGTCAAGTCAGTATACTTTAATCATCCCTCACAGGGTAATTCAACTAACTACTATCTCATTCTGGGTCTCCGAGACAAGGCTGCGCCTTCCACAAGTCAACAAATAAACAAATTCCCTCCGAAGCGAGTGAAGAACCTAGCAACACCGTCATCCATTTTTATTTTTGTTTTTTCTCCATTCACAGGAGAGCTCTGCTCTCAGCCAATCAGAGGCAGTGATCGTCCAATAGGGCGAATGTTCCCAGAACATGTTGAACAAAGGTTTTTGGACCCCGAATATAGCTTTGACGAATACTTCCAACTAGGTTCGCGAAGAAAAGTTGGCCCAATTAAGAACCAACTAGCTTCGCCGAATACTTCCAACTAGCTTCGCGAAGAAACATTCGCCCAATTAAGAACAGGCTTTACGCAAGCTGTCTTAGTCTTACATTTGGATATTGAAACTTTAGTTTTGCATTTTATGTCTCCAGGCCTGTGTGCCGTACTTCGAGATTCTAGAGAAGTGGGTCTACAAGGGAATCATCCGAGATCCCTACTCTGAGGTAAGTTATTTGCATTTGTAGTCCTTTAGATGAGATCACACATAGTGGTGACACTCAGTGCTGGTCACTTACTGACAAAGAACTATTCAGGTGTTTGGGGGGTATTTTGTTGTTTTGGCCATTTTGTAGGCTACGTTGGTAGTCTAATGCTTTTATGGAGTTGTAGTTGTTTTACAGTGATGTGAGTTTACAGTGTGTATGTTTCAGTTCCTGGTGGAAGAGAATGAGAAGATCCAAAAGGAAAAACTTCTGGAAGAATACAATGATGCATATCCTTGGACTGTTTATTTAATTTTGGTACTATCATAGTCCACTTCACTTAGTTTTTCCTCTTTTTTTTATATTTTTGTTTGTTATTGGCTGTCAGTACAGTTTCCATGTAAAATGACCCAAAGATTTTATTTTCACACTTGTAACTGAGATTGCACATTGATTTTAGCGTGATTGGTATATAGAAACATGTAGGAAAATGAATGCTTTGATGCTACATTGTCAACTGCAGGCTGCATAAAATCACTAGAAGTAGTAGACATATTTATCCTTTTAGAGTCTAGAGTGAAATCTTGACACTGTCATCACAGCTTACAACTGTTGCATCAGTTAACAGCTTTATGTCAGCTTGCACCATGGTAGTCCTGATATAACCCTATCTGGTTGACTGGGCTCAAAGCGCCAACAAATTGCGCCATGGTCCTTAACGACTGTCCACCTACTGGGAGCAGCACTACACAATATGCCGAGAGCGTATCCCAGTGTTCCTGGAGCAGGTCGCCGACAAGATTCTCAACACTGGAAAGTACCTCAATGTGGTGCGTCTTTGTGGTGAGTCGCTCAGCCATAGTATTGCTGAATCAGTGCTGTCATTATAGGAGGTGGTTGTTTTCAGGGATTCCAACACGGCGTTAAATTCTTCTCTTCTTCTTTTGGAAATGGCTGTTTGTGTTACATGTCTTTAAATTTTCCTCTTCTGGAAATGGGTGTTTGTGTATCAATGTTAGCCTGGTCATGTGGCATGGAAGCATTCTGCGTACTGTAGAAATCAACATGTTGTTAAGATAGACTATTATCGTAGTGATAGCAAGGAGCATGGTCCTGTAAGATAGACTATTATCGTAGTGCTAGCAAGGAGCATGGTCCTGTAAGATAGACTATTATCGTAGTGCTAGCAAGCAGCATGACCCTGTAAGATAGACTATTATCGTAGTGCTAGCAAGCAGCATGGCCCTGTAAGATAGACTATTATCGTAGTGCTAGCAAGTAGCATGGTCCTGTTTCCTTATGTTATGCTAGATGATGATTAGAGTGTTGGCAAGCAGCAGGATCCAGTTTGCTGTCCTTTCTGGAAACCCCTTTAAGTCAGTGCAGCTGGAACATTAGTAATTGCTTTGGAACTAAAACTGTGTTTTGAAGCAGGGTTTCGTTCTGAATCTCTGGGAGTATTGTTGGCTTTCAGTCCATTGCCCTGGTTGATTGTCAGACTTGTTAGTTTCATCACAGTCTTGATTGTCAGACTTGTTAGTTTCATCCCAGCCTAGATTGTCAGACTTGTTAGTTTCATCACAATTGTTATCACCTTGATTACCATTGTTTTACTTGTGCTGACACTTTATCACCTGCATTACCATAGTTTTATTTGTGCTGACTCTGTGTCCAGGCCGTGATGTGAACTGCCCGCACGCAGCGGACATGGTGTATACGCTGAAGGAGCGGCGGTACTATGAGCAGATCGAGCGAGCCTACGACTTTGCCAGCAAGCTGCTGCTGGAACTGCTGATGAAGGAGAAGGAACTGCTGGCCCGCATCAGGTGGGGAGGCTTTCCGTGTCACGTGTGCACGTATAGTGCAGTGTCTCTTTGGACAAGCAGTCCCCATCAGGTGGGGACAATTTCTGTGTCGGATGTGCACATTGTGTGCAGTGTCTCTTTGGACAAGCAGTCCCCTTGCAAAATATTCAGCTTGGTGTCGCAAACTATGGAGCAGTCAGCTGTGAAATTCGGAGGGTCAGTTGTGAAAGATGTTGCACCAGGATTTGAAAGTTTTTGTTTTTAATAGTGTTATTGATTTATAATTCATAAATTGATTCCTAATTGTTCCATCATACTTTTGGAAAACACACCACTTCTTTATTGGGGTGGGGAGGGGCTGGAGAAGGAAAACTATGGTGTTTGACCTTTTTGGTTGTGGTGTGTTGTATTTTTAGAACACAGAAGTGTGTACAAAATTCTTTGCGATGTGTGTTGCAGATCCATCAAGCACTACTTCCTGTTGGACAAAGGCGACTTCATCGTGCAGTTCATGGACATGACTGAGGAAGAGATGAAGCAGAACATTGATGATATCCTTCTTTCTGCAGCAATGTTGTTTCAACGAAATAAAATGACTGTCTTCCTTATGATGATAGTGGCTGATTCCTTGCGGAAGAGGATTTGGGAAGGCCGATACTGTTAAGTATAATGGGAAACAGAACTTCAAATACCAAGGCTTATTTATGTTGATTAGATTGATTGTTTTTATGTAATGCTCTTCTGTTTTTATGTAATGCTCTTCTCTGCTGCTGGAGAGACTGACTGTGCGTATTGATTGCTTTTGTACAATGCTCTTCTCTGCTTCTGGGGAGACTCACCGTGCTCTGGTCACATGTGACTGAATGGGTGACTGTAGCTTTACATCAAACAAATATGCGACCTTTCAGTCACAAGTCCAGCGCTCTATCACTGAGCTGCCCCCACCCCCATGCAGTTAGACCATTGCTCTATTTTGAAGTATGCACTTTGCATACGCTTACAAAGACGGTGAGTACTAGTTTCCCTCCTAAGGCCCACAGCTGTTTCCTTGACTGTGTGCACATATCATGCCCACCCGACTGGAAACACTACTAGAACTGGCCCTTCGCACCAGCACAGCCAACGTTGACCCCTTCAAGGATGACCTCAAGTGAGTACGCCAGCACTTTTGTCATCTGTGTAGCAGTTCACCTGTACTTATGTGTGTTGTGTAAACTCTTGCTCCAGTACTTTTGTGTGTTGTGTACCAGTGCACCTCAGCTTCTGTGTGCTGTGTTCCAGTGCATCCACCAGTGGTCTTGCGTGTTATGTATGTTAGTGTGCGACATGAATCTACAGCATCTATAAGATATAACAGGACACTTCTAGAGCACTTACCACAGTGCTGTAACATAAACTAAGCAAGAAGAAAAGACAATATATAGCAATGTGCCCCCATCATGAACTGTAGTGGAACTCCCACAAGACTCGTCCTCATGTAACTGCCATGGTTGACTGGGTGTTAAAAATCAATCATCTGTCTGTATCCTATAAGACATAATGTCTGTGAACTTTAGAGGTACTTCCTCCTGACGAGTTTGTCTTAAGAAAACTGAAAATTCAGTGAAACTATGCAGTAGGGATTGTTTAACTCGTCTAAAGCTAAATTTCATCTTACAGAAGCATTTCATTAGAACACATCAACATGCTTGTCAACAGGCAGAAATCAAGAGTGGGTGGCACAGGCAGAGCAAGAGCATTCACTCTCTAATGGCAGTTGTGGGTGACCATTATGTGCTAGGCTTTGCACCTGCCCTGAGATTTTCCTGTTCCTGTCAGAGCTTGGTGGATTATGAAAACACCCAAACAACCCAGAGTGCACTAAAGGTGTCCGAGTCTTCAGACTGTTGAAGTTGGTCAGTATGTGGAAGAAGAAGAAGAAGCAGAACTGTGTGCTGTGTTCCTGTGTCTTCCTACAAGCAACAACAGATCAGCCAAAAAAGGACACATTTCTTTCTCATTTTTCATCATTTTTAACCGTTTAAAACTTTTGTTCAGGTATCATTTTGTGGCTTAACGAAGAGGAGTTCCCTGAAAATTTGCATATTGTGTGTGTGTCATAATAAATAAGTGTTTTTTTGAACCTTTTTGTGTTCTGATTCTGTGTGCTGTGATTTTTTCAGGGTGGACCTGTTGCCATATGACCTCATCACCCAGCTTTTCCGCATCTTGACCATCGACACCAAGCAAGAGAAAGGTGACAAGGGGCATCTTCAGCATGGCTGTGGTGCCTCTGGAGTTTGTTGACGCTTGCACGATGTGCACATGTTATCTGTTCTCTTCTGATCATGATTGTTTGATTAGCATTGGCAGACCAATAGATTTGGATGTGATAGTATTGATTGTAATAGTTTCTTGGTGTATAAAGGGATTCTTTTGTTTTTTTATGTTGATGTAGTTTCTGGTCAAGCAACTTTAAGACACCATTGCAGGGCTGTGCAAGTGAGACTGTGTTGTTGTGAACATCTTATAGGGATGACAGTGAAACAGGGGGGGTGTTTACTTATGTTCAGTGTTGAAAACCGCTGTTAGCATGATGTACACAATAACTGTGCTGGGAATTATTAAGTGAAATGTTTCAAATATGAATATGCTTCTACTTAATTACAAATTATTTTCACAGTACATGATATTAACCAGCACAGCAGCTTGTGTCTGCATTGATAAGCTTTTACACACGTTGTGAACAACTGCTCATCCTTTGTTGAAAATCTCCTAGTCCTGAACAGTAAGGAAACTGTTTTCAACTTGTTACTCTGTACTTCCTGTTTACAGACTATCGCGTGGATCCCACTGACCTTCACCTTTCAGGCCTGGAGTCCTTCTCCTTCGATTATGTCGTCAAATGGCCTGTCTCTCTGGTGGTCAACAGAAAGGTTGAAACAATCATATTCCTTCTTATTTTTCTGTTTTTGTTTCTGTTTCTGTTTTGTTTTTCCAGTCAGATATGGGTGTTGGAAGTGAAATAAAAATCATATCTGCCCAAACTTTATTGCAAGTAAACATTGGAAATGCCTCAACAGCAACATTAGGAATACTTCTGAGAGATGGGATTGTTTTCCAAGCATTTAGCTGCTGAAGTGATCTGTTATTAGTTTTTTGTAAAGTAGCTGATGCTGAATTTACTCATAACAATACCAAGAATAATGAATGTGGATATTGTTATGTACCTCATTTTGAAACAAACCCTCACCATCCAAACATTTTTGTGTTTGTTTCAGGCACTCACACGGTACCAGATGTTGTTCAGACATTTGTTTTACTGCAAGCATGTGGAGCGCCAGTTATGCAGGTATGCCAAAATTGTACACACACATCTTTCTTTTATTTAAAAAAAGTGTTATAATTGATTTCATTGTTGTATTTTTTAAGAGAGCATGCTACTTGGGCTTCTGCTTCAAAGTATCCTGTGTGTTTTTGACCCACTCTCTTCAAAGGGCATCAAAGTCTGACCAGTGGGAAGGTTGCAGGATAACTGGCAAACATGCTGCTTGCCTGGGGGCTCATTTTGATCAGTTCATCTTTTAAGATTTGTACATGGTAGGGAGTCTGTTCAAGCTTATTTGCACTGCCTACAGCCTGTTAATCTTTATTAAGGTTAAAATGCAATTTAAGGCATTTGACTTTTTAGCCTTTGACCTAAGCAGTGATGGGCCTTTCTGGTTCATCTCCATTGTTTCACAATGGCTGCTCTGCTGCTGCCATCTCACAGGTGTTAAGGCGACATTCCCTGTGGTGCTATGCTTGAGCTTGGGGCTCAGATGAAACCAACGCTCATTGTGTTTTCTGTTATCGTTCACGGCAGCTGAATGCCTTGCACTGTCATTGTGGCCCAGTGCAGACATCTTTAACATTGGTTTTCTTGACTGATTTTCCCTCATGTAGGCCATCTGCCACCCAAGGCTGGCAAGCATCTCTTTCCTGTGTCAGTTTCTCCGAGCTAAACCCCCCCCCCCCCCCCCCCCCGCTTGAGTTGTTAAAGCAGCCCTAAGGAGCCTGATTAACCCATCATAGCACAATGTCCTAGGGCATGCAGGGCATTTTGTAGGTAGGTGTTGCAGTACCACTGCTGCCCCACCCAGTCCTGCTAGGTACACTGCCATTTGGTCCTTGGCTGCTTGTTCACAGCTGACCTCCATATCTGGAGGCTTTTGTTCCTCTGTCCGCTTCCCGTGAGCACACCTGTTTGCCGCGCAGAATATTTTGCACATGTATGACAAAGTTTGGCCTTTCCAGGGTTTATGTTGCTGTCAGTAACTCCAAATGCCCACATCAGCACTTTGACTTCCTTTTGTTGGATTGGGTCATGCCTATGTCTTTGTCAGCATATGTGTGTGAGTGTGTGTCTGTATGTGTGTGTGCGCTGTTGGATTTGCAGTGCTATTTTGTCTGAGTTCCGTGTGCCAGGTTTTTTCTTAACTCGCACTGAGTGTTAGTGTAGTGGTGTGCCATGCAGAATTAATGCCTTTGCTGGATGTTCATGTCATGCTTGGAGTTTTTGCAGATGTGTGGTTTAAATTAATGCTTTTTATTTTATTTTTGTTTGCTTGCACCAGTATACAATATGCACGTTTGGTAGTTTTTATTCTAATTGATCATCAGCCAGTGTAGTGCTAAGCAATGTCCATACAATATATGCATCTGGTAGCTGTTTTTATTCTAATTGATCACCAGTCAGTGTAGTGCCAGGTATGCATATACAGTATGCATGTTTGGTAGATGTTTTTATTCTAATTGATCACCACTCAATGTAGTCTAGTTCTACCATTGTCAGTTTAGTGTAGATGTGCAAAGCTTACCTATACAAGACAGCGGTTTTCAAACAGGTTTTTGTTCATTTTGTGTCCTGTTCATTCAAACAGAGTAATTGGTCCCCCCACCCCCCATCCCCCTTCCCCCATCCCTCTTCCCCCAGTGGTCTCACTCCACCGTATGTACCTAGCTAATTATTTTTGAGGCCCACATATGTGCTACGAATACTCATATTGTGTTTATCCTTGATTAATGTGTATGATGTTCGTCTAGGCTTCAGAAAGCCCCGAGGTAAGTCAGACGGTACAGATGGGCAAAGAGAATGAAAGTATACTACCCAACCATTAAGACTTTCATTAATCATATTTCTCTCATTGGATGCATTTACAGTCTTACTAGTGTGAGTTTACGTGTATTCGTCAATTCATGAAGCCTATTATTTTGATACGGTTTTCATTATCTGTTTGCACGTGTGGTTTGCTCTAACACTGTAACAGATTATTAACCCTTTGGAAAGTTCACTTTCTGCAGAAGCTGTTCTTCCGCAAACCTAAACCATACACTAGTCATTTCTGGGTTCTGGCATATTCACTTGTGTGTGCCACTCTGCCTGTAAAGAACAAACTCTTTTCTTCCCCGTCATAACTCTTAAATGCTGTGGGAGAAAAATGAAAGTTAGACTTGAAAGTCTCTTTATTAGAATTATGGCAACACATTTCTGTTTTCCACATCTCTCCATGTGTGATTTTTGGAAGAGTTAGCTAGTATTATAATAACAGAACTTAACACGAGCCCTACTTCTGTGAATGCCAGTCTCCCAAACTGTGTGACGTTTAGTTGTATTAATAACAGTCCAGTCCTTTGCCCGTATTCTGCCTCTCCATACTCAATCCAGTTATTTTCTGCTCTTTTAGCTTTGGACTCAGTCACTTAAGGATTGGTGGGTCTCTCTTCAGGACATTCCCTTTTCTTTCCTGGCAGTCTAGACTTACCTATGAAATGTTCCAAAATTGTAACTGCAGTAGCAAAAAATATTCACAGGTCAGATTTCAGTTTTTTGTTTGTAGCACAAGCCATGCACAAGCTCTGTCATAAATACTGTGATGATTTAAAGAAAACTTGACTGATAAAAGCGGATCCCATATGTTTCTGTGATGCCTCCACTGTGGCATCGGCCGCAGCATGAGGTGCAACTTGCTGTTCACTTTGCACAGAACTCACAGACTCATAACACCCTGCCATTTGATTTAGCCTGGTTAGTTTGGCCTGGCACTGTCACCTTGAAGGACACAAAGAAGGGATTTTCAGACTTCAGTTCAAGGCCTTTCTCAATTCTCTGCTTAAAACCAATCATCTTACTTGTCAACAATGAGCGTGTCAATGAACCTACAGGAACAATGGGAGGATTTTCTTCTCCAGAATAAATTTTCTGTGCTGACTTATGTTGCGGTATCTATTCTACCTCCAAGTTACTGCAGGACCAGTTACACTAGCTAAATTCTTGCATTCTGCTGTTTTGTACACAAACTGTCACCACTTTGATTATTATGACCATGTGAGCTGGGAATAGTCTTCAGTGTGGTGGGATGCATGCTTTGGATAATATCAGCAGTTTTTTTTCCAAAGCATGCATCAGCAATAATGTGAATGTTTATAGCTCTGTGCTTGTCGCATGTTTCATTCCTTACCAGTTTTCAAGGGGAAGCTCCTCAGTGCTTCATATATTTATTATATGTTATATCCAGCTTACCCCCTTTCTAATGCATGCATATCAATGGACCTTTGCATGTAACACACAAACCCTCACCCCCCAGTCTCACCCTAAACACAAAACCAGTGGTTCCACTTTACAGTGTAACCCCTTCAGCACAAAGCCAGTGGTTCCACTTTACAATGTAACCCCTTCAGCACAAAGCCAGTGGTTCCACTTTACACTTACAGTGTAACCCCTTCAGCACAAAGTGCTTTCAATCATTAGCATTGCTTCTTCCCAGCAAAATTGAAGTACCTTTCTTATTTATTTTTTATCGCAAGCAGATTATGGCCTGAAATGGGTTCATGTTATATGGGTTCCACTATATGTCATCCATGTCAGGTGCAGGACCTTGTATCTGTATAATTATGTGCAATAAAGCCTTCTCAAATACAATGTTTTCCATGGACATGGATGATAATGAATATGTGCCTCTGTTAATATCAGTTCCTTTTGCAATACAGCCTTTTCAGGTGTGAGGTTTCCATGGACAGGGATGATATATGCCTCTGTTTATGTGCGCTCCACTGTATGTCACCCGTGTCTGTACAGGGCCTTGTACCTGCATACATAGCGCCTTCTCAGATATACAAGGTTTTTCCATGGACATGGACAAGTTGCCTTTGTTTTGTTTCCACTTCGCTTTTGTACAAGATCAACATGACTGCTGGCAGTTGTTACCCAGCTGAGCAGCTTGACTGAATTCAGATTAGTTGCCTGTTGATTGGCTGTGTTAAAGTTTAGGAGCAAGTTAGATTTGTTCTTTTCGTGGGAGATTGTGATGTAATGTGTGTGTGTGTGTGCAGTGTGCAGGTAAGGAACAAAGTGGTTGAGGTGTATGTTAGTTTAGGAGAAGTCGGACAGTGATTTCCATGTGCACACTGTTAGGGACATGATGTAATGTGGGGTGGGGGAGTGGGAGGACATTGTGGCCAAGATGTGTGGTAAAGTTTAGTAGCAAGTCAAACAGTTATTTCCTTGTGCAGGTGTTGGGACATGACATGATGTGTGGGTGGGTGGGGAACATAGTGGCCAAGATGTGTGCCAAGACGGTTATTTCCATGTGCACACTATGATGAAATGATGCGTAGGTGGGTGGGGGAAAAAAGTGGCCAAGGTGTGGGGTAAAGTTCAGGAGCAAGTCAGACGGTTATTTCCGTGTGTGTGCTGTGGAGACACGGTGCAATATGTGGGTAGGTGGGGAACATAGGGGCCAAGATGTGTGCCAAGACAGTTATTTCCATGTGCAAGCTGTGAGGACATGAGTACGTCATGTAACCATGTACTGTAAAGTTTAGGAACAAGTGATTTCTGTGTGCACACTGTGAGGACATGATGCAATGTGTGTGTGCAGTGTGTGGGTGGGGAACAAAGTGGCCAAGATGTACAGCATGCAGAAGTCACGCTGGTACTCGGCTGCCTTCGCACTGCGCCAGCGCATGCTCAACTTTGTGCAAAACTTTGAGTACTACATGATGTTTGAAGTCATCGAACCCAACTGGCACCTCTTTCAACTCAATATGGACACCGTAGGTGGTTTGACTGGAAATTACTTCTCAGTGGGGGTACAGTATGTGGTTTGGAAATTACTTCCCAGTGGGGTTTGACTGAAAATCTGGATACAGTTAACAGTTGGTGGTTTAGCTGAACACCACATCACAGTGTGGTACAATAGGTGGTTTGATTGAAAATGACCGCATGAATACAGTGCGTGGTTTGATTTTGAATTACATCTATGTTTTCTCACTAGTGATCAGGGGTTCACCGAGCTAAGCAAGATGGAACTAGAATATTCTACATATGCAAGTGTTTTGGACATGATAAGCATCTAGGCAGCTTCATTTTACATTCAGAGGCAAGCTTCCATTGACACTGATGGCATGTCAGCCCTAGGACAAAAGGCAGGAAAAAGAAGATTATGTTTTTTTATTGAAGACATTGAGCCCTTTTCTTTTTCTGTCCTGGGCATTGTTCTGCAGATTTAATTTGCAGCAGTCAATCGTGTGTGTGTGTGAATGACAGGTGTCTAACGTGGATGATGTGCTGGTGTTCCACACCGACTTCCTCAACTCCTGTCTGAAGGACTGCATGTTGACCAACCCAGACCTCCTCAAGATCGTCCACAAGCTCATGATGGTCTGCGTCACCTTCTCCAACTTTGTGCAGGTACTGGCCTCAGTCACTTTCTTTGGCTGAGTGGAATTCTTTATGTGTTGGTGCATATATGTGTGTGTGTTTAGCTGATTCTGTTGAACAAGTGTAAGCTGTTACCAGCTTGTTATTCTTTTGTATTCTGATTATGTTCACAAAAGAATCACTCTTGTCTAAGAGAGGTTGTCTCTACTGATTAAATCCAGATCTTTTTGAATTATCGCTGGGCACAGCACAACTTATTTGATTTTTAAACCTTTCCTCATTGTCCATTTTAATGCACTTATTGCTTGGTTTCCTCCCAGGATTTTTATCCCTGCTCTGCTCTGATTGATTACAAGATTACTTGTTGTCTCCACAGTGATATGGCCATGTATTTAGATGATTCACTGTACCAGTGAAATTTGGAATGATTATGTTTTCCTGTCTTGGGTTTCACTGAAATGACTGCAGATAAAATAATTGTGGGTGTGTGTGTTTGTGCGTGTGTGCATACGAGTGTGTGTGTGTGTATGTGTGTGGGTGCGTGTGGGTGAGTATGCATGTGTATGAGTGTGTGTGTGTGTGTGCATGTGTTCAATCACTGTCAACATGATGACTATCACTGACGGAGGAGCGGTGTGTTTTCTGTTTCTGCTGCACAGCGGTTGAGCCAGAGCACAACAGTGGAGGCGGAGGTATCACGCCTGACCAAAGAGAGCTCCATGCAGGGTCTGGGTATACAGACCCCTACCAAGGAGGACCTGAAGAAAAAAGCAGCAGCCACCAAAGTACGTCTCTTCCTCACAACTTCAGACATTCTCCTGCTTTGTCCGCTTTCAGGTCTCTTCCCAAGCCTCACCTCTTTGAGTGATGACACGCTTCTGCATAACTGTACGGCTGAATACCAAAGCCAGATTTTCATGTGTGTGCGTCATGAGAGAGAGAGAGAGAGAGAGAGCAGAAGTAGTTTTGATCTAATGTACTTGTATTTCTCAGACTTCACTTCTTTAGGCAGTAACATCCTGACACATAACTGTACTGCTTAATACCTAAGCCCGATTTGTGTGTGTGTCTTGAGAGAGAGAGAACAGAAGTAGTTTTGATCTAATGAACTTGCATTTTGAATGTAATTGCTTTGCGCTCATTGAGGAGAGATGCAGATAAATAGGCATTATCAACATATCTGTATTCTCCTTCCTTTTTCTGCGTACCTTTGGGTTGTTGTGTAAAGTAAAACAAGTCATTTCTCATGGCACTGAAAAATTCTTAGTGATGAAATTTCATATTTGTTGCTACAGATGGGTAATTTGTTCTTAATGCCTTGTCAACCCATGTCCACTGAATTTGACAGGTGGTGTCTGAGCATGTGGACCAGCTGGTGTCCAGTGAGAACTTTGAGCGCACCATCTCCAACTTTGATTCCAACTTCTCGCGACTGCTGCTGGACCTGCTGGACAAAATTCTGGACATGAGCAGCAAGAATTATGACCACAAACTCTCCAACATCATCTACAGGTACTGTACTTGTTCCTGTTCCCGCATCATTGTTTCCAATCTTGAAGCAAACAAAAAAGAAGCTTTCATTCTCTTAAGTAAAAACTGAAAACCCATCACTCCTCTTCCGCATACAGATCTGTTTTCTTTCTTCTAATTCTACCAACCCATCACCAGTAATGCATGGATTCTTAATGTATGTGCATCCATGTGTGATTAAATGAGCATAATCTTATGTCTTTGTAAGCTCTCCTGGCTCATACAAGATGGGGCGCCATAAATCATCTATTATTATTATTCGTAGTATTATATCACTTCATTGTTTCAGGGCTTGATGGTGGTCCTCTCACTCAGTGTAGTGACATACATATCACTTCATTGTTTCAGAACTTGATGGTGGTCCTCTCATTCCGTATAGTGACATATCACTTCATTTTTTCAGGACTTGCTGGTGGTTCTCTCATTCAGTGTCATGACATAATTATATCACTTCATTGTTTCAGATTGGATTTCAATGGGTTTTACACAGAGCGTCTGGAAGCTGTGACAGCACAGCGGCAGCTGTTGGCATGTGCCCCTACAACAGACTTCAACTCTGCTGGTAACTTCGCTGACATTGATTGACACCCTGTCATAATCGCTTCCAGAACCTGTAGGGCCAGCAGCATTTCTTCCCTAATGGGCTGCTGTACCAGCGATGAAGTAGCCTGGGGAAATGTGTAGGCTCTGTAAATAGGGAAAAGTGGGCACTGTCTTAGGCAAATAGCATTTATGCAGAAGTCAGAGGTTGTGTATGTGATGCATACTTTAGAATGTGAAAGTTTATTTTTAAAAATCCACTAGAGAAACACTGTTCAGCTTTACAAACTAACATGTGTTTCCGTCATCATGTGCTGCTGTTTATTTTACTTCTCATTAAGTGTGTTCCCTTTAAAACATGTCTTGGTTGCACATTTGGAGAACAGTTAGGGTCCTGGCATCAACTGTAGTGCTCTACTTGTCTAGTAGTTAGGCTTTCATTGCTTAATCTGCCTTATGAACTTGTATGTGTATCTTGAGTTATGCTGGATAGTTTGTATGAAGAACGTCTTCTGTCACTGATGATATTTAGTGCATGTTTTATCAATTTCTGCAATGCTTTCAGCTCAGTTTTGGGTCTGAGCGTAGGAGTAATTTTCACCTTGGTGCATTTGTTCAGTTTCAGTTTTTCAAATGTTAGAACAGAATTAGATGCAGCTGATATGCATGCTGAGTTGATCGAGTTTGCGGTGCAACACTTTCCCCAAATTAGGAGTTGATCGAGTTTGCTGTGCAACACTTTCCCCAAATTAGGAGTTGATTGAGTTTGCTGTGCAACACTTTCCCCAAATTAGGAGTTGATTGAGTTTGCTGTGCAACACTTTTCCCAAATTAGGAGTTGATTGAATTTGCTGTGCAACACTTTTCCCAAATTAGGAGTTGATTGAGTTTGCTGTGCAACACTTTCCCCAAATTAGGAGTTGATTGAATTTGCAGTGCAATGCTTTCCCCTAATCGCGAGTTGTTTGAGTGATATGCAAAACTTTCCCCTACTTATGAGTTGATTGTATTTGCTATGCAACACCTTCCCCTAATGAGGATGCTTTTAGTTCTGTTGTGACGCTGCAGGTGCTGCTCGTCTACGCCCCCCAAGCTTCTCAGGACTTCACCCAGATTCTAGCCGCCGTGGTCCTGCCAATGTTCGATCCTCCACATCTTCATCTGGTTCCCAGTGAGGCTGCTGATGGGTGATTTTTTGCACACAGCTGTGCCGCACCAGTCAGGGACATTGACCTGTTGTGGTCCAATCATTTTTCGTATTTCACATCTCCATCTAGATCCCAGTGACACTGCTGATGTGGACTCTCTACAGATAACTATGCCAGTGATGGAAGGAACCCTGGCCATCATGATCCAGCCATTCTTTGGTCCTCCTACTCATTGCCTGGCTCCAAGGGACACTGCTGACAGGCGATTCCTTCATTGCCGTGATGCACAGCTCTCTGTTGGGGTCTGGATGTCGTTTGATTATCTGCAGCAGCATCTGGCTGCAGGCAACCTTGCTGCTGGGTGATTCCTTGAACAGTCCTGCCAGTCATGGACATAGCTCCACCAGTAGTGGTCTCCTAGATCCTCCACATCATCATCTGGCTCCAGGCAAGCTTGCTGCTGGGCGATTCCTTGGACAATCCTGCCAGTCATGGACATAGCTCCACCAGTAGTGGTCTCCTAGATCCTCCACATCATCATCTGGCTCCAGGCAACCTTGCTGCTGGGCGATTCCTGCCAGTCATGGACGTAAATCTGCCGATAGTGGTCTCGACCAACACTCCTCGATCCTCCACATCGTCTGGCTCCGGGCAAGCTTGCTGCTGGACAATTCCTTGAACAGTTCTGCCAGTCACAGACGTAAATCTGCCCCTAGTGGTCTTGACAAGCGCTCCTTGATCCTCCACAGCATTGTCTGGCTGTGGGCAAGCTTGCTGCTGGGTGATTCCTTGGACAGTTCTGCCAGTCACAGACATAAATCTGCCCATAGTGGTCTTGACAAGCGCTCCTTGATCCTCCACAGCATTGTCTGGCTGTGGGCAACCTTGCTGATGTATGATTCCTTCTGCACAAATTCGGACAAAACTCAAAGAACTGTGCCAGTTGTTACCAGCACTCATTATGACAGCTTCACTCATCTCTGTGATCACTGAGGAGTTCCCATGACTCACCGGCTGTGCCTTATTCACCAGTTGTCAGCATTGTTGTTTGGTACCTGGTGTGGTGTTTGGTGGAATATGTTGTACTTGACAGCTGTCATGTTAGCTGTAGGTGCTGGGTTGAACATTTTGTTTGTTGACATTATTCACCTAATTGAAAGTCTACATATTCACAGTCCCCCCAACCCCACCTCCTCCGCATTCCTCCGCTCTCCTTTCTTCCCTGATTCAAGTCTCCTCTTAAATGTTTGGTGCCCTTGAAAGGCAATTGTGGGCAGCCATTTGCAAGGAGACAGATGCAATTATTGTCATTATCAAGTGTGGAGTTAGAGAATTGAATATACAGTGTTGTGAAGTACACAGCACTACTGAATCATTGAATGCAAGGTATTTCATTCTTGCCAGGCAGTGCTTCTGAAGGGCACATATGTATACACAGTTGAATCTCATTGCAGGTTTTGCACCTCCACCCCCCACCCCCTCTTCCCTCTCCATTTGGCAATATTGTTTAGGGTTTTGCATTGGAAAATGAATGTGTATAAGCCAAGACACAAAATGCATTTGTGCTGGAAGACTGTTCTGGTTTGTTTGTTGATTGATGATCCATAGGATTACCTGTGAAAAAGGAATGTTCGTCACTATGCATTAAAAAGCATCAGCTGGCATAAGGCAGATGGTTTTTGTGGTCACTGCAGATTTCAGACAGTGATCTGCCTACAGTTTGGAATGATAAATTATAGCGATGTATAATTCTTGCAAAAGTGCAATTTTCAAACCAGAGCTGTAAACTAGTTTAAGGTTGTGTCCAGGTTTGAGTCCACAGTGCTGTCCAAAACAGGAGTAAGGCAGTCAGTAAATAACTCCATGTTCCATGGTAGGAGACTGCCTGCATGGTCACATTGCCTAACTTTCAATCCAGTTCCCCAAAAATTACTGTCTGCTTAAAATTATAGTTTCAGAATGCTCAAATGATACTTCTGCTTTTCTCACTACATCACTGCGGTAAAATCAGACCATTTTTAACTGTTCATTTGCAGAATAGTTGCTTTCACAGTTAAGGGTCAATCCAATACCTCTGGAAATCGGAAACTTTTGCCAGCCACAAGCAGGCAATTAACTTCTGTATTCTCAGTCTTGTCTTTAGGCAGATAAAGGGCAGAATGAATTTTCTATTCAGTTTTCTCATGGTCTCATTGCTGTTAGCTGTAACAAAACTGAGCAGATCTTATTTAACTGAACACGATGTTGTTAATTAATATGGCAAACTGTTGGACTGACTGTTTTGGTGGATCTGCTACTCCCATTCTTTTTGTGTTTGTATTGGGCGACTGTGACATGAACTGCTGAGCATTATGTGAATTGCTGCATATGCTATCATTGCATAGTTATTGGGGTGCTTGTGGATCTTGCAGATATTTTTATGAATAATTTATTATTGTGCAAAGCTCCTTAATTCTCATGGGAGTTTACTAGCATGTATGCATGCTTTCTCTTTCTCTTTTCTTTGGTCGTGGTTTTCATCAAAACGTGTACAGAGTACAACAAAAACAAACAAACAAATGTTATGCATGTGTTTAAAATCAAAATCATTGTGCTTTGTACTTACTTCCAAAAGAAATAAATGCCTTGTCACAGAATTTCTGAAGAAAGGCAAAATTCCTCTGAATCTCTGCCAGCTTGAATGTCACTCATCTATTACTTCTTGTTTGTTAACACAAAAGTCGTTTGTGGAGGTCAGGGACTTCAGCGCCATTTTTTTCTTTTTTGTTTACCCTTGTCAGCTAAGCACATACAGAAGGAACATTTTAATACACCTGTGTACCATCTTGACTGCTGCTTACCTGCATATCTGGCTTCCACATGCCGTGACATGGTGGTGAAATCAACAGGTCAGTGTGATCTTTAAAAAATAAAATAAAAATGTCTGGAGACATGACAGAACCTATGTGAACTTTCAAAGTTTTGAAAGTTGACTATATCAAATTGTATCAGACCTGGTTAGAACACTGCATATGACAGTTCAGCTAAATCCTAGGTCTCCCACTTGCAAACAGATAATCCTGTTGGGTTAAGTTGATCACTGTGATTCTCCGCCTATAATTTTAGTAACACTAGTAATTATGGTGGCAGTCATTTATGTAGTGCCATATCTCACCATCATGGATGAGCACACCATGCTTTACAAGGTAACAAAAACGTATACACAAATCCGCAATAATAATAATACATGATAATAATAGTGTACTCCTCACACACCATACACACACTCACACACACACACACACACTCTCTCTCTCTCTCTCTCTCACACACATTTGAAAGAGGAGAAGAGGGTGGCCTAAAACAACATGGCATAGAACAGTAAAGATGGACCTGAAGAATGGCCAGAGGGCAGCCTAAAACATGGCACAGAACAGTAGAGGTGGACCTGAAGAATGGCCAGAGGGCAGCCTAAAACATGGCATGGAACAGCAGAGGTGGACCTGAAGAATCTTGGCCAGAGGGCGACCTAAAACAACATGGTGCAGAACAGTAGAGGTGGAGCTGAAGAATGGCCAGAGGGCGACCTAAAACATGGTGCAGAACAGTAGAGGTAGAGCTGAAGAATGGCCAGAGGGCAACCTAAAACAACATGGTGCAGAACAGTACAGGTAGAGCTGAAGAATGGCCAGAGGGCAGCCTAAAACATGGCACAGAACAGTAGAGGTGGAGCTGAAAATGTTTAGCCACAGCTAGGGCACCACTGAGTGACTGGCCAAAGGTAGGACAGTGTGGAGAACTCCACTGCTGCCCTAGATGCTGATAGGCATAAAGGCAGTAAGCAAGCAAGGAATATGTTGTAATATCTAATGAACTGTAACTGCATCACTTATTTGATCTTTCATTCACACACACAGCATATGGCACAAAAATCTGGTTTAGGTATTAAGAAGTAGAAAGGTGTTCCATCACAGTAGGCATGTTGTTAAAAATGTTGCTATGCGTAACTGTTCAAGACAGCTTCTGGAGGGGAAAACAAACAAACAGGTGTGCAGATGTGCACACATTTTATGATCTGGAGTTGTGGCAATTCTTGCAGGATTAGGGACAATCTTTGCTTTGTCACAGTATTATTTTTTTCTGCAACAAGACACTGTGAGTGTGACCTTTGTCACAGTATTATTCTTTTTTTCTGCAACAAGACACTGTGAGTGTGACCAGGACTGTAAATCACACCAGTCCTATAATAGCAGCGTGCTGTGCAGTGAGTATTACTTCCTAGAGAAAATTCAAGCAGCTTTTGTACATAAATCAGTCACTGTCTTACTGAGTTTGACAGTAGCCTTGAACAAGGCAGACCTGTTCTCCAAATAGCATAAAGATCAGATTACACTTTCTGCAATACTGTTTGCCACACCCACACACTCCCCCTCACTTGCACACACATACACAAACACAGATGTATCTTCATCAACATTTCATTATTCAGTTGTGAAAGTAAGGAACAAATGGAGATAAACTTCACAAAAAAAGTATCATTCCCAGTACTCTTTAAAAAAAAAAATCCACTTAACACAAATAGCAGTGTGTAACTCCACAGCAAACTGCAAAAAGAAGTCTCAACACCACAATGAGTCTACACAAGCTGAGGACATGCCCCCATAATTCAATTTAACAACTGAAGTTGACAGGAGATGTACAGCAAAACAAAACAAAAACACACCAAAAAAATGCTTGACCCTTTTGCAAACAGTCAAAACATTGAGAATTCTTATCCACCAATAGCATAATTGAAGCATCAGATTCTGACTGTAACTACAATTGTGGGAAATATGAGTAGCCTTATCTTTGGCATGCCCAGCAATAGGCTGGCCAGCAGAAACACTGGTGACAGGCTGCCCAGCAGAAACACTGGTGACAGGCTGCCCAGCAGAAACACTGGTGACAGGCTGCCCAGCAGAAACTGGTGACAGGCTGCCCAGCAGAAACAATGGTGACAGGCTACCCAGCAGAAACACTGGTGACAGGCTACCCAGCAGCAGCACTGGTGACAGGCCTTGCCTTTGGCATGCCAGCAGCAATATGCAATAGGCTACCCAACAGCCTTGCCTTTGGCATGCCACCAACATTGGTGAGAGGCTACCCAGTAGCCTTGCCTTTGGCATGCCAGCAGCGGCACTGGTGATAGGCTACCCATCAGCTTTGCCTTTTGGCATGCCAGCAAAACTGGTGATAGGCTACCAAGCAGCCTTGCCTTTGGCATGCCACCAACACTGGTGGTAGGCTACCCAACAGCCTTGCCTTTAGCATACCAACACTGGTGATAGGCTACCCAACAGCCTTGCCTTTGGCATGCCACCAACACTGGCAATAGGCTACCCAGCAGCTTTGCCTTTGGCATACCAGAGATACTGGCGATAGGCTACCCAACAGTCTTGCCTTTGGCATGCCAGCGACACTGGTGATAGGTTACCCAACAGCCTTGCCTTGTCTTTGGCATGCCAGCAGCAACACTGGTGATAGGCTACCCAGCAGCCTTGGCTTTGGCATGCCAGCAGCAACACTGGTGATAGGCTACCCAGCAGCCTTGCCTTTGGCACACCAACACTGGTGATAGGCTAGCCAGCAGCCTTGCCTTTGGCATGCCACCAACACTGGTGATAGGCTACCCAACAGCCTTGCCTTTGTCATGCCATCAACACTGGTGATAGGCTACCCAACAGCCTTGCCTTTGGCATACCAACACTGCTGATAGGCTACCCAACAGCCTTGCATTTGGCATGCCAGCAGCAACACCAGCGACAGGCTACCCAACAGCCTTGCCTTTGGCATGCCAGCAGCAACACTGGTGATAGGCTACCCAGCAGCCTTGCCTTTGGCACACCAACACTGGTGATAGGCTAGCCAGCAGCCTTGCCTTTGGCATGCCACCAACACTGGTGATAGGCTACCCAACAGCCTTGCCTTTGTCATGCCATCAACACTGGTGATAGGCTACCCAACAGCCTTGCCTTTGGCATACCAACACTGCTGATAGGCTACCCAACAGCCTTGCATTTGGCATGCCAGCAGCAACACCAGCGACAGGCTACCCAACAGCCTTGCCTTTGGCATGCCAGCAGCAACACTGGTGATAGGCTACCCAGCAGCCTTGCCTTTGGAATGCCACCAACACTGGTGACAGGCTACCCAACAGCCTTGCCTTTGGCATGCCATCAACACTGGTGATAGGCTATCCAACAACACTTCAGGGGTTTGACATGCCACTCCACAGGAAGTAAATAATTACTGCTGAAATAATCTTGACATAGAGAAGTAAGTAAAAACAGCTGAGACAAGACAATTCACACAACTCGATATTAGAATCAGATGTTAGCACCATCAACACACTAGAAGTATCAATCACAAGTACATAATAATATAGGGGACCTGAATATAACACTGCAGCTGTGCAGCATACAGACGGCTATGAGGGGATTCCCATGTTACCCAGCTTTAATTGGAGTAAAGAAGGGATTGGACACAAACTGTGAGTGCAATGGCGTTGCTGGAAAACCTGTTTTACTGAAGATTGCCATTTTGATGTTCACTGGTGAATTGGGGGTTCATGTCGTATGTTCTACACACTTATCTTCCTGTTCAATGTCCCATGATTTACAGGAAAATCTTCCTGTTCAATGTCCCATGATTTACATGAAAATCTTCCTGTTCAATGCCCCCTGTGTTTTTGCACACATCTTCCTGTTCAGTGGCATGCCTGTTTTACTTGAAGGTTCTTTCTGATCAGTCAGTGAATCAGTGTCACTTGTGTTTTACATGTAATCTTTCTGATCAGCATCACTTGTGTTGTACATGCAGATCTTTCTGTTCCATGTCACTTGTGTTGTACATGCAGATCTTTCTGATCAATGTCACTTGTGTTTTACATGCAGATCATCCTGTTCAACGTCATTTGTGTTTTCCACGCAAATCTTCCTGTTCTATGTCACTTGTGTCTTACATACAGATCTTCCCGTTTTACACACAAAGCCACCTGTTCAAAATCCAGAAATGACAATTTGACAGCATAATGGTAAAACATGTCTAACATCCCTTCACAACACACCAAGATAGAGTTTGTAGGCTTCACAGTTTCCAAAAGTCTCACTTTCAGACTGCTGCCTGCAGATTCCTGTGCCTAATGTCACACGTGTTTGATGCAAAAAGCTTTGATTGCAAAAAGAGTCCCAATAAATTTGATAATTTGTACATAGGCACAATTTTAATGCAACAAACTCGACTTGCACTTTCTCCTCAACTACTGAGTTTACATGAAACAAATAGGTCATACTTGTCTAACACATCACAGGCATATATACCCCCATATTATTTAGTATACCTATCATGTCCTATAGGCCTTTGAATATCTGTTGATTCTTTGCTTCTTCTTTATTTTCTCAGTGAAAAACATTTCTCCATCTTGACATCTTCTGTAAGCTTGCGCAAAGCACTCTTCGTTCATCTTCAATCACAAAACTGAAATGGACGGCTTTTTCCATCACATCAACAGCCCCATCCGGCTGAAGATAGACACACATGCATGGGGATTTATTTACAACATAAAACGAAAAGAAATCATGGATGAAATTGCACACATATTGCATACCCCCTCAAAAACAATTCATCACAGGTGTGAAATAAAAGGGTTCAAGATAATGCCCTCTCTCTCTCTCATCACCAGAATTTTTGAAAATCAAGAAGAACAATATCTTCAACAACTCACATTAAAAATAAGTGGATAAAAACTTACTGAAAAAAAGTTGGTTTTACCTTTATGATACATCTGTGATCTTCAAGTTGAAAATAGTCAAGATTATTCAGGTAAAACCCATTTGCTGAGCAAAAGCTTTCAAATTTAGCCAGAGATCACCTCATGACCAGGCAAATACCTTACAAAAGACTGGCATGATTTTTTTTCTTCTTTAAATACAAGTCAGTACTAACATTAACATAGATTCCTTTCCGTCAAGCAGATGAACAAAATGGTTTCAGTCGGTTTGCGGCACTGTGCAAAAACTGACAGCATCAATTAAATTACCAGGATTTACATGAAGCTAATGAGAGATTTCATCATAGCAATGGCACCAAATTTTAACAAAGCTCAGCATTACAATCATTCACATTTGACAACTTTTGCCATGTCAAGTATTAGTATCAACACTTAATGATTTGATTTGATTTTCATTTTTTTTTTTTTTTTTTTTTGGAGGGGGGGGGGGGGGGGGAGGCATAAAGTAGTCTCTGAAGCAGTGAAAGAGAGGGAAAAAAAGAGACATGGCAAAGAAAAACTATGTTATTTCACTGTACCTCTGGTTACCTCTACATATATACAGTCTGCTAAAAGAACAACTTTTCTCACCGTTATTATCAGAATAAAACATTTGTTTTAAAGCAGCTAACCTGAAAAGCTTTTTGAAAGACATGGAGGGAAGGACATGGAGGGAAGGAAGAGGCTCTAAAAACAAGCTCAAAACAACTATCAGAGATGCCTGTAGGGTGGGGTCAAATGAGTCCTGTGTATCAAACCTGGCAACTGCAGGACTGGAAGCACTGCAAAGTATCGAGATAGGAGAGGAAAGCAAGGCCTTGGAGAACAGAGGGTGCTTAGGGTAGTGCCTTTTGACAGCAAAGAAACAAAATGATGAATAAGAACACCATCACACTCAAGGAAATTGACAGTACCCAATCCAGATTTAATGTTTGCATTTGCATTGTGTCAATGTTTCATGTTTGTTTGTGCAACTTTTCAGTGGAGCAATACTAGAATGCAAATACAACACAGCGACTGATGGGGAAAATGCAATGTAAAAGCAGTACTGCGATGGATGGAGTAAATGCAATGCAAAAGTAACAGAGTGACAGATGGAGCAAATGCAATGCAAAAGCAGCACAGTGACAAACTGGTTAAATGCTATGCAAAAAAAACAGCAGAGTGACAGATGGGGAAAATGCAATGTAAAAGCAGCACAGTGACAGATGGGGCAAATGCAAGGCAAAAGCAGCAGTGACAGATGGGGCAAATGCAAGGCAAAAGCAGCGCAGTGACAGATGGGGCAAATGCAAGGCAAAAGCAGCGCAGTGACAGATGGGGCAAATGCAATGCAAAAGCAGCAGTGACAGATGGGGAAAATGCAATGCAAAAGCAGCAGTGACAGATGGGGCAAATGCAAGGCAAAAGCAGCAGTGACAGATGGGGCAAATGCAAGGCAAAAGCAGCACAGTGACAGATGGGGCAAATGCAAGGCAAAAGCAGCAGTGACAGATGGGGCAAATGCAATGCAAAAGCAGCAGTGACAGATGGGGCAAATGCAATGCAAAAGCAGCAGTGACAGATGGGGCAAATGCAAGGCAAAAGCAGCAGTGACAGATGGGGCAAATGCAAGGCAAAAGCAGCACAGTGACAGATGGGGCAAATGCAAGGCAAAAGCAGCAGTGACAGATGGGGCAAATGCAAGGCAAAAGCAGCAGTGACAGATGGGGCAAATGCAAGGCAAAAGCAGCAGTGACAGATGGGGCAAATGCAAGGCAAAAGCAGCAGTGACAGATGGGGCAAATGCAAGGCAAAAGCAGCAGTGACAGATGGGGCAAATGCAAGGCAAAAGCAGCAGTGACAGATGGGGCAAATGCAATGCAAAAGCAGCGCAGTGACAGATGGGGCAAATGCAAGGCAAAAGCAGCAGTGACAGATGGGGCAAATGCAATGCAAAAGCAGCGCAGTGACAGATGGGGCAAATGCAAGGCAAAAGCAGCACAGTGACAGATGGGGCAAATGCAATGCAAAAGCAGCACAGTGACAGATGGGGCAAATGCAAGGCAAAAGCAGCGCAGTGACAGATGGGGCAAATGCAATGCAAAAGCAGCACAGTGACAGATGGGGCAAATGCAAGGCAAAAGCAGCACAGTGACAGATGGGGCAAATGTAACAAATACATAAACGGTTCCCCAGTTTCTGAGGGAGGGGAAATGTATACAGATTTTTTTTTCACAAACTCTAACCCCGCTTCTTCCTTTGTTACCGTATTGTTACTCGCTCCTTGTTGGGTTTTTTGCTGATGAAGTGTTCTGCTCAAAACTATTCTGCTGCCATTCTTCTCCAGGGCTTATAGATTTAAAAAAAAAAAAATGCTTGCCAGGCACATCATAAAGCATGCATCAGTTTATTACAATATACACACACATTTTCTCAGGGATTCATACCCTTTTGCATGGTTCTGTTCGTTCTCCAGTGCTTCATTTTCCCCTTCCTTCTTAGTGCTTTCAAAGTTCATTAACTATACCGTTTCCGCCATTGTTAAAAAAAAAAAATCAGTTTTTTGTTGTTTGTTTTTACAAACAAGCTATCATAAAAGAAAAAGAAGAAAAAAACATCAACATGCATTTCTGTATATATATATGCAATGAGATCACTCAGGCTGACAAAAACCTACTGCACCATCTTGCGAGGTGTACTTAGTTTGCGCTTTCGAGACGAGGAGTGAGAAATTTTGTTCACTCCCTTGTCCGATATCATTTCCGCTATCTCCCCCAAATCTTCATCAGTGCACACACCCCACGGGTCAACAGTTGTAAGATTGACATTGTCACTGTCAAAGTGTGCCGTGCTCACAATGGCCTGCCGATCTTCAGTCTTCATCACCTGCAGGCAGGAATTAAGAGATGCCTTCCTGGTCTCACCCACACATTTACCAGGCATATGAGGTCCATCAGCATCTTGACTAGAAACACCAAAGTGTGGAAATGATGCACAGGAGTTGTCATTCCCTGGTGCGATGTCACTGTTTTGGGCCTCTGTCTGAGCTCTGTAGATGCTGGACAACACCACCCTGTCATCTGTTTCAGCAGGGACCGACAGTTCTGTTGGAGACGCTGGTTTTTCCGACTCTGGAAGGGTGCTGTGCTCACATTCAGCAGTGATTCTGTGTGGGAACTGAGACGTATGTAAGGTGTCTGAATTTTCTCTCGCAGCATCATCGTGGGCAACACTCTTGGATGCATGCTTGTGTCCAGATGATGTAACTTTCTGGTGATACTGCTTGTTGAGGGCACACACCTTCTTCCTTCCCCAAAACGCTACCATACTGTCATCATTGTCACCCTTCTTCTGAAAAGCTCGTTTCAGCTCCAACATGGTGGACACTGTGTTCTTCTTCAGCACAGCATTGCGGAACTGACTGCTGCAGTTCTTCAGAAAGGACAGTGGGTGACTGCTGTCTTCACGCTGCTGGGGCACAAGGCTGGGCGGCCACACCCTGTTGTGGGTGTTGCGGGTCAGCTTGGATGACACCTTCAGTTTCTGGGTCATTCTGCTTGGAAAGTTCTGCAGGGTATTTCTGCTGCTGGTGAACTGGCCAGCGTTTGTGTTGTTAGGAAACTGGGTAGCACTTGTGCTGGAAAGCTGGGCAACACTGATGTTGCTAGGAAACTGTGCAACACTGGTGTTGCTGGAAAACTGGGCAACACTGGTGTTGCTGGAAAACTGGGCAACACTGGTGTTGCTAGGAAACTGGGCAACACTGGTGTTGCTAGGAAACTGGGCAACATTTGTGCTGCTCGAAAACTGTGCATCATTGCTCCTGCTAGGAGACTGAGTGACACTTGTGTTGCTAGGAAACTGTGCAGCACTGTCAAGAGCTCGGTGCAGCAAACTTGACGCCCATGTACTGTTCTGCACTTGGCTAGGTGGTTCTGCACAGTCTGCAACAGAAGGTTGGAGCTTGTTTGCTGCCAGGGAATCTGAGTGATCACCCAATGATGCTTCTCCACTCTGGGGTAGAGGCACCACCCCAACCACCTTCCACCCATCGTCCCTTGCTATCATCATTTGAGGCACTGGCAAAGCGACCAGCGGTGTAGCAGGAGCCATGACGACTGGGATGGGAGCAAGGGCGGAAGCAACAACCGCAGGAGGGTTAGCAGGCGGGGAGTTCAAGGACGTGACGCCCACAACTTTCCACTCTGGCATGTCAGTTGCTGAAGTCACAGGTATGCTAGGGAGGGAAGAAGGAGTGGGGGCAGCAACAGGGGTCAAGGAAGCTTTCTCAGCCCCACTGGCTGCCGCTGCTCCTGTGGATACTGGCAATGCTGTGATGCCAGCAATTTTCCAGTCACTTGTCCCAGCTGCCAAGTCAGCCAGTAAGGGTATCTGAAAGTTACTGGGCAGTGTCTTTATCCCTCTGTCCAAGTCCCCAGACGTTGTGTCACTGGCTGAACTGGTAGGCCCCCAAGTTTGGTTGAGGATGCCTGCAGGTGACACAGTCCCGGCCGATAAGTCTGAACTCTGTGCTGGAGCAACTAACGCCTTCCGATTATCGCAAGAGACAACAGTTTTCACACTGTCCACTTCACTGACACCATGGGCACCCAGTGGTGTCAAGCCAGCACCCAGTGATGTCAAGCCAACAATCTTCCATTCTCCAGAAACTGAAGCGCTTAACTTCGGTGCAGAGTTCACACCATACCCAGGCGCATCCACGGCAACAGCATTTGAGCATGCAGTGTTCACGCCAGACTGTGCTGGTGTTTCCGGCGTGCACAAGCTAGATTCCTCAAGCCGCTGCGGCTGTGCTGTTGATGATGCCTGCAGGGCCAGATCAGCCAACGATGTCAGGCCCACCACTTTCCAGCCATTGCCCAGGTCTAGACCCACCGACACATCAGGCTCTTTGGACCCGCAACTTTTCTCATTTTCCGAGGCGAGCGTGGGCAAGGTGTTCCCACCTCCAGCGGCAAAGTTGGCCTCTTTCCCTGAGGTGATGGAGAACACGCTGTTGGCCTGCGCAGTCAGAAATGGCAGGATGGATGCTGGGTTGCCAGGGGAGGCGGGGCCCTCACTCTTTGCAGCCTGCGACTGTGGCCTGATTGTTGGGCTGTCTACTGTTGAGGCCTGGTTTGAGCCACCTGACAGGGCTGTGGTCAGCATGAGAGGAGATGGTAGCACACTGGTGGAAGTAGTTGCCATGGCAAAGGGCTGAGAGAAAATTGCCGGCTGTAGCATGGCAACTGGAAGGAAAAGCAAACTGTATTTATTCATTCATGTTGCTGTGGGAGGATATTGAAAATTCATAACTTTCAGTAACTCACCTTGCAAACTTAGCTATCAGATACTGCAACAAAATCAAATTGGTGGCCACTCTTTTTCATGTTTTTGTTTTTGTTTGTTTTTTACTGTCCAAAAGTTACAGTACACTCTGGTGCCAGTTGTGTCAAATTCTGTAAAATTTAAATATTCCCACCTGCCAGTCAGATTTGGTGTTTGTAACACTAAAAAGAAGAAGAAAAAAGGCCAAGGTCATACACTTTTGTAAAAATTAAAGAGAGAGAGAGAGAGAGAGAGAGAGAGAGAGACAAAACAAAGCAACATATATCAAAAGACCCCATACACCAAAACAATGTTTCATCCTCAACACTTAGATATATATATGTCCATGACCAGCTCATGTGGAACCATTTTTTTCATGATCCATCCCTTTGATTCCATCACAGATCTTCAACCTAAGTGGCACTGGATGACACAATCTGCTAGAAAGGGAGTGTGACACAGGCACAGAATTCAAACAGCTTTTATTCCTTTTCCAAAAATCATACTTAAAGGAACTAGACTTCTCAAGCCTTGCTTTGTCAAACACACACACACACTCACACACACACACACACACACACACACACACACACACACACACACACACACACACACACACACACACACACACACCTGTCTTCAACAGGTAGAAGATACTAAAATAAAAACTCAAAATCAAAGGCTTTGTTTTAAGATGCCTAGTTGATCGATTTGTATTGCACAAGCTGGTCTCAACTGCAGGAAACACTTGGTCAAGTGTCACAGCCTCACTTGACCTTGTTCTTTGGGTGATGTGAGCATGGACCTGGAAGAGGCAGTGTGTGCAACAAGGAAATTGTCAGTGTTGTGTGCAACCAGTTCTGCCATTTGTCACATCCAAAACTAAGTTTAGAAAACCAATACAGAACCAAGAAAATAGTTTAAAACAAAAATCCCTGATATCAAGTTTTGTATTCTGATCTCTTCTATCTCTGGGAAAAAATGTTTTGAGAAGACTAGAGTCTTTAACATGTCAAAGGTTATTGTCTTGTTAAGAGCCCCTCCCCCACCTCCCACCTCATCCCTTGCTAGGGGAAACAGCTGGGTCATTAAAAGACTTGGGTCTTTCCATGATCGACCTTCCCCTCCTGTGCTCACCCTTTCCTCTATCCCATCAGAACGGCGAGCCAGTGACCACACCAGACATTTTTCAAACCAGTGTGAGATCTATAAGGTGGCGAATGTGGTTCATGGACTATCACTGTAACTGGTCAGATCAGTGTCACAAACACCCTGCTCACTTCCCCCATCTAGAACATACACGCACATGCACGTACACACACATACACACACATGCACACACACGCGCGTGTGCACACACACACATGCATGCACGCACATACACACACACACACACACACACACACACACACACACACACACACACACACACACACACACAAAAAAAAAAAACTCACCATAAGCTCAAGCTCTCTCTGCTTTTTGTTGTTGCTGAGAACAGCCAGTACTGGTATATCTTAATTGGTAAAATACCAGAAACTACTGGTCAAAGTCAACCCTACAAAGTCACAGCTTTCACCACCTTCCTCCCTCTACCCCATTTTCTCCCCATCCTTGCCTCCGTTCTACTCCCCCTTGCTCTCCGCACCCACTCTCTCTTTATCCCTATCTCCCCTCCTTGTCTCTACTAGCAGGCCTGCAGTGCATGTGCTTTGCATTTTGCATACCAACAGAGCCTGACATTAATAACTGGAAAACTTTGGAGATCATATCAAACCAGTGACAAAAGCTTGGATATAAAATTATGACACTCACTGGGGATATCATTTGCTCCTGTTATAACAAATGCCGCAACGAGTGTCTTCTCTTCACCCTCCAACTCTGTCTAAAGTGGACTGCAAATCCATGGATTAAATATAATTAAACATTCAATTGGGTCTGTATAACTGTCAGATTTTTTTCCCTTTTTTCTTCTTCTTTTTCTTCTGAGCACTATTATTTATTTATTTTCTGTAGGGGAGTGGGGATGGGGAAGCAGGTTGGAAGCATGGATGAAGAGTCACAAGTCAGAGGTTGCTATAACTTTTATTTGTACACCAACCAACCAGGAAACATAGTAGGCTCTCCCCTGATGAAAACATGAACACCGGCCACAACAGTTAAACAAACAACCTGCCTCTGCAGGGACACTGGGGGAAAAGGGACGCTGCCGGCCCAGCACACAACTTTTAACACCTTAGATAATTGGGCCATAAAAACCCCACCCAATCAAAAAGGAAAAGGACCGGAAAGAAAAGGTTATAGGGTCATGGCCCGGAACATGTATACAATACACTCGGTTACATCCCCCCCTACTCAATCATAACCAGCGTCCTCGCTGGTTAATCACATAGCAATAAACAAAATTAAATGGTGTAGGGCAACTAAGAGTTGACTTAACAAACCATCAAAGTGGTACCCAATACATCCACGCACAAAACTGTACCCCTATTTGCTACCATACTAATAAAGGCCTGGCTAACTACAAACATCTCCAAAGGCCAGACTGATTGCATTGCAGTTAAAGGTCAAAATGATTACTGCATTTAAGCCAAGTAAACCAGACAGACCCAAAATGCATTGCTTCAAACAGGACAAAAGGATGAAAAAGAGGATTCTTTTTGTTAATGATGAAAACTCCAAAAGAAACTTATGTTCTTATTGTATTTGAAAAACCTACTGCCATCTGGGATTTAAAAATCGAGGACATTCCACAATTGGCTGTACAAGACCTCAAAACAACATGTTCGAAAAAAATAAAACAACATAGCGCACATTGCAACAATCGAATACTACACATTGCATGTCATTTACAACACGTATGGCACACAAGTGATGTCTGCCATCTCAAACCATGATTTCAATACCAAGCCTTATGTGAAGGCCCCGCGGTACGATAAAACGTTTCGTTAGAGAAATGCACACACGAGAATACAGGGCCTTATATAAAGGTTAAAACGTATACTCGTAATAAACATTACTCTCACTCACAGACAACCCAACGCTCAGTGACACTGATGTGGACCCTGACCCGTTACTACTCAAATGAACATATATAATGCTATTAAGTAATACCAGATTAGCGGTCAAGCCATCAAAGTTCGATCATGATGAAATAACATATACTAAGGTCATCACACCGCTCAGGAAAATGAATAATGGAAGTTGTGGCATACACGGAGTAACAATCAACTAACAGAGATGTAGTCATACTCACTGAGAACCCTAATCGATTGTATAAGGCGGGTATTTATAACCATTTGCATACAAATCAACATATACAAAATGCAACACAGACACAATCGATCCTGATTCGCCCTTTTGCTTGTACATATCAAGCAACTTTCCCGAGATTAATCAACGTATAATTGATACTGCAACGTCTCTTGAGCATGTCTACCAGAACAATCCATACTCAGTAGATGCCACATCCAATCCACATAATCAAAAGCAGTTGTACAACCTACGTATATTTACCTCAACTCAACAAAACAGCATCAACAATTAACACACTACAGGTCCATGCAAAAGGAAACAAGCTAAATCATAATCGCTACTACCATGCAAGGTATACACTAGAAATAGCAAGACAGTTAAGTTACATGCTAATCTAAACCGATGCCACTAAGTTTGCACAAGTTAAGGACCCTTAAGGCAACCCATTAACATACAAACACTAGGCATTACCGAACGACCATACCAAGCATCATATCCCCTTCCTTTTCCCTAAAGCATGGCACCACAGTGCATCTCTCGCAGATGCTGATGTAGTCCCTGACCTCTCCTGGGACATCAGGCCGAAGTGAGCTTGGAAGAACCAGCTGTTGAAGGGCACCACGACGCTGGTCAGCCTGCCCATGACAGAGGATCCCATTCTTCAAGAACCGTCGAGGGTACTGCTGCACCAACGCCCGCGTGGAGCATTCCTTGATGTTGGAGGGCTTGGCTGTCGAGGCTGCAAGCGCCGGATCCTGTTGCTGTAGTTGTAAACAGCCATCAGTGTAGGTGAAGCTCGGTGGTCAGGTCCCCTCGAACTGCCTCAGTGCCGGACAGCTCCGCTACACTGCCCAGTGCCCCCCCGACAGCTCCTCTACACTGTCTGCCGGTGCCTCCAGACAGCTCCGCTACACTGTCCCCAGTGACTCCTGACAGCTCCTCTCCACTGTCTGCCGGTGTCCCCTGACAGCTCCGCTACACTGTCTCCTTGTCGGTCATGACTCTTCTACTTCCAATCCTGCTCGCAAGCGCCAGCTTTTGTAGGGGAGTGGGGATGGGGAGTTGAGGGGAAGCAGGTTGGAAGCATGGATGAAGAGTCACAAGTCAGAGGTTGCTATAACATAACTTTTATTTGTACACCAACCAACCAGGAAACAGTGTAGGCTCTCCCCTGATGAAAACATGAACACCGGCCGCAACAGTTAAACAAACAACCTGCCTCTGCAGGGACACTGGGGGAAAAGGGACGCTGCCGGCCCAGCACACAACTTTTAACACCTTAGATAATTGGGCCATAAAACCCCCACCCAATCAAAAAGGAAAAGGACTGGAAAGAAAAGGTTATAGGGTCATGGCCTGGAACATGTATACAATACACTCGGTTACATTTCTAATGTCAGCATCATCTGTTGCTTATTATTCTTGATGGAATTGTAACTGTGTGCATGTTTTTCAGAGTACTTTGTAAGACATGTTTTTATAGTTGTTTGTACTGGTGTGGAAATCGCATTGTGTCTTGCGCCCAGTTTTGTTGTTGGGAAAATGGCGCAAAAAATAAATTCATTACTATTATTGAAATAACTTTCCGGCACCCCACAGGTATCCACTTGTTCATTTATTTATTTTTATGCCTAAAGACAGCTGTAGTATATAATCCGTCAATCTTCTATCTTGTTTTACTTAATAAGTGCCAGTGGAAGAAAATATAATATCTAGAAAGTTTAAAGAATCTGAGTCATCAATTAACAGTGCTGTCTTTACAGATAGCAAAGTTTGTACCAAAGGGACAGTATATTCTTGTCAGATACTGTAACACAGTTTACTAAAATACCTACATGCACATCATGGCATTTGTGTTCATTCGAATCAAAATAATGCTGTCAGTTTTTTAATCTCATTATGACAGCAATTATGGTGTATCCTGATACACATGATGAACAACAAAAGAAACTCTTCAACTCACATTCTAAACAGAACAAGCAAGAATGATTACTGATTAGTGTGCATAATATCAGTAACTCCTGCTTACCTGTAAAACCAAATATGTGCATAATATCAGTAACTCCTGCTTACCTGTAAAATCAATGTGATTTAACAGTACAATGCTCAAATTATTTTTTCCACAGCCACAGGTTGTCATCAAATATCAATAAAATCTGATCTACATGTTTACATAAAAGTGAGTTTTCAGGGAAAATTACATTGTTTCTACCTGAACTGTGACTTTTATAACAGACCATGGTCATGCCCTTTTGTTAAAAAAAGAAAAGAAAAAAAAAGTAGGGGGTGGGGGGATGTTAATGTCATCTATAAACAAGTTTGAAATGACATCTCCAAAACAAATGACACTTGACTGTCAATGTCTTGGCTATAGGCTCTTGCACAATCATGCCTAGAAGAAAGGTTACCATAATGCAGCAAGGCCATGAAAACTGAGGGAGGGCCACTGGATGCATAATGTGCACATTAACCCAAACCGCAGCGTATAATTTCTTTTAATCAGCTAACACAAACAAAACAGCCTTTACTCAACCAGTAAGCATTGTGCTTATAGAAGAGCTGGTATCAACTCTCAGTCAGCACTGAATTCTGGGCTCATACGAGTCATAATTGTTCTGTCTTAACTATTATATATATATATGTAACCGAGTGTATTGTATACATGTTCCGGGCCATGACCCTATAACCTTTTCTTTCCAGTCCTTTTCCTTTTTGATTGGGTGGGGGTTTTATGGCCCAATTATCTAAGGTGTTAAAAGTTGTGTGCTGGGCCAGCAGCGTCATAGTTCAGGAGCTGTGTGAGAGTCGAGGTGGACGTCCTGGGCTGTCCGTCCTAACGAGCCTTCTGGTTTCCGTGGACGTAAAGATTTATTGCACCGTGCTTCGGCATTGGTCACAACTTGTCCCTAATATGTCTCATGACATCTGAGGATATTAAGCATCAATTCATCATCATCATCACGGCAGCGTCCCTTTTCCCCCAGTGTCCCTGCAGAGGCAGGTTGTTTGTTTAACTGTTGCGGCCAGTGTTCATGTGTTTTCATCAGGGGAGAGCCTTACAGACTTGTTTCCTGGTTGGTTGGTGTACAAATAAAAGTTATGTTATAGCAACCTCTGACTTGTGACTCTTCATCCATGCTTCCAACCTGCTTCCCCATCCCCACTCCCCTACAAAAGCTGGCGCTTGCGAGCAGGATTGGAAGTAGAAGAGTCATGACCGACCAGGAGACAGTGTAGCGGAGCTGTCTGGAGGCACCGGCAGACAGTGGAGAGGAACTGTCCGGCACTGAGGCAGTTCGAGGGGACCTGACCACCGAGCTTCACCTACACTGATGGCTGCTTTACAACTACAGCAACAGGATCCGGTGCTTGCAGCCTCGACAGCCAGCCCTCCAACATGAAGGAACGCTCCATGCGGGCGTTGGTGCAGCAGTACCCTCGACGGTTCCTGAAGAATGGGATCCTCCGTCGTGGGCAGGCTGACCAACGTCGCGTTACCCGTCAATAGCTGATTCGGCCCAGCTCACTTCGGCCTGATGTCCCAGGAGAGGTCAGGGGCTACATCAGCATCTACGAGAGGTGCACTGTGGTGCCATGCTTTAGGAAAAAGGAAGGGGATATGATGCTTGGTATGGTCGTTCGGTAATGCCTTGTGTTTGTATGTTAATGGGTTGCCTTAAGGGTCCTTAACTTGTGCAAACTTAGTGGCATCGGTTTAGATTTAGCATGTAACTTAACTGTCTTGCTATTTCTAGTGTATACCTTGCATGGTAGTAGCCATTATGATTTAGCTTGTTTCCTTTTGCATGGACCTGTAGTGTGTTAATTGTTGATGCTGTTTTGTTGAGTTGAGGTAAATATACGTAGGTTGCATAATTGCTTTTGATTATGTGGTTTGGATGTGGCATCTATTGAGTATGGATTGTTCTGGTAGACATGCTCAAGAGACGTTGAAGTATCAATTATACGTTGATTAACCTCGGGAAAGTTGCTTGATATGTACAAGCAAAAGGGCGAATCAGGATCAATTGTGTCTGTGTTGCATTTTGTATATGTTGATTTGTATGCAAATGGTTATAAATACCCGCCTTATACAATCAATTTTTATTTGGGTTCTCAGTGAGTATGACTACATCTCTGTTAGTTGATTGTTACTCCGTGTATGCCACAACTTCCATTTTTCATTTTCCTGAGCGGTGTGGTGACCCAAGTGTATATTTATTTCATCATGATCGAACTTTGATGGCTTGACCGCTAATCTGGTATTACTTAATAGCATTATATATGTTCAGTTGAGTAGTAACGGGACAGAGTCCACATCAGGTCACAGAGCGTTGTGTTGTCTGTGAGTGAGAGTTATGTTTATTTCGAGTATTCGTGTTAACCTTTATATAAGGCCCTGTATTCTCGTGTGTGCATTTCTCTAGCGAAAACGTTTTATCGTACCGTGGGTCCTTCACATAAGGCTTGGTATTGAAATCATGGTTTGAGATGGCAGACATCACTTGTGTGCCATTCATGTTGTAAATGACATGCAATGTGTAGTATTCGATTGTTGCAATGTGCGCTGTGTTGATTTATTTGTTTCGAATATGTTGTTTTGAGGTCTTGTACAGCCAATTGTGGAATGTCCTCCATTTTAAATCCCAGATGGCAGTAGGGTTTTTGAAAGGCAATAAGAACAGATGTTTCTTTTGGAGTTTTCATCATTAACGAAAAGAATCCTCTTTTTCATCCTTTTGTCCTGTTTGAAGCAATGCATTCTGGGTCTGTCTGGTTTACCTGGCTTAAATGCAGTAATCATTTTGACCTTTAACTGCAATGCAATCAGTCTGGTCTTTGGAGATGTTTGTAGTTAGCCAGGCCTTTATTAGTATCCTGGCAAAAAGGGGTACAGTTTTGTGCGTGGATGTATTGGGTAACACTTTGATGGTTTGTTAAGTCAACTCTTTAGTTGCCCTACACCCTTCAGTTTTTTTTTATTGCTATGTGATTCACCAGAGGACGCTGGTTATGACTGAGTAGGGGGGGATGTAACCGAGTGTATTGTATACATGTTCCGGGCCATGACCCTATAACCTTTTCTTTCCGGTCCTTTTCCTTTTTGATTGGGTGGGGGTTTTATGGCCCAATTATCTAAGGTGTTAAAAGTTGTGTGCTGGGCCAGCAGCGTCATAGTTCAGGAGCTGTGTGAGAGTCGAGGTGGACGTCCTGGGCTGTCCGTCCTAACGAGCCTTCTGGTTTCCGTGGACGTAAAGATTTATTGCACCGTGCTTCGGCATTGGTCACAACTTGTCCCTAATATGTCTCATGACATCTGAGGACATTAAGCATCAATTCATCATCATCATCACGGCAGCGTCCCTTTTCCCCCAGTGTCCCTGCAGAGGCAGGTTGTTTGTTTAACTGTTGCGGCCGGTGTTCATGTGTTTTCATCAGGGGAGAGCCTTACAGACTTGTTTCCTGGTTGGTTGGTGTACAAATAAAAGTTATGTTATAGCAACCTCTGACTTGTGACTCTTCATCCATGCTTCCAACCTGCTTCCCCTCAACTCCCCATCCCCACTCCCCTACATATATATCAATGTCTTGAACTGATTTAAAACAATGCTGCAGTTTTTCTTCACCAACAGTTTGAACTTTTAACCCCAAAATAAAACAAAAACATATGATCTATATATTATATACATTTATATCCCTGGTAATGCTGTAGCATAAATTGTACAATATTACTAAGGAGTGACAGATCATTGGTCCATCTGATGCAAAGTTTTAAAATACTAGCATACACAATATGAAGTGATGCACTGCTGCCCAGACTTATTTTAAATTAGTTCAGTTAAATGTGCTCATCTGAAATATCTCTAAGTCTTCTTATGACTTATACTAGTTATAGATCACAGAAAAGTCACAATTTTGTTCGCTTTTAGGGGCAGTATTCTATATTCCACTATATTCAACTCAGCCCACAGATGCAACTCCCATATTCTTTGTATCAACTGCTAATTATGCCAGAAAAATCCAGGCACAATACAGATGTGGGTCTGAGTTTGAGTCCCTGGTGTGGCAACGGATTTTCTCCCAGGCTCAGCTTACACTGTTACAGTGTCCGTACAGCCCCCCATGTACAATCACATACATCAACATCTGTGTGCACGTTAAAAATCCCAAACACTGGCTGCCATACCATTGTTGCACACACAAAAATACTGCGCACACTGATAGCAATGGGTAACACTGTTCTTGCCACTACTCTGCCTTAAGTAACCTGAATTTCCCACAAGGGACAAAGACCCCTCAATTTTTTTTTTTTTTTTAATGTAATCAGATTTGAGATGACCAGTGGATACAGATCTTACCTGAGGACAAAATTATTTATAAAACAGTTTTGATAAAATTTATTTCTTTTTCTACTCTGTACAATTGCTAAAATAAAAAATAAATCAGTCTTGTTTTGATACTCAGTGGAGAGAGAAAACAAGGAAAAACACATACACACACTCAAACCACAGTTTCAAGGAACTACTGGAGCAAACATACAACCACAGTATCAGCTATGTCTAAGCATCCATAGAGTAACTGAAATTAAATGTGACTGTAATAAAAATTATCAACTGGTCTAATTACACAGATCAAATAATGACATTCTGACAGCCTGTGTCTCATTAATGTGATCATGCAGCTGTAAATGCTGTTTCCCCCGTAACTGCAGGTCACGCCCTCAAAGGTGGGTGTAAATGCGTGCGATTCACCTGATGATTTTGAAAGTCACCCACAAAATTCAGGCATATCAGCAACCAAAAAGTGCAGGAGAACGGCATTTTGCAATGACCGACTCAGTCAGTCAGCTTTTATTCCAGGTTCCATCAACAAGCTCAGTCATCCATCAACGATCGATTGGCAGTACACTGTCCAAAACACCATTCATTTAAAACGTCAAAACCACACGTGTTGCTCATTCGCGAAATCCGGAATCAAAAGACCAGTGTCAGAACCACAACAAATCCTCTAGCAGCAGTTTTAGACTTACCTTTCGTCTTTTACCAACCCGCGCTGCAGTCCGACGAGATATGAGCTGTATATTCAAGCTCGTGTCAGAATGTCGACACCGCCATGAATATTTGGGGAAATGAATTTCATTTGCATCCATAATCAATGCAAGGCGCAACGGCCAACTACCGCTCATGCATCATGTATGAGCTTCGTGCCTAACTGCAGAGTGCTTGTCTAGCTCCAATTCACTTTTAATGCACCGTTGTCGTCGCCCGCTTGCTGTGGTCCTGTATGGTTGGCGTTGGGGCCGGCGTGTTTTTCATTTTTACCCATGGCACTGATCCTAAATGGAAATGAAGCATAGTTATCTAAATTTCATAGAGATAAATTTGCATGATTGAGCCTCGTTGTTTTTCTGTGAGCGGCAGACGATTTTTAGTCTAGACATTGGAGTTATATCCCTTGTCGCAATAAAATAGGTGGGCAGCTAGGCCTATCGCAGATACCTACAATGAGAATGCGTCGCGCGCATTTGTGTTTGGGTGTGTGTGTGTTGTGGCATCTCAGTGTAAATTTTCCGGACAGTCTGTTCAATAATTCTGATGCTTCACTGGCCGTGAAGAGGTGGGGTCACACTCGTGACTGCCGTACTGTATTAGGGCAGTATGCGTGCATCACAAAAAAACAAAAAACAGACGGACGTACAAGCCCCGCCCCACTCCCCACCGCTGCCAGTGTTTGGGATTTTTAACTTCTGCACTGGTGGTGATACATTCGATCACACACAGGGGTTGTACGATCATCGCAACAACAACAAAAACAAAAACAAAAAGGGGTGGGGGGGGGGGGGGGGGGAGGGCTGCAAAAAGGTGACTAGAAGAAAAGTCCCTTGCCAGACGTTTCTGGCTTTTCAGTTGGACGCTCCAACAACTAAGCTGCCTATCTGGAGTCAAAACTTTCGCAAACTCATCAGTGTCTGTCTCCCCTTTGTGCGCAAAAACTAGTTGTCAAGTCTGAAAGAACCCAAACTATAATCCTTCTAAGATAGTTTTTTGGGCATGCACTATAACCATTGCCCACACTAAATATCCCGTGTCCCACTTTTTACAATAGAAAGGAAGAATAAAAAGTCCCGTTAGCAGACGACTTGGAAACACCCCAACTGTGCATAATAGTTGAAGAACAGTAAAAGTGATAATACTCCAGGGTTAGAAGAGTGGTGTGTATAGGTAGAACTCAGAGGTTATGATCATGAAAAAAACATACTTGCCGAGACTAGTGAGAGTGCCCTCCCCGCCCCCCAAATAATGTATATATATATCAAAAGCAATCAATACTGTTCTTGTCAAAACTAAAAATGTGTATATTATTTTCCTCAAAACATAGCAAAGCAGAACAGAAGGATTGTATGAATGAACTACTGTACTTCACAAAGCAAACAAGTTTGAACTGGATAATACAAACATTTGCTGGTACAACTTGCAATTTTTGTATGCATCCGATCCTGTGATCAAGGACTGGTGTGAACAGATAACGTTCATAAATTTACCGCCACACAAAATGGCTAACAGGCTGACCCATCAAATGGCCTAACGCTGATCATTACTTGGAACTCCCATTAATTTTTTTCTGGGAGTTAGGTTTTTTTTTGTTTTGTTTTTTTAATACTGGGACATTTGGACAGTGGGCAAGAATGTGGACATCACACATGGCAAGTTGCCATTTTGTTCTGGGGTCATTTTTGTTTTTAAATATACGAGTCATTCGACAGAGGGCACGACTGTTCACTTGGCAAATTAAAGGTGAATCAGTTTCTCTCTCAGGTGGTGGGCATGTGAACTTGACATGTACACAGATGGACACAAGATTTGGAGCTCCCAATATCTCTCTCTCACCCACACAAGCACTCACACACACACACACACACATTGTGACAATGAACACTTTATTTAATTTCTTTCAGTTTCAGAATAAATCAACAAGTAATGAACAGTAGTTGGCCTGTAATACAAATAACACAACATAAAAACCTCACCAAACTTTCTTTCTGACTTGTTTGCACTTGGCCAATACAATAAAGCATTCAGCCTCAAATCCGTTCAACCAACCATTGATTTTGAAGCGTTCATAGTCATACTAAACCTCTCACTGACTTGCACACTCAAAGCTGAAGACATTCTCACTGGCAGGTTTGTCACTTAGGATGTTCTTCACAGACACACACTCAGCCAATCATCCACTTGTCAAATACAAACACACTCAAGTCACTTGGTAGCTTCCTTTCCTAATCTGCATGCACCAAATTGGTAAATTGGTGACTGCCTTTGACCCCCCACAACAACACAGCAATGAAGACAGCTGTCAAGAAGTGACAAGCTTGCCTCTGAGTCAGAAACAAGACATCCTTTCCCAGTATGCCATCTGCAGACTCTACTTTCAGGTTGCACAGTGCACATGGGTGACGAGCGATCAAGTGATGAAACGTCCATACTTTTAAAGTTTTGTTGCTCAGCAAATCCTTTGACAGGCTAATTCAGCAACATCCACTTGCCAGACTGTGTGTGACTGAACAGTTTTCATGCTCCAGGCTGACACTTTCAGTATTTCTTCAAGCCTGTCACACAGTCTGTCCGGTCCCCTTTGATCTTGCATGGACTGAAAAGACCAGCTTACACACAAGTCAATGTACACGCTTCAGTTCAACGCAGACCTAAATGCACTCTTTGTGAAGTATGTTAGCATCCACACCTACATCCACACTAGTTCTTCCAGGCTTCTCTGAATGTTTGCTTACAAAATTAAGACTAGCTTACCTTAAGCACAGTCAAGCTGTAATTTTGTTGACTGTCATAAAGTGAGGAAAATTATAATTCATGGGGGCATCTTCATATAACTTCATGGTGCTGTTGTTCGTACACCTAGTCCAGACTTTTCTTGTCATCAGAATTGGATATAAATACCAATTAGCTGTACACATAATTTGTCCAAGATCAAATTTGACTGCATCAACACACACACACACACACACACACACACACACACACACACACACACACACACACACACAAGAAGAAATATTCGATGAAGACCCTTCTCCTGATGCTTTGCAGGTTGTATCGGTATAACCGACAGCAACTGCCATGAGATGCACTTTCAAACCATGTAACAGCAGAACAACTTCCATTAAATCCCTGACTGGAGAAGAGGTATATTCTGTCTTTTCCCCCAAGGTGGTGGAGTACACCAAAACAAACTGCGGACAAATCAGACCAGAAATCCACTATTTATATATGAACACTTTGTAATGATGCCCCTTGAAAAGCTGCAAAATGGCGAGTGCTTTCATGCAAAGTGAGTTTTCTCTAGTTCGCATAATGTGACATTACTGCACAAACCACCGCTTTATGCAATGCAACATTGACTATACACCCACTGATTTAAGCAGCAGCAGTATATCTTCAGTTTAAAACTGTGTTCAAGTACAGCGAAAGATCTTTATTTCAAATGGCTTGCATACCCAAGAAAGACATCTTGTTGTTACCCCAACCCCAGGCAGATCCAATTTCATTCCAATCATCACTTCTTAGAGTAATAACTGTCTGCTTGTTGCTTGAAAAAGTCCAAACACATAAACGGTTAAAAAGAACAGTAATTTAACAACACAAAATGGATGAATTTTTGAGGTAAGCCCCTTTTTCAAAGCAAGAAAACAGTTAAATGGCGATAAATCAAAATATTGTACTTAGTCATTTTGGGGAGTGTTGAATGCCTGGAGTGACTGGATGAATGATGGCAAGGTGGTGATGTGTTGTGAAATAGGAGTGATGTAATGAACTTAATGATGTCAAAATTAGACGGCACAGAAGAGACAGAGAATGGGAGTGGGGGGGGGGGGGGGGGGGAGGGCGAGCTTTGGAATAGGGAGGAGTCTGACCTTGGAAAAGGAAGAAAAGGCATCCAGTGCAAAACATCTCAGGAAAAATTAATGATTGAGAAAACTAGAGTAGTACCCTGGGGGAAAAAACACACTCAATTAGTGTGGTTGTTTTTCCTACCGTTTATGTGTTTGGATTTTGTTTCAGATGTTTTGCTTGAAAAAGGTGTTTTTGCTGATTTTTGTGTGCATGTTTTGTAGTGTCTAATTAAAGTAAATTAACCACTGTTTATTTAACCTTTTGTGTGTCTTGATAATGATTTCAAGGAAAAAAAAATCAAGAACCTAATGGCATTTTAAAAACAACCATGAAAGATGACGCTTTTACAAGAACAAAACACTACTGGACTGCAGCAAGCAAAAGAAGAGGCTGACACATGTGTCAAAAAACAGCAGATTGGGAAAGTGGTGCAGTGAATGTCAAGAGCACTCACTTAGACAGAGTACCACAATATCAATTTCTAAGGACTTTGAAATACTGTGCCTAGTTTTGTTTGATTTTTCAGGACTTTCATTTCAGAGCGTGAAAAGTTATTATTTTTTTCAAGACTCAAGACTTTCAAGCACTCTCAACAACTGTGTGAATCGGCACAAGCTGCATGCAAATTAAACGTATTCTATTCATAAATGTTGTATTTAGTTTTCTGATGATCTGGTCATCAAGGACCCACAGTGGACAGCATGTTCCTATGTTTCCAAAAGCTGACCCCATTCATTTCTAATTTACGGATCTGAAAGGTTTTCCAATAGATCACTCCAATTTTACAGTGACCGATGCAGCAAACAGAAACAAGACACCCATGGAAAATTAATAAACCATGATAAAAGCAACTTGGTTGGTGCAGTTGGGGTGCTCCATTTAAATGTTATTTCCACAAACTGACAAAAAGCTGAAGAGGTTTCCACAATACCATCCATACAAGTACAGCTTCCACAGCAAAAGAAGGGAACAGTCCATCCATAGTTTTCAAGCTCAATGTGGGCATGAGTTGAAACAGCAAATACACTTCACACATCTGTGCAGCTATGCATTTTTACAGATAAAGGTGAGTTTGGGGATGGTCAACATGGACTGTTTCCTGCTTATGTACACATCTACAAAACTGCTCATGGGTAGCTTGCTGATCATCTGATGACAGTGTGAGTTACATGAATAGTAATCTACAATGATAACAGGGGATGGGTGGGTGGGGGCATTACAGAACTAGAGCAGACACGTTTTAACATGACATCGAGGAATGAAAGTAACAAGTGAGTCGCCAGTCTTCAGTCTGACTCTAAATGCCATGCTCAGCTCCACTGAGAAAAGCTTCAAGTCGACAAACTCAGCACTCCATGAAAAACAATAATAACAGCGATTGGGAGTCCCTTCCCTGCCAGTCTGCAGCATGAGACTGTGTATCACAACTGGCCACAGTTCCATCCACCAACCTGCAGTCTGTAATGTCACCTGACCTGGTAACAGACTGCAGTGTTGAAGTGAGAGGACAACAATGTCGTCTTCGCACCCCATCACTACTGAATCAATGGGGTCAGACTGACTCGAGAGCAAGACCCCCAGCAATATCTCCCACTCAACAGTGTGCACAAGCTAACAATCATCTAGGTCAGGTCCAACATTTTCAGTACACCTCAGATTTGTCAGCAATGAAGTCATCAGTATCCATCACTGAGCTGTCTTTTGTCCATCTTCACGTGGTGACTACAGAGCAACCCCCCCCCCCCTCCCAATGCACATTAATTACACAACTCCCAGGTGGCACAGCCCAGGACATCCATCAACCAGACAGCAAATTTTGCACAGACACTCTTGGGGAAAGAAAATCAAGCTGCTACAACACAACCCTCCCGAAAAAACAAGGCCAGCTGGGAGTGTCCCGGTTAAGAGTCCAAGTGCTTTGGGAGAAAGCCACACCTGCTCTGAGTAGTTGTGTGAGGCAATGAGAGAGAGCACCACCCATAGCCGGATGGTGCTGCGATGAAGACCGGAGAAAGATCGATGGCAGAGGCAGGAGTTGGAGCGCGGCATGGCTGGTGGGGTGGCGAGAGCAGGGAGGTCACGCCACCAGCTGGCGTCACCTGCTGCCTTCTGCCTGAAGTCGCAGGATGAGGTCACGGATCTCCTCCCTCTTCTTCTCCACCTTGGAGGGAGGGAACCAGTTCTCCACCTTCATGGGGATGGAGAAGCTGGCTATGGGGTTCTGTAAAAGTGGGAAACAAACGAGGTCATCAAACTGACGGCCAAAGCCTCAGGGTCCTGTCCTGCTGAAGCAAGAAGAGAACACCACTGAAATCGCCAGAGCAGATCCTGGATTTCTTCCCTCTTCTTCTCTGCTCTGCTGGGAGAGAACTAGCACTGTAGCTGCACAGGGGGTGGAACAGTTAGTGATGGGCTTCCGCAAACAACAGGGTCCCACACACTCACATTAACACACAAACTCACAACTTCAGCCCAGTCTTCTGCTCAGGACTGGGCTCAAAGCACCAACTAACTAATTTTGCTCAGGAAAAAAAGAAGAAAAAGAGTGAAAGCAGATCATGCAATGCATAGCAGCAGCATGGCATACCCAACTTCTAATGAGGTTCACCTCCTGTGCAACGTAACACTCCCCACCCACATCCCCAACTCCCCCACCACACACATGCACACCCTTCCTTATGTGTCCAGTTATGCTGTTGGTACACTTTGTTTTCTTTCTTAGCCTACTGGTAGCATATGAGCAGTTGGTTCGGAACAGCACACCCCATCACTGCTGTTTTTAGAATTGCATCAGACAAATCAGTTGCTTCTATTTTTCATTGTTCTGGTGTAAGTGTTCATTGTTCAAGGAGGGCATCTTTGTATGGTTTTGTATGAAAAAAGGTTTGCTCATTATGTCTTGGTTTTGTTTCATTTTATTAAAAAGATGTTCTCTCTTAACCTTTTGTGCTTTGATCTGAAAATGCAAAGCATTTGGCAGGTTCATGCACCTGCTTTTTAATTATTATTTTTAAAACCAATTAATGGACTCTGTGTGTGTGTATTTTCATAAAATCAACTCCAAGTGCTGCTGTCAGACAGATCAACAAGACCTAAAGCCTCTTGTCTTTAAGCACTGAAGGCAACACACTTGAAAAGCTTTCAGTACACCTCAAATTTGCCTCCCACAGTGATAACTGCCCTCCCCTCAACTTTGATCAGACATGCTAGCTAGCAAGACACAAACACCTCCCGGAAACACCACTTACTTCAAAGAAGCTCTCAATGTACTGAAGCACAAACACGCCGCAGTCACTGAAGTTGGTCTGCTGAGGCACTTTGGGACAGCCGCCTCGCACAGTTTTGATCATGTTGCGTGGAGTGCCTTTCTTCAGGTCCCATTCCACCTGCAAGTACCTGTCACAAAACACCACGTCGTCACACAACTATATCAACACACTACAGTACACAAACACATACCTGTGACACACACCATGTTACACACATCTCATGTCATCACACAACTGCATCAACACACTGCAGTGCACATACACATAGCTGTTACGCACACTGCATGTCATCACATTACTGCAGTACACATACCTGCTACAAACACCACATGTTGCACACAGCTTATGTCATCACACAACTGCATCAACACATTGCAGTACACAAACACATACCTGTCACACACGTCGTCAAACAAATGCATCAACACACTTCAGTACACATACACATAGCTGTTACACACACCACATTCGTCACACAAATGCATCAACACACTTCAGTACCCATACACATAGCTGTTACACCCACTGTATGTCATCACACAACTGCATCAACACACTGCAGTACACATACACATACCTGTCACACACACCACATGTCATCACACCACTGCAGTACACATACACATAGCTGTTACACACTCCTCGTGTCATCACACAACTGCATCAACACACTGCAGTACACATCCACATACCTGTTACACACAAAGGCTCTACTAATCACTGCCCACCTGCACTTTTTTTTCTTTCTTTTTTGTTGGGGGGGAGGGTTCTGCCACTGCAAATTTCCAGAAACCACCCCTTTTTTTCCTTTTCTCTTCTACTTCTCCCAGAAAAAAGAAATGTTTGGCTGAAACCAGAATGCTAAATTTGCTGATATTCAGTGAAATCCAGCTAACATCCCTGCATGACAGGAGGAAGAAAACTCACTCCTTGAGAATCCTGATGGTGCTGGTCCTGGATGGGCCCGCCAGAGAATCAAAGATCAAGATGCAAGGCCTGCAAACACACCGCAGAAATCACCCATGCCAATCACAAATCTTCAAGGGTAACAAAGAACCACTTCTAATCAAAACAAAACACAGTTACTGCACTCTTTGATAGCACCACACTTTGCGGCATCTCCATTTAATACCAAATCAGCTGTTGTTACCACGCTTGTAAAAGGATGAAATAGCTCAACCGAAAGAAGGCAAACAAAAAAAGAGAAAACCAAAGAATGCGACACATTAAGTGCACCTGACATTGCACAACTCTTTTAAAGCTGGAGAGCAGAGGAGGTGACCCATATCCATGGAATAAAGTAGCAAGCAACAATTCTAACTTTAATTGTTCAGTCAATATTTAAGTTGCCAAATTCATTTTCGTTGATTTACAAATTCAGTTTCATTCACAATGTGCTAAAGAAAACCATAAATCTCTGCATTTCTTCAACGAGGCACAGGTGCGTTAAAAATAAAAAAGACACACTAGCGTGTGGCCATGGTAGGCGCATCACCACAGACCAATGATCTTGCATGACCTGAAGCTGACCCTGTTTAAACACATGGGACAAGATGCAAAGACAATATAGGCAGCTGGCCAACCCACCATAGGATCACCGTCAGCTTCAGCAACCTCTGGTCAACATGTGGAATGTAATACCTCTCCATCTTTGCTAATCTGCTTCATCAGCACAAAGCAGCAGCACTGCTGGATTTACCTGGCAGCAGCCACACATGCTCTAAACTTTCAAAGTCAAACACAACACTGCATGTCTTTTCAATGCACCTGGCGAAGAGACACAGAGCCTTGCAGTATTGTGCACCACATCACGAAAGAAATCAAGCTGGCAACCCAATAAAAATGAATTCTGGAACCAAAACACTTCTGAAGCAACTCAAGTTAAAACTATGGTGCACTAATTTATTCTGAGGGCTAATTAGTTCTTGGATTTTAATGTCCCATCAACCATAGAGGGTCCCCCCAGGACAATATTCTGCAAGCCTCAATGGGAGTGGCAAGAGAAGCCGAGGACCAGTGGACACACCAAAAGCAATCAGCTTACTGTCTCATGCCCAGGGTGAATGTTGATTTGCCTTTCATTGCAGCCTCAGTGGGAATCACTTTACCCAGCACAGGGTCCCCCTGGTACAGCAAACAAAGACAATCAAAGTTAACACCTAATATACATATAAATATACATCTGAATCTACATAAAATTTACACAGAAGAAGCAGTTATTTCCACTTTGATAAACATACTTCAGTCAACATGAATTGTGTATCCCTATCAACAGACATTACACTGGTGGAGGTTTTCATACAACATGACCAATATTCTTTCTGGATAAACAGAAAAGGTAAAATCATCTGGATGGTAAACTACAACAAACTAGTAGCATTCAAATTGGGGAAGTTATGAAAACAAATTCTCCATGTGAACTTCCTACCTTTGTACTGGCATTCGGTAGAATGTCAGGTAAGCTGTCTTGGTTCACATCATCTCCCGACGGACTCTGAAAAGAGCACAAGCTCAAAATTAAGCTATGTTTTTTCAAAAACAGTACACAACTGCCCAAGCTTAACTGATCTATATAATATGTTAATGGCTCCAGCTCCATGCTACACAATCATTTTTAGCAATGCACTATACTGTGCATAAGGGATGAGAAAAATGTGTGCGATACATACAAAAAAAAGAAGAAACTAGGTTTTGCCCAAACTGTTTAGATTCACCATACAACATGTGAGTAAAACAACACTATCAACATCACTAAACTGAGGCCATGAACCGGGGTAAAAATCCCACATCTACATGTGTCATGAAGCTTGCAGGCCAACTTTTTTTGGTGCTACATTCACACGTTTAGCATCATGCTAAATTCAGAATCATGTACGAAAAGAGTGCAGCAGCGAGTCTGCTCAAGAGCGGAGAGCAACACTATATAAAAGCAATCAACAAGCGAAATGCTGGCTTACAGCTCTGGGCACAACACAGCCTAAACACAATTTTGTGGACTGAACTGTTTTTTTAACGTGATAAGCACTGTGACTGACCTCAGAGTCCCCAGCAGCCCCTCCTTCCTCACCACACGACGACACAGTGGGCTGGTAGCTGATGTAATCCTGCATTCCCAGACCAGGGAAACACACCACCGCCAGGAACCAGTGAGAGCTGCAACAAGCAGGGTGAGAGTAAAACACCTGCATGCAAGGCAACTTGTCAACAACAAATAACTTCTTCTAATGAAGCACCTACAGGCTTATGTTTAAATTGGCAATTTCACGTGTCTAATTAGTGCAAATAATAACCTAACAATAATAATAAAAATGGGCACAATAATAATGGGTAAATAAGTAAAAATGGGTACCTGCATGGCACCTGTTGCAATCAGGAAAACTCCTCACACACACACACACACAAAAAGTCTTAAAAACACACGCATGCAAGTAATTAAAAACAAAACGAAACCAGAACATGAGCAAGTGCACACAGAACATTTACCTCCACAAAACAACAGAAGGACAGATGTACACAGTTATTCCAGCATAACTCCCCTCCCCCCCAGCTTTGTTACAGGGGATATAAAAAACAACAACCAACCAATGGTACACAGCTCTGATGATTTTGTTTCCAGCTTACTGTTCATTGATGGGAATAAAAATGAAGTCCTTGCTAAAGATGTCAAAATGCCGTGTCCAGGTTTTCACACGATTGTGTCTCCTCCGGGCCGGTCTGCAAAGAATACATAAAGATTTGCATTGTCAACAAATCAAAGCAACTACCTGTCATCTGCAAGCTTCATGACATGCAAACAGTCACATTTGTTGTTAATTAAAGGGGAACCAACTGAAAATGTACAAAAATAGGGAAATACTTTCATCTACAAAGTCACACGGGTTGTTAAAGGGGAACCAAACTGAAAATGCACAAAAATATGGAACTGTTTTCACCTACAGAGCCACACTGATTGTTTCAAGGGGAACAAAACTGAAAACAGAAAATATGGAAACATTTTCATCTACAAAGCCACACAGGCTGTTAAAGGGGAACCAAATTTAAAATTTCAAAAATATGGATTTTTTTTGATCTGCAGGCTTCATATGGTGGTTCTATCAATAAAAGGAATACTTTTCATGTTTCAAATCTGAGCTTCTCATGGTGCAGCCATACTGGTTCACTCTTTACCACCAATAAAAGCGAAAAAAGGTTTGCTCATTATGTCTTGGATACTTTTGTCACAAATGCTGATCCTGTTCTTGCTTTCACACACACAGACTGCAGGGCACAAAAAAAGTAGTATTCACAGGCAATGTTTTTGCAACTTTTAAATGTCAATTTTTAACAGAGACGAGGAAAAACTGAATGAAAAAGTGCTGTGGGTATATTTTTAGTTTCCATTTCTGTTGATGGAGCCTGTAATGTCTTTTTGGGTCAGTACTCCTTCAAGCTTTCATCAAAGAATAGTGTGTATGAACTCTTTGAGAGTGGTTACAACATATGTGTGTGTGTGTGTGTGTGTGTGTGTGTGTGTGTGTGTGTGTGTGTGTGTGTGTGTATGTGTGTGTGTGTGTGTGTGTGTGTGTGTATGTGTGTGTGTTGTGTTGCATGAGTTGTGTGGTGTGGTGTGTGTGTGTATGTGTGTTGTGGTGTGCAGTGAGTTGTGTGGTGTGGTGTGGTGTGTATGTGTGTTGTGGTGTGCAGTGAGTTGTGTGGTGTGGTGTGGTGTGTTGTGGTGTGTTGTGGTGTGTGTGTGTGTGTGTGTGTGTGTGTGTGTGTGTGTGTGTGTGTGTGTGTGTGTGAAGTGATCAATGCAACTCCTCCATAAAATGCTCCATACACAGCAAGGATCAGCAGTTAGCTAGTATGTGTAATTGGACTTTAACATCCTGTCAACCACACAGTCACCTCAGCTACATACTACTGTTGAAAGAGGCTGCAGAGAACATGACATACATACTTTTCTCTTTCTACACACAAGTCTCAGAAGCTGGTTACCATCTGGCCATCAACAACAAAGCAAACAAGGTATCGGGAAGGAAAAGTCTCACACTTCTTTCATCAAAGACAAAACAGCACACTCACGTCAGCTTCTGTTCGTCAGGCCCTAGCGATGATCGGGACTCGCGCTGCGTCAGTCGCTTGTAGAAGAAGGAGCTGAAGATGTGCGTCCTGTTACGATCTTCTTCAGAAAACTTCTCGAGGAACAAATACCTGCAGATTAGACAGAACAAGAACATGAAGCATCTCCTAGTATCATCCTTACCCTGTCTGTCATGCAACAAGTGTGTCCAGGAAAGCGCACACAGAGACATACCATTCCCCTTCCTTCCTTGCACCAATGCGAAAAGACTTGCACCAATGAGAAAACAGACTCTTATTTGTCACTACGACGGGCAGAGACATGAGGAGGTGTAGGCTGGGAGCTGATGCTAGGAGTGCGCTGTCAATTTTTCCACGTTCAGCTTCTCACCCAACCAAACCCCTCACAAAAAAATACACCAGAACATCTCATGACATTCACACAAGAAACAGCACTGTTAAATTATTTTGTGTGTGTTATGAACTCATTTTAAGGTTCTCTCATTTTGTCCCTGCACAACTGAAACAGAAACTCACTTCCAGTAAGCATACATTGCCTACACTGTCTTTCATTGCATACAACTGTAAAAACAAAACAAAAAACTCACTTTGGATAGAAGTCCACAATGATGTCGTTGAGCAATTCCCCTTTGTTCAGACAGTACAGGTCTTCATTTGTGATTGTGATGGCACCTTTTGTCTGGGCATTAGGGTATGTCAGTAGTCTGCAAAATCAAGACAGACCCTTATGTTACTAAAGAATCTGGGAGAGAAAGTTTAATAGCAGCATTCTAACCAATGATACACTTTCTCAACACATTGCAATTTATGATCAATGTTTGTATAGTTCTGAGAAGAAAGCAAAAGATAAAATGAAAACCAACTGGAGCAGAACGGGTGAGCTAAGCTGGGTCAAAGGAACAGTTTTAAACATGAGGCACATCTGCCCTGGGTAAGAAATGAATTCCATCTTGATTCAAACAATTTTGGTTTTATTTCTGCTGGAACAGCAATGAGAGTGGCTATGAAAGAAACACCTGATAGCACTGAAGTCTACTGTCACTAACCTACTATCACTATGAGCACCAATGAAAAACTGTCCATTAGCTGACAGTTTCCCAAGACCTACAGCATAACCAGTTATGGCAGTGGTTGGAGAAGGATGTTGTAAAACAGTGCTTGTGAGTTAGTGGTTGGAGTCTGACACAAACACACACATATGCATGCATGCACACACACACACATACACATCCACACCCACTCTCACATGCACACACACCCGTACACCCTCACAAACGCAAACCTCACACACCCATACACCCTCCCACGAACACACACAGAGGACAAATTCCAGCCCCATGACAGAAGGCAGCCACTTACTTCTCAATGGGGCCAACAAATCCCACCCTGGGGGAGGGGGAGCGGCTCCCTTGATCCTCCTGGGTGTTGGCCATCGCCGGTGAGTCCGGCCCAGCATCTCCCACCATGGGACACACCGCAGTCTCCTCTTCCTCCTGCAGCTCCGGCCCTGGCCCCTCCTGGCTGTCCCCCCCATCACCCGGCGCCAGGCAGGGGGAGGCAGCCGGCTGAGTCTTGGTCTTGAAGCGCTGGTAGCTCTTCACAACCAGCTCCCCTTTGGTGTTGCTGCAGACGGGCGGCGTTGACTCCACCAGCAGGTCGTTGGCTTGTGAGGAGGAGATCTCCTGGAGAAAGTCCTTGCTGTCCACCACACTGCGGTATTGGTGCAGCATCTTCAGCAGCCCTTGGTTGTTGTTCACGTGGTCAATGATGATCACGATCATGTTTTTCTGCGAGTCTGGAACCGCCACAGACATTAACTGTCACACTGGTGTATGCAACAATGTTGCAAGGAAAACAATCTCTGGGGAAATATGAACACTAAATCAAAGGAAAATATGAAGAACAGGTATCTAAAAATAGAAAAACATGCAACATAACACAGTTGATGTTAAAAAAAGAAGACCACCCTGTGTAGTGAGATACCCTACTTGTATGCACTGTTGTGACTTTTGTCATCAAGTACCCCTTTTTCTCACTTTTATTTCAGCTATTTTCAAAGATTACTTGTATTTTTAACTTAGCAGAGCTGTTTTGATGGTCTGCCATTTGTAACAAAGAGGTTCTAATGTCTGTGGTACGTTTAACACTTTCGTTCACTCATCCACAGACATGCACATCTCTATTTCCTGGTGCGTGGGCTTTTTGAAGGGGATGAAGTACTTTCCACTCTGTCTGGTTACGGAATCTATAGTTTGGCCAGTAGTTCAGAAATACTGGAGCCACAAGCAGTCACAGCATCTCTGAACCCCTGATCTTTATCCAACGCACTTGCTCAGCATCCCCAACAAACATGCCAGATTTGGTCAAAGTTCAGAATATACCCCCCACCAGACCCACACTCACTGTTCTGTTGCATGACGCTGTTCTAACATGATGACACTCGCAGTGCAACAGGTTCAGTTCTAAAACAACGGACAACAGCACCACTATTTTCAGACTGTAGGTCCCCCAAGCGCTTAGTGAAGACTGCTGCAACCTTGACCTGGGCGAAAGAATCCCAAACTCTTGTGTCTGACATGGTGTCTGAAAAGCAAGAACTGTTCACACGCATACCAGGTCTGGCTGCAAAAATGTTCAACAGTTCAAAAGATACAATCCAAGCTGCAAAACATGGGACAGTCTCATAAATGCACAGACACAAGATTTCAATAACCTGGCTAAAACTATCACAGACATTATCCATATCTTGAAAATAAAAACAGAGACTCGCCACCAAATCACTTGAAATGAATTCTGACATGCTTTATAAAGAGAGTTAATGAAAGCATGCCTATGAAAGGGGAAGAAGTAGAACCAGCTTCACAAGGGAGTAATGGGCTCTTTTTGATGAACTAGATCTAGTATGTTGTATGCTTTTACAGCTACTGGGTAAATGATACCACTGAGTAATGTGCTCTTTTTGATGAACTAGATCTAGTATGTTGTATGCTTTTACAGCTACTGGGTAAATGATACCACAGAGTAATGTGCTCTTTTTGATGAACCAGATCTAGTACATTGTGTGCTTTTACAGCTACTGGGTAAACGATACCACAGAGTAATGTGCTCTTTTTGATGAACTAGACCTAGTACACTATATGTTTTGACAGTTACAGGGTAAACAATACCCTTTAAAAGTTGTTCACACACTAAAAAAGAAAAAGAACTAAGAAGAAAATTATGCTCTTCTGAGAAAACCTACTTGGGAGCATCAGGCCCTTTTCGGGATCTGATTCAATTCTTTCTGCTAAGTGCAATCAATCCTATAGGAAGTGCATTTTACATGTAATATACATAATGCTGATAAAAGAAATGACAAAAAGGCACAAAATATTGAGACAAACAAAATCACTGAGTAAAACACAATTAGACAAGAAGAGTCCCAGAGAAAAACCTTACCCTGGCTACCAGGATCAAAATACTCGGGACTGCCATCCAACATGTTGAGCTGAGACCGGACATGCGCACCACCACCAGGGTGGAGATGGATGAACATCATTGGCTGGAGCTGGTTCAGGGAGAACTTGATGGACTTCAGCTCCGTCACGTACACAAAAAAGTCCAGTGTCTCTCCAGTGCTGTCCCCTGTTTCCCCAAACACAATTTGCAGTTAACTTCTGCAGGACTGGAAGCAACAACCCAATTAACCTAATCCCATATGAAAAAACCTACACCCAACTTTATTTAGACTTTTTTTCTTCTCCCTTTTTATATATCCTTTTAGTGAACAAAAGTGCTGCATGTACATCACCTCAGTGGTGTACTATGGACATTGTCTTTGCGACTCTGCTCCGCACAGCAGTTGAAAGAGCAGTTGTGGAGTACACTAGTTGCTTTGCAATGGTGAGGTCCACACTGCCTTAACATAGCTGTTCATCTGGAAGTGGTCCATGGCATCCTCAGTCTTTTGAGGGTCAGACTGCATGGTGGAGCCAGTCACTATTTCTCCCCCCCCCCCCCCCCCACAACCCCCTTCCCTAATAAGCCACCTTGCTTCTGTGGACATAAAGCAACATGTACAGCAAACAATCATTCCACAAATGTGACTTTGAAGTAAGGTCAAGGATATCAAGTCAGACATGAATTGGTAGGCCCTCAAAAGATGCTGAAGTTTAAAAGACCTTGCTTAAACAGTGTCTCCAAGCATGGCAAGTCATGGGGTCTTTTTGTGACATGAAGAAACATACACATCATTTTCTCTGACTACATGTGAAAGTCAAAAAGGGCAGTGCATTCATGATGTAGTTCAAGTAACTAATGATCATTAAAAAATTCAACTTGATCCGGCAAACAAACACACACAGCCACTCTGGAAAAAACAAGCAACTGTGCCATTAAGAACAGATGAGAAAGCACACTTACAGTCATTCTAGTTAATATGAGAAAATGCTCAGCCCTTTTTGTATCAGTCAGCCAAGAATTGTGATGCATATTTCCCTGCACACTAAAACTACAGCCATCTGGTTAACCGAAAAATGCAACAAAAGCCCAACCCACCCCACCCCCCTAACACTTCACTCACAGCAGACAGGAATAGAGACAGCAGAGAGATCACTCTTAATATAGTTTCACCAACTTTTCAGAGATCAATTTAGTGAATGTCGTTGGTCACCTTTGGTTCTTACTATTACAACAGCGGGCTACCTGTGCCCAAAACCTCAGTGATTTGCTGTAGAAGCACATCTATTCTTTTTATCCTTTTTATTTCTGGAAATGTCCTTGGTCACCTTTGGTTCTTACTATTACAACAGCATGCTACCTGTGCCCAAAACCTCAGTGATTTGCTGCAGAAGCACACCTATTCTTTTTATCCTTTTTATTTCTGGAAATGTCCTTGGTCACCTTTGGTTCTTACTATTACAACAGCGTGCTACCTGTGCCCAAAACCTCAGTGATTTGCTGCAGAAGCACACCTATTCTTTTTATTTCTGGAAATGTCCTTGGTCACCTTTGGTTCTTACAATTACAACAGCGGGCTACCTGTGCCCAAAACCTCAGCGATTTGCTGTAGAAGCACAGCTGTTCTTTTTATTCTTTTATTTCTGTTCTTGGAATTGGAATCCAACAGGTCCACTGCCCACAAAAACATCAATCTCCTCAGCAGTGGCAGCTTCTCCATGCACTTTACGCAGGTCAAGACTTTGAAACAGAGGCAGATGACTCAGTCAGGCCACAGGGTGACTAGCCAGTCTGATGCACCATGTGGTCAGCTTTGGCTGCTTCACCAAGACTTAGCGCAGCAAGACTTGCAGTGTACCTTCAGTGAAGGTGAAGCGGCCTTGGAAAAGCAGCCAAAGGTACTTCAAACAACTTGGCATTGTATCAATAATGACTTTTAGGGATGCAGTTTTTAAATGGATTACAAAATGAACACAGCTGGAGTAACATCTGGCACTATAGTAATAACAACTTTTAGAAATGCAGTCTTTACACAGATTATAAAACTGACACAGCTGGAATAACATCTGGCAAGAAGAGGTTACTCACTCTTGACTTTGAACTGGATGCTGCGATTCATGAAGCGAACCTCTTCACCACTGGTTCTCATGCTACCAACACGCACACCTCTGGTGGCAAAAAAAATGCTGTCATCCACCGGGGCTATCACTGAGGGGGTCGAGGTCTTCTGGATGCACTGGCCCGACTGAAAGAGACAGAGATAAACAGCATGCAGTATAGCAACATCCTTTAAACAACACTTCACCCAACTAAAACTTACAATGAAAGAGAAGAAACACTTGCACATAGCAGTGGCCTTAATATATAAAAATACTGAACTAGTAAACACAAAAAACTGAAACATCAGTTTCAATGTCAGGATTTCAATGCCCTGTCAACCACACAGGATCACCCCAGTGGGGTTAACATACTCATGCACGTGGTACTCTTTTTAACAGTGGTTGGGGGCTCAACAATGAAAAACAGTAAATCAACAGTGCACTTCCACACCAATGATACTGAAAGAAAGCTGCTTTTAAAATACTGTGTAGGGTTGAAAGCGAAACTCGTTTCCAAGCCATGTGAGCACATTTCATGACTGTGGAAGTTTGCTGTGCACTCTATAAATTGACAGTCCATTCCAATATGAAGGAGAAAGTGGTCTTTAAAAAAAAGGGGGTACCCTCTAGTCAGGGCTTCCACTATGCAAATCAAACATCTTTCAAAATGATATTTTCCCCACGAGCAACAAAAGGCACCCACCGCATCCTCCATCCTGTGCCGCCGCAAGGTGCCAAATGAGGTAGGTTTGGAAACGGGGAAGGGGAAGAAGGCGTCATCATCGTCCTGAGCTGTGGGGGTGGTGACCAAGGAGGAGGCAGGCTGCTGGTGACTGGCTTCAGCGCTGGGCTCCTCATCCTCGTCGCTTGATATCGTCACTGTCACTGTACACCGCAGTTAGTCAGTTAGCAGTGGGATTGAAAATGCAATGCAACATCACGTCAACTGCAAAGTGGTCATCTCCGGACAAAGACCATCGTTAAGTCTACACACGTTCTGAACTTTTCTCTTGTCTCAGACTACACTCAAGTCAAAAACAAACGACTCAAAGTAGTCAACAGTTAACAATATTTCAAACCCAGCTTTTCACTCATTTACACCTGACCAGAACAATGAGAGGTAAGCCTGCCACAATACGCCGAAGAGTAGCTGTGCTTAAAAGGTAAAGATAGAGCTTACTGACAACCACCCTGCTCCCTTCCCCTTAATGAACACACGCACACACACATGCATGCACACACACAGACACACACTCACTCACACATGTGCCTTGTTTGTTTAAATTTTGTTGCTGTCATTGAGAACCAGTCAAAAAAACAACAGCTGGTACATCCAATTGACTACTAATTTCTTTTCTGGTGCTTATCTTGTACAATACCAGCAATTACTGATTAACGCAAACCCTATAAATCTGGAATATCTTGACAGTAAGTCAACTCAGAAGAACTCCTACCTGGTTCTTTCATCTCCCTGGACTTTCGGCTGCGGCCTGTGCCGCGGGCTGTCCCGCTGCCACGGCGACGAGTGTACACACGCCCTGTGCTCTTAATGGCAAACTCTCCAGAAAAATCATCCATTTTGGCCGAAAAGGCAGCCCCCTGTGTCTGCAGCTTGTCTCCGTAGAACATCTTCTTCTCCAGTGAGGGCCCGCTTGGGGAGGGGGCGGAGTTCACTTTGCCACCACCACAAGTCCGTTCTCGCTCACTCACTGCCTCCGTTGACTCCACCTTTCGCTTTTTGATGACAAGTTTGGCATCTACAGGCAGCTTCCTGTTGCAGCCTTCGCACTTGTCAAAGTTACTGCTGGTGTAGCCACACCACTTGCACAGAACTGTCCCTTCCTCGTCCTGGAGGAATCACAATTGTAGCACAAACCATGTTAAAATCCATCTCCAGAAGTGGATATGCACTGACTACGAGAGCACATGCAGAAAAAATCTAACATGCACACAACACAACCACGAACATGCTCATTCACGCCTGCATACACACATACACCCCATCCTCTCTACCCTCCATCATCACACTACCCCCCTCCCCCCATCACATTACACACACACATTCCATAACACCACATGCATGCACAAAATATACATGCACACCACCACCACACCATGCACATCCTGCAACACCACACACGTGTGTGCTCACACTCAAACACCATCATACTACGCTCACACTCCCCACAATGCCACACACATAAACGCTTACATCTGCCAGAGTATGTCTTCCCCACAATGCTACACACACTCAAACAAACACTTACATCTGCCAGAGTACGTCTTCCCCACAATGCTACACACACACACACACACACACACACACACACTTACATCTGCCAGAGTATGTCTTCCCCACAATGCTACACACACACACACACACACACACACACACACACACACACACACACACACACACACATACTTACATCTGTCAGAGTACGTCTTCCCCACAACGCTACACACACACTTACATCTGCCAGGGTATGTCTTCCCCACAATGCTACACACACACACACACACACTTATATCTGCCAGAATACATCTTCCCCACAATGTTACACACACACACACACAAATGCTTACATCTGCTAGAGCATGTCTTCCCCACAACACTACACACACACAAACAAACACTTACATCTGCCAGAGTATGTCTTCCCCACAATGCTACACCACACACACACAAACACTTACATCTGCCAGAGTATGTCGCCGACGTGGCTCCTCTGGTTTCTGTTCTGGGGCTGGCTGGACAGGAGCTGGAGGGGGCACATGTTGCGCAGGAGCCACTGTTACATACAACACAAAATTCTACTGCAAAACACACCCTGTCAAACTTTGGCCAACAAATTTTCTTCACGTGGGAGTCACTGTTTGGCCAGAAATCAATTTTTTAAACATCTTTTTTATCACGTTTTACTACACCTTATAGAGGTTAGAGGTCAAAGTCACTCCCACTGTTTGGGCACGATCTCTTGCCTTTGCCATCTAATAGCATTTTTAAACAAAGTCCGTATGACTACAAGAAAGATGAAATCTAAGCTTGTCTATTTTTTTAAGTAATAAGGACTTTGTTCATGAAGGCCACCAGATAGCAAAGTCCTTATCACTTAACCCACTTGGCCCCAGACTGCCCATCACCTGCTCTTTTTCCTTACCGCGAAACCCCAGACCGCCCGGTTGCAGCCGGCTAGCAGATGCTCCATACAAGCATCTCGGCTTATGCAAATAGGAACGGGACTCTCACGAGACTTGTAGCCTCGTTTCCGCTACTGTTCACTACTTCCGGCAATGCCGTTTGTTCAAAGTTCGGCAAAGTTCAAGAGACACTGTGAATTTTCAAAGTTGCGAGGTGGACGCGCGATAGATGGTCGAAAATAAAAAAAAGCCCTACTGTTAGCAATGGCATTGGAGCTTCATCCTTTGAGATTTGAACTGCAAATTTGGCTCAGTTGCTTACCGTGGGCACCCTAACAAACTCACGGAGCTTTATCTTTGGAGATTCAAACTGGAAATTTTGCGAAGTTGGTTACCGCATAGGCCCCCAAAAAACCCGACATTCAGATGCGGACATTTATGACCTGGGATTTCTTTCTTTTTTAATGCTTTATTTTTTAGTGAAAAAAATCAAAACCTGTTGGGTATACAACACTGTATTCGCAAACTGGGGAAAATATGAAGTGAGCTAAACTTTCGTTTGGTGTTTATTATTAATTTCTAAAGTTGTATACCGGGATCATTTGACACAGTTACTTCCCTTTGCAAGGGATTTCGTAGCAAAAGGGCAGCAGCTGGTCTGGGGCCAAGTGGGTTAAATAAATAGACAAGCTTAAGTTTCATCCTTCTTGCAGTGTGACAGCCTTCAATGTGAACTGAAATCTCTGAAGCTAGAATAAACAGCCATGTGTTACCTTTCTGCAGACAACTAAAACAAACAAAAAAACGTATATGCAACACTATATTTACCTAATGGGGAGGATTGACAAAAGAACAAAAACGCTGAGAAGTGCAACACTGTACACACCTAATGGGGAGGTTGACAAAAGAACAAAAACGCTGAGAAGTGCAACACTGTACACACCTAATGGGGAGGTTGACAAAAGAATAACAGTGCAGAGAAGTGCAGTTGCATACATACCTGATGGGGAGGACTGACACTCCTCTTGAACTGGCGCAGGTGATAACCGGACATCAGGGGAGTCACTGGATTGCTGACTGCATGACGACAAGGATTCCACAATCAGGGCAGGGGGGGACTCGGATCTCTCCTTCTTTACGCTGCACCAGGACAGATTTGACAATGATAACGGAATTTATTTGCTTCAGGCTGCAAAGCCTCTCTCATTACCTACACAAGATAAAAACACAGGGAACCCAATGCAAACCTTTTTTGTAAAACTTGGTCAAATTGACATGAAGACCATTTTCAGGCCATTGTGAAATTGTCACAGCATCACTCATTGCAAGATGGGTGGTCGCTGAGCCAAGGTGAACACAGACTGTCAGCCCAGGTCAAACCTTTAATCAGGCAAACAATCAACAACTGAGACTGGGACCACAGAACTGATGCTGACATGGCACGATAGAGAAGATGAGAAGTATCCCACCAAATAAACAAAGCATCTGCTGAGAGTGGAACTCACAAATATAATGTACACTTCCACCACACATACCAGCCTTGTTGAAGGCACCATAGATGGTCCAGACACAAAATGGCAGTGCTCACACAGCCATGTTTTCCAGACCTTAAAACTTTGTTCAAGGCACTGCAGAGAGTACAGACACAAAATGGCAGTGCTCATGGCCACATTTCCACACCCTTCAGACTTTTTTCTCTCTCTCAAAGCCCTGCAAACAGTACAGACACAAAGACAAAATCACAGTGCTCACAGCCATGTTTTCACAACCTTCAAACTTTTTCGCTCTCAAAGCACTGTAGACAGTATAGACGCAAAATGGCAGTTTGTGTGACCATGTTCGTGTGACCTTCAGACTTTGTTTCTCAAGGTATCAAAGAAAGTGCAGACACAAAATGGCAGTGCTCAAAATTGTTTTGTGACCTTCAAACGTTTTTCTTTTTTTGTAACCAAGCCATCTAAATTGTCTGAAAAACAGCTGTAAGTCTCAGTCTTGTTGTTTTCATTCCATTCCTGTGAATAAGGCCCATCATGTTCCTTCACTTCACTTCAATGTTCCTTCACTTTCAGGGAGCTCTTGCAAAAAAGGATGTCATCATGTTTCACTGCAGATGTAGTTCACACAAAGATGCATGTATACACAGACATACATGACAAGCACACACACACACACGCATGACAAGGCAGACACAGCAGTATGGGGATGTTACCATGGCATTGGGGTGGGCCACACTTCATTGGTGGCAGACAGGCGCGGGAAAGCCACAGAGGAAGGGGGAGGTGAGCTGCTGTTGATGGGAGTGAGTTCCGTCCCCTGCATGGGAGAGGTGTTTCCATGTGGCGTGGGCTGGGCCAGCTCCTGGTGACCCTGGTCTTCCTCAGGCAAGGGGTTGGCTGCACAGTTCTCGCTCATCTCCAGCACCTGCTCTGACCTGTGGGCATATGAGAGGAATGCATTATTCAAGCCTAGTCCAATCACCATTTGATCTGGTCTGCAGGATTAAGCTCGAGACACATTACATAAGAAAGGCTTGCATGCGTCAAGCCTAGTCCAGTCACTGTTTGATCTGGTCTGCGGGATTAAGCTCGAGACACATTACGCAAACCTTTACCTGGCCAAATCTACTGGCTGTGGTATCTCTCTCACATGAAGCAGCGAGGAGAGCAAACTCTCAATGCTAAAAAACAACTCTGAGTTCATCAGTGTTTAATGTCCATGTTATTTGTGTATGTTCTGGCTGATCAACCAAACTTTATTCTGATTCAAAGATATCTTTATTTAAAATACTTTACAAAAACAATTTTAAAGAACAATGACATGAACCAACCAGAAGAATATACCTTTTTGTTGCTGATATTAACACATCACATCTTCTTTCAACAATGAACTTATTTCCTTCCTCCAGCTTATGCAACTAGTGTGACCTTGAAATTAGTGCAAGTTGGCACAGCTCAGCATATCACATCTTTTGTCTTGCAGAACATGAAAGAAAAAGATCCCAGTTGCTGCTTACTTGAAATGATTAGGTGCCATTAGTAATCCTGTGACGTTGTCAGCCTTTTCACATCTACGGCCATGACCTCCTCGACCTCCACCTCCACGGTTTGCCCTTGCCCTTGGCTGACCCTGACCTTTGCTCTTAGCTGGACGTTTTTTCTTTGGCTCTGAAAACAACACAGGTTTTTTCTTTGGCTCTGAAAACAACACAGGTCAGAAATGAATTTCACCTTCAACACAACATAGGTCCATCAAAATATTATACTACTTTACTAGATTATCATATCCCTACCCCTTTTACGACAATTTCAAAAACATTAGCATGCAGATAGGCACATTTGGCCTGCTGGAAAAAGGAGACGACCATGAAAACCACGACGGGTAATAATATATTCAAATGGTCTACTACTCTACTGTCTGTTTCAAACTTTTACACATACTTAGAAACTTATGGCATAGTTAACTCACTGTTACAGTGTTGGAACTGTTTTAAAGGGAACGTCGAGGAAACTTCTGAGACAGGGTGGAGCACATACAGGTTTTTCTGAGCGCATAGATACTTGAACTGAACTGAACAGAGAACCCCTCTGCCAATGATTAAAAATCTTTCTTAAAGGCTTAAATCCAAGTGAAGAGTCTGACTTTGAGAGAACAAAGGAAAAAAAGCCTACACATAAAACTCCTGTCTACAGATCACAACAAACAGATATAATTTAGATCTGCTGACAGCTTACCATTTTTTGGTGGTGGAGGAGAAACCAGTTCTTTGCCATTGTACAGAAGAGTGCTGTTCATACCATTGTGCTGTATGTGGTAATACATGTTCTCTTGGAACCCTTGACTTTCCATGTTGCTGTTAAAGACTACTTTTGGCGTGGAAGGCAGGTTGTACAGGTGTTGGATATCTGAGATGAAAAATAAATAACATTACCCGCAATTCACATATTTCTCCCTTGATATTCGTTGACTGGATGGGGGGGAGGGGGGATGGATCTCTCTGCACACAGCCTGGACTCTCCAAGACTGGTGTATTATCATTATGACTATGGACTACAACTGGTACAAGTATGACTAAGCTCACCTGAGTCCAAAGTAAACTGTTTACACAGCAAATGTGTCCATGTACACTCGCCATTTTAATTTGTTCAACTTTAAGTACAAATATTTTTCATAGTACCTTGTTCTTTAACATGAGTTAATCACTCAACTTTAGCTCAGGCACCAAACTCAGGTACACATAACACAATGTCGCTTTCACTGTCCTTTTCACACAGATAAATCACAAATGTTGAAGGGCAAGAAATTAATCCTCCAGAGAAGCAGTCAATTTCCACCTCCAAAATTTGATTCCTGATTTGGGGGCAGATGGGAAGGGGAAAGAGGGGGGGGGGGGGGGGGGGAGAGGTGCCCCCCCCCCACCCCCCAACAATTATGTTCTGGTTTGCTCAGTTAGGTAAAAGATCTATTCACCTAGACTCTTAAAAATGTCAGAAGTCTCATTATGATGTTTGATGACTGCATAAGGATTAACATCCTTCCAAGTCAGCTAATTAATTAGTTAAGTCATCTAAGCAGCACCTGCACACCAAGCAGCACCCTTGGCAGCAGGCCTTCACTCGCTCCTGTGCTACAGAACTGATATGCTTAAAAATATTCATTACCCTAGTCTTACCATTTCAGCAGACTTCATAAATTTGTGCTAGTCCTTTCACTGCCATGCTTGCGGTGCCACCACTTGGAAAGCCACTAACAAAACTTCCAAATCTAAAATCATTAGGGCTTTTTCGCCCCCTTGGCATGAGCACCTGATAGGATTTCTATAAAAGTGCACAGTGCTGAAAGTAAACTTTTTATAGGACCATCAAACATACTCTTTGGGGGCATGGATGTGTGCACTTTGGACCCCAGAAATTTGACAGGCTGGGGCAGTGAAGGGGTTAACTGACCTGCTGTCATGGCAGACTTTTGTAAATGCAGCTGGTTTCCACCGTTCTGGTTCACCTCCGCCTGGCCCGACAGCTGCGAGGAGTTGTGCGAGGATACCGGGACAGTGTTCATCAGGGACGCAGGGAAAGAGTTCTGCATCACCTGGGGGGAGCTGTGGTTCACCTGGGGCAGGTTCTCCATGGGCATCACGTTCGGCAGGGACATCTGTGGGGAGTTCTGCATGGACACTTGAGGAGAGTGAATCAGGAAAACCTGGGGGGAGTGCTGCGGCAGTGGCGTGGAACTCTGCAGCAGCACCTGGTGCAAGGTCTGGGAAGAGGGCTGCGAGGGGTGCTCCTGCGGGTTGAGCTCCTGCTGTGACTTCGGCTCGTGCACTTCATTCCGGTGCTTCTGCAGATGCTCATGCTGGTCATTCCCATACCCTGGGCGCACAGAGGCATAGAAAGGCTGGTGGCGAGAAGGCAGTGACTGCTGCTGTTCACTGTAGGCATGCTGTTCACTATAGGTTTGCTGTTCACTATAGGCATGCTGTTGCTGCTGTTGTTGCTGCTGCTGCTGCAATGCATGCTGATCACTGCCTATACCTTGTCCATGTTGTTGATAAGCATACTTGGCATCGTGGTCATGTGACTGAAGTGGATTGTGGGCAGTCAGGTGATGGCTTTGCTGTCTTGAATAGGATTGCTGGCTCTGAAAGGATTGCTGGCTTCCGTTCCCACAGTGCTGGTTCTGCCCAGGTGTGGATGAACTTTGTGAAGTCTCCGTCGGCCTCGTTAACATCTGCAGCAGTCGCCCTTGAGACTGTGGCTTGACCTCTTGAACCTGACGATGCTGGTCAACAGGCTGGTGTGCACGATGCTGGTGATCGACAGGTTGCTGCAGCCGGTGATGATGATCCACACGCTGCAGCAGCTGATGATGATCAAAAGACTGCTGCACCTGCTGATGCTGAGTGGCAGGTTGTTGCAACTGATGATGCTGATCAGCAGACTGTTGCAGCTGATGACAATGCTCGGTAGACTGTTGCAGCTGATGATGCTGATCAGCAGGTTGCTGCAGCTGACAATGCTGATCGGCAGGTTGCTGCAGCTGATGCTGCTGCTCCGCAAGCTGTTGTAGGCGATGCTGCTGATCAGCTGGTTGCTGCAGCTGGTGATGCTGACTGACAGCGTGCTGCTGCATCCGATGATGCTGATCAACAGGTTGCTGCCCTTGTTGATGCTGATCAACAGTCAGCTGCTGCTCCTGATGGCGATGATCAAAAGGTTGCTCCATCCGATGTTGCTGGTCAAGAGGTTGCTGTACCTGACGCCCGTCAACTGGTTGCTGCTCCCGAGGATGATGATCGTAAGACTGCTGCACCTGCTGCTGACCATGCAACTGGTGCTGATGCTGACCTACTGACTGTTGGGCACCGTGGCCCTGTGACTGATTAGAATACTCCTTAGGCACACACAGTGGCAGTTGCATGCGATTCCGATGAAGATGGGAAGGATGCATTTCCCCTGCAGGATGCTGGCCAACCCGTGGGGGGAAATATTCAGGCAGCAAGGTGTAGGGCGCTCCGTGCCTATACTCCACAAACTGAGCGGCATTTTGTTTCTGGCCATACGCTCCCTGCAACATCATGTGGTTCTGCGTGCTGTGGACATAGGTGTTGTGGGCATGAGAACCCAGAGACCTGGACCCGGCCATGGGGCTGTGGTTCGAAGCAACTGCTTCCTCTCGGCCAAGCACCAGGCAGTTGTCGTCCACCAGCATCAGTTCACTGGAACAAAGTTCAACCAAATGCTCACAAGTCAAGTTCATTTCACACAACATGTTCTAGTGCCCCCTGAGGGTTGTGTAAATTGCACCTCCCCCACCACCGCAAAAATCTGAAAAATGTGGAACAAAACCCAACTACGGATTCAGTCTTTTTTTCATTTTTTTCATGGTGCTTTACATCCACAGAAAGCATAAGGCTCTTTAATAATATTAATAATTATTAGGAACAGGCGAATGGAGGTAGCGGAAGAGGGGGGAAGATATATTGCTACACTGACACCACCAAAATGACTCCTGCATTAAGATGTTCAGTGATGAGAGCCATTTTAATGTTTCATTAATTGTGAGGGACAAAGTCACAAGACAGCATCCACAGATTCAGTCCAAAATTTCTGTGGTTTTTATACAGAGCTGTCTTCTTCAACCCAACTCATCCACCACAAAACATTATATATTCAAATATCTGAAACACTTGTCTTGAGTCCAACCACAAGAGATGATAACCAAGATCAACTCTTAAAATGCCTACAAAGCCACTGCCACCCACTCTCCCTCCTCTTGCTAATAATGTTAGTTAAATATTGGATTTTAACATCACTATTACAGTATTAGTATTACCAGTCCTAGTAATATAATGTGGCAAGTCCAAATGACAGCTTGCTAGGACAAAATCTCTGTAGTCTTACAAGGTGAAGGACACCTGCTGTTATTTCTTGATATTAAAGAGCTCTGGAGTGGTGCAGGTAAGCAAATCAAAAGAATAGAATGAAGGAATTTTTGGCAAAAGCGGAGTACCACTCAGCTGCAAAATGGATCTTACAATTCCACAGTGATCTACACTTTGACCTGGCAGACAAATAATTTATAGTAATTACCGTTTTGCAACGATTACTTCTGTACTTGCTCCCTTTGCTGATTGCATTTGGTTTTTCATTAGAACAGCTTCAAACAAAACTCAGGCAGTGCCATGGTTGTTTCAATGGAAAACAACAAATAAAGCAAAATTAATTTAACAAAGAAGGGATTATCACAAAACCGGTAACTACAATTATTTATTCTCTGTAAAACTGTGAAATCCGTTTTGCACTAACTGTAGTTTCAGCAAGTCAGCTAGATCTGCAGTATATGAGAGGGGCCACGATCTCCACCTCTGCTGAATTTTCTGTACATTCACCAAGCCCTCCACACTGCATTTGAGTTTCAAGGCCTCTGCAGAGAAGACAACATTTATCTCAGTTTTGTCCCAGAAGTCAGACCAGTCTTTCTCTAACAGCCCACAGAAAAATGAGATTTTAAGAAAACAAGTTAAAATCAAGCATTTTGAGGTAACAACTAACAATACGTTATTTTGAGTTTACAACCCTCTTCCGTCACTGACGGTTAGCAGGACTCCATTGCAAAAAAAAAAAAACAAAAAAAACCCCACGAAACACTGAAGTTTTACAGATGGCATTACGGTTACCTGTGGCCTATTTTATCTTGTTTTTTGGGGCAGAAACGTGAGCCTGCAACTCTTGTGTTTGATATTCCAGGCAGTGCATGTAACGTCAGAGAGCAGGGACACTTGTCACTGTGGTATGCAGCAAGCCCCGCTATTTCACTCTTTTCCACATTTGTTACAGTTACTCTCATTCTCAAGAGTAACATAAGAAAATAATTCCAATTTATAAATCAAGGGAGCGTTTTAATTCAATTTTCAAAACAAAAGTTCAGACTCTAATTCTAGATCCTAGATTTCAGATTTGATAATTTCCATCAATAATTTCTATCTCTTCTACCTTTGGGATGCCAGACATTTTGAGAAGGCAACAGGCTAGTTCCTTTATCATTGCTGAGCTGAAAAGAAAGCAAGACATCAGTAAACATTAACATCAGTTGAACTCACTCTTCTGTGTCGGAGCTTTTCACTTCCTGCACATAACTGTCACCTGACCCAGAGGTGGACAACACATGGTGCTGCTGGGCTGGAGGTGAAGGCCACTCCTCAACAGACGGAGATGAGTTGCTGCAAAAACTGTTGGTGCTGCGGTTGTAGCTGTTGGCGTAGCTCCAACCCTGGTCACTCTGCCTCTTTTTGTCAGCGAGTGCTGTAGGTGATTTACAAACAAGAGTGCAACAAACATGAACGTAATCAGCATGAAAGGCACATGCAGACCGTGCTACAACTGAATGATAACACTTTAACAGTGCAGTACATTCAGTAGGACTCATATTTATAACACTATGAGTATGATCCAATTCCAAGTCATGTGACTGTGCATCCAAACTAAGTAACAAACATTAACAGATACAGATAGATGATCTACAAGTACAACAATACAACTTTATTGCCAAGTATCAATGTAATTGCACTTGAATTAACATTTTGCGATGCCAAATACACTCACTGCACATGTACACCACTCAAAAACAACAAATAAAATTACAATAACAATAGAAAACACTGTGTGCTGCACAGTAAAAAGTCACCATCTGACCATGTAAATAAATACATGAAAAGTCCAATTGAAATTAGAATTCAGAGCTGCGCATTATCACAGCAAAATCGCCTCTCTGTGAAGTCTACCTCAAACAGAAATAACTGTCTTCCTACTAAAAGCAATTAAGATCTATTAGTATTACGGTATTAGACTATGATACAAAAGGCAGTGTACTGATAGTCTGATTATTGCACTACTTTCTTGCCATGTATTATATTAAATATCTGTTTGAGTGTTTCAGTGTTTGTTTCAAAACTACAGGCCTTCTCTGGTCAAAGGTAATAGTGGATATGAGCCTTTAGGTTTAATGTATGGTGCAATGATTTTAGTGTTACTAGTTTGCGCTGCTCACACTACTTAAGAATTGGGCAAAAAAGATACCAAACTGCTTCAGATTGAATGGGGCACCTACTTTGTGGTTGGTCATATGGTATCCCTCTTCCTCTCTCTGCTTGTACTGTTGCAGTGCTATTTCTGATGTGCTTGCAAGCTACCGCAAACAGATGAATAAAGATAACAGACATTAAACAGTCATGCTTTTGCGTTATGAAAATTATAGATCATGCTTGAACAAAGTTTTTTCACAGAATTTATTTATGCACATAATTTGAAGCCCTAAGCAACTGACATTGACAATGACAACTATAGCATCATTCTCTGCTTCTGAGCAGACCCACTGCATTCTACTTCTACTAGTTTTAGTCATATGTGACTCTGAATAAGTGACTGAATTTTTAAAAACTAGTTTATGTATATCCATCGGTGGTTACACTACATCGCTGTTTAGTTGTTGCATGGCTGGTGCCACATGTATGTAACTCAGCTACTGTCTTAATGCAAGTTTTGTATACACCATACAACCATGAACTAGTTTATATCATTTTATTAAAAACTACATATATATATGTAGGGTGCATGTGTGTTTAGCTGTAACCTGCCATCTGCACTTTTGGCAGTGTGAATGGGATCTTTTACATGTTACAGTGGTACCATGGGCCGATGGGGGTGGAACAGATACCAAAGTAAAAGTCAGCACAGAAAGCTGACCCTGGAAAAGAAATTATTGTGCTGCTTGTGCCAGGCCGCAAAGCTGCACCTGAGACTACTTGATCGTGAGTCGATTGCTCTACCATTGAGTTATTCTTGCTTCCTGGGGACTTTAAACATTCGTAATTCTGTGTGTGTGAGAGAGAGTTTGAGAGTTCTTAGTTTTTGTTTCAAACATTCACTGCATGATAAATAAACAACCCAAACTGGAGCCACAGCCTTGTTATACTAATGCATTCACAAACAGAGGGTGCAGACTGACACTAGTGACAGACTGGTGCTTGGCAAACCACTTACTCAACTAAACAGTGATAAAGTTTGCAAACAGGTACTCTGTGAACTGCCACCATGTCTGCTTTCACAAGTCACCAGACAGGTACTAGGAAGCAGTATGGTGAAAAGACAGCAAAGCAATACTCCACAAACTGGTATGGTGCCACCACTACATTATAAATCTTAAATTTGTGTGCTGTGCACCCACATGAGTATGAAAACTTGCTGCACACATGTCTAGCCTATGCCCACCTTTCAGTAAGAAAAAGGTCCAGATTGTAATGGTCAGTGGTATGAAACAAACACATAATGTATGTCAGTAGCAGAATAAGCAATGTGATGACTGTGTCTAAAACCTGCCCGAATGAAGAAAAGATCTGGTAAAACACCACTTTGCTGGAAGAATGGTACTGCAAATTACTTTATTTCTAGTCAGTCAATAGCAGAAAGAACAAAACTATCAATGTTGATACTTAAGAATTTTCATCTTTCTGTGAAATTTAGAAAAGGGTTACTATGGGCACAATTCTTTTTAAAGAAGTACCAAAAGTAAAACTGACTCGGAATCCACAGGCAGACATTTGCTGACAAATGCGAGATTTTGTTAAATAAAGCAGCTGTAATTTCTCATGAACTAGTATGTAAAGCGCGTGTCATCAAAAACTTACCATCAAATAAAGACATTTTGACTTTCAAAAATCATCCATGGTGCCACATTGTCACACTAATAGCCGAGCAATTGGCAAGAAAAGAAACAAAAAATGTCCTCTCTTCTCGACGTTTTTTATATTTTTTTATCCCTTCGCGAACGGGGAACAAACGTTATCTGGTTGTCGTTACCAAACAAAACAAAAAATCTATAATTTTAATCTCGTTTATATATGAGTAGCCTTAGACATTTGAGACACGACCTAAACTACTGATCTACATAATCAGTGGGTAAAACTGTGCGGTCTAGTTAAAATTTCGAAGACATATTACGACATATGCGACATTAACAGGGGAGAAAATTCCGCTGGTAGGACGAGCCTCTGCAACTGGACTTATGCGGAGCCAGCTAGTTGCACCGAATTTGCTGGTTGGTCGTGGTCTAGGGGCCTAATATCTCCAGATATCGGGCTGACATAGTAGGAACAACATAACGGGTTGGCACAGCTTTGCTGTTTAAAATAGATGGTTGTTGTCATGGAGTCTATATTGATTGGATCCTTGGATATTACTGACCGTGTCTCCGGAGAGGTACTTGCGAGGTATATCAGAAGGGAATGAGCGAGGGATCGGGCTGGCACTAAAATTCGCCGACACAATGGATTCTGCGTGATTTATTCACTGAAATGATTTCCTGCCAGATGGGAAAATTTAGCCACTAGCCAAAGTGGAATGAAACCTGAGACTTTTAAAGAGAATTTAGCTGAGCCAGAGGATTCGAAACTGCGTCTGTCTGTTCACCAGCCGCACACGCCTTATTACCGAAAGTTCTTTACTACGCTAGCCGGTAGGGTCTCTGCTGCTAGGCCTCATGATGTGCAGTGCTATTTATAGAGCCGAGGAAGAGGGGACTATCCAAACCGGCATTGCCTGCTTCACCACGTTAGTTGTTCACGTGCTGCGTCCCGATGCATGGGCGCTGCCATGTTTGGCCTTGGTTGAATGAACGGTTTAGCGGGGGTGTGCCTCTTCTTCCATTAAATGTCCAACTTCAGTATTTTGAACCTTCTAACATTGTGAATACTGTGCCTTACCGGCCACTGGCGGGACAGACCAGCTCACTAGGCCTCTGAGACACCGTAAAATCAAAAGAACAGACTGAGACATAATAAAATAAATCACATCCAGAAAGACTGAAACTATGATAATATGTACTGCAACTGAAAACTTTACTTATAAGAATAATAATGAGATTGTACGTGCAAAGCGCGACTGAACGTCAGTAGGTCTAATGTAAAATTTGAGCTCGGCACACTACACAACAAAAGTCAAGTTTGAACATCACTGACTCAGTCACTGAAGCAAGTAGCCTACACCACAGTGTCCGTACGGTCTCTGTGGACGCAAAGAAACATTGAATAAAGATCTCACAGAGCTCAAAGTCAATGTGGCCGTCCCGCTCAGCTGGAACGCCCGTAATATGATTCGCAAGTCTCCGTGGATGTAAAACAACATTAAAGACTGACTGAACATGATCAGCGTTAAAAGTTTTGTGATTGAACGTGCCGTTGATTTTATAACGATTTTAGAAGAGGACTTTCCCGGACTGACAGTGTTACTAACACTGTTTTCACGAGCCGCTTTCCCGCGTTTCAGTATCATGACATTGATAGGGTACCGGAACTTCTCAGCCGGCTTTGTGTACACGTCATGGCAATGTGCCAATGATGTATAAATATTCATGTCAATGTTTATTTCAGTTTTAAATCTGAACAGTCTGTGAAATGGTTTCATTTTCCTAACATTTTCATGGGGAACAGCAGTAAAAAAAAAAAAAAAAAATTTAAATTAACAATTCGGAAATAAATTGATAGTTTGAAATTTCCAAGACGACCAATGAAATATGAAATGATGTCTACAGTCTAGCGTTCTTTCGAACATTTTAGGGTGGCCTTGGGGAAATTCATCGAAACAGGTACGTTTGATTCACACAGTGCACGCTTCGAGACTACACGATTATGTCACTGGCTCAACCAACACAGCTCGTTGTGGTTTATAGACACATTCGACCAATCGCAGACTAGTGTACAACACAACTATCCGTGTGATTTCATGATTATGAAAGAAAACATCCTTTCTCTGAGGAATGAGTGAACAACTACTGGTGAGGTTGACAAAACTGATAGAACAGATCTAGGGAAATGTATTCACCTATACGACGAAACACAAGGAAACAGTGAAATACAGGCGCTTTCGACAGAAAATCGTCTTCGTCAGGTGCAAGAAAATAATAATAAAAGAAGAAGGAAGCAAAGAAGAACTGAAACAGACAAGAAGAAGCTGATGTAAAAAATTAAAAAATTAAATGTATAGGCAGACTTGAAACAACGTCATCAAAATGACGAAAATTTGGAAGATTTTTGAGTGGGCAGATCGTGGTAAACACTGAGATTTAAAAAAAACAAGATCTGCCAACAGTATGTCGGTCCTTACTTTTCGTACAACCCACACTGAGTTTTTTTGCCAAGCGAATAGCAAGGATCCCAAAGTAGGACATGTTTTCCCATATGCTTCTTGTAACATCACTCGTTTGTTGTTTTGTTTGTGGACCGATCCATGATGAAGCTGATGTTACAGTTTGAAAACGTTCAATTGTAGGGTTGATACATAGTATTGAGTGCAGTTGACAAGGTGTTTTGGTGGCCGAAGTTCCCCCAACCGAGCGAGTGGACGAATTTCCCCCATCCCACCCTATGTGTTTGGCTCAATGAAATGATGGCAAAATCATTTTGACGTCATTGCGATATCAATAATTTGACGCAAGTAGAAAGGAGAAGGAGGAGTGGAAGGAAACGATGTGCAAACTTGTTGTACCCGTACAAAAACCTGAAACTTTTTCGTACCGATGCCTCAAAAAGATTGACACCGGCGCCTTTAAACAAGAGCTCTCTCACGCTGTCTCACAAGTCAGTTCTATCAGTGACTACAATAACCATCTCTGTTCTGTCCTTGACAAGCACGCCCCTCTCAGCCGTTGCACAGTCCGTACAAGGAAGCCGACGCCCTGGTTCAGCAGTATTGCGGAGCAGTTCTGTGAGCTAAAACGGGGGCGTCGGCAGGCGGAGAGACGATGGCTCAAATCTAAGCTCACCGTCTACAAACAAATATACGACTCCATTAAACAGAAAGTAACAAACCTTGTAGATAAAGCCAAACAAGCCTACTACTCTGCTAAGATTCAGCCTAGCACAACCTGTAAACAGCTCTTTCAAAACTTGAACACCATCCTCGGAAAAGCAGATCTTCACCTCTTCCCGCAACATTTGACTCTGATGACCTTCCGAATGTCTTTTCTGATTACTTCACTGAAAAAATCCGCTCCATCAGAAACAGTCTTCCTCCTTCAAACCCAACTGCTTGCCCTGATACCTCTTTCGCTGGAAATCCATTGCTAACTTTTGAGCCTGTCACTGATGAATTTGTCTCAAAATAATCAACAGCTGCCAAGTCTTGTGAACTTGATCCCATTCGCACCACGCTTCTTTATGAAAACCTTGACATCCTCTTGCCGACCATCACGAACATCATCAACACATCTCTTACCACTGGCATTGTACCACGTGATCAGAAGACAGGCGTCGTCAAGCCTCTCTTGAAAAAGCCATCTCTTGACAAAAAATCTTTAAAAAACTACCGTCCCATTTCTAACCTTCCATTTCTGTCCAAAATCCTTGAAAAAGTCGTTCTCCACAAACTTCTCTCCCATCTCCAAGAAAACAACCTCACCAATCCCTTGCAGTCAGCCTATCGAGCAGGACACAGTACTGAAACCGTTTTGTTTCGTATTGTAAATGATATTCTCTCCGCTCTGGACAATGACAACATTTCCGTTCTTCTTTTGTTGGATCTTTCTGCCGCTTTTGACACTATTGACCACCAAATTCTCCTCTCCCGCCTGAACTCTGTTTTGGGCATTCAGTCTACTGCACTCCGATGGTTTCAGTCATACCTCTCGGACAGATATCAGTCCACGTCAGTCAATAACTCGTCTTCGTCACCATCACAGCTCATGTACGGTGTGCCTCAGGGCTCAGTACTGGGGCCCATTCTCTTCGTCCTATACACTCTCTCCGATATCATAGCTAACCACTCTGTAAACCATCAGCTTTTCGCAGATGACACACAGCTCCAGAAATCCGCTCCTCTCAGTGAAGTGACCAACCTCACCAAAGAACTCAGTGCATGCACAGACGACATAAAAACATGGATGACGGAAAATCAGCTCAAACTGAACGACGACAAAACAGAAGCTCTTCTCTTTCACTTTTCGTTGTCCTTGAAACCTTCTACAGTTTCCATCCCTGACTCGATTACTCTTGGCTCTCACAACATCCCCTTCTCTGATTCTGCCAGGAACCTTGGATTCATTCTTGATTCAAAACTGTCCATGAAGAAGCACGTCATAAAAATCTGCCAAAGTGCTTATTTCGAACTTAAACGCATTAGTTCAATCCGCAGGTTTCTCACTGAAGACGCAACCAAGACCCTTGTTACTTCCTATATCCTCTCACGGCTTGACTACTGCAACTGTCTCCTCATGGGTACACCTAATTCTGTCATCCAACCTCTCCAGAAAATTCAGAACTTTGCTGCAAGACTTGTTCTCTTGGCACCCCGTCACCACCACTCAACACCTCTCCTGGAAAAACTGCACTGGCTGCCTATTTCAGAACGTATTAAGTATAAAGTTATTTTGTATGTGTTTTAGTGCCATAAGTGGTTCTGGTCCTGCTTACCTCTCTGAACTGCTGCATGTCTACACTCCGTCTCGTGCACTACGCTCTTCTTCTGACACCTGCATGCTGGAAATCCAACAATACAAACGCAAGACTCATGGCTTTCGCGCCTTCTCTTGCTTTGGACCTCACATTTGGAATTCACTCCCACAAGACCTTAGACACTGCTCAACCCTGTCATCTTTTAAGGCCAAACTAAAAACCTTCCTCTTCTCACAGTATTTCCATCCTAACTAATATCAGTACCCAGTTTCTGCTACAGTCACTCTGTGTGTGTGTGTGTGTGTGTGTGTGTGTGTGTGTGTGTGTGTGTGTGTGTGTGTGTGTGTGTGTGTGTGTGTGTGTGTAGTGCATTTTTTGTTTTTGTATAATACTTTATGTAAATTGTTTTGGTAGGACTATGCTCTACATAGAATATATAGAACATCATATTTAGGTTAATATGTATCATGTGAGCGCTCAGGGCGTTGATGAGTGATTGATAAATGTACATTATTATTATTATTAATGGCTCTGGAAGTAGTTACTGATGGCAAGAACGACAAAACTGAAAAGAATGACTAGGAATATGTACACAAGAGAACACGGGGCAGGACATGTGTTTTGTTTTTTATGCCGGCTTCTTTTGTGTTAATAGATAATAAATACATTCTTTCATGTGCTATTATAAGGAGCAAATAGCCCGTTGAACAAAAGCAACGAAGAACTGAGAATGAAACAATGGTGTTCACATCTTCAGAGTTCTTTTCCATTTTTTCAAGATTATGCAATCAAAGCAGAAATAATTTGGAGTTACTACCATTTATCTTTGGAGGACCAAAATAAAAAGAACGTTTAGCTCGACTGGCAAGAGACCGACAATGTAGATACAGGTTGTGACTGGTAAAGCTGGGTGACCAGGTGGAGAGGTGGAGAGAGCGGTGCACAAGGTTAGACGTCTGCGATAGGAAACTGGCAAAGCTAGCTGTTACTGGACAAGTAAAAGAAAAGGTTCCTGATATTTCTTTTTTGGCTGATAGGAGTAGTCTACCGGAACCATCTAGCTGTGATATAACCCTTTGTGACTGACTGGGCTCAAAGCACCAACTAACTAACTAACTAACCGGAACCATACGTTTAAATATTCTACTAAGTACTACCTGTTTGCGTAAGTGTGTGTTTCTGGAGTGCCACCGGCCGGTGGGTTCTTTTCTTTTCATTATTATTATTATGCTGTCTAAAATGTTTCCTGTAGTAGCATCGGATCAATACGCTGGAAAAGAATTGTCACCCAGTTGTCGGTCCATCGCCGAGCATTATTAGTAAACGGCAGCTACAGGTCTCATCCACTATAGTGAAGTACACATAGCACGATCAGGAGATTTATTCAAAGAAAGACATAAAATTATGCAAAGAAAGACATAAAATTATTCACACAATCAGCAGTTAAGTCGCCCAAAAAATTATTACGCCTGAGCAGATTACGTGCCTGAGACAACGCCATTGTCAATTGTTTGTAGGCCGAGTCTACAAAAACTTGTGTAAAACAACAAAATGTAATGACGTAATACGCATTCCGTAAATAGCTGCACGGGGGGGATCCCCAATCTATTTTTAGACCACTACAATTATTCTTAAATTGCCTCATTTCAACAGGACCAAAGCAGAAATTAATGCTACATAATAATCGCACGTAAAATAATAAAAATACATGCAAAAAAAAAAAAAAAAAAAAGCCAAATCTGCGTGGGCCAATCCCTTTAAACTCGAAAATCTCACAGAGCAGCTCAGGAGCTGTGTGAAAGTCGTCGGAGGTAAGTAAAGTAAACATGGTGCTTAACGTCCACAGAAACCATAAGGCTTATTAGGGACGGGGAGAAGGGGGTTTGGAGGTGGGGGGGGGGGGGATTATATACCTATCGCTACACTGTCACCACCAGAATGATTCCTGTATTAAGATGGGCAGCGATGAGAGCCATTTTAATGTTTCAGTAGGAAGTGATGGACAAAGTCACAAGACAGTCCACAAACCACAACCTTTTTGAAAAGAAACGAGAGCCGAAGCTGTATCGAACCGAGGTCCTTACCGCTAGGCCAAACCGGCTCACAAGAGCGTCGGAGGTGCCCGTCCCTAACTATCGTTCATTCATTTTGTTTAATGTCCTCAGATGCTAAAAGCATATTAGGGGCCCTAACTATAAGCCGTATGTGGCTTATGTAGATGTTAAGCAACATGAAAGAGATCGAATGCGGAGCCCAGCCGGAGAGATCTGAAGAGGAAGGTCGAGCTGGATTGTGGCTTAGTGAGGAGTTCATCTTACATTCCTGATGCTAATTTTTAGTGAGGAATCTCTCTCACAGTGCTCATGCTAGTTTTAGTGAAGAGTTTCTCTTTTAATCCTGATGCTAGTTTTAGTGAGGAGTTTCTCTTACACACATCATGCTAGTTTTAGTGAGGTGTTTCTCTTGTACTCCTGGTGCTACTTCTAGTGAGGAGTTTCTCTTACACACATCATGCTAGTTTTTAGTGAGGTGTTTCTCTTATACACCCCATGCCAGTTCTAGTGAGATGTTTCTCTTACACACCTCATGCTAGTTTTGGTGACGTTTTTCTCTTAACCACCTCATGCTAGTTTTAGTGAGGTGTATCACTTACACACCTCATGCTAGTTTTAGTAAGGTTTTTCCCTTGCACTCCTGATGCTGCTTCTAGTGAGGTGTTTTTAGTTCTAGTGAGGTGTTTCTCTTACACACCCCATGCTAGTTTTAGTGAGATGTTTATCTTGCACTCATGATGATACTTCTAGTGAGGTGTTTCACTTACACACTTCATGCTAGTTTTTAGTGAAGTTTTCTCCTACACACCTCATGCTAGTTTCAGTGAAGTGTTTCTCTTGCACACCTGATGATACTTCTAGTGAAGAGTTTCCCTTACACACCTCGTGCTAATTTTAGTGAGGTGTTTCTCTTACACGCCTCATACTAGTTTTAGTGAGTTGTTTCTCTTACATACCTCATGCTAGTTTAGTGAGGTGTTTCTCTTGCAGTTTTGATAATAATTCTAGTGAGGTGTCTCTCTTACACACCTCATGCTAGTTTTAGTGGAGTTTTTCTCTTGCACACCTGATGATACTTCTAGTGAAGTTTTTCTCTTACACACCCCATACTAGTTTTAGTGAGGTGTTTCTCTTATACACCTAATGCTAGTTTTAGTGAAGTGTTTCTCTTACACACATCATGCTAGTTTTAGTGAGGTGTTTCTCTTACACACATCGTGCTATTTTTAGTGAGGTGTTTCTCTTGCACTCCTAATGCTACTTCTAATGAGGTGTTTCTCTTACACACCTCATGCTAGTTTTAGTGAGGCGTTTCTCTTACACACCTCATGCTAGTTTTAGTGAGATGTTTCTCTTGCAATTCTGATGCTACTTCTAGTGAAGTGTTTATCTTACACACCTCATGCTAGTTTTAGTGAAGTGTTTCTCTTACACACCTCATGCCAGTTCTAGTGAGGTGTTTCTCTTACACACCTCATGCCAGTTCTAGTAAAGTGTTTCTCTTGCACTCCTGATGATTGATGATACTTCTAGTGGGGTGTTTCTCTTACACACCTCATGCTAGTTTTAGTGAGGTGTTTCTCTTACACATCTCATGCTAGCTTTAGCGAAGTGTTTCTCTTGAACACCTGATGATACTTCTAGTGAAATGTTTCTCTTACGCTCCTGATGCTACTTATAGTGAGGTGTTTCTCTTACACACCGCATGCTAGTTTTAGTGAGGTGTTTCTCTTACACACCTCATACTAGTTTTAGTGATGTGTTTCTCTTACACACCTCATGCTAGTTTTAGTGAAGTGTTTCTCTTACACACATCGTGCTATTTTTAGTGAGGTGTTTCTCTTATACACCTCATGCTTGGTTTAGTGAGTGAGATTTTTCTCTCAAACACTTCATGTCAGTTCTAGTGAGGTGTTTCTCTTACACATCCCATGCTAGTTTTAGTGGACAGTTTCTCTTACACACATCATGCTAGTTTTAGTGAGGTGTTTCTCTTGCACTCCTGATGCTACTTCTGGTGAGGTGTTTCTCTTACCTCATGCTAGTTTTAGTGAGGTGTTTCTCTTACACACCTTATTCTAGTTTTAGTGAGGTGTTTCTCTTACACACCTCGTGCTCGTTTTAGTGAGGTGTTTCTCTTGCAATGCTGATGCTACTTCTAGTGAGATGTTTCTCTTACACACCTCATGCTAGTTTTAGTGAGATGTTTCTCTTACACACCTCATGCCAGTTTTAGTGAGGTGTTTCTCTTACACATGTCGTGCTAGTTTTAGTGAGGTATTTCTCTTACGCACTTCATGCTAGTTTAGTGAGGTGTTTCTCTTACGCACCTAGTAATAGTTTTAGTGACGAGTTTCTCTAGCCCTCCTGATAATACTTCTATTGAGGTTTTTGTGTCAGTTACATTCCTGATGATAGTTTTAGTGATGTGTTTCTCTTACGCACCTCATGCTAGTGTGTGTGATGCGTTTCTCTTACAGTCCTGATGATACTTTTTGCAAGGTGTTTCTGTTAATAGTTACATTCATGATGCTAGTTTTAGTGAGGAGTTTCTCTTACACTCCTGATGCCAATGTTAATGAGTTTGTATTACAGTCATCATGCTAGTTTTAGTGAGGAGTTTCTCTTACATTCCCCATACTGATCATAGTGAGGATGTTTTGAAACACTTTGCATGTTCGATCGGTGGGAATCTTCTCTTACACTGAGGTGCACACCTCGTGCTGGAGTTAGTTAGGACATGCGTTTTTCTTATTCTGTAGTAGTAACGACTACACAGAAATAATCCCAGATGTTATCCATTGTCCAAACAAAGACGCAAGAGCAAGGTCTGACAGGTTACAGCTTTGGCACGGCTCACATCCAGAGCTTCACACAGACTAGGCAAGTATTGGTTGTCATGGGTATGACTCGGTTTTGGGCTGCTATCGGCTCTTAGCGAGTGCAGTGCATGCTTAGGGCGCGGCAGCCACCGACACGCCTCGTCTGGCTTCGTCTTCGGTACAGACTGGCCCGACAGCTCAGTCCTGACATGACCTCGCCCGTACATCTGTCTTTCTTTTCACACTCATCACGCTGTTTAGTGAGGAGTTTCTCTTACACTCCTTGGGTCATGCTGTTTTAGTGAGGAGTTTCTCTTACACTCCTCGAGCTGGTTTTAGTGAAGAGTTTCTCTTACACTCCTCGAGCTGGTTTTAGTGAGGAGTTTCTCTTACACTCTTCGAGCTGGTTTTAGTGTGGAGTTTCTCTTACATTCCTGATGCTAGTTTTAGTGAGGAGTTTCTCTTACACTCCTCGAGCTGGTTTTAGTGAGGAGTTTCTCTTACACTCCTCGAACTTTTTTCTTTTTTTTAGTGAGGAGTTTCTTTTAAACTCCTGATACTAGCGTTATTGAGGAGTTTCCCTTACACTCATCGAGCTGGGTTCAGTGAGGAGTTTCTCTTAGACTCCTCGAGCTGGTTTTAGTGAAGAGTTTCTCTTACATTCCTGATGCTAGTTTTAGTGAGGAGTTTTTCTTACACTCCTCGAGCTGGTTTTAGTGAGGAGTTTTTCTTACACTCCAAGAGCTGGTTTTAGTGAGGAGTTTCTCTTACACTTCAAGAGCTGGTTTTAATGAGGAGTTTCTCTTACACTCCTCGAGCTGGTTTTAGTGAGGAGTTTCTTTTAAACCCCTGATACTAGTTTTAGTGAGGAGTTTCTTTTACACTCCTGATATTAGTTTTAGTGAGGAGTTTCCCTTACACTCCTGATGCAAGTTTTAGTGAGGAGTTTCTCTTACGCTCCTGATGCCAGTTTTAATGAGGAATTTCTTACACCGCAAGAGCTGGTTTTATTGAGGAGTTTCTCTGATACTCCTTAAGCTGGTTTTAGTGAGGAGTTTCTCTTACACTCCTGAAGCTTGCTTATAGCCAGGAGTTTCCCTTACACTCCTGATGCTAGTTTTTGTGAAGAGGTTCCCTTGACTCCTCGTGTCATTTTTAGTAAGGAGTTTCTCATACATTTCTCTTGCTGGTTCAGTTCAGTGAGGAGTTTCTCTTACACACCTCATGCTTTGTTTATTCGTGAGGAGTTTCTCTTACACTCATGATGCTAGTTTTAGTGAGGAGTTTCTCTTACACATCTCTTGCTATGTTTATCTGTGAGGAGTTTCTCTTACACACCTCATGCTATATTTATTCGTGAGGAGTTTCTCTTACACACCTCATGCTATATTTATTCGTGAGGAGTTTCTCTTACACTCCTGATGCTATGTTTATTCCTGAGGAGTTTTTCTTACACTCCTGATGCTACTTTTAGTGAGGAGTTTCTGTTGCACTCCAAGAGCTGGTTTTAGTGAGGAGTTTCTCTTACACTCCTCGAGCTGGTTTTAGTGAGGAGTTTCTTTTAAACTCCTGATACTAGTTTTAGTGAAGAGTTTCCCTTACACTCCTGATGCTGGTTTTAGTGAGGAGTTTCTTTTACACTCCTGATATTAGTTTTAGTGAGGAGTTTCCCTTACACTCCTGATGCAAGTTTTAATGAGGAGTTTCTCTTACACTTCTGATGCTAGTTTTAATGCGGAATTTCTTACACTACAAGAGCTGGCTTTATTGTGGGGTTTCTCTTTATACTCCTTAAGCTGGTTTTTAGTGAGTAGTTCCTCTTACACTCCTGACGCTTGCTTATAGCCAGGAGTTTCCCTTACACTCCTGATGCTAGTTTTTGTGAAGAGGTTCCCTTGACTCCTCGTGTCATTTTTAGTAAGGAGTTTCTCATACATTTCTCTTGCTGGTTCAGTTCAGTTAGGAGTTTCTCTTACACACCTCATGCTTTGTTTATTCATGAGGAGTTTCTCTTACACTCATGATGCTAGTTTTAGTGAGGAGTTTCTCTTACACATCTCTTGCTATGTTTATCTGTGAGGAGTTTCTCTTACACACCTCATGCTATATTTATTCGTGAGGAGTTTCTCTTACACACCTCATGCTATATTTATTCGTGAGGAGTTTCTCTTACACTCCTGATGCTATGTTTATTCCTGAGGAGTTTTTCTTACACTCCTGATGCTACTTTTAGTGAGGAGTTTCTGTTGCACTCCAAGAGCTGGTTTTAGTGAGGAGTTTCTCTTACACTCCTGGAGCTGGTTTTAGTGAGGAGTTTCTTTTAAACTCCTGATACTAGTTTTAGTGAAGAGTTTCCCTTACACTCCTGATGCTGGTTTTAGTGAGGAGTTTCTTTTACACTCCTGATATTAGTTTTAGTGAGGAGTTTCCCTTACACTCCTGATGCAAGTTTTAATGAGGAGTTTCTCTTACACTCCTGATGCTAGTTTTAATGCGGAATTTCTTACACTCCAAGAGCTGGCTTTATTGTGGGGTTTCTCTTTATACTCCTTAAGCTGGTTTTTAGTGAGTAGTTCCTCTTACACTCCTGACGCTTGCTTATAGCCAGGAGTTTCCCTTACACTCCTGATGCTAGTTTTTGTGAAGAGGTTCCCTTGACTCCTCGTGTCATTTTTAGTAAGGAGTTTCTCATACATTTCTCTTGCTGGTTCAGTTCAGTTAGGAGTTTCTCTTACACACCTCATGCTTTGTTTATTCATGAGGAGTTTCTCTTACACTCATGATGCTAGTTTTAATGAGGGGTTTCTCTTACACACCTCATGCTATTTTTTATCTGTGAGGAGTTTCTCTTACACACCTCATGCTATATTTATTCGTGAGGAGTTTCTCTTACACTCCTGATACTATGTTTATTCGTGAGGAGTTTCTCTTACACTCCTGATACTATGTTTATTCGTGAGGAGTTTCTCTTACATTCCTGATGCTAGTTTTAGTGAGGAATTTCTCTTACACTCCTGGAGCTGGTTTTAGTGAGGAGTTTCTCTTACACTCCTGGAGCTGGTTTTAGTGAGGAGTTTCTCTTACACTCCTCGAGCTGGTTTTAGTGAGGAATTTCTTTTAAACTCCTGATACTAGTTTTAGTGAGGAGTTTCACTTACACTCATGATGATGCTTTTAGTGAGGAGTTTCTTTTACACTCCTGATATTAGTTTTAGTGGGGAATTTCTTACACTCCAAGAGCTGGCTTTATTGAGGAGTTTCTCTTTATACTCCTTAAGCTGGTTTTTAGTGAGGAGTTCCTCTTACACTCCTGAAGCTTGCATATAGCTAAGAGTTTCCCTTACACTCCTGATGCTAGTTTTTGTGAAGAGGTTCCCTTGACTCCTGTGAGTAGTTTCTCTTACACTCATGATGCTAGTTTTAGTGAGCAGTTTCTCTTACACACCTCATCAGTGCTATATTTATTCGTGAGGATTTTCTCTTACACTCCTGATGCTATGTTTATTCGTGAGGAGTTTCTCTTACACTCCTGATGCTACTTTTAGTGAGGAGTTTCTCTTACCCTTCCTCATGCTAGTTTTAGTGAAGAGTTTCTCTTACACACTTCATGCTTTGTTTATTTGCGAGGAGTTTCTCTTACACTCATTATGCTAATTTTAGTGAAGAATTTCTCTTACACACCTCATGCTATGTTTATCTGGGAGGAGTTTTTCTTACACACCTCATGCTATATTTATTCGTGATGAGTTTCTCTTACACTCCCGACGCTACTTTTAGTGGGGAGTTTCTCTTACCCTCCTCATGCTAGTTTTAGTGAGGAGTTTCTCTTATACTCCCCATACTAGTTTGAGTGGGGTTTTACATACTCCTGGTGCTAGTTTTAATGAGGAATTTATTTGATCTCTTCATGCTAGTTTTAGTGAGGAGTTTCCCGTACATTCCTCTTGCTAGTTTTATAGATGAATTATACACTCCTGGTGCTACGTTTAGTGAGGAGTTTCTCTTACACTCTTGATGCTAGTTTTAATGAGGAGTTCCACTCCTGATCCTAGTTTTATAGAGGAGATAATCTTAACACTCCTCATATCGGTTTAGTGAGGCGAGAAGTTTCTCTTACACTCCTCATGCTAGTTTTAGTGAAGAGTTTTTCTTACACTCCTGTTGCCAGTTTTAGTCAGGAGTTTCTCTTACACTCCTGATGTTAGTTTTAGTGAAGAGTTTTTCTTACACTCCTCATGCTAGATTTAGTGAGGTGTTTTAGCGAGGAGTTTCTTTTGCAGACATCGTGCTCAGTCAGTGGTTTTAGTGAGGAGTCTTTCTTGCACTCCTGATGCTAGTTTTAGTGAGGGGTTTCTCTTACACCCCTTATGCCATTTTTAGTGAGAAGTTTTTCATACAGTCCTCTTGCTGCTTCAGTTTAGTTAGGAGATTTCTTTCATTACACACCTTATATGATGTTTAGTGAGGAGTTTTAGTTACATTCCTGATGCTAGTTTTAATGAGTCTACACTTTCCCTACCACTTTTAGCCTGGTTTGGGGTTTCTCTGACACTCCTGATTCTAGTCAAATTTGGATGAGTTTCACTTACACTCTTCGTGTTCAGTGGTTTTAGTGAGGACTTTCTCTTACAGTGCTAATGCTAACTGAGTTTAATGGGGAGTTTCTCTTACACTCCGGATGCTAGTTTTAGTGAGAAGTTGACATTCCTGATGCTAGTTTTAATGTGGAGTTTGTGTTACAGTCTTCATGCTAATTTTATCCTGGAGGAGTTTCTCTTAAGACTCCTTCTGCTAGTTTTGCACTGAGTTTCATTTACATCCCTGATGATGATCGTTTTAGCGAGGAGTAGCAGTCTTGACAACTGATCAGAAACAAAACCAAACAGAAGAAAAAAGAAAAAACAACAACATAAACTACCCCTCAATTTTTTTTTTAATGGGGTGGGTTGGGTGGGCATTTACATACACAAGAATACCATCATCCTGGTAGATCAGCTCAATGCAAGTTTACAAATAATATTCCATTCTTTACCTACTGTAAAGTAGTGTCTAATTGCTTTCTTCTGTTTATGACATGGAAAACAAATTCTGGACCATTTAGACACAGACGTTTATTTCAGTCTTGCTTCAATTCGGTGCTGATTTTTTTTACTGGATATGGCGTTAAGTTGTGGTAGTGCTCCAAACTTTAGTCTAGCCTGTGATAGTTTTACTTTAGAGCAATACACACACACACACACATACACACACACACACACACACACACACACACACACACACACACACACACACACACACACACACACACACACACACACACACAAACTATAGATATATACAATGGATTCAATTCTTGAAATATACTCGATGAGAGAGACAGGCAGACAGACAGACAGAGAGAAGAGCTGCACGGTACTCACAACTGATAGTCATTCCGCATCAAAACTTGATCGCGGTCACAGTCCAAACCCCGCTTTTCCGACGGATGTGGTGCAGAGCCGATGCGGCTTGGAATTTAACTTGATAAAATTTTAACACGCTGGCATAAAAAAAAGGAGAGAAAAAAAAAAGGAGCCAGGTATGGGCCTAATTGCCAGCAGAAAATCGGACCGCTGAGACTGAGCTGAATGCAGAGAAAACCAAGTCCTACTGACTGTGACAAAACCGACAACTGATGATGCGGGCGAAGGCGACGACTACCGGACCATTGGACCTTCATGTGCGGGAACTGCGGCGGCGGGAAGAGACGGACACGGAAGAGGGACATGGTAAATGATGGTTCAGATACTAAGTATCAGTCTTGTTCTCAACTTCGCCTTGACGGGGGTGTTGGTTCCTCAATGGGGAGCACTCACTGAGTGACTGGCCGGGGAGACTTGGAGACTTAATAAGTGTTCACATGTGAACTGTGTTAAAATCCAGCTAACAGTGGATCGTGCACTCTGTCCTGTATTCAAAGTATTGAACCTGGCCAGCGAACTCGGCACGATTGAAAAGCATGAGAACTACTCACGCCCAGTCAGTAACGATCGAAGCTGTCACACTCAGTGAATGGACAGTGCTGTGCCGTGAGTAAAATCAGTCGGAAAATTAACTCAATCCATGAACGGAGAGAGAAGCTCAAGTTTTTCGGCTATTTAAACACACACACACACACACACACACACACACACACACACACACACACACACACACACACACACACACACACACACACACACAGTGACAACTCCAAGCTCTGGTTTACGACATCCTTCCTTCAAGAAAGGTGCCGGAAAGCGATGCTCGGAGTGTGACTCAATGACACACTGTGACGACACATACTGACTCCAACTAAACTTGATTCGGCCGACACTGACACAACTTGAACTCACACGCTGTGTTTTGTGTGGAAATTCTCATGTATAACGTTCATGGCCCACTCATTCATGCTTGTATCAGTATATGTATATAAATGATGCCTATAATTTTATATTTACTCATCAGTAGCTTAGCAAGGACAGTGTGGCACCACCATCACACCCGTGTTGGTCAGTGTGGCACCACCATCACACCCGTGTTGGCCAATGTGGCACTATCACCACACCTGTGTTGCCAGTGCGGCACTATCACCACACCTGTGTTGGCCAATGTGGCACCACCACCACACCTGTGTTGGCCAATGTGGCACCATCATACCCGTGTTGGCCAGTGTGGCACCATCACACCTGTGTTGGCCAGTGTGGCACCACCACCACACCTGTGTTGGCCAATGTGGCACCACCATTATACCTGTACTGGCCAGTGTGGCAGCATCACCACACCTGTGTTGGCCAGTGTAGCACCATCACACCCGTGTTGGCCAGTGTGGCACCACCACCACACCCGTATTGGCCAGTGTGGCACCATCACCACACCTGTGTTGGCCAATGTGGCACCACCACACCTGTGTTGGCCAGTGTGGCACCATTACCACACCTTTGCTGGCCAATGTGGCACCACCACCTCACCTGTGTTGGCCAATGTGGCACCATCACCACACCTGTGTTGGCCAGTGTGGCACCACCACACCTGTGTTGGCCAGTGTGGCACCACCACCTCACCTGTGTTGGCCAATGTGGCACCACCACCTCACCTGTGTTGGCCAATGTGGCACCACCACCTCAACTGTGTTGGCCAATGTGTCACCACCACCACACCTGTGTTGGCCAATGTGCACCATCATCACACCGAGTCTCTCCTCCAGGCGATAGATGCCGGTGTGATGAACGACGACGAAACAGAAGCTCTTCTCTTTCACTTTTCGTCTTCCTTGAAACCTTCCACCGTTTCCCTCCTTGATTCTGTTACTCTTGGCTCTCGCAACATCCACTTCTCTGATTCTACCAGGAACCTTGGATTCATTCTTGACTCCAAACTGTCCATGAAGAAGCATGTCATAAAAATATGTCAAACTGCTTCTTTCAGTCGAGCTTAAACGCATTAGTTCGATCCGCTTTCAGTGTTTCGGTTCTTTGCTTTATAATGGGCTTGTGCCCGCAGGTAGTGTGGCATCAAGCTCCCCAACACCAGATCTTTCGATGCCGAAGCAAGCCACTTATGGGGTTGCCTTTGCCCACCATTGTATCTACTCGGTCATTCCCCTGCATTCCAGGGGAGGTAAGTGATGTGACGCCGGAAAACGCCAAAGTCCCAGGAATTTCAGACTGCCTCCTTGGATACTGCCTACCACGTTACTGTCACAGTCACACACACACACACACACACACACACACACACACACACACACACACACACACACACACACACACACATACACACACACACACACACACACACACACGCACGCACGCACGCACGCACGCACGCGCGCGCGCGCACGCACGCACGCACACACACACACACAGATATATAACACTAGATAGCCTATAATTATTGTTATTAAGTCTTCTGAGTCACACGTAAGTAAGTAAACATGGTCCTTAACCGTCCACAGAAACCACAAGGCTTATTAGGGACGGGGAGATGGGGAGGGGAACAGACTCAAAAAAATAATGATTAAATAACACAAATGTAGAGCCCCTCCTCGTCCCTCCCCCCACCCCCCCACCCCGCCCCTTAACGTCCACAGAAACCAAGGCTTATTAGGGCAGGGGAGAAGAGGGGGTATGGAGGTGGGGGGAGAGGGAGATTATATACCTATCGCTACACTGTCACCACCAGAATGATTCTTTCATTAAGATGGGCAGCGATGAGAGCCATTTTAATGTTTCAGTAGGAAGTGATGGACAAAGTCACAAGACAGTCCACAAAAAACAACCTTTTTGAAGAGAAAGGAGAGTCAAAGCGGTGTCGAACCGAGGTCCTTCCGCTTACCAGCTTAACGCCTTACCGCTAGGCCAAACCGGCCCACTATCTATGGACGTAAAGCAACATTTGAAGAAGATCGAATCAGAGTCCAGGAGTGATCTGAAGAGGGAAGAGGGAAGTGGAGCAGGGCTCTCATAGTGAGTTGAACTGTCTTTTGCTTCAGGTCCCAACAGCTGGTCTTTCGGATTTTGTCAAAGTGACTGTTCCCCACAGCTGTCAAACAGAGCAAATTGCGAAGTACCGTAGATGCTTTGCACTGGCGGGGTCCCCACCACCTTGACAGTTATAGACCATTCCCATGAGAGGAAAATTTAGAGTACTCTGCCCCAGCGTAAGGCGGAAGTTTGTTGACTGGCACGTTCCGGCGGCTATGGGTAGTCTGCTATCCACCGCCTACTGGGTGTCGCCTGAGCAAAGATAGTTTCGATCAACCGCAATACTAAAAAACTACCATGGGGAAGGATACTGTGTGTGCTGTTTGAACTACAAAGGAAAGGAGGTGGAGTATTTTTGCCGAGTGAAATGACCGTGCACTCGCCGCTGTTGAACGGCAGCCACAGAAGTCCCATCGGCAAGGGGAGATACTCGTACCAAACTCCTGCCTCGCTCGTGGGAATGGTCTATTGTTCTGGTGGTGGCCGACGGTCTCTTCGGCCGGTTTTTACGGGTCGGATCGTCAGCAGGGAAACAACAGAAAACTACACCAACAAAGCTAAAGGATTTTACTAGTTGTAATGGTGCGGAGTGGTCAAAGGACAAGACACAGGCAGCGGAGTCAATACTGAAGTGGAGACCACAGCAGGCGTATGGCAGCAATCAGTTTTTACTTGTTCAGCCGCAGACAGTTTTCAGCACACCCCCAAAATCAAGAGTCCTCACGCTCACGCATAGATAAGAGAACGGCGCGGGCCACAGGGAACACACGCTATCGCTACAGTAAAAACGGCCCTCTGGACCACAAAATGGCTGACAATTGTGTTTCCCTGGCCCGCACAAATACACTTTCCTCTACAATAACTAAACTAATGAAAACATCAAAAACATCAAATAAAAGCTACAGTTACAGTCTTTTAAACCGTATAAACAAAATGTACACACATGACTTATTTTATTTACAACAAGAGTGGGAAGCGTGGCTTGCGCCCGTCTATATACAGATTCGTACAACTAAATCACAACTAACACAACTGGTACAAAATATAAATGTCACTAAAACTTACATCGGAATAAAGAGCACGCTCCCACGGTTAAAATGGTACATAACAATTACAATACAACGCTCTGTAAGAGAAGCAAGACAAACTCAAAGACTAGCATTAAAACAATCGGTGCGAACTTTCGCCTGGGGCGCGTAACCTTAGTCGCAGCAGCGCTGACAGTGAGATTAAGTAGTCTATGAATACAACTTAGCTTCTACAGTACACAATACTTAATAAGTTAATTTCAACCCAAAATAAACACTAAACATGAAGTCAGCTAAGCAAAATACTATACGAAAACGCATTGATCGACACAGAATTACTTTAATCGAATCAAAACAACATTTCACTACCATTTACTAGTACTAAACAAAGCGCGCCATGCAGACGACGGCTATAAAAGAATGGACCTAGAGAGGCATCGGCTACTAATTAAGCTCGATCCGGTGTCTGAATAAATGTTAAATAAACATTCTAAGATGCCAAATTATATTATACATAGCTTAGTGAATAAAAAGGACTAGATAGACAAAGAGTAGGTAAACAAACAAGCGGTCAAAATGTTAAGGGAGAAAAACAGATTTGAAAAAGGCGCGCACTGGCGGCTATCGCCGGTCGGCTGTGTGAAGGCCATGTGGCGTTACGCCACACGCCGCGCTTCAAAAAAAAAGCGTCGTCTGCTCCGGTTCCCGGGTTACTAAAGTACAGTAATGAAATTGCATTGATCCGTTAAGCGGGGCGGGATTATTGTAAAACGTACAAAGAGCACTTGCTCACACTAGTAATCTGCATTTTAGCCCCCAGCAAAACGTTTACACACATGCGTGGCAGTGACGGGGTTAACATTTCATAGTACTGATTCTCACTGTTCACAAGCTTCATAGTCCCAGAAGCCGGGATTATTTTTTTTAAATGCCAGTTTTTGAGTCAGTGTATGAGTCATTCAGTCAAATTGTTATTGCGTTTATTGTTCATACTTTGATATGACTTTGTAGTGTTCGTGTAGGGGAATTTTTTTGTAGTTACACGAAGGAATAAATTTTGAAACTTGGTTGTCTGTGTTGGAGGGTGGGGGGTAAACTAATTACCTGGCTGGTTATTTGGGTGGGTAACCTTCCGCTTGGGGATTTCCCGAAGTCCAAAATAGAAACTCACTAGAACTGGCTCACGCACACCGTACTGCCACACAACTGCAGTAACAACCAGTCTGTGCCGATCAGTCTTTTCCTTCAGCCTGTGCACACACAGTGTTGAGTTCATGTCTGTATTATTTCTTGTCAGTCAGTCACGGCAGTATATAAGGTGAATCATAATCTACGTGTCCCGCAGTCGGTGGCAGACTCGGCTCAGGTAGGTGATCACTTTCATGTTGATGGCTGAAACCTCAAAATGTCACCGGCTCAAAATGAGGCCGCGACTGACGATTGCGACCCGCTGTTCTTACAGTTATTTAGTTACGCGGGTCGGCTGTATATAAATACTCAATCTTCGCAATGTCTGTCGCGCGCGCGCGTGTGTGTGTGTGTGTGTGTGTGTGTGTGTGTGTGTGTGTGTGTGTGTGTGTGTGTGTGTGTGTGTGTGTGTGTGTGTGTGTGTGTGTGTCAGTGTGTGTGTCAGTGTGTGTGTGTGTGTGTGTGTGTGTGTGTGTGTGTGTGTGTGTGTGTGTGTGTGTGTGTGTGTGTGTGTGTGTACTGCGCTTGCTTGCTGCTGGGTACAAAATCAGCAAGTCAATGATCGCTTTGCGGTTTTATGCAACAGGTACTTTTCAGCGTGTGATTGAAGACTCAGTGTCATTTGGTGTCAGTTTGTAGCGGATGTCCGCAAAGGAAAATCTTGGGGGGTTTCCAGTCAGAGTTAAATATAGACGGTCATACGCTATCACAGTTGTAACCAACAGCATTTTGTGCATCGTGGCCGAGATTTGGCTGGGCTGTCGTAAATTCGAATCGTGCACATAACTATAACCGCGCAGTGGGTCGGAGGGCTTTCCTCTAGCATAGCTTATAACCGTGTTCATTAAACCGGCTCCAGGAATCTGTGTCAGTGTCACGACATGGTTCTCTCGGGTCAGAGGTCAGTGGTGGCTGGGCCAGCCGGATTGCAGACCGGCGCTTTCTCTGCAGCAGTTCCCGGAACTCACTGTACTGTCACTCTGTTCACCGCGTCAGTGACGGTGGGATAGGCTTTTTCAGAAACTCTACTCAGGAAAGCCCGACAGCAGAGACTGATGAGTCAGTCGACCACGTATTCATTTCCGGCAACGATTTAAGCCAGTTTTATTTCAGTCACGCTAACAACCGGAACGCGTGGCACTGAAAACAACAGTCTGAGACCGTAAGCTTACATATCATGACTGACTCGAACGAATTCTCGTCAGTCAGTGCGGTTGTAACCTATTTGAAATAAGGCGAATGACGGGCTATCGGTGACTGATGACCGGCTCAGCGTGGACACAGGTAGGTGCCGATCTTTTCAGTGTCAGTATTATCACAGGTTATGCAACACTGATTGAACTTCAGTAAACTAGAGAGAGAGACAGGCAGACAGACAGACAGACAGACAGAGAGCACCATTCAGTTTCTGTTGGTGTTTATACCAGAAATGGGCGGCGTTGCCAACGTAATCCGTCAAGATCAACTTGAAGATCAAGACCAAGAAGAGAGAGATAGAGACAACCGTTCGGGTAACTTCGGTCATTCCCGCGACTGAGAAGGGTGGGAGGGAGAGAGGCGGAGATATCAAAAAGATTATTACATTTATTTATAAATCGGAGGTTCGTTGCCGTAAATCGCCGGCTTTGTATTTCCTGAGAGTAGGCGCTCTAGAAATCTCCCATTAGTTTTGATCAAGTTATTATTTCCTATCAGTTTACACCACCAGAATGCTGACATTGAAAACAGAAAGGTTGAACCGGCCGGCCGCTGCACAGTACGGTACTCACAAAAGCCAGTTAGGCCTAGGCGGCCTGTATATGAGTCATTAAGCAAGTTACAGTCCCAAGGAGTCTTGAAAGCCACCAACATAATTATTATTAAATATGTTTTGTGTAGCCGACAACAAGACGAACAGTTAATAAGAACATAAAACGACTGCTGTATACAATGATAATTTTATACGGACGACGAAGTTTGGTCTTAAATTAGCACGTAGTGTTGCATTCCTTTTTTGCCAGCTGTTGAACGTGTACCGATAGGTTTCGGTAACGAAGTCGTTGCTTCAGTGTTAGCACCATGTGTCTTGTGTGCGTGTCAGTGTAGTCAGTGCGTGTCGGTGTGTGTGTGTGTGTGTGTGTGTGTGTGTGTGTGTGTGTGTGTGTGTGTGACTGTGTGTGTGTGACTATGTGTGTGTGTGACTGTGTGTGTCACAGTGTGCGTGCGTGCGTGCGTGTGTAGTGTGTGCATGCAAGTGTGTGACTGTGTGTGAGAGAGACTGTGTGTGTGTGTGCGTGTGTGTGTGTGTGTGTGTGTGTGTGTGTGTGTGTGTGTGTGTGTGTGTGTGTGTGTGTGTGTGTGTGACAGTATGTGTCACAGTGTGCGTGTGTGTGTGTGTGTGCATGCATGCGCGCGTGTGTGTGTATGACTCTGTGTGTGTGTGTGTGTGTGTGTGTGTGTGTGTGTGTGTGTGTGTGTGTGTGTGTGTGTGTGTGTGTGTGTGTGTGTGTGTGTGTGTGTGTGTGACAATATGTAGCACAGTGTGTGTGCGTGCAGTGCGTTCATGCGTGTGTGTGTGTGTGTGTATGACTCTGTGTTTGTGTGTGTGACTCTGTGTTTGTGTGTGTGTGTGTGACAGTATGTGTCACAGTGTGTGTGCGTGCGTACATGCGTCTGTGTGCGTGTGTGTGCATGCATACGTGTGTGTGTGCGTGTGACAGTATGTGTCACAGTGTGTGTGCGTGTGTTTGTGCGTGCATGCGCGCGCGCGCGCGTGTGTGTGTGGTCGATTCGGCCACACTGCAAGCACTAAGGCAATCTTTCTGTTGTATTAGATTATGTACCTAAGTCGTCATCCCCTACCCTACAACCCCCTACCCCTTTTTCAGTTCCCTTGACTTTTCTTGTCAGGTGTTTCATGAAATAATGATGGCAGGATTACCGTCAATCGTGCAGTTGTGAACAGACTGAGAGTGAGACCGTGCAGTAAGTAAACATGGTGCTTAACGTCTACAGAAACCACAAGGCGTATTAGGGACGAGGCTGAGAGCACTGTGGAGAAACTGGAAAAGCAGGGAGTGTGATCTAACCGTTCAGGCTACACCGACAGCACTGGGAGGAACTGGAAAAGTACGGAGTGTGATCTAACCGTTCAGAGCACTGGGCGGAACTGGAAAAGTACGGAGTGTGATCTAACCATTCAGCCTATTCATCGTGAGCACTGGGAGGAACTGGAAAAGCAAGGAGTGTGATCTAACCGTTCAGGCTACACCGACAGCACTGCCGGGGAGGAATTGAAAAAATACGGTGTGTGATCTAACCGTTCAGGGCATTGGGAGGAACTGGAAAAGTACGGAGGACGTACCTCTAACTGTTCAGCCTGTACACCGTGAGGGAGGATGAGCGGCGGGTTTCAGCTGGAGGCGGAGCCGTTCCTGAACGTGCGACTGGCGTTCACCCACTCTGCCAAGGGGAGTGTGTCCCACTACGTCCAGGACTTCAGTCCCTTCAGCACCATCAGAGAGCTCAAGGAAGACATGGCGGCTAAGGTCGGTCACGATTGGATTGACGTCTCGTTGAACTGCGTGTGTGTGTGTGTGTGTGTGTGTGTGTGTGTGTGTGTGTGTGTGTGTGTGTGTGTGTGTGTGTGTGTGTGTGTGTGTGTGTGTGTGTGTGTGTGGTGTCAGAGTGTGTGTGGTGTCACCGTGTGTGTGTGTGTGTGTGTGGTGTCAGAGTGTGTGTGGTGTCACTGTGTGTGTGTGTGGTGTCAGAGTGTGTGTGGTGTCACTGTGTGTGTGTGTGTGTGTGTGTGTGTGTGTGTGTGAGAGAGAGAGAGAGAGAGAGAGAGAGAGAGAGAGAGAGAGAGAGAGAGAGAGAGAGAGAGAGAGAGAGCACGCGTGTACCATGCGCGCACGTTATAAGCACGTGTATCACATTCAGATTACCTGGAAGAATGTCATACAAATGAGTTTGTCCAAAAGAAAACATTAATGTAATCCCAACAGAAACATGGATGTTTTTGTTGTTATTATTGATTTCAAACGGCTCCAAGAGATCAAAACATATGCTGAAATAAAAGTTTTGTTCAAAACGCCCCGATACTTTAATTTTACACTGAGTTTAGAAAACAAGTTTTCTGAGTGACGATTTGCGGGATCGGATGTACTACAAAAACCGTCAGGCGTTGTACTGTTGTTAATGCGGCTGGGGCGGCACATCGACAAGTGTCAGTGTCCCTCTTTCAGCTGTGCCTGACTCAAAACAATGTCCCACCTGTCCTTGTTTCAGCGGACTCAATACAGTGTTCCACCTGTCCCTGTTTCAGCTGAGGTGCCGGATTCAGTACAATGTTCCACCTGTCCCTGTTTCAGCTGAGGTGGACTCAAAACAATGTCCTACCTGTCCTTGTTTCAGCGGACTCAATACAGTGTTCCATCTATCCCTGTTTTAGCTGAGCTTGACTCAAAACAATGTCCTACCTGTCCTTGTTTCAGTGGACTCAGTACAATATTCCACCTGTCCCTGTTTCAGCTGAGCTTGACTCAAAACAGTGTCCTACCTGTCCTTGTTTCAGCAGACTCAGTATAATCCTCTACTTGTTCCTATTTCAACTGACTGAATGCATTGTTCTACTGACCTGTCCCTGTTTCAGCCAACTCAACACAATGCTCTTCCTGTCGGCTTCAGCCGGCTCTATAGACCATTCCCACGAGCGAGACGAGAGTTTGGTACGAGTATCGCCCCTTTCCAGTGGGACGTCTGGCTGCGGTTCATCAGAGGCGAATGCACGGTCATTTCACTCGATGATCATTAAGTTTTAGATTTAAAAGTATGGGCGAAGAAAAATGGACAGCTGGTCAGGGGCACAAAGGCAGAACTTGTCTGTTGTAATCTATCATGATACTATATTTTCCCACAATGAGGAGCAGTTTTATTAGACGGGCTTCAAAAGGGAGAAAAAAGAAAGACTAAAGAGAGAACTCGACTTGAAAACTTTAATTTACAAGGTTTGTAGTTTAGGTTCAGTCAAAAAGCTAACAACCAGTCCTTACTAAGCTACTGATGAGTAAATCTAAAATTACAGGCATCATTTAGAGAGAGAGAGAGCAGACAAAAGTATAAAGACAGGTTAACAGGCATATTCACACTAACCACACAGGTAAACAGCTGCTGTACTCACACTAAACACACACAGAAACAGGCACAACTCATAATAGTTGTAGCAACAACCAAGTATTACACATAAATGCAGCACTGAAGACCTTGCTGCCCCACCCTAATGATACAATTTGATCAAATAAATTCACATCCCAAGCATAATTTAATAACTAAGACTACATTTAAAATCATATGTTTATTTGTAAAATTAGCCATGCACGCGTGCACGCGCGCGCACACCCACACACACACACATTGTCAGACTCAAGTTATGAGTCTTTTGAATGTGATCCTAAGCTGCTTGACTAGTGATTCCTACAAAGACAGTGAGCACAGCTACTCAAAGAAGAGTGGAAAATGTTCAACTTACAATAAGTGACATAAATAATCACACATGACTACCAGCATTGACAGATTAATTCATAAAGTTAATTCATCAACAGCCAACCTAACCTGCATTTTAACAAATGGCATTGCCTATCAGTTTGTTTACATAAATTCTCATGAAGGATGAATATGTACAATGTCAGAGAACACTGCTACTCTACTAGATGCACCTTTAGTTCCTGTCCCATTTATTTTGAAATTATGAACTGTATGGCAATATTTTTCTGCTTTTGCATTCAGTTTTGTAAGTTACAAGCCAGGGACTTTAACTGTTTACTAGAACTACAAGTACCCAGACATTGAAATAGTTTGCAATACATGTCTCTTTATGACTGATCCAATTAAACATCTGAACAAAGTGAGTGGAAGAAGATTTTTTCTCATAACACTGAGCCAGAGAGAGGAGGGAGGTGAGGAGGAGAGGGGGATTTGTACAATTGGCAATTTCTTCACCTTCACATTATTATAGACTTGTAAAGATGTATATCAACATTTTGAATATATGGACTACTTATGATAAGTTTAATTCAGTTAGTAATATTAATAATAAAAATATAAAATGGGTGTGTAGAGTGATTTACAACACACACACACACACACACACACACACACACACACAGAGTCACACACACACACACACACACACACACACACACACACACACACACACACACACACACACAGAGTTAAGTGATAAAGAAAATGAAGAGATTGAGCAAGAGGTTTAAAAATTAGGTTTTGAGCAGGTGTTTTATGAGGACAGTTTTAAAAGAGGAAGCAGAATAAGTTAAGTCAATCTCTTTATTTGCTTATTTAACAAAACTTTTCATAAATGGTAATAAAAATCAAGGAGACATTTAATAATTTATTCGCAGTTACTTGTCAGTTAGTGTTACTTTCCTCTCAGAACACAGAAGTACACATATGAATGAAACTGAAAATATCATGAACAAAATGTAAAACCACAAAACTACATCAATCACTGTGTGAGCACTGCATTTTGTGAACTGCATTTTTATTTTATTTTTAAACTATGCATGCATGCAGCTTGTGTGTGCATGCAGGTATGTGTGTTGTTTTAATTGTTGTACTCTTAATCTGTGTCTGTTTTTATTTGTACATTAATTTTTTAAGTAGAATGCATACATGCATACCGGTTGTGTGTATATATGTGTGGGGGAGGGGGGTAGGTGGGTTGGGGAGGTATTGTTATGTGGGTGTGTAAGCAAGAGTCAGATGTACAGGTGTGCGCGTGTGTCTTAATAGCTGTATTTTTATTCTTTGTCTAAACTGACTTGCATATTTTAGCAGAGTGTGTGCATATAGATATATATATTAATAGTGTGTGTGTGTGTGTGTGTGTGTGTGTGTGTGTGTGTGTGTGTGTGTGTGTGTGTGTGTGAGTGTGTGTGTGTGTGTGTGTGTGTGTGTGTGTGTGTGTGTGTGTGTGTGTGTGTGTGTGTGTGTGTGTAATCAATAGTTAATGCACTAGGCCTACACTATTTGTTATAATGTATGTTTTATTTTATATTTTGCCTGTGGCCATAATTTGAATTTCCTGTGTTTACAGAGGACAACCGAATATTCTTGATTCTTAAAAAGCAGTATAGATATAAACTGTATATTGCTGTAATGTACATTGTTATGATTCAGACCTCTTTAAGTTTAAAGAAATTTTGATAATTTGACTAGAAAAAAAATGAAGTGAGAAGCCAAAAGGTGAAACTCAGGCCACATTCCTTACAGTTTACACTAAGTCAGTAAGTAGCAGTGGGTGTAATATGAAAAGCTATACTCTGAACTACTCCAGGGTTTTTAGACAGAAAAAAATAATTAAATGTGTGCTTGTCAGTGGAAAGCAAATGTCATCAACACCACTGTCTCACTCAAACCTTATATTTACAATTTGCCATATAAAGGCACAAACACACTCAAACACAGTTGGCATACATGCACCAACAGGAGACTTTGGTCAGGATTTACAAATTACAAAATAAAGGCATTATTAGGGTGAGTGCTAGGATTAGGCTGCCTGTCTGTAGCATAGAAACAGTAATGATAGCACATAGGTTTGGCCGGTGATTTTGTTGTGAATCCTCTTTAAATATACAAGCTCACCCCAGCCGTTTTTAAAAGCATCTGGATACTGAAAGAATTCTGTCCGAAATAAACTAAATAAAATAGTTTTTATTTTATTTTATTTTATTTTATAAAGCTGTGTGGATTAGAATGGCAAACATGCTGTCACTTTTTTGACCAGTTTCACTGAGCGGCGACCACCCAACTTTCCGCTGTTTCTTGTCGGCAGCCGTTAATCTGTTCAACTTTAATTCACATCCTTCCACCTCCTTTCCTTTGTAGTTCATACAGCACACACAGTATCCTTCACCATGCCATGGTAGTTATTTTTTAGTATGTGGTTGATCGAAACTATCTTCACTCAGGCGACACCCAGTAGGCGGTGGATAGCAGACTACCCATAGCCGTAACGTCCCAGTCAACAAACTTCCGCCTTACGCAGGGGCAGAGCACTCTAAACTTTCCTCTCATGGGAATGGTCTATAGGGCTAGGCAGCTGACTGAATACAATGTTCCACCTGTCCCAGTTTCAGCTGACGGAATACAGTGTTCTACCCGTCCCTGTTTCAGCCGTCTCAATACAGTGTTCTGTCTCTGTTTCAGTTGACTCAGTACACTGTTTTACCTGTCTCTGTTTTAGCCGACTCAGTACAAGGCTCTACCTCTCTGTTTCAGCCGACTCAGTACTAGGCTCTACCTGTCTCTGTTTCAGCTGACTCAGTACACTGTTCTACCTGTCTCTGTTTCGGCTGACTCAGTACACTGTTCTACCTGTCTCTGTTTCAGCCATCTCAGTACACTGTTTACCTGTCTCTGTTTCAGCTGACTCAGTACAGTGTTCTACCTGTCACTATTTCAGCCGACTCAGTACAGTGTTCCACCTGTCACTGTTTCATCCAACTGAGTACAGTGTTCCACCTGTCACTGTTTCAGCCGGCTCAATACAATGTTCCACCTGTCATTGTTTCAGCCGACTGAGTACAATGTTCCACCTGTCACTGTTTCAGTCGACTCAGTACACTGTTCTACCTGTCCCTGTGTCAGCCGACTCAGTACAATGTTCCACTTGTCACTGTTTCAGCCGACGCAGTACTCTGTTCTACCTGTCACTGTTTCAGCCGACGCAGTACACTGTTCTACCTGTCCCTGTTTCAGCCGACTCAGTACAATGTTCCACCTGTCACTGTGTCAGCTGACTCAGTACAATGTTCCACCTGTCACTGTGTCAGCCGACTCAGTACAATGTTCCACCTGTCACTGTGTCAGCCGACTCAGTACAATGTTCCACCTGTCACTGTGTCAGCCGACTCAGTACAATGTTCCACCTGTCACTGTGTCAGCCGACTCAGTACAATGTTCCACCTGTCACTGTGTCAGCCGACTCAGTACAATGTTCCACCTGTCACTGTGTCAGCCGACTCAGTACAATGTTCCACCTGTCACTGTGTCAGCCGACTCAGTACAATGTTCCACCTGTCACTGTGTCAGCCGACTCAGTACAATGTTCCACCTGTCACTGTGTCAGCCGACTCAGTACAATGTTCCACCTGTCACTGTGTCAGCCGACTCAGTACAATGTTCCACCTGTCATGTCAGCCGACCCAGTACAATGTTCCACCTGTCACTGTGTCAGCCGACTCAGTACAATGTTCCACCTGTCACTGTGTCAGCCGTCTCAGTACAACGTTCCACCTGTCACTGTGTCAGCCGTCTCAGTACAACGTTCCACCTGTCACTGTGTCAGCCGACTCAGTACAACGTTCCACCTGTCACTGTGTCAGCCGACTCAGCACAACGTTCCACCTGTCACTGTGTCAGCCGACTCAGTACAACGTTCCACCTGTCACTGTGTCAGCCGACTCAGCACAATGTTCCACCTGTCACTGTGTCAGCCGACTCAGTACAATGTTCCACCTGTCACTGTGTCAGCCGACTCAGTACAACGTTCCACCTGTCACTGTGTCAGCCGTCTCAGTACAACGTTCCACCTGTCAGTGTGTCAGCCGACTCAGTACAATGTTCCACCTGTCACTGTTTCAGCTGGCTGTGGCAGCAGAGCGACAAGTGTGGAAGTTGAAAGGGAAGGTGCTGCAGGACACGCAGACCCTGGATGAAGTGGAGGCAGATGATGGGGATGTTATTGAAGTAGCCAGTACAGCAGAATGACCTTGTGGCAAGTGCAAGCAATGCTGCTAGCGTCTGTGTTGCTGGACTTTGGCCACCCAAAAGTTTGAAAGCCAAGTGACTGCATTTCTTTCATCATTTGTTTGTAGACAGGGTTTACCCTGAAGATGTGTGCACGGGTGTACTGTGCATTCAGGGCAGTATTCAAGGGACTGCCTTTTTGGAATGTGTGAAATTGTTATCTATGTATGATAAGTAAGATCTGTTTGTATGTTTGGAATGAGGTTGTAGACTTTGTTTGTAGGTCTGACTTCGGTCCAGTTTGACATAATACAAGCATTGAAAATGTGTATTGACTTCTGACACCTTTGATCGTCCTGGGATACCTTGAGTGGTTGACAGGACAGTAGAGTTCAGTTACTAATTAACAAAACATTTGAACTCTTGTTGTACGTACACTTCCTTGTAAACAGCATTTAAACACAAGTTTGTCCTCTTGAACTCTTGTGGTGTGTACATTTCTTTGTCAGCTACAGTTAAACATGAAAATACATCTTTGTTCAGCTTAAGTCTTGATATATGCACACTTTTCTTTCTTTTTTTAAACGTGTGAACTGCATAAAGTATAATGTTGTCCAATATAACTGGAGTGAGAAGTACTGATAAAGTCCCTACAAAAAAAGACAGTCTGAGATAAGAACGACACAGAAATGATTGTCAAAGTGCCAGGGGTTCCTGTGTACTGAGAGGCCCAGTGGTTAAGGCACTGAGTCAGGTTTAAGAAGCTGCAGGTTTGAATTCTCTTTCAGGCAGTAACCGCAAAAAGAGTTTCTACACGCAATGCAGCATTCACACATTAAAGCATCCACGTCAACAGAAATAAAAGTTGTCCTATAATTATTTTTGTTGTTGAAATTTCATTAACATCAGGGACTACAAAGTTTGACAGCACAATTAGCTTTCCTTCATAAAAGAGGACCCAAATTTCTCACGAAGAAAAAAAGAAGAAGAAAAAAAAAAAGGCCAGACAGGATAATCTACACATTAATTGGCATTTCTGTGCATGCGACATGCATTACTCTTCCAACCCGTGTACTCTGAGGGCTTTGGTGGTACCATTTCTTCCATAGTGGTGGGAGGGTGGGGGGTAGTGGGAGGGTGCTCTGTTCAGAGAGCTCACCCTGATCTACAGTGGGGGGGGGGGGGGGGGGGGAATGCCAAGGTTAATAAAACAAAGAAAAAAGGGGGGGGGGGGGAGGCGAGGGTAGCTCAGTGGTTGTGACACGCGTTGTACATGGTAGCAGAATGCTGTCTAGTAAATTATAAATATACAAATCCTGCTTCTGTTGACTCTTTGTGTGAAATGAGTGGGTGGGCAAGGCAGTGCATCAGGTTTAAAGACACTGTTAGTTCATTTCCAAATTAATGACTGTTGACTTCTTCTTTTTGGGGGGGGGGGGGGGGGGGGGGATGACTAGCAATACTATGACGTTCTTTGTTTCTGTTTGATATTATGAAAGTGAAAGGCAAGGTGTATTGTGGATTTTTGGTATGATTAACTGACACCTTCCCTTATTCTCCATGGAATCATGGCCTCGTTTACAGTACTGCATTACCACAATGATAATGGTCAAACTGCATTTATCCACACTCAAGTGGTGTGAGCATTGATATTTCCGCAGCCTTTTTTGAGGCACAATACAGAATTCTCAAAATACCACCAATATTAACAATGCTTATTACTCTTTTACTTCCAGCATTTATTTAGCTGTTCCAGGTTTGCAGTGTCTGTATTCCAAATAAACTGTGGGAACCTGATAGGAACCTGGAGCACAAAGAAAAGGCTGTCCCTTGTAACAGCAACTAAATGTCATCTTTCCCTAAGCTATTTGTTATCTATACATCTACATCTCTGTGGGCGAGACTGTATCCAATTTTATTGCAGTAAAGAGCGTGGGACAGGGGTAGGGGTGTTTGCTCAGAAAGATCACTCATCCAAAAGAGACCAGTTTCAATTGAATTTTGAGATAGTCTTCCACTGTACAACGGAACCCTAAAGGAAGACCAGCCCTCTTTCCAGACCAGTTTCAACTTGATTTTAAGATGGTCTTGAAACAAGTGTTCCACTGTACAATGGAAGCCTTGATATCTTGATCTTGATATTGACTCTGCTTAAAAATCAAGTAGTCTGGCTTAGTGCAGTGAAGTTGGGACTGTGTGTTGTGGCCTACAGATGGGATGGAAGACCAGCTCTCTTTTAAGACCAGTTTCAACTGAATTTTGAGACGGTCTTTCAACAACTGTTCAACTGTACAGTAGAACCCAGATCGGATGGAAGACCAGCCCTTTTTTAAGACCAGTTTTAACTGAATTTTGACATGGTCTTTCAACAACTCTTCCACTGTACAATGGAACCATACAGGAAGACTTCTCTTTTCAGATCACTTTTTCAGAAACATTTCCCATTTAAATGAACCACTGACACAGAACATCCTCTTCTAAGACCACTGTCAGTTGATTATTGTGTGATCTTTCATTAGGGGTTGCACATTATTATTATTATTGTTACAATGCACAAACGAAACACTGTCCCTTGTTTATGCATGACCACTATTCTGTTCCTGCATGGCATGCAAGCAGCGACTATCCGGTTCCACGGATGTGACAATGTGCAGAAGATAATGTGATCAGTCAGTGCCAGAACTAATATCAGCTGCTATACAATGTTTCTGTTCTAGAGGATCAGGACCATTTGTCTTGGAAGATGCATTTTGCTGTATGCTGTTTGCTTCACCTTGAACATGATCCCTGTACTGGATACCTTGTGAACATGATTACTGTACTGGATACCTTGTGAGCAAGATTATTGTACTGGATACCTTGTGAACATGACTACTGTACTGGATACCTTGTGAACAAGATTATTGTACTGGATACCTTGTGAACATGATTACTGTACTGGATACCTTGTGAACATGATTACTGTACTGGATACCTTGTGAACATGATTACTGTACTGGATGCTTTGCTTCTTGTTTTGCAAGTCACTTCTCTGTTGTTGGCAGTCATTCAAGCTCAAGTCTATAATGAAGAGTTTGCTCATTATATGAACTTTGGCTTCTTGGTATTAAGAATTTCATAATTATGTATTAGCCATTACATTATGGATTTATTACTTACTGTTACATTATGGATACTAAGAGTGAACAATCACAGATTGTATCCAGATACAGCTGATAACACTTCCAGTTGCTGAAGTTTCTCCATGAACTATTCAACTATTCCACCACCAATTATTTATGCACAATGTGCTTTAGTATACAAAGAAATAATAACAGTGTAAATTTTCAGCACTCCTACTCATGCACTGCAAGTAGAAACCACCTAGTCCAGTGTTAAAATGTTGATGACTCTTTCAGTTGCTGGATTTTTTCAATAAAACTTCAAGCATCCCTCAACAGTGTATTAACAACAGTTATTGTTCAGGGGTGGGGATAACTCAACTGGGAGAGCGTCTGACTGAAAAGCCAGGCGTAATACTGATGTGGGTTCAAGTTCCCGGTGGGCAAAGGGAGTTTTTCCCAAAGTCCACTTCCAGTGCAGAGTCTCTTACAGTGTCCATACAGCCCCTGTGCGCAATCTCACGCAGCAACATCTGTGTGCATGTTAAGTATCCTCAACGCTGGCAGCCACAGCATGGTTTGGACACATGGAAAATATTGCACACACCGACAGGAATGGGTAGCGCTGCTCTTGAGGCTGCTGGGCCTTACCCAGGTAAGACGACCCAAAATGTCCTGCAAGGGCAAAGAAGCATAATTTTTTTTTTTTTTTAATGCAAACACAAATCCCCCTGAACACATCAGTTGACTGGATGTGAGACAAAAACTAAAGGAAATCAACAGCAGATTTAATCAACATCAACAAACAGCAGATTTAATCAACATCAAACATAATGTTTTAATTGTTGCTTCAATTTACATTAGACACACAGATCTACACAGACTTTTCATCACACATATGTACAGTATACAACATCACATACAACATGACATCAATGCTGTAAATGTGTTATGTACACATTTTCTTCCAAGTGGTGTCTTCAAAATAACTGCAAGGGAGAGAGAGAGAGAGAGAAAGAAAAAAGAAAGAGAATTAAAAAATAATAAAAAAATAAAAAAAGAGAAAAAACAAACAAACAAAAAACATATGCTTACAGAACTAAATTACACCCTAAAACAAACTTGCTCATCTAAGCAGCCAAAATACTTTTCTTATAACAATCTAAGCATTTTATGCTCGAATATTGACTAGTCAGGGCCCAATTCAAATTACCATTGCCTGACTGATCTCTTTGCGGTGAATGAAAACAGATTACTTCTGATCTGCTTATTAACAATAAAACAAAAGAAGAATGGTTATGCTCAGACGACTCACATTCAAATGCAAAACCAGAAAAAAAGTGCCATCTCCCTTAAATACCTATCGTGCACAATAGAACTTTTTTAAAGTATGTAGCAACCAATGTTTAATTACAGTGGACAAGAATACAGCTTTTTTGAAGTATGTAGCAACCAATGTTTAATTATAGTGAACAACAACACAACTCTACAATTTGCAGTTCATGTTTCTGACACATCCTTCACTTCGAAACAAGGTAAGTAAGTAAATTGGTGTTTTACGCCCAGTCAACCAGTGCGGTTATATCAGGGTGATATTTGAAACAAGGGAAATGTCATCACACCTGGTATGAATCAGTAGACCAAGCAAGGTTATAATCATGCAAAGTTTGAAAGATCTCACGTAAACAGTGTCCAAGAAAAAGCCAATGTTCAAAGTTTTTGTCGAATGAGTGAAAAAGGGCAGTTACCTCTTGTGTCTTGAATACACTCAACAGTGAAAGATACTGTATACTCATAGTCTAGCTGATGTAGTTTTAACAATCATACAACCTTTTAACAAGACAAAAACATGCAGTTTTCTAGTCTTGAAACTAAAAACATAGTTTTCTAGTTGAAACTGTTTGACACTGCTGTGACCTTGAAATATGGTCACGGCCACTGAAAGTGGTATTAATATTAAAACCAAAAAAGCTCAACAAATAATACCTTCAGTGAATTTTCACAGCTATTAAATTCATGGTGTTTTTTGGGCACATCATGAAATCAAAAGTCTGGCAGGCCAGCCAAACACTGATCATTACACAGATGCTTTTTTTCTTTCTTTTTTTTAAAGTCACTTGCACTGCATACTCGGGACTATGATCAAGTCTGATGTAGCTAATTTCTCACCAGTATTTAGTGACAATGGCATATTCCACACAGAAAGTCTCTGCTGTTTATGTGGTAAAAAAATAAAGTACACCAGCAACAAAATATCTACAACCCCACCCTCAATGTTACCTCTGTATCTAAATGTACCAAACTGCAAGATGCACCAGTTGCTCAGACAAAATTCGAGTGTTCACTCCTCTGCCCCTCATTCTACTCCACATGTGAAGACATTTTCTGGTACCCACCCCCTACCACCTGTTGCCTCTCCCACCCCCCACCTGACCACCCCCCCCCCCTTCCCCACCACCACACTCCCCCACAACACACTTAAAGCATCTTGCCACAGAACCAGTCACCATCATCAAATGAGACTGGCAGTCTGAGAGACGATGCCATTTCACATTTTAAAAACGGCACGCAGCATGATGCAGCCCTCAGTCCCGAGTCAAGACGTAGACAAGGTCCTCTTTGTCCCCTCGCTTGATCACAGAACACCAATGGCAACCTCTCCTTTCTGTGAATCTCTCACAGCCATTGTTTGTATCACAATCCGTCTGATGTCCGCAAGGACCACGGAGCTGATCAACCTCCTCAAAGTACGAGGAAACTTTCACATCAGTTTAAAGCACCCCCTACAAAGATACACACATATTTTAGTTCTTTCATTTTTTTAACTTTCCATACAGAAGCAAATCATTCTGATTTTCTTGTAGAGTACAAAATCTGCAGGCGCATCAGAGTCAGTGAATTTTCAAAGTATTGAAAGCAGACGTGGGAAGGGGGGGGGGGGGGGGGGTGAGCAAGGGGGCATAATGTTGACTTTTTTTTATTTTTATGAATATTAAAAACCCTGATCAGAGGGCTGTTCCTACAGGATCAAAATGACCCCCAGCCTCTCACCATGAAAAGATTTAACGCACTACACGTTGGCACTGGTGTGGCCCAAAGAAACTTTCCGGGTTCACAAGTGGTTCTTGTTGGTCTTACTCTGGCCTGAAGCGGACTGGCAGAAATTGAAACACCCTCATCAGAATGCTACCAAGGGGATTAAAAAAAAAAGGCCCCGAGCCTCTCATTGCAAAAGACCTAGCACTGGCACAACTCCAGACCACAGAAACCTGCCCAGCTAACAGGGGACTTGGTCTCTCTGGATATGGACTGGGCAAAAACTGGGCAACACCCTCAACAGAGTGCTCGCATCCTGGGGATTAAAACGGCCTTGGACCTCTCATCATAAAGGAGTTAACACACTGGCACAAGTGTGGACCACAGGGATTTCCACCGTCTACAGGTAGCTCTTGCTGGTCTCACCCTGATCTGATGCCAGCTGGGCAAAAGAGGGAGACATCCTCAGTCAGAATGCTACAGACGTCAAGGGGATCCCAAAGGCTCCAAGTCTCTTACTGTAAAAGAGCTGACACACAGGCACAACTGTGGACCACAGGAATTTCCCCTGTTTATGGGTAGCTCTTGCTGGTCTCACCCTGATCTAATGCAGGCAGGGCAAAAGTGGGGAAATCCTCAGCAGAATGCTATATATATGAAAGGGATCCGGAAGGCTCCAAGCCTCTTATCGTAAAAGAGCTGACACATCAGCACAACTGTGGACAACTGTGGACCACAGGAATTTCCCCAGTCTATGAGCAGCTCTTGTTGGTCTCATTCTTGATGTGGCTTGATGACACCCTTATCAGACTGCTATGTCCAGGGGATAAAAATAGCCCTCGGCAGGCCTTCGTTGTAGGCGAGTAAACACACTGGCACAAGTGCGGACCACAGACACTTTCCCAGTTCAGGAGTGGCTCTCATTGGTCACACCCTCATGTGGATTGTGCAAAGCAGGGGAATGCTGCTTGCATGAAATAAAGACACTGTCCAGTCATGCAGGTGAGATGAAACAGGGTTTTGCCAAGGTTACAGGCTGACACACTTCCGCCAAGACCTCATTTCACTCACACAGTGGCACCCTTGCCCGATCTGTTCTGTTCTGAATCTGGCTTAATGTAGCTTAGCTTAGCTTAGCACATTGTGTCTGCTCAAGAGCAGCAAATAGCACTATATGAAGGCAATCAACAAAAGCGATCAATAACAATGTTGGTTTCACTTGTGTGGGAGCAGTCAGCCTTGTATGATACAAGGCCACTCTCCTTTTAAAGGGGACCCCAAGCAAACATGGAAGTTGGTCTCAGAACGTAGAAAATGTGTGAATAGTACCTTTTTCAAGATTCAGATGGGTGTCACATCAAAATTTATGGGACAGAATTGTTGCGTTTCTTTGCTTTGAAGTTGAGCTCTTCAGGGTGGAGCCATGTTGGGTTGCTCTTTACAAATGAAGGGCAGAAGAGCTGGCTCATGATGTCATGAGCACTTGCACTACATGTGCTGGCCTTGTTCATGATGCTACAGACAAAGGCTGCCAGACACAAACAGGCAGTGCTCACCTACATAATTATTTGCCAGTTTCACATGCTGATGTTCAACAAATCAGACCCTAAAATCAACTGAGAAACTTGCTTTTATTTTATTCCTTTCGATGAGAACTGTGGTGCTTCTTCACTCGATGTCCCGTTTAAAATAAAATTTTCTTGACACCTTCCCCTTCATAATCATTTGTGTGTAAATGAAACCATAATCAAGAACCATCCTCTCTTAGAAACCACTGTGGTTTCATTCTTGGAGTGGCCCTCAAAGATGCTGTGCTGTACACACTGTGATAGCTACACCCACCTACCATTCTGCAGTGTGTACCACTGATGCACATCAATAAAATCAAAACACCACGATAGCTGCAGCTGCCTACCCTTTTGCAGTGTGTACCATTAATGTGCATCAATAAAATCAAGTTTTAGTGGAAGTGCATGAGCTGGTCATGGCCAGACCAAACCTCTTGTGCGGCAAGTTTTGGTAACAAAACAAGACCTCACCCAAACTTCAGTGCTAAACAAGAGCTCACCCAAACTTCTGTGCTAGTAACTTCTGTTAAACAGTTTGACACAATTCCGTTTTTGCTTTTGACTCTAGTGGTCCTTCTTCTGTCAGCAAAGGGGCTGATACACTAGCTGCCTTGCATGTATGGGTAATAATAATAAAAATAATAATGTACTTTTTTTGCGTGCTATTTCTCAACTGGAGCTCATAGCCCATTACAAAGCAAAGAACCCAAACACAGTCAAAACACACACACACACTCAAACACACACAGTCACTAGGACAGTTTCAAGAGGTGAGATTTCGAAGATAAATTACCCAAACACAGTCAAAACACACACACACATTCAAACACACACAGTCACTAGGACAGTTTCAAGAGGTGAGATTTCAAAGATAAATTGAAAGCTGTTACTGTGTTTGATGACCTAACATTGCAATGGAGACTGTTCCAGACAGATGGTGCTGCAAAAGAAAAAGATCTCTGACCCAGCAGTGTGTGCACACAGAGGGAAGACAAAGAATGGAAGTATCAGAAGAGCATAGCTGGCAGGTCGCTTTGTAAACTTAAGTTCAGTCAAGTAGCCAGGGTAAGAGTAATGATGCAACATTACATCAAAAAGAAATTGTGGTGGACTGTTTTCCATTCTTCTTTCAGCGGTACTCTGTCATGACAAAAGAACTAAAACATGCTTCGTTTCAGCCCATGCAACAAGCACAGGGTAGCCAGACAGAGCGTGTGTCACATCACACACCTCAGTTGCTACATACTGTGAAGCATGAAATTGAACAAATTACCTGTAACATATTATAAAGGGGATTTCCCCAAAAATTGTGCATATTGAGTGTCTGTGTTAAAATAAATAAGTGTTTGTTTAACCTTTTTGTGTTTGGATCTTATTATCCATTTCATTAAGATTTACTTCCGTATTTATTTATTTTTAAACATAATACTGCTCTCTTTTGTTTTTTATTAACAACCACCATTATGACTTGTGCTAGGCAGTTTCTTTAACGCAAAGTTTTTGAACTTTGTTGTGCTTTTGGGTTTAAGATAACTGGGTAGAAAGTGAACTGCAAATCCAAACTGCGCATTGAGGATTGACTTGCAATGTGTGCCTGTCAGTATATCCATACCCCACTGTCATCATCAGATTCACTCATGAAGCTCAGACATACAGAGAAGACAGCTAGTGCACCTTGGCCTTTATACCAGTTGAATTAGCCTAACACCACACAGCCTGGGAAAACGGACCCACTGTTCAGGCATCTATAATGTACAGATTATGCAAGCTTCGCTAAGGTTTCAGTCTGTGTTTCACTGAGGTGAATGAAGTTCCAGAGTTCTAGTTCTCTCAACAAATCTCACCTGAACATGTCGTGGAGTTCATCGAGCTGAAACTGTAAACTAAAAGAGATACTTTTCAATGGCAGGAAACTGAAAACAACTCACTAATGTTAGCACTTTCTAAGGAAACTTAAGAAAATTATTAAGTCATCAGCCGCAACTTTGACAAATTCCAGATTCCCCAAACAGAAATCACCAGGAATCACAGTCCAGTGCATCTGACTAGATGCACGGCGGCCTGCAGGGAAGGACGAGTGATGTGAAAGAATATAGTACTTGGGAAGTGACCGCTGCATCCAGACATTTGTCCATTGCCCACACGCCAGCCTTCATGTTGTCCGACAGGTCGGGTTATCTCCAGAGTTCTCGTCCTCATCCACGTCAAGAAACCCTGTGATTCTGTATCCCATGTTGAGCAGCATGACCTCCAGTGGGTCAGCGTTCATCCGTTTTTGGTTGGCTGAGGCAGCGTCGTCTGAGTTGTTCACCTCGCGATCATTCTTTGAACCATCCTGCAACACACACTCGCTTTAATAGTACTTGTATTTTTAGGTCTGGGCACAGCCCTTTAGTGACAGCTCCATGAAAACAGCAGAGTTGTACATCACCATAGAAACAACAGAGTTAAAAAGTTCTTTGTACTACACTGCCACATGCATATAAAATAAAAATGAGTAGGGCTTGCTCCCTCCCCCTAACCCCCCCCCCCCCCCCCCCAGCCCCATCTGAGTCTCCTAGTCATCACACTGAGCAATGACACTTCACAGCTGGAGATGTGAAAATGAACACTGTGATCATTCCCCGCCCCCCCTCCCCCTCCCACATCACACAATGTTCTGCAGTGGTCCATTTTTCGACAGCTGGGAATGTAATCTGCAGACTGGAGTGGCTCATGTCAATGTTGGCCAAGCCCTGGTGTTGCCAGAGCCTTACTAATTATCCCCTCAAAGGGAGAAAACTCAGTCTCTTGCCCTTCCCCTGCTTTACTAAAGCTTTTTCAGGGTACACACTATCCTCACCTCTGCCCGAGGACTCCACAAGCGCACAACAGGGTCGATGCCGCTGGTCGCCAAGAGGCATGAGGTGGGGTGAGGCTGCAAGCAGTTGACGATAGAGTCATCTCCCCTAAGCACCTGCACAATGTTGGTGGTGCTCTTCTCCCAGATGAAGAACGAGCCGTCGTCTGACCCGGCCACGATATACTGACCATTGCTGAATCAGACAAACAAGGTCAGACACAGGCGTTAAGATGGACCGGTAAGAACATGCAGTGCCTCGGTTACAGCATGAAGAAAAGAATCACAAGTCACTGCTGCATCAGACATATATGGCTGTTGAGCTAAAGAGCAGGTCAGAGCCAGAGCAGTTACAAAAAAATTAGCATGTGTTCCCAGCAAAGCTAATTTTCTTCATGGCCATCACAGTGCACTGACCACAGAAAAAACAAAATCAACCAGAAACAGGAACGTACAGAATCAGGAATTAAGTGACCTGCAATGTCAACACCATGTCTATGAAACATGTAAAACTGAGATGAGACTGACCTGCATTGTCAGTAATAATAAGCATAAAAGTATTTACACAGCACAAAATCTTGTCTAGAGAGACTGTTGTAAGCGCAAGCACTTACACAGTTACACAAGGCACCCGCACACACAAGTATACTGACTATATACAAACATACTGACTATGCACAAACTGATAACAAACATATTGACTATACGCAAACATATAACAAATATTTGACTATACACAAACAGATAACAAACAGGGACTTGAGGTGGAGAATGATAGCTGCGTGCAGCAGAAAAAACATAGCAGTACTGATAATGACACGTAGCTGACAGTATCGTTATCATCTAGTTAACATATTACACAGAGAGATAAACCAAACCTGCTTTGTTAACACATGTTGTCAAACTGATGTAAAACTGACCTGCTTTGTCAGTACATCTAGTCAAACTGTGTAAAACTGAAGACAAAAACTGACCTGCTTTGTCTGTACCACATCTAGTCAAACTGAAGTAAAACTGAGAGACAAAACTGACCTGCCTTGTCAGTACATCTAATCAAACTGACATAAAACTAACCTGCTTTGTCAGTACATCTTGTCGAACTTATGTTGAACAGAGACACAAGAGCAGACCAACCTGCCAAAGAAGTTGGCTTCTTTGATGTCTGTGGTGGTGTTGCAGTGGCCGCAGAAACGCTGGACATAGTCGTTGGCGTCTTGCTGCCAGTTTTTTTCCTGTTCCGATGCCACCACTCGTCTTCGCTGTCCTGTCGCGTCATCTCGTGAATCACTGTCATCACCTGGTGACACATCAATACCAGACTGATGCTGTCCATCCTGAAACACTGCTTGTGACCTTTTTGTAATCTAGCACAGTTGCTGCTGCTCGTTATTCTGGTCTCCATTAAAAATGAAACAAAACCCCACCTGTATAATGATATCGGCCATTATGTGACTCAAAGCCAGTTCTGTGGTTCTATAGTTCTTCCTTGTATGCACTTCTCAATAACTGATTTGAAAATTGTCATAATTGGCAGTATCTCATCTTGAGATGTCCCTGTGTGGTGGACTGGATGCCATAATCACATTACTGATTAGCAGTATGTGACACCAACTGGGCTGGTATAAAATGACAACTGTGTTTACTTTTGACACCTGCAGCCTAGTACAAGCCACATATAAAAGTGATTCTTAAAAGCAACAAAAAAGAAACAGGCCAATGCATCATATTTATAGTTTAATAGCCACAGTAGTGACACCACCAAACACATGCAGACCTATGTAGACAGTATCCTATTTTGTTAAAAAAAATCAAAAGCCATTTCATCATCCATACAGGTTTTGGGAGGCAAAATTCAATGACTGTTCAAGGACTTTTAAAAGCCAATTTTTCCTTTCTTATTTTCAAGGACCTAATAAGTGTTTTTTTAAATGGCCAGGAACTGAAAACCTTGCCTTTACAAGAACAAAGCACTAACGGCTTGAGGTAGGAGTAGCAAAAGCAATACAGAGACAGCATGGATGAGTCTGTGAAGGTAATATTTTTCAGTTCCAGATTTGTGTGCCCAAAACAGCAGGGCAGGAGATGAGCATAGTCATTGGCAAGACATTCTTTAAGTGTGCCACAGTCTAGTATTTCAATCAGCTTCAAGTACTGTGCCTAGTTTTGGCTGATTCTCAAGACCTTGAAAAGGGGCTCTCAAAACTCCAGGACATTCAAGCATTTTCAAGGACTGCTCAGACCCTGCTTTAACAAATCTCGTGACAGGACACACAACTGATTACACACCCTCCACCCTGGAGAAAATGACCGCCCTGATGTCCCGGTCAAGGGCGTTACACGCCTGTGAGTTGCCGTAGTCTGGGAACTTGGACTTGAAAACCTGCAGACAGTCGAAGGCCTCCTGCACCCAGCCCAGCTCGTAGAGGCAGCGCGCCATGCGGAAGTGGGCCTTCATGTGATTGTGCTCCAGATGCAGGGCCTGGTGGCAGTCGCACAGCGCCGCATACAGGTCACCATCCCTGTCAGGACAAATCTTTCACTGGTCAAGTTACTAAACAGACAGCCTGATCTGATGTTTGCTCACACAATGATGCATGCAGCTTTCAGTTGTCAGGTTACTTGACAGACAGCCTGGTCTGACGTTTGCTCACACAACCCTGCTCAAGTTACCTGACAGACAGCCTGGTCTGACATTTGCTCCCACAACACTGTGTGCAGCTTTCAGTTGGTAAGTTAACTGAAAGACAGCCTGGTCTGACATTTGCTCACACAATGCTCTGTGCAGCTTTCAGTTGTCGAGTTACCTGACAGACAGCCTGGTCTGACATTTGCTCACACAATGCTCTGTGCAGCTTTCAGTTGTCGAGTTAACCGACAGACAGCCTGGTCTGACATTTGCTCACACAATGCTCTGTGCAGCTTTCAGTTGTCGAGTTACCCGACAGACAGCCTGGTCTGACATTTGCTCACACAACAATGCACGCAGCTTTCAGAAAATGCTTGGCAGTGTCTTGGTGAAGTGGTCAAAGCTACTTTTTCTGGTTTAGTTTTTTGGTCTCACTTTGCTTTTTTTTTTTTTTTTTTACTTTAAAAAAAAGTTTTTAAGCATGTGGACATATACATACACCAGGCATACACACAAATGCAAAATTAATATTTGCAGACTATGCAATGGTGTACCAAAAAAGATGCCAAACAAACAAACAAAACAAAGAACAAAAACAGGTAGAAAAAAGTACAACAACAGCAGTAATGATGAATTTTTAAAAAAAGGGACAAGAAACTGGACAGTAACAGCAGCAGTGAGCGGGGTCGAAGCTACTTGGCAGCGTCTTGGTGAAGTGGTCGAAGCTACTTCACCAAGTGACTTTGTAAGAAGGGCCTTTAAACAGCGAGTCAATTACTTACCATTTTCTTTTCATGTAAGCTGCAGCCCGATTGGCCAGAAGAATGGGCATGTTGGGGCTGCGAGAGAGGGCCTGATTGTAGATGTAGATGGCCTGACTGTACTGCTCCCGCTCAAAGCAGTCATTGGCCAGTTTCTTCAGTCTGTCCACAAGTGCTGATGTGTGAGAACTCTCGCCACGCAACCTGTCACATCGCAACCTCAACATCAATCTTGATCACTAAATGTTGCCAAAGCATCACCACAATTCATGTTGCAGTTACATCACAATCTATCAAAGACAATGCCAGTCAAAATACATCAATCACACAAGAGACCATAATCACTGTCGCGTTAAAAATCACACCAGTTAATAATAATGATAATAAAGCATTCTTACAGAGCGCCATTTTCTAACATGAGCTGCTTGGTAGTGTCTTGGGGAAGTGGTTGAAGCTACTTCACCAAATGACACACACACACATACACACACACACACACACTGCACTGCACAAACACCTTGAACAAAAACCATTCACACCATGATTGTAAATACATCAAAGTTAATCATACACACCACTGGTGCACACTTTCCAGGGATGGGCTCATACAGGTTTGTTCTTCCATGGAGCCAGACCATTCTTCCACAAGCAAGTTGTTGTTTAGAGTTCTAGATTATGTGGAGCCTGCCTGGTCCTTGCTTTGAGAAATATATCACAAACTCAGGCTAAAACCTCTGTGTAATGGAGGCTTACACACACGGAATACTTAACAGACGAACACTAGATCCACTGAATCCAAAATTTCACACCCATACCTAGTTCAAATAATCCTTCCCTTCTCCGTGCACACATGCAAACCTCCGAGTCCCAATACCTCCCCCTCTGCAACCCACATTCACATAAACACATTTACGTACTTCTTTCTTTCCCTTGGCTGTGTGGAAATGCCGCTCGCCTCATCACTTGCAACGGTGACATCTGATGTGGATGCTGAGGTCATAGACGATGCAGGGGGGAAGACAGAGCGACGAGAAATGCCGTTGGTGACGCCATTGGTGGTAGTGCCATTGCGATGAACGTTGAACCCATTACTCTGTGCACAGGCAGCTGAAAACAAAGGCAACACAATAATAATACTATTTAAAAAAAATTGTGAAGCACCTACCCTGCAACTCAAAGTACCAAACAAGACAAACATAATACAATATGCACGCACAGTGAGATGAAGACTACTTTTGATTTAACAGGCAACTAACAAATAATGTACACATAAATGCAGCTAAACACCATTGTTCAAAAATGAATGATTATATGCAACACACACACTTGCACACACACACACACACACACACACACCAGAGCTGCCAACCCTTCACTAGACTACAGAGTAGCAAAATCAGATTTTAAGTGTAATAATTTATTTTGAGTGTAGTGCATATTGTCCTCCTTTGCAATTTGATTTTCTGGAAACATGCGCCAGAACAGCTGTCTAGCATGATCAGCTGCAGAGAGGGTGGTGTGTACTATAAAGAAATTTGTGAAAAGCGTCTCTGCTCAAATTATGTCCAAATGCTGTGACGATGGTGTCTCACAACTCATAAAGTGGCAAATCTTCAGTGTACTTCCTATTGCTTTTCCTTTGTTTATGTGCCACTTCCAGCTGATGTGTCGTTTGACTCGTACATTTAACCATGGGTGACAGAAAAGTCCTAAGAAACAGGTGCTGCACTTAACATGCTGGGCACTCTGCGCTGATCGTACACTGCACAGAAACATTGCTCTATATTCTTCCCAGAAAGTCTGGTATGCATTTTTTGGACAAGATTTATCACCTGGGAGTTTGCTTTCAGCTTTTCACTTCGGCATGGCGATTTGAAATAATTGAAAACGGAAGTCATCTCACCAGGAAATGATGCATAAGAGCGGGAATTGAACCAAACGCTACAATTGGTCAGCTGGTTTAAAACGCGCACGCTGATTGGCTGTGGCACAACCAACACTACAGACACAAAAAAGACACACGCACAACTGGTTGCTGGCATGTCTGATGCCCACACACACGCACGAGATCAAAAATTAAAAAAAAAAGTTTTTGGGGGGATGAGTATAGTGATATGATCATGAGCGTAGCAGTGTAGTGCAGTGCCCTCAGAGGCAGTAAACTATGACCAAAACACAGTGGTTGGCAGCTCTGTGCACACACAATGCAAACTAACAGGGGTGAAGGACAGTGTTCATTACTTGAAGTATTTGGAGAAAAGAAATACCTGCAGTTTGTTTCTGAAAAACATGAAAAGACTAAATCATAAGAGAAATTTCCACAGTAATAGTAACAGTCTGGTGATAACTCCAAAGACACAGATTTGTTACAAACCTTCAGGGAGAGGTGTGACAAGAAGTGAGAAAGGGCAGCCATCACACACAGCAAGCCAGGTAAAACGTTTAGCCTTTTTTGTTCTTGTTGTAAACAACAAATGACTTTTCTTTACAAGGGCCAGAAAAAAGTTTTAGATGAATGGTGAATGGGAATGGGATACCTGATGGTTTTTATGAATGATGAATGGGAAATACCATGTGTAAATAGGCAGTTGTTTGCTGATGATATCTTTATGGTAGAATGGGATACCTGATGGTTTTTATGAATGATGAATGGGAAGTACCATGTGTAAATAGGCAGTTGTTTGCTGATGATATCTTTATGGTAGAATGGGATACCTGATGGTTTTTTATTGTCAAACTCCATTTATTGTTTTTGTCCCTAGTTGTTTGTACCACACAGTGAGTTTAAACCTGGTTAGAGAACAGCACTTTACAATTATTATTATTACCATAGTGAGCTGGCCAAATTGATAGATAATTCATCTGTAGTGTTATGCCAGTTAAATGACTAACTTATATCAGGGCAAAACACAGAGTCAGTTAAAAAAGAAGAGAAAAATATGAAGTCAGTTTCAAACCCAATCAAGCTCAAGGAGTCAGCACCTGCCCCAAGTATGGCTGGCTTTTGGTGTCATGAGGACAGACCTGCTACACACCTTTGGGGGGACTAGACGTGGTGTGACAAGAGGGTGGCAAGTATCGCAGGGAGCTGGCTGGGTGTCTGGCGTTGACATCAAAGAGATAGATCTGCTCTCCACCAAGGTTGACCAGCAGCTCTCTCCCTGTGGGGCTGAAGGTGACGTAGGTGGACGCCAGGGTGCGATAGCGCTTACGGTAGTCGGACTGCTTCTGGGGTAGGTGACCTAGCACAGAAAAAAGAACACAACAATAAATGGCAGAAAATGGCAGAAAATGTAACAAAATGACCCCATAATGCAGTTTTCTCGCAAATACAGCATTTTACATTAATGTCAGATTCATTCTAACAATCAATGATAACCCATTGTCTGATTTAACCCTTTTATTGCTACTGGCACCAAGCAGTAACTTGTAATGAGAATGCAGTTTTCTCGCAAATACAGCATTTTACATTAATGTCAGATTCATTCTAACAATCAATGATAACCCATTGTCTGATTTAACCCTTTTATTGCTACTGGCACCAAGCAGTAACTTGTAATGAGAATGCTACTGGTGTTAAGCAATAACTTGTAATGAGAATGTGACTTATAATGAGAATGCTACTGGTGCTAAGCAGTGACTTGTAATGAGAACACTACTGGTGCCGAGCAGTGACTTGTAATGAGAACACTGTTGGTGCCGAGCAGTGACTTGTAATGAGAACGCTACTGGTGCCGAGTAGTGACTTGTAATGAGAACGCTACTGGCGCCGAGCAGTGACTTGTAATGAGAATGCTACTGGTGCCAAGCAGCGATTTGTAATGAGAACGCTACTGGCGCCAAGCAGCGATTTGTAATGAGAATGCTAATGGCGCTGAGCAGCGACTGGTAATGAGAATGCTAATGGCGCCGAGCAGCGACTGGTAATAGAATGTTACTGGTGCCGAGCAGTGACTCGTAATGAGAACACTATTGGCACTGAATTGCAACTGTTAATGAGAATGCTACTGGCACCAAGCAGCAACTTGTAATGAGAATGCTAATGGCACTGAGCAGCAACTGGTAATAAGAATGCTAATGGCGCCAAGCAGCAACTTGTAATAAGAATGCTAATGGCACCAAGTAGCGACTGGTAATGAGAATGTTACTGGTGCCAAGCAGTGACTTGTAATGAGAATGCTAATGGTACTGAGCAGCGACTTGTCATGAGAACACAAACTGGTGTTGATTGGCAATTTGGGTCAGCAAAGTTACTCAACTTTTGCTTTACTTTTTTGTGAATATAACCACACGTGGTCTGAAAATTTGTTACATGGGAAGAACATCACTGGCTTTCAGCTGGCACTCAAATCTCTTATCTTTGTTCAATTTTCACCAAGTTTTCAACATTCTTCCGACTTGCAAAAATGGCTAGCACTTCATCAGTGAGCTGTTCCTCATGTGCAACTTCTTGGTACAGTATGGTGCAATCAATGAGCAATATTGTGGACAGTCAGTCATTGAATGCTCTGTTGCTGATAGTGACAGCGTTGAGGAGTTTGTGCTTCTTTTTTTTCACCCATGATTTTATTTCAGTTCTGAGATTTTCTCTGCAGGCTTTGCCATGAGTAAATTGTAAACAAATGTAAAAACATTAAATATAGGCATTCCATTGATCATTTTACCTCAGAATCAAACTATATTATCCAAATAAACAAACCCATTTAATTCTGGATTCAGCTGCCTTTAAATTGATGGATGAATCAGACTGGATGAGTGGTTGAGAAGATACAGCAGTTTAAAATAGGTAGGTAGTAAAATATAATGCAGCACTGCTTGTTCTGAGCTGCAGTGTGCTTCTGCATTGTTGGTTTCCAGGTGTATACTTTACACACACTTCCAGCAATGGAGTTAAACATGATGCAGAGGCAGTTGTAAACAGAAGAAAATGAACCAGCAAGGCCAACATCCATGTCCGCCCATAAGGTGCACACAAAGAGACTGAAGATGGAGGCCTTACCATAGATACAATGTTGGTCACTGTGATGTGACTGCCCGTTTTAAACTATGTAAATAAAGCTTTGCACAGTCAGAATGCTCAAGTGTGCCGGTGCCTCCCTGTGTGTGTGTGTTGGGAAGGGGAGTGGGGGTGGGGTGTGCACGTGTGTATGAGCTCAGAACAGTCTTTATGGACAAGATTTTGCACTTTACAAATACTTTAATTACTATTATGGAGTATACGTGTGCACATGACACAACTGCCTGACCTGCAATGAAATACTGGACGCAACCTTCAGGTAAACTGTAGTCTTCTCCATCCAGAGGCTCCAGGTGTGGATGATCCCAGGGGAACCTGGCAACAGAACCAAACATTACCAGTCAGTGCTCAATGAACTCACAGTCAAAGCATCAGGTTTAGTGGGATAGGTAAGGTCTGTTTTGCGCAAACAAAACTGGTACATGAGGGAGGAGGTTGGTGTTTATGGAGGCAGTTCTGGGGGTGTAATTTTCGGGGGTCCAAGGCAGTGGGTGGGTTGTTAACACATTTTTAATCTTTTGTTTTTATTTTGTTCAGTGTTTTTGTTTCATTCTTACTTGTATGTACATCCTCTTCTCGAGTAACGGGAGCATGTTTTGTTAATGTGGAAGTTATTTTGCACAGTCTATAACTCAGCATTACACTACCTTACAAAGCCAGCTCTGAATCAATAAAGGAATGGCATGTGAAAGGTTTTTGAATCTGAGCGTCAGTGAAGAGGCAACTAATTCAGTTTTATCAGTTCAAGTTGACTGCCCATGAATGCCAAACACTCCAATCATGAACAATTTCAATATTTTCACAAAATTCTGAAAAACATCAGCTATAAATCATTTCTGCTAAACAGTCACTTCTATTCCAAGTGATGGAAGCACATTCTGTTTCTGTAAATGTGGAAGCTTTTCATTACATTACAAAGCAGACTCTGAATGAGTGGTAAAACACCCACCCATATACAAACATGCATGCACACACACAAACATACATTCACACACACACGCAGAGACACACAATGTGCAAACATGAAAACATCAAGAACCAGCTGAAACACCACCAAAGAGAAAAGCATCACCTGTTGTTGGGGTCCCCAGGTAGCTTCATGCTGCGACAGGTCAACATGCGCCGGTCGTAGACCCGCACGTAGGGGTCATTGGCTCCGACCGCCATCAGTTCTGGCCGCAGAGGGTTGACCGCCAAGCACTTGGCTTCTGCATAGTCCCCCATGTGGGCATTGAGGTTGATGAGGATGTTGCTTGGCTGTGAGGGATTGGCTTCCGGGGAACGCAGATCAAACTGCCTGTAGGATTGAGGTTTGGTTTTTAATGCTCAGTCAACCATGTAGCTTACATCAGGCTAACGCCCATCACAGCAACAGACAGTAAATGGGCTTGTGACAAAATTACAAACAAAATGACAAATGACAACACACTCTGCAGTACATTAATCACGCTTTAAGGTTTAGGGGGTCAGATTTGGTGTGCAAGTTATGGTTTGTGAAATGCCAATGGGTGTGAGTGCAGTTTCAAAGTGCCACAACCGTATACATCCTGGCTGTACAGAAGACATAAATTATAATTCACACCCACATCACAAAATTATGACTCACACCCACACCACAAACACACAAGGGAACACTCAGTCACAGACACACTGACCAGTCTTACAATGCGTACTGCTGTAACTATTTCAGAGTGTATATGGGTCAAGTCGTATATACTGGCATGTATTCTGGGCATGTATGTTGTCCTTCCCATGCCACCTCCACTAGTTAAAGAAGTGCAAAACACATGATGACTACCACTACCACTGACATGTAGTGACAGTCCTCATGCTGTCCAATGTCATTTTAAAAAACTAACCACTTACATGATGCAGCCATCCTCTGCAGCACTCCAGAACACATAGGGCAGGTTGGGAGCAGTGGCAATCCGCTTCACACGCCCAGCATGACAACTAAACACGCGCAACGTTTCCTGCATGTTCAGATCATGGACACGGATCTTACAGTCTGCCGCTCCGGTCACAATTGTGCTGTCACTGGATGATGGCAGGAACTGACAGAAAAGAAAGCCACCTCAGTGCATACTCAACAAAGCTTGTGCATAAAAATTCAACCTGTAAACACTGAAGAACAAGAGGGATGTTCGTTTTGACAGAAAAAACAAAATAAAGAGCAAAGTGTTTACTGTGACTGAAGAATCAGGATCAAAGAGAAAGAGGAGTGTTCATTTTGACAGAAAAAAAACAGAATCAAGGAGCAAAGTGTTTACTGTGACAGAAGAATCAGGATCAGAAAGCATGAGGGGTGTTCATTTTGACAGAAAAATCAGAATCAAACTATTCAAGGAGCAAGGTGCTTAATGTGACAAACGAATCAGGATCAAAGAGCAAGAGGGGTGTTCATTTTGGCAGAAAATTCAGAATCAAAGAGTAAAGTGCTTACTGTGACAAAAGAATCAGGATCAAAGATGAGGAGGGATGCCTACCTTGACAGAGAAGATGTTTCCCTGGTGTCCGGTGCGGATGATGGCCACGGAGCGGTGCAGGAAGGGATCCCAGATGATGACCTGTACATCGTCTGAACCACTGGCCAACAGACTGAACACACACAGGTAGAAACATTCAAATGTCTCAAACAGTCAAAGCACAAACACATTAACTTACAATTCAGCTCCATGCATACATTAAAACACAAGTCCAGCTTCACAACAGTCCCACACACTTTGCTTAGCACTGCTGGGAGGAAGGGGTTCCAGATTAAAGATTGATCACATATGAACCTGGTTTACTGGTCCACAGCCCCCACAAATCTAGAATGCTGAATGTACAGTAAGTAAAGAGAGTGGTGTAAAACATCTTCCAAAATAACCAACTGACACAAGAGCCTACACACACAAAAAGCTCCCAAGACAGCAAGAGAAAGGGGTGGTGGAGGAAAGAGAGACTCCACAGAGTGAGAGAGAGAGTAATGTCAGAGAGAATGAGACAGATGGGGGTGGGGTAGGGGGAGACAGGACAAAGACAAAGAGCTCCAATGACAGAAAAAAGGGGTGGTGGAGAAAGATAGACTCCACAGAGAGAGGGTGAGAGAGACAGGCACTGAGAGGGGGAGGGAGGGACAGAGAGAGAGAGAGAGACAGAGAGAGACAGAGAGAGACAGACAGACAGACAGAGAAAAGAGAGAGAGAGAGAGAATGTGTGAGAGAGAAAGAGACAGAAAGAGAGACACAGGGGGACAAAGACAGACCCAGACAGAGAGGAACAGACAGACTCAGAGTCAGAGAATGTCAGAAATAAAGAGACAGACACAGATAGACTCAGACAGCCAGCCAGAGAGAGAGAGAGAGTCACTGTCACTAGTGTCAGAGAGAAAAAGAAAGACTCAGGGAATTCTAGAGGAGCTGCTCAGACTACTCCAGTTCTGACCTGCCAGTCTCATTCCACTCCAGACAGTTGACACAGCCTGTATGTCCCTCTAGCTCTGTCTCCAGTCCCAGCCGCTTGATCAATGCTGGCGTCACCTGCTGGCTGCGCTGAAAACTGCGGTGGATTTGGTCCTGCAGATCATGTACAAAACAGCACTCAGTGACCTCACAGCACACTTACAAGGTGTTATTCTATGTAAGAAGGCATTCAAAACAGCAATATAAAATTATGAACTATCTGTCATCCCCAAACCTCCAAGCCCAAAGTCACCTCTTAAAAATAACATATTAATTATATTCATAATTTAATATGTATTTCTCACAGAGATACTTTCCCATCATGATCATGTAATGTTTGGTTGGACATCAGATCAAAACCAAATCATGCCAAACTTCAAGATCTTGTATAGTTTTATTACTTTTAAACAATGTCTCAAAAAATCCAATGAAGCGCTTATCAAATAATTTTATTAAACTTTTTTTCTCATGAACACAAACACAAGCTGCTTTATAATGCTTAATCGTGTGAATGTGTTTAAAATCATTCAAAAGTTTGAACTTGATCAGATCTAAAAACAAATTCCTTACATATTAAAAGTTATATTAACTTATTGTGTGTCATTATCAGTTTCATAGGTGTCATGCTGCTGTGACAGTTCACTAACTACTGAACTGGTGTCACGAGTGTTTTGTAACCTCAAAATGATTACAGTCAATCCAGACAAAGGTATATATATATGTGGTGACCTAATTTGAACTTCTTGTTTCCTTTGAGGACATTTTTAAACTTGATCTTGCTTCAAAAATTATTTTGATGATGTGCAAAAGAATAGTCTAAAGACAAAAAATGGATGAAGACTGTGAGGTTAGGCGAAATGAACTCAAGGATGCCAAGAAGACTTATAGATTAAAAAATAAACATTTATGAAGGTAATACAAAAAAAAGTATATTTTGTTGTTGTTGCATCCAGCACACTCATCCAAAGGAGGGACTATTCTAGATCTAATTATATACAAATTATATATTTCTACCCTAAGACGAGTACGACACAATGTTGCACACATAGAATAAATGATTAGACATTTTAGGACTAAGAGAGAGAGAGAGAGAGAGAGAGAGAGAGAGAGAGAGAGAGAGAGAGAGAGAGAGAGAGAGAGAGAGAGAGAGAGAGCATACATTTATCTCTCTCTGCCATTTCCTCTTCAGTGTCCAAGGGCCAGATGCCATTTTCCCCGTCGTTCGGTCACCGTTGGTACAAGCAAAACAAAAATGGTGTCACCGCACACTGTTCCGTGGCCTACAAAATGTTTGATGCAAGCTTTCCCTAAGGGGCATTCATGGCAGTCTGCACCATGCCATAACATGCTTCTGCTTTGTTTTCATTGTGCAAATAAAACATTTCCAAACGTTCGATTAAAAGACGAAGAAAGCCTTTCAGTCTACTAGACAAGTGACGTCATGTCAATTTTACAAAGGAAAAGTCGAATATTTCACAATGAACTTGCAAACCCTTATCCCCAACAAAACATCCTAAGTACTGCACAAATCAGACTAAGCATATCACATGTTTAGAAAAACCGAAACAGAAAATGTCTCCCTGTCGATTTTTGGTAAGTTTGTTATGATCAGGGGACACACACCGGAAGTAAATTATTTTGCGGTTGTTGTTGTTCTTTCGATGATATGCAGTATATTTTATTTTTCGTATGAAGATCTGATTGCTGTCAACTACACGGTATTTTGCAAAATAAAGTTAAATACTATACAATTGAAGGCTAAACTGTTTCCCGGTCTTTTACGACCTTCGGCCATGCGTACCGTCTTTTTACTGAAAACATTTACTAGCCCTTTGTTCACTGCAAGCACGCGTACACACACACACACACACACACACACACACACACACACACACACACACACACACACTGTGGTATATACTTAAATAAATAATACAGCTAATTTCAATCAAAGCTTTAGTTAAATGGAAAATTAGCGGTACCTACAGTGCATGGCACAAAGATCGAAAGCGCTAAGCGCCCGATCCCTCTGAACCAGTTCCAAATCCAGAGGTCTGGGCCCAAAGATGATTCTTTTTCGGTGATTGACAATGTAATGACTTTTTCAGGAACTAGATTTAGCTTTCTCAAAACCTGTTTTGTCCAATAGGTAGAAGAGACAAAACTAAATATTCGAAAAAAAGGATTTTATTTGAAAATGCTTCGTTGATTTTGTATCGAATTTGTAAAGTGAATTTCGTGAGTGACCATTAAGTGTCGTGGCTCGCCTGTTGCATCAACCCTGACGCGGCCTCTTCAAGTTCGGGCGGCACGTGAAGTCACGTCGCCGAGGAACAAGCTAAAAGAAGGCGCGGCCTAGTAACCGTCACTGACTGAGTGATGCTGCAGTGCCAGCCAGCGACTGGTTGTTCAGTCGTTGACTTCTTTTCGGAGACTGAGGTGCAGCCGACTACGGCGAGGACCGATATCTCAGGCCGGACATTGAAGTGGGGAAGGGAGACTAGATCTCCATGCACAGTCACCACCAGAATGATTATGGGTTAAACTTGGGCAGCGGTGCCACAGTGAGCATTTTATTGTTTGATGAATAGTACGTGAGGGACAAAAAGTTCAAATTTTTTCTCTGGCCAAGCACGATGAGTATGCTGTTGCAACATTAGAGAGTATGTTCCGCTAGAAATTGTCATCCTCATCCTCAACCACAATTTTTGTATGTCAAGAATTAGTTTCAGAAACCCCAGTGGGTGTACATGAAACACCAAAGAGAAAACATTTGACAAATTTAGCAACGGTTAGACGCCGACAATAAACCAAACTAATATTCGGGAACAATAAACGGATGGCACAACTGCTGGAACTCAAAAGCATGCAACAAAAAAGAAACAGCAACAAAAACAAGCACACACACACACACACACACACACACACACACACACACACACACACACACACACACACACACACACACACACACACACACACACACACACACACACAAATAAATAAATAAAAATAAAATAAAATAATAAACCACAGTTATTTCCAAAACAATAAGTGACAACAAAACACACACACAGAGGGAGAAGGGGGGGGGGGGGGGTCGACACGTACATCTTATTGCTGTACTTGAACTGAAAATTTAGTGACGTTTTGCTGCATCAAAGTTTGTTGATCGTTTTGTGTCAGTGTGTGTGCTTTAAAAAATAATAATTAATAGCTCTATTTTTCTTTTTATTGAATAAAAACAAAACAATTTTTTAAAATGTTTATTTCTAGTTCGTTTTATATTATTAATTTTTACAGTTTTACCCGGTAATCCTGTCACCCCCCCCCCCCCCCCCACTTCACCGCCTTTTTTCCCTCCCCACTTTTGTTTTGAATTCCAGTGACCCAAAAGGCAAATGTTCATTTTATGCATTGATTATGTATCGTAAAGTTCATTTGTACTTTTTATTATTATTATTATTATTATTTTTAACTGACATTTGGCATAAGCGGGAAAGCGCCTTGCTGCTAGTTAGCTGCCAAACTGGTAAAACGGCGAAGGGGGGGGGGGGGGGAGGGAGTATTTCGTACAATTTCAGCAAGTAGACGTTGGAAGCAGACGCGATGGCTCGCGACAGGATCATTGTGCAGAGCGACTGGGATGAAAGCCTGAGGTCCGCTTGCAAAGCTAAAGACATTTTAGCAATATCCACTTTTAGCCCCGTCGGTAAGCTATCCTCAAATAGTTTGAGGAGGCGTGTGCTTGTGTACAGCACTGGCAAAGTACGGAATGAACTGAGATATGGATCACTGGATGTGCCAGCGTAGTGCAGACTTCAAGTTTATTCGCCCCCCCCGCACCCCCCCCTCCCTGGGCCCCCAACACACACACACACACACACACACACACACACACACACACACACACACACTCTCATACTATTTGAGGACCGCTAACCGACGGGGCTAAAAAGTGGACATTGCCATTAAGTAACCCACTGCAAAAGTTGAAGATCATTGCATGTGACTGAGGGAAACTTGAGAACAAATGAGAAATGGAACAAGGTGGCACTTTTAGTAAGGAAAGTTTCTGACCTCAAAACAGTTTAACTGAACGTAGAAAACACCCCATCAAAAACACTAATGTCACAGCTGGGCCGACCTAACCATAAAGAGAAGCATCTGTCTGTTGGGCAAAACTCATCTTCAGTCTTAAAATAACTTTTTGATACTGTTCTCTTGATAAAATCCTACTTGTGTCAGTGGTAATTAGCAGGACTTGGAAAACAGGAGTCACAGCTGTCCCAATGGTGTCTGCAGCCTCTTTGGCTTGTTCCTTGGACTAGGTATGCATATATCTTTCATGCCCACTATTAAAGAAGCAGTGCCAATGGGCAAGCTGGGACACTTGTCACTGTGTGCAGCCAGTCCTGCTAATTGTTACCAATGGAACTAGGACAACAGTATAAAGTACAGGGAGTTTTTGTTTTTTAATTAAATCTTTAAGCTTTTATATTGTGGTCTGTGTCTTTTACCTGTATGACAGACCACGTTTTGAGAAGGCTGGTTACTCCCCACCTCCCCCTCCCCCTTTTTTTTCTCCTTTTTTTCTTTTTAACTAATTAAAGGAGCTATCCTTCTCAAAGCATGTTTTGTCCAAGGCCTGCCTTTCTAAAACAGATAAAATAGCTGTCAACATAGAAACCAGAAACTTTTCACAGTAAAAGCTAAAATGCTTTTTTTTTTTTTTTTCCAAGTTAGAATCCTGCCTGTTTCAGTGATGTTTTGAGGGCTTAACCCTCTTTGTTTCTGTAGAAAACGGTCATGTGTCACAAGAGGCCTTACGGGACCCATGGCCTCTTTGATCGTGTGAAGTTTTTTCCAGCAGTTGCTGTTGCACCCTGCTGATAGGTATACACACTGTAACACAGAGGAAAACTGAGAAGGTGTCATTATAATTTTTTACTGTTGAGCTTGGGATCTCATTAGTTTCACTTTAACTACTTTTGAGAAAATGGGAAACAGTTAAGAATTCCCTGTAGGCCTGTTTAAATAACATATGTATATATATAATTGTTTAAATTCCAAAGTTGATTTACCCTAGATTTACTTTAAAATTTAACACGGACATTGTTTTGCTTTTCAGAGAGAGCAATGGCACTGCCTGGGTTACTTACAAGGCGGCAGGTATGTGTGGCTCTTTTATTACTAATGAAAAGTTTACATGAAGAAATGTTCTAAAATGAAAAATAATTGGGTAGATATTTAAGACTATATAAGATTAAGAGGGTTTCATTTCTGGTTCATTTGTACTAATTATAACATACATGAAAGTGCATTTTAGTTGGATCATGTCCAGAAATGTAAAGGTAAATTAACACATCCTAGTAAAGTAGTACTTGAAAGAAACCAGTTAAATTTAGCATCACTGCCATCAGTCAGAAAACTATGTTTTAAGCTGGGTTGTTGAAATCTGCATGTGATTCAATTTCAACTGATTGTGTTGCAGATGTGCCAAGTGTTCATAGTGAACTGAAGAATCATGGGATGTCAAGTGGTGGTGTACCTTATGTGGTGGCACAGGATGGATTTGCAGTTACTAACGTCACCCGGGTACACATCTTTTCAGTACCTACAACAACAAAACAGAATGTGTACTTGTTGCACTGTGATCAACTAACATAAATAATGTACATATTAATTATTATGTATTATAATTTTTATATATCATATGTAAAACTGAAAGCAATAATCTTTATTCAGTATCAGTTGGTCAGCAGGTCATTTGTGGCTACTACTACTACAGTACTAGTACTAGTACATAGAGACTCTTGCAGTCACAGCAACACCCAGAAGGTAAGCCTGACCATGCAAGGGAAAGACCTGCAATAGATGAAGATGACATAAAGACGGAACTGTATTGTGCATAGATGTCTCACTCTCAGTCACAGTACAGTAATGACATTTGGCAGCTAAACATAGGGTAAGCAAGGATTACATTTACAGGTGGCCAGTTTAGTGCAGTGTAGATGCTGAAGCCACATCATTGCCAAAACCAAGTTTCACCTTGATTTATATTTTTGACAGAAAACTCTGACTGTGACTTACAATGGAGAGAGCAGAGCACTTACCAGAAAGTTTGTGGCTCCAACCATCACTTTTTCAACCATCCACCAGCCAAAGAAAGGGGTAAGTGTACTGAAAATATTTGTATGCACAAAAGCATTAGCCAGTCTTTTCTGTCAGTACTAGTACTACTACTCTCCATACACATGCATTTTGGCATGTTGATGATCTTGTCCTGTTTCAAGGTCCCATGCGTTGAGTTTGAATTAGAGTCAGTTGAGCATAATCTCATTACTTTCTGCTGTTCATAGAACTTATTTCTGTAACAAAGGTGTGTGTATTACAAGAGAGCAACCTGTTAATGTTGGCTGTGATTGTGACAGTTGTTCAGAAATGGTAGCTGATGCAATGATAGTATGCCTATGACTAGATTAAGATCACACTGGTTGCAATGCCTGCAGTAATTCAGCGTACTGTAATGTTCTAATAAGCTGATACAGTATTATCTCTGTAGTGTTATGAGTGGTGTATGAAATGGCAGTCACTTACCACAACAAGCCTGCGGAACTTGCTACATCACCTACAGTCATGCGTGCAGATCGATGACAGAGCTTTGTTTTGACAGGTCCACTGTCTGGATGTTACTTCAGGAGGACTTGGAGTCTCCTGTGACACTGCTGGCAAATTGCGCATTTGGCAAACTGACAATGGAGAAGTGAGAGTAAGTCGCATTTTGATGCCCTGCTCCAAGTAGTTTTCAATCCACCACATCAACAGTTTTCACCACCAACGTTGGCTTTTGGTTTTGCTAGTTTTAGCAGCCATCCAGTGCTGCACAATGGAAGCTCTCATCAAAACCTTTTACCTGAGAGCTGGTCCAATATTTAGATTTGATTGACTTATCATCTAAGGTTTTGCTGATGATCTGTGATATTAGCTTTGTATGTTTTCTGGATCAGAACATGTGAAGTGAGAGTAGAGATGACTATATAACTGCATCTGTAAGCTGTATTTGATCAGCATCTCTGAGAAGGCCACTGTCAGCCCCAATGCATTCAGGAAAGAATGAAAGGAAAAATACATTGTGAGAACTAGGGCCAATTAATATCTGTATGTTAATCATACTACTGTGTTCTGGAAGGTTGTGCTAAAGGTGTAGATCTATATTGTATGAAAGTAAATTAGTAATCTAAAAATGGTTTGATGTAAAAAAAATTTTTTTATAAAGATTTTGTTTGTTTGTTTTAATGCGGACTTGAAATAGTAAAATTCTGTTTCAGTGAACACTCAGATGCATGTTGCGTAATGCAGGAAGAGGAGTTAATTCAGTTTTGTTGTAGATTCAGAACAAATTAGAAAAAGTAGTTCACAGGTTCAAGAAACTGGTATTGCTTGTTTTCTGCAACAAGCCAAGCAAAAAAATTGGCAGTGCAGCATTACTTATTATTTTGGCTACAGCACAAATGATTTCTGACACCCAACAGAAATTGAATTACTGTCATGCAGACACAGACAGTTTGTCTTGATGGCTTGTTCAGTTGCATTTGTAGTTGACTGCTGTTTGAAATGCAACTTATAGCTGTCACATTTAATGCAGTGATAACTGCTAGGTTGTCAAGGAAGAATACAGTGTTACTGATAAATTGTTTATTCAAACTCAGCTGTGGTTGCCTCCAACATATCTTGCCACACCAGTCAAAAAATTGAAGACTTTGTGGCAGTTGTTACTTGCCACTGTGTGTCCCAGTGGGCTTCATATATATTATAAAAGATGGGCAGTCTACCTTGATAGATGTTTCAGTCAAACGCAGTAACTTTGGAACTGTTCTGAGGGGAAGTGGATACATAGATGCGGTTGAGAAAACAGTGTGCTGTTTAGGGCACTTGAATGCCATGTTGAACTCCTGGTATGTTGTAGTGTTGTTTTATGGATGTTTCAGCGTGAGCTGCAGGGTCATGTAGGAGATGTCTACAGCTGCAGGCTCTTTCCCTCTGGGATTGTGGTCCTGTCTGCTGGCGCTGACATGCAGATCAAGATCTGGTCTGCAGAGACTGGCAAGGAGGCAGCCACCATAATAGGACACAGGGCAGGTAAGGACATTGCAGCCAGCTGTTTTACAGAAGACTGGGTGTGCTAACTGCCTGCAGGGTTGTGTAAAAGATGAACTTGCTTTCATACAGTCCAGTTGAAGGAAGCTGGTTTATGCAAAGAGATGTGTACAGTGAAACCCTGGGTGAAAGACCTCGATGAGAGACCATCCCTCTTTCAGTGCCACTTGTTCTGAAGCCTTTCCCTCATCCTTCCATGGAAATGAACCCTTCACCAAGGACCCCCCCCCCCCCACTTTTTGTTGTTGTTGTTGTTAAGACCACTTGTTCTGAAACCTTTCCCTCATACTTCCATGTAAATGAATCCTTTACCAGGGACCACCCCTCTTTTAAGACCACTTGTTCTGAAACCTTTCCTTTATACTTCCATGGAAAGAATCTTTTACCAAGGACCCCCCCCCCCCCCCCTTTTGTTTATTGTTAAAACTGCTTGTTCTGAAACTTTTCCCTGATACTTCAGTGTAAATGAATCCTTTACCAAGGACCACCCCTCTTTTAAGACCACTTGTTCTGAAGCCTTTCCTGCATACTTCCATGGAAACGAATCCTTTACCAAGGACCCCCCCACCCCCACCCCCTTTTTTTTTAAGACCACTTGTTCTGAAACCTTTCCTTCATACTTCCATGTAAACAAACCCTTCACCATGGGCCATTGCTCTTTAAGACTATTTTTGCTGGATTTTTAGGGTAGTCTTAAGTTTCACTGTACTGACATACAGATGGTATTAAATGAGTAAAACTTTAACAGCTTAATGAGCTGTTTCTTTTCTGGTCATTTATGATGGAAAAGTATGAACAACTTGTTGTTGTTGGGTTTTGGGGGGATGGGGGGGGGGGGGGGGGGTACACAATGGAAAATCAACAAAGTTTATTAGAGCCCAAAATATGTCAGATGAACACAACAAAGACCTCAGTTGCCTACATTAACTCTCCCATGGCATGTAAATAAATTTTATAGAAGGTAATGATCTATAAACTCCACCAAAGCTGCATCCTCAGCCAGTCCTGTATCCTTCAGTGGCTCAGTTATTTACCTTGTATTGCATGCCTGGTGAGTTACCATAGGTGATAAGGTCTCTCTTGCTGTGTTTGTGCAACATCTTTTTCAGGCACTAATTAACTCCCTTTGATTTTAGATTCTACACAAGTTCTTGAGGCTTCAGTCCGTTTCAGGTTACATAATATGTATGATTATTTAAACTAAAACATTGTGTCTTTGCATTGAATATTGACATGAAACATCACAGGAAATGGGAATACTTGTCTTTCATGCCTGTATAACTGACATAGTTGACTGAGCCTTAACTGCAAGTTGTGGGTCTTGTCAACAGCCATTCTTGACACAGCCATTGTGGAACGGGGGCGCAACATTGTGACGTGTTCACGCGATGGCACAGCCAGGTTGTGGGATGTAGGTGAAAAGAAGGAACTCTTCGCTTGGTCTGAACTTGGTGGTGAGATCAACTGCTGTACCCTGGCAGCCACAGATAACTCCATCCAGCTTGGTGTGCCCGACAAAAGTCCCAGTAAGTTCCTTGTGTCTGGCTGGAAAACTTGTATGTTCAGATTAATGTGATGATTTTGGCAATAGAGAGTGCCATTCTGAGCTTCAAGCCCCCACCTCATGCAGTTACAGTCCCACAAGCTTTTGATTTGGCCACCATGAGGTGCTGTGCTGACTGGTGGAATAGATTTGAGCTAGATTCCAGTACTCCAATGAACTGTGTAATTTGCCTTATTTGATTGCAGCTAAGTGAATGTGCACCACTACATACTATTGAAGGTTTTGTTCAGAAACGTCGGCCATTGCTCTGTCACTAATGCTTTGCTTCAGTGTGAAGCTAGACATGGCAGTCATTCTGGACATTTTGATATGAATTTGATTTGTAACATTCTGATTGGCTAAATCTGCTTGGGTGATTGACAGCTTGGAATCCTCTGTGTGAAGTCATCTAATGATATTGTCTTGGTGCATTCTTTTTGCTTTTTTTGGCTTCCAACCAGTACTGTGTCAGAGATGAATGCTTCCAAGTGAATGCAGTTGTTTCCTGTTCTCTTTGTAATGTCACAAAGATAGAATCAATGGTTCAAAACCAGACGTCAGCTTACTAGATCTTTGCATGGAACATATAGGCTGTTCAGCATGTTTTATCAGTTCGGTAACAGTTATTAAACCTTGGACATGACAGATAAGAAGAGACTGAATAAGACTAAGAAAAATGTTGGACTTTTTAATATTTTTTATCCCATTTCCCTCTCTTGATATATATCCCATAAGTCATGCCATTGTGTCCACAATGATCATGACTCCCTTTGAACTTGTTTGCTAATTTTGGCATCACCAATATTGTTAGGATTTCAAGCTTTTTGCCTTTTACTTTTAGTCTTCTGATGAAGACTAATACTTGGTTGTTTTCCTGACCTTTTTGGACACCTCTTAGGTGATCGTGAAATCTTGACTGAAGGCAAGCTCCTTGTCCTTGGATCAGAAAAGGGATCACTCTTGGGTTTTGGACTTCACTCCAGGAAACCAGTAAGTTCTAGCTGGTATGTTTTCATGTGTGCCTGTCACTGCAGTTAACCACCTGATATAATTTGTTTAAAATCAAGGGTTACACTTTACTTTTAAGAAAAAGAAAAAAAAGATCATTAAATTGTCAGGATATGTGGGACAAGTCAGAGCAGCAATTTGAATAATGTGTTTGTTATTAAGGCATGTTTCCTCCATAAAATGAATGCATCTGTTTGAATCACTGACTGTTGGAAAAGTACAAATGTAAAGTTATGCTTTTTTTTCTCTTTTTTTTTTTTAAAGGTTCGCATGGCTCTGTTTTGTGGCTGAAAACAAAACCCAATGACTTGGCTAAAAAATTTAATTATTCGTTGTTGTTGTGACTGTCCAAATGATGGCAGGTCAGTCACCACCTTTTGGATCAAATAATAACTGGTGTTGATTTTGTTTAATTTTGTTGTGTGCAGGTATTTGACGTAAAATGTGGGTCTGCCGTTAACTGCAGTCAGTTTTTGTCTGACATACAAATAGCGTGTGGCACACAGGATGGAGAGATCTTGATTGTTGATGCCAGAAATCCCAGGTGAGAGTGCTGCATTTGGCTGGCTTTGTTTCTTTTTCTTCTTTTTTTACTATGGTACTTTTGTGTTTATGTAGTTTTGTTTCATTCACAGTACTGTACTTTTCAGGGTAGTTTATTTTTCCTGTCTTGCATGCAGAATTATTGCAGAATGAGTGGTTGTCATTGGTGGCACACTGTGGCTGATGTTCACAAATTCCACCCTGTACTGGTTTCCACAGAAATCACGATATATTGTGTTTTATGGGGCATGCATTGATTTTTTTAATTTTTATGGGACATTCGCTGTGAGATATAGCTGCAATTTCTGCCAGTACTTTGAGAAACTTAAGCCTTTGTTGTGAAGTGCTGCACCAGTTTTGCTTGTACATTGAAGTAATGTAGCAACTTCTACCAGCATTCTGAAGGATATCAGCAGCTTCTCCTTCTGCTGAAACTCGTTGCAGTGGTGCCCACTGCTGCTGTTATTGTTACCAAGGACATTGCATGTAAACCCACTCCACCCTACCTTCCCAGCCTCTATTCTTTTAAAGTGACAGCAATACTATAAATAGTGCACATGACTAAGTGAAAACAGCTGAGCTCAAACATAATTATGAGCAGTTAGGTGCACAGATTTTTGAGCAAATGAGGGGTGCTATATTCCTAAAATGGTCACGAGTAAGATTTCATTGCAAGTCTTCTGACTATAACACTTCTTAGTCCAGTAAATGCTATGTTCTGTCTTTGGTTGAAAACATTTTGAGTCAAGACCAGGCCAGCATAATATGTCTCTTGCAGGTTGATAAAAAATAGTAATACCACATGTCTTTTTCTGCATGTTTACAAAGGAAATGAAAACAGCACATAGCACTGACCTTCATTTACAACCACATATATGTCATGTGTATGGCTTGCCTGGATGGCGATAACAAATGCCCTAAAGAAGAGGATTGCAGAGAAGAGGTCTACTTGAACTGGCGTAAGTTTTATGCAACAGACCTACTCTTGCCGTGCCATGAAATACAAGTAAAATATGTGGAAAGGGACTAATGTTTCTGCTTTCTGTGTGTTACAGTCAGCCGCTTCGTTGTTGGAAAGAGGCAAGATCAGCAATACTGTCCCTGTTACCTCACAAACAAGGGCTGTTCATCTCAACAGGTGTGCAGATGGTGTATTTTGGATGTGTTTGTTTGTTGGGTGAGGTTAGAATGAAGGATGCTTAAAGGTTAGAACGAGCCATAACTTTGCCATGTTTTTGCCATTTTTACATTGCACATATTAGTTGACGGGGAAAGAATTAAATTAACTGATCACCAGGACATGGCCACTGCTCAAATACTTTGACACATTTATAATTATGAAGCGTGACGGAGCTGGCATACTTGAAGGATTGATTAATATGATATTTCAGTCTGATTTGCCACATCAAACAACACTAAGGCTATGACAGAGAGCAGGTTTGTTCTGCACATTGCGGGAATCAAGTAAGCAGCATTGCAAATATGAAGAAACGTCAAAGCAGGAAGTGAATGACTACAGTCTGATGCATATGTTCTTTCTGACGACAGTTTGAGAGAACTGTTTTGAAACAATAAGACATTGTGCAGCTCTGAGTTTCACAATGTCTTTTGGCATTTAATATGATTGTGTTGGTTCAGAAAATGTATTTTCATCTGCCGTGATGGTAGGGAAAGTCGAGCAATGGCAATCTGATATGTGCTGTTGTGACAGCTGAAATGGTGGCTGTGTTGTGTCTGCAGTGATTGGTACAGTGCTCTCGAGCATCTCTAGGATAACCCTGCCTTGCATGTATTTGAACCTGAAAAGATGAATTTAGCACAACTGATTTGGTAGGCTTAATGCCAAACACTGAGCATGCTCTAGTACTGACCTAAAAGAGATGGCGAGTACTATCAGAGTTTGCATTTAGTCATTCAAGGGGATTTTTGCATGTTTTTATCTATCTTAGTAATTATTTCACTCTTCAGAGTGGCTTACAGAATGGTACTAATCTTACCCCACTTTCAGGGGGATTTGGTTACCATATATCTGAGTTCACAGCCCACATGCACATGTTTTCACCATTGCTGGTCTCAGTTTGCTGTGTGAAGATCTGGATAGGCCTGCAACTCCCTTTGTTTGTCAAAAGATTAGCTGAAGGTGTGTCAGGTGTGTGTGTGTGCTGATTGGCTAATTGTTAATGTCAGTCATACTTTGGCGGCTGGCTAATTAGAACTTTTAAAGAAGGTATGCTTTGCTCACCCTGCTCAGAGCAGCAGGTTGTCCAAAGCCAGGTTAAGGGATATTTACTGTTGGGTGCTTTTCTTGACCTCAAAAATACTATGTGCCCAAAAAAAGTCGACTGCATTAGCTTTTCAAAACGCTGCATAACAGGTTCTACTTATACGATTATGTTCTTTAGACAGGGAGTTGCAGCAGGCGTTATGTTCCCATTTTGTTTGTTGCAGGAGATGGGTCACTGTTCTATGTCAATGAAGAGTACGAGACAATGGTTGAAATGACTGGATCTGACTGTGATCCCATCTACAGCATCAGCAGTGACAACACACACATCTACTCCAGCTGCCGAGATGGAGCCATCCGCAAATACAGTCTGAACCATTTGTAGCTGGATGTGTTGTGTGGAATGTCAGTTAATGAATGTTGAAGATGTGCTTATCTGTGATTGTATCAGTCTGTTTATCAGCTTTGGGGATGATGTATTGATAACAAAATTGCTAATGTATACCACAGTCAGTCATGTGTGTAACTACATACAGTGTCTGCAACATGTGCACACAGCACACTGTACATGTCTGTGCACACACCACACACACATGGGAACAGACCTGCTGTTGAGTAGGAATACTGTCGTAACATTTAGCGCGCAAACCAATGCCAAATGTGAAGGTACCTGCTGTTGGTTTAGAAATACTTTTGAGACATTTACGGACAATTCCTTTGTTCTTTTCCCTGGTTGACTGGGCATTAAGAAAAAAATGAACAAGTTACTTACTCCTTATTTTAAACTCATGAAAGGCTGAAGAGAACACTTATTTAACATAACACAAATATTTGGGGTAAGCTCCTTTGTCAAGTGACAGAACGACACTTAAGCAGCATCCAAACACATAAAAGGTTCAAAAGAAGCTATTTATTAGGACAAGACAAAACCAGCCAACTTTCAGGGTAATCCCCTTTGTCAAAGTACAAAACAACACTTAAACAACAGATAAACGGTCAAAAATGATGAAAAATGAACCACTTACATGTTTTTGGTGGAGCTATGTTGTTTTCCTGTCCAGTGCTTGGAAGACTATTACGTAAGCAACAGTCAGACAGTGAAAGATGAAATGCGGCTGTGTTGTCTTTGTGTTGAGCGTCTCTTTCGGGCAGCTCTTTTGCTGTTTGGCTGAAGAGTATGTTGATGTAGGATAGTCTTGACTTTCTGAAGAATGGTTTTGACTGTCTCTTCCTGGTAATGTCACGCCCTGAGATAACCATAATGGTTGACTGGGCGTAAAACACCAAATTACTTACTTACTCCTGGTAATGTCTTTGAATGAAGAAATCAACCATCTCCTCAGCTTTTTCTTCAAAATCTGTATCATTAGCATGCAGGCAGCGAAGTCTCAGAAACTGGGAAGATGGGATGCTGTTCTTTAGTACTGGGCTTGTTTGAGGAACTGTAGTCCTGGTAGGAGTTAGAATCGGTTGCTTTGTAATGGGCAAATGTGGTTAGCTTTCCCTGTTTCAAGGAATTGTTCATGTGCCGGAATGCAACTAATCTTTCAGAGATTTCATATGTGGGTTCACTGGTCTTTTTAAATGTTTATTTTTTGTTGTCTGTATTAATTGTTCTGTTTTGCAGCAGAATGATTTCACAGAAGTCATGCTTGTCAACTGTTCTGCGAGCTTTGTCCGCATTTCAAGAGTGTTCCTTGCTCAAGCTTAGTGATCTATAGTAAGGGCCTCAAAATGAATGAAAAGAGAAGGGAAGATAATCCAGCCACAGTCAGTTGGCTGATCGTGGCTTCAGCTGCCAGTTTGCTGTGTG
>OY757544.1:7787830-7802830 GCA_963584105.1 Alviniconcha strummeri
TGGCCAACACTTGCACAAAATCATTATGGATAAAATGTGATGTCGGAGAGTATCAAATTTTCACCACTGCTGGGGCTTCTTCCGGGACTGAGCAGGAAAATGAAACTACTGGGATCAGGATGAATGGGATCAAAGATGCAACTGACTCAGTAGCTCAATACAGACAATCTGTTGTTGATACGAAGAAACAGAAGAGCACCACAGGTGTTCATGCCCATTAAATCTCACAAATTTGTGCCTGCACAACAGGCTCTTTACGTGTATTACACAAGAAGATTCAGAATATTGACAAGAAATTTCTTTTTTTATTAATGTGATTAATGTTTCAGCCTGTCTAAACCCTTCTTTAGAACATGTCATCAGTGTATATAATATACAAAACTAGGCAAATAAGTGCCACATTAGTTTCTCACTATTTTAACCTCTTTTGGTCTTGTTGTGGGGAGCTTTAATCGTAAGTAACCAACGTTTACACACACAAGAAGGGTCGTAAAATTACTGACGCGCAGTCATGCAAAGATCACAAGCTCTCATATCCACATTTACATACAGGTAAAAGTCTGAAATGATTAATTAGTAATTTATATGAGTGTCGGCTCCTAAAAATCATTCTGATTCAGTGAAATGAAAACCTGTTAAAAAGGCATGCACGTGTGTCTAGCTGCCAATACCTTGCCTGGTGTAGTAGACCCTTTCTGTGCACAATACAGAAAGCAACAACAACAAAAAATGCATTCAGAAAAAACAAGAAAAAACAGCAACTCAAGATTAATTTGGAATTTGTGTTTATGAGATAAAGCTTTAGTGCGTAATCCTATGGAACTCTTAATGCATATTCTTTTAAATGATTAGTATGTGTACTTTATGTGCAGTTATTTGTTCTGATGTGACCCTGCGCGGTTGACGGTGTTGCAGCAAACAGTAGGAAATGGAAGCAAATTTCCAACCAAACCCCAGAGACCAGCTACCTTAAATAGTGGCAGAAGTGGGTGAGAACGTTGGCATATTTGTGCCGAACTAAGGGTCTCCACTCTGGATGTGTTTTAACTATATTGAGGTAGCAAAGCACCAGAATACTTGAAGCTGTGTGGGAGTTGTACTGTAGAAGTGTCAGATGTTTCTGAGCAATGAAGACAGAGCATTATTGAACACAGTACTGGCAGGGCAAATGTTTTTAACGTGTTTGAATATGAATGTGTTTAAACAAGACCTTTTGTTCTTTCTTTTCTGTGGTCAAATGGTGCAGTGAGGTGTTTACCTGCATCTCTTATTCTCTGGTTTTGGGGAGAGTTAGTACAGGAGGGCTGTATGTGGTATGTTGTCTGATTGCAATAGGAAATTGGTATGCAAGTGGATTTTGTACTCTTTGTGTTTGTCGGAGCTGTCCTGGTTTGAATGAATGGCATTAGATGTGTGTGTTTTTTCATGTGTTTTGTGTTTGTTTGTAAGGTATTGTTTCCATGAATATATTTGTTTGAGAAAAGAAAAAAAGTGCGGTATTTAGTCGGTTGTATTGTTTTGTGTGTGTGTCAGTGGATGAATGCATGTTAATATCTTGTCTGTCCTCCTGTGTGTGTGTGTGTGTGTGAGAGACAGTTACAGAGATTTCTTCTTCTTTTTTAATGTGGACGACTTTCATATACAGGCTTCAGAGTTTTAATACATTTTCAGCAAGTTGAGATAGCCTGTAGGGCAATGTGATAATCTTGTAAAATGAAAAATACTAGCTCATGATGTAAAGAAGAAGAAAAAATGCTTACATAAAATATCTACTGTCAGTGCATTCCTGAGTAAAGCTTTTTGCTTGAGTAGCGACTCCTGCTGTAATTTTTCTCTTAACATTTACAGTAATTCGATCCAGCTACACAGTCCGTATGTTGTGGGTCTGCGAGAACGTATACTTTTGTCGTGTCGGGCTTGTGTGAAAAGCAGGGGACCTCAGACCCATGACATAGGAGCTTGGTATACCTTTGCTCAGGAAGTAACACTGCTTTTTAATGCCCAGTCAGCACTTGTTGGGGGCGAACCTAACCTTGATATGGGTTATGAAAACATCGATATTTCTGGCCACTGTTGTGTTTCCTATTAAGATTTTTTGACAACCCGAATTGCCATAAATATATGTTTGCTTCCATCTTCTGCCAGCTGTGGTGCCAGTTTCCCAGTATCTTCCCTCAAAAGCTATCCCAGATCCACGCTGGTCTTTCTCTTTTGCCATGACGAATTTCGTTCAGCTCTCTCTACCTCTTTCTCTCATAAATGGCATCACGGGGTTTTACCTTATCAGAAGTTAAATAAAAAATTATGCGCTTCCTGCCAGAGGGATTTATGTACAAAATAAATCACGGTTGCGTAACCGAACACGACCTGAACGCACGAGCGGTTATAAAAAATGCCGGTTTTAATGGGACACCTTTTCCCGTCCCTAATAAGCCTTATGGTTTCTGTGGACGTTAAGCACCATGTTTACTTTATGGGACACCTTTTTCGAAGGGAGAAACTTCAGAAAGCAACAGTTAAACAATGAATTATGAAAATAACATACCCGGTTAGGGTTTCGTGTGGTAGGATTCCAGGGCTGTGGAAGAATGCTAGCATGACGGCGACGTGTGTGCGAGCTAAACCACCCTCAGCAAAATCCTCGGTAAAAAATCCTCGGCAATAATAGCTCCAAACACAAAAAGGTTCAAACGAACGCTTATTTATTTTAACACGGACACACTGTATGCACATTTTCGGGGAAATCCCCTTTATCAAGCCACAAAACGACAGCTAAACGGTTAAAAACGATGAAAATTGAAAGAAAAAGACTGACCTGTTTTGGTTGAGTTTTTGCAGCTTGTTCGGTGCTTGGAAGATTGTTGGCATTAATAGATTTTGTCCATTCCAAAGGAAATATACCTTTGGAAAACAACCGATACAACTGAAGATCCCCCCCCCCCCCCCCCCCCCCCAGGTCAAAACTGTTCTTTATTTGATGTCATGGGTCAAGCGACTTGGAAGTAATAGAGCCTCATTCATGACACTTTTCCCAATTCCTGTATCTATCACCCTCTCTTCTTTCACTTTTTCGCGTGTATTTGTGTAGTGGTTATTTGTTTTTCACATACATTTTTGTTTTGTATCTTGATCCAAACACATAAAAGATTCAAAAGAACGCTTATTTATTATGACATAGACAACACGATGCAATTTTCAGGGAAATCCCCTTCTTCGGGCCACAAAACGACACTTAAACAATAGTGAAACGGTTCAGAACAATGAAAAATGATATGAGAGATGAAGTAACTCATCTTTTTGTCGTTGTGTTCAATGCTTGCCGGAAGAATGTTCTTTCGTTCTTGTTTTAGAGTTTTGTATCTTGATTTGGGCTGTTGGCCTATGCCATTACCTGTACAATTTCTTTCTGGCTCGGGTGCTGGGACACACACACACACACACACACACACACACACACACACACACACACACACACACACACACACACACACACACTCCAAGGGTTCCTCTTCCTAATTTTGGAGGAGGACAGAATATAGCGTTACATGCTCAGCCTGATGCCAGGACTTCCCAGAGTCCCATTATTTATGCTCTGTGCCGGTTTCGGTGCTTTTTCGTTGTAGTGGTATAGAGGAATTTCAAATGTATGATTCATCTTCCATCCTTAAACGATCCTGTGCGGTTGACAGGATGTAAAATCCAAGAAATAACTGAATAACTTTTCGTTGTACAATACCTGTAAACTATAGACAGAAGAAACATTTGCAGGTGGAAACAAAAAACTCGATTGTTATGGGTGATATACGTCGGCAAGCCGATTTTGTGTTGCCATCTCCTGCGGTGCGCAGCCTTTTTGCTACTGAGAATCTGTCACATGTCAGCTGATCCCCTGTGATGTGTACTCACGTCATCGATCTCGGCATCGGCCATTCTGTATACATCAATCACCAGCCCAATAAAAAGGACGAGTGATGGTACGCATGAGCGCTTAAAGCCTGATGTGGAAGTACCAGGTACAACTACCCCTTTGGCATAGTTAAGAGGATCTGAATGACGTCACTGTGGTATTGCTCGTATTTTACATGTACGTCTTTATTCTCAGAGAACACAGAGCTGAAAGATGTTCTCGTTTTTAAAGCCTGGATTCAGTCAGGATATAGCCACTCGTGCTTCGCCTACTGCCAGGTATTTCTTCCTTGTTCTAATTTCTACCTTCTCGGTCCGTTAATCTTCTTCTTTTTTTTCTCTCCAAATCCTGTCCCTACTTTTCAACCGCGTTGGTTTTGGCTAACGCAAAATGTCTGAATCAAGGATCACCGCTAGCGTTCTAAAACAAGATCCCAACACATAAACGGCTAAAAGCAACAATAATTTAATATGATAATTCAGAACATGTAGAATTTTCGGGTAAGCCCTTTTAGAAACGACAAAACAACAGTTAAACGGTGATGAATGAAACTGTAATTATCCGGTTGCGGTTGTGACGTGTTCAGTGCCTAGACTGTAAGAATGTTGGCGTGATAGTGACATGTGAAATGGGCGTTTGTATGCGATCAGCGGTGGCTGATTGAAGATCTTTAATTGCTACTTCAGCGCGTGACTGCGGGAGACTCCAGCTGGACTGGATGAATTTTGCGTACACGGTTGGTGGACGGGTGGTACACAAGATTGATGATCTGTCTCTTTTTGGCAGCTGTTTTGTTGTTTGGTTACATAAGGTCCAAACACATAAAAGGTTCAAAAGAACGCTTTTAATTAGGACAAAACATAACATGCGAATTTTCGGGTAATCTCCTTTGTCAGGCTACAAAACGACCTTTAAACAACAGTTAAACGAAAAATGAGATCCAAACACAAAGGTTCAAAAGAACGCTTATTTATTAGGACGCAAACACACAATCTGCAAATTTTCAGGGTAATCCCCTTTGTCAAGCTACAAAACGACACTTAAACAGCAGTTAAACAGTAAAATTTTATAGGTGAATTTCACCGCAGGATGAAAGTTCTACACAAAGCTGATGAAGTCCAGAAACTGGCTGTGGCTCATTGATGATGCGCCAAAACCATCATCGAACTATCTTTGTACATCTCGGGCACTGACTGGTTTGCTGTACTGTTGGAGTAGTTTTTGTTCAAAGTGTCCCATAAAGATAGACATGAGCAGCTGGGACCCATCGCTACACCACTCATCACTGAAAAAAATATCATCACGGAAAGAAAACGCGTTCTTGGTCAGAACAAATTTAGCACGGCGATAGAGCATATCAGTAGGTGGGTGCAACGTTGAACGGCTGTTGAGGAAATACTGTAATGCTTTCAATCCACCAGAGTGTGGGATGCATGTGTACAAGGATGTGACAGCCATGGTAAACACATACTTCGGTTCAAAGTTTTGGTTTTGGTGGTGGATACCTTCAATCAGGTTGAAGGCATGAGTGCTGAGTTTTATGTCTGTTGGTAGTGACCGTACCAGTGGTTGCAGAGCAACGTCCAGGTATTCAGAAATGTGTTCAGTAGGGCAGCTACAAGCTGAAACGATTGGCACACCAGGGTTGTTGACCTTGTGGCTGTATCACTAAACTTCTGCGTAATTACGGTGTTGAGGGTTTCTGTGGATGGTAGCTGGAACTGCGTAGTCTATAATTATCTATCGATCTGTTTACACCTTTTCCCGCACTGGGATTCTGCGGACGCAGAACTTACGGTCCCCTCTGTTGAGAACCCATAGCTGGCGAATGTTCTCCCTTTAAAGCCTGGAGTAGGTCAGAATATAGCCACGCATGCTTCGCCCACTGTCAGGAATTTCTTCCTTACTTTAATATGTACTTTCTCGGTCCATTCACCTTCATTTTTTTCCGAATCGTCTCATACTTGCGTTCTGCAACAAGATCCTAACACATAAACGGTTAAACAGTAGGTTGATTTAATATGACAATACAAAGCATGTCGGATTTTCGGAGTAAGCCCCTTTTGAAAGCGACAAAACAACAGTTAAACAATGATAAATGAAAATGTACTTATGCGGTTGTGGTGTGTTCAGTGCCTACATTGTTTGGGAAAATGTTGGCATGACATTCATATGTAGTGAAGTGGGCGTTTGTATGCGATCAATGGTGGCTGACTGAAGATCTTTGCTACTTCAGTGCGTGACTGCAAGAGACTCCAATTGGATTGGATGAATTTTGCGTACACGGTTGGTGGACGGGTGGTACACAAGTCTGATGATCTGACTCTTTGGCAGCTGTTTTGTTGTTTGGTTGAAGAGTGTGTTGACGTGGGATAGTCTTGACTTTCCGAAGAGCGGTTTCGACTGTCTTCTGGGTAGTGTCGGGGGTGGGGGGGGGATCCGACCTTAAAAAAGGAAGAAGGCTTCCAGTTCCAAACATCCCAGGGGATGAATGGGAAAACCGGAGTACCTGGGGGAAATTAGTCGGACGCAGTGAAACCCCCATAATATTAATCTTGGTGAGGGTTTCACTGCCATCAAAGCTCAGGAAAACAAAACAACCAAAACACAACAACAACAACAAAGGAGAGAGAAACACACACACACACACACACACACACACACACACACACACACACAAACACACGCGCGCGCGCACACACACACAATCACACACGCGCATATACGCACTATTGCAGTTCTGTGGTAGGCTACAGTGAAGGCATTGGAGGGAGTAGGAGGAAAAGAAGAAAAGGAAAAAAGGCCCACTTATTCAACAGCATATTTACAGCCACGTAAGGTCTAAACAGACACTATAGAACAGCTCTAGAGAAATGTACTCACCTATACGACAACACATAAAAGAATAATTAAAAACGATGGCGCTTTCGACACATAGTCTTCGTCTGGTGTAGAACAGACACTAGTAGCCAAGTGACAGCCAAGTATTGTTATAGTCTTTCATTCATTCCACCTGGTTTCCTGCTGCCGAGTTTATCAATCAGGTGTGATTCCATGTCTCTTCTGTCATTCACACTGTAAAGAGACGCCACAGTCCTTTTACGCGAATGTTGTGGATGGTGTGGTCAGTGTGGTTGAAGTGATTAGCAACAGGTTTGTCTCCCCGGTGTTTAATGTCCGCAAGGTATTCTACGAAGCGGGTGTCAAGGGTGCGTCCACTTTCACCGATGTAGAGTTGAGCGCATTTGGTGCAGTGAATGACGTATACAGTGTTGTACGTCAGGCCGTTGAACTGCTTCGTGATGTTCATCTGTGACTTAGGGACAGTAACGCTGGTGCAGATGAAAGGACATGTTCCATATTTTGCTTGATTGCATGGCGTGGTCCCTGGTGTTCTTGTGGCTGGTTGACGCAGCTTAGATCGCATCAGCATGTCACGGATGTTGGTGTCGCGTTTGTGTGCGATCAGTGGCGGCTGACTGAAGATCGCTGCTAATTCGGCGCGTGATTACAAAAAGACTCCAAGTGGATTGGATGATTTTGCGTACCAGGTTGGTGGACGGGTGGTACAACAGACTGATAACTGGTCTCTTCTCGGTAGCTGTTTTGTCGTTGGGCTGAAGGGTTTGCTGACGTGGAATGGTTTTGACCTTCTGAAGAGCAGTTCTAACTATGTCTTCAGGGTAGTGTCTTTGGATGAAGAATTCAACCATCTCCTCTGATCTTTTTTTCTTTTCTTTTTCCCGAAGTCTGTGTCGTCAGACCACAGGTAACAAAGTCTCAGGAACTGAGAAGGCGGGATGCTGTTTTTGTGTGTGCTAGGGTTGTGTGAAGAACGGTAATCCAGGTACGAGTGAGAATCGGTTGCTTTGTAATGGACCGGTTTTGTTAGTTTATTTTATGGAAATGTCCATGTTTAAACATGCAACCGATTGTTCAGAGATTTCGTACGTGAACTTTACGGCAGGATGAAAGTTCTGCACAAACTCAGTGAAGTCCAGAAGTTGACTGTGACTCATTGATGTTGCACCAGTGCCATCGTCGATATATTTTGTTTTATACATCTCAGACACTGGTTTGCTGTGGTGTTGGAACAGTTTTTGTTCGAAGTGTCCCATAAAGGGACAAGCGTAGCCGGGGCCCATTTTTGTACCCATCGATACGGCAGTCATTTGTGGGAACACCTCACCTTTGAAAGAAAACGTGTTTTTGTTTAGGACAAGCTCAGCAAGGCGAATCAGAGTGTCAGTGGGTGGGTACAAGGTTGTACGATTGTTAAGGAAATACTGTAGAGCCTTCAATCCATCCGAGTTCGCGCAGTGGGGTACTGCGGAAGCAGAAGTTAAGGTCCACTCTGTTGAGAACCCAGAGTTGGCAAATGTTCTCCCTCTATATCCTGGTGTAGGTCAGAATATAGCCACGCATGCTTCGCCCACTGCAGGAATTTCTTCCTTGTTTTAATATGTACTTTCTCGGTCCATTCACCTTCATTTTTTTAAATCCTCCCCGTACTTTTTAATTGCGTTAGACTTGGCTAACACAGTTTCCCTTGTGGGCCCGCGGAATAAAATAAGTCACCCTGCTCATAGTCACAAGCGATTTAAGCAGGTGAGTTGTGAGTACCTGCGGAATCCAAATAGGTACCAAAGCATGTGTTATTGATAGATGGATTTATGATTGTTTTTACGTTGTAACTGTAAATTAGACAAACCTTTATGTTTGGTGACTTGTGTTTTGAACCGGTGTAAAAAAAACTTTTGAATGCGTGATTCGCCCTGAAATGGCTATGCGGTTGACGGGGACGTTAAAATCTGATCCAGTCTATTTAGGTTAATCGTACACTGAGAAAAATAGAAAAATGGTATACCTAATTCGGTAAAGAATCGGTCATTATGCCACGAAACTCTCACACTCATTTACAACATAGTCGGATTTCGTAGAAAATTTGTGTTGTGAATAAAAGCAGAAAGTAGTCTCAAGATTAATCCAGATCGTATAAACAAGGTTATTTATTATCAAAATCATTTACAAAATCTGAATCAAGATCTAAACACGTAAACGGTTAAAAAGAACGCTGATTCTAATGGGACAATACAAAACAATTGCAGATTTTCGGGTAAGCCCCTTTTCAACGCGATAAAGCAACAGTTAAACGGTGGTAATCAAAATATGGTACTTATTCGGTTGCCGTTTGTTGAATGCCTGAAGTGTCTGGAAGAATGTTGGCGTGACAGTCTTTCATCTGAATCAGTGTGGCTGTTACTGAGCGGCTATAAACTATAGCTATAATTATCTGGGCAGAAACACTAAAGTTCTATCAAAATAATAATAATAATACATACATTTTCTATAGCGCTATTCCCCACTGAGCGAGCTCAACTTGCTTGTTCACATGCATGCACATAATATATGCCATTTACATTTACTGACATATCATATACAAGTGGTCGCATAATACATACTTAATAAATTACACTAATATAAAACCTGTACTTGTAAAACAGCGCATAAAATAGCTATTATAAAACATAAACACGTTACAATATTAGATAGATGAAAGGACAGAAGAACGCTGACGAATCCCCAGCTGCAGCGCCTGGCCACAATGTGACGTCATCTCCACGGTCGGCTGCATCTGGCGTTTAGATCCGCACGGCTACTTCTGTCCCACGGTAAATGAAGAGCAAGAAGAAAAAAAGGAAAGAAGAATGCCCCATTGACCGCGCAGTGAATAGATTTATGTTGTCTGCAACAGCAAATAAAAATCGATAACAAACAGCCGGTCAGTCACCAGCCCAACAGAAGATTAGTAAGACCTAAACACATAAACGGTTAAAAAGAACGCTATTTTAATTTAACAACACAAAGCGTGTGCGATAATTTTTTCAAAATAATACCTTCTATTATGAGGATCATTTTCCTGTAGCAAACAAGCTGTTTGAAATTCATAATTTCCTTTAGTAATATTTCTGCCTGGGTGTGCTTCTCGATTGAGCTTCGCTGACTCTGCCATTTCGGAAAGGGGAGAAGATTTGCTCTCTTTTAAAAACGCAACAAATTCCTTACTTAATGAGAGATAAAGAACGAGGGAAACCTCACCAAACGAAGACAGGTCACGGATACAAGATCCAAACACAAAAGGGTTTAAAACAAAACAAAACAAAATACGCTTATTTATTATGACACGGACACACAATATACATATTTTCGGGGAAATCCCCTTTGTCAAGCCACAGAACGACACTAAAGCAACAGTTAAACGGTTAGAAATGATGAAAAATGAGAGTGAAATTTATCTTTTTTTGGTTGAGTTGTCGCTTGTTCAGCGCTTGGAAGATTGTTGGCATGACAATACACTCCGACGTTTCGATAAACGTGTCTTCGTCATGAGATTTATACATATAATTTAAAGATAAAAAAAAAGTTCCTTTAAGCTGTCCCTTTCAATGATATATCCACACCTACCAATTCAACCTCCATGTTAATGTTGTAGCCTAGTGAAAAAGAACGGTATGCTTTCGTTAGTACAGTCCTAAGGTGACCCTGTGCGGTTGACGGGACGGTAAAATCCAATTACTAGCTTTCATCAGTGTCCGAAGTATTTTGTACTGAAATTTCTCTAACCGATTCTGATCCAACTCCTAAATGAGTAAAAAGAACGCTAATTTAATAGGACAATACGAAATGTGCGAATTTTCGAGGGAAACCCCAATTTGAAAGTCACTAAAACGACAGTTGTGCGGTGAGAAATTAAAACATTTACGTATCCAGATACAAATACATAAAAGGTTCAAAAGAACGCTACTTATTAGGACAAAACACAACGTGCGAATTTTCAGGGTAGTCCCTTTTATCAAGCTACAAAACGACACTTAAACAACAATTAAACGGTGAAAAACGATGAAAGATGAGATGAGCTATGTCCAGTGTTTGGAAGAATGTTGGCATGACAATGACTTGTAATGGGTGTGATGTAATAGATAGTATATGATGTAAAACTCAAATAGCACGGAAGAGTGACAGGTAGAAAAGGGTGAGGAGGGGGGTGAGAGAGAGAGAGAGAGAGAGAGAGAGAGAGAGAGAGAGAGAGAGAGAGAGAGAGAGAGAGAGAGAGAGAGAGAACTGAGCTTTGGAATACGGATAATGGAGAAAAAAAGAAAGGGGGGGGGAGGGGGGGAGGCCGGGTCCGGTTATTCGGATGCGATTGCGGTTTGTTGAATGCCTGGAACGTCTGGAAGAATGTTGGCATGACAATGACGTGTGAGATAGGCGTGGTGTTATTGTGCCGCTTGTGTATAAAATACGCACAATGGTTACAGGTGTAAGTGTATATAAGTAAATAAGACTTACCTTGTAAATACAGACCATCGAATGAGGCGATACATAGCAGTGTATTAGATCAGCATATTGACTGGACAATTCCCATGGATCGACTTGTTTTTCCGTTGAATTCGGCTTGTTTTTCCGTTGAATTCGGGATTCTTCGGCCGCCGATCATTAGCCTGAGTGCTGATTGGTGGCTCGCCACGACCCGGAAGTACTCTTCCGTAGCAGACGACTCAGCGACACCACAGTGTAATGAATAATATGACGTCAACATTAGATGACGCTGGAGAATTATTTCCAGATTTTTGATGTCAGAATGTCACGTCAGCTCCACGGTCAGCTGTAACTCGCGTTCCGGCTACTTCTGTCCCATGGCAAAATTAATGAAGAGTTGAAGAAGTTCGGAATAGGTGTATCAGCGGCCACTGAACAGGTCCAATCACAAAAAGGTTCAAAAGAACGCTTATTTATTATTACACAGACACATAATATGCAAATTTTCGGGGAAATCCCCTTCGTCAAGCCACAAAACGACACTTAAACAACAGTTCAACGGTTAAAAACGATGAAAGATGAGAAAGAAACTTACCTTTTTTTGGTTGATCTGTTGTCTCTTGTTCAGTGCTTGGAAGATTGCTAAATATGGCACTGAATAGGTCCAAATACATAAACTGCTAAAAGGAACAAGATCAAAGCACATATGGTTATAAAGAACGTTATTTATTATCCAAACACATAAAAGATTAAAAAGAACCCTATTTGTTAGAACAAAACACAGCATGCGAATTTCGGTGTAATCCCCTTTATCAAGCTACAAAACGACAGTTAAACAACAGTTAAACGGTGGTAAACGCTGAAGAATGAGATGGAGAGTTAAACCACCTGTCTGTTTTTGTCTTGTCCAGTGCTTGGAAGACTGATTTATTATGACAAAACACAACATGCGAATTTTCGGGGTAAGCCCCTTTTTCAAGCTGCAAAACAACGTTTAAATTGCACTTAAACGGTGAAAAAAATGAGATGTCGAATACTTATCTGCTTTTGGTTGAGCTGTTTTGTTGTGCTGTTTTGGTGTCCAGTGTTTGGACGGACTGTTTGAAAGTCACAAAACGACCGTTAAACGGTGATAAATGAAAATGTACTTATCCGGTTGTGGTTGTGGTGCGTTCAATGCCTGGAGTGTTTGGAAGACTGTTGGCATGGCAGTCAGCAGGTTGATGCTGTCTGCCATAGCTAAACAAACAAATCCAGCCGCCCAGTCACCGGCCCAACAGAAGACAAACAAATATGAGTGACGAAATCTGACAGTACTGAAATCAATTACGCTATGACGCAATCCATTTACAAAGTTGACGTCACATGGCAGGACTCACCCAGCGGGGCGCTTTCCTGACAAAGCGGCCGGAGATGCCTGGCGTCCCCCCCCCCCCCCCCCCCCCCCCCCCATTCTGGAATTTCAGGGCTGTCGTTTGATTCCACTTTCTTATCTCATTTTTTGTTCTTCTGTCTAGTCCTTTTTCTGCTGATGACCCGTATTCCACCTTGTTCACCCAGTGCCGCTACTGACTGATCACGAGTACTGTCCAGAAGTGTGAAATAGTATACAGACGACAGACGTAACCTACGCCATCAAAGCAAGCTATCGGCAATGCTACTGACACAACCGAACACACGCTAGGAATGGCAACGGATCAGTCTGAGAGCGTGCGTCTAGTGACTAGTGCCGCAACGACTGGCATCGAGGGACCTTAACACTCAAGAGGCGTTACTCCACTGTACCTAAGGATTAACGCGTAATTATCTCCCCTTAATAAAGGGCACACGAAAGGTTAAAAAGAACGCTTATTTAATATGACAATACACGCCGTATGAATTTTCGGGGTAAGCCCCTTTTTCAAGCGACAAAACGACAGTTAAACGGCGAAAAATGAAAATGTATGCTATTTACCCGCTTTCAGTTGTGGTGTGTTGGTGTCCAGTGTTTGGAAGAATGTTGGCGTGACAACCTTAATCAGACAATTGTCCCTTAATTGTCTAGAATGGGCTGTTTTTGCTTTCCATTATGAGATGTCTGCCTTATTTGCATGAACATTTTTGACGAAAGTGTAACAAATCACTCTCTGGAATAGTACTCTACATAGTCGTCATTTTAATAAAAAATAATAATAACATTTTACACACAAAGGTACTAAAACTTGAAAGATTTTTGCACATGTATGTTTTAATTCATTTTGTGTTTGAGACTGAAGTGCCGGTCGCTTATTGGGCGCCAAATGTTGCGGGTTCGTTGATAAGACTGAAGACTAGTATGTAGGCCCTATACCGTTTTTTTTCTCTCCAGCTGATCGTCCATGACGTCAAAACATTTACATAAAAAACTATTACGTCACGCCAATGATTATACCTTTGAATTAACAAACTTTGTTGCTTGTTGAATTATATATGTACTGGGTCTTGTAAGAAGGTGTCAAGGACAACAGTAATTTATTGGAAATTAATTGAATACGTTGCTAGAGCTGTACTTCTAGACTCCATCTTCAGCTTTTTCTAAGCAGTCAATATTGTTGACTCGCCCTGATATAACTGTACTGGCTGACTGGGCGTAAAACACCAATTTACTTACTAATATTGTTGATAAATTGTAAGTTGATTCAGGTTTGGTTAAGTTTGAATTTCTAGTACACATTGCTGGATTGTTGGACCTTTTGATTGTGTTTATTGGATCCAAACACATAAAAGGTTTAAAATAACGCTATTTGTGTGCGGTGAGAAATTAAAACATTTACGTATCCAGATACAAGTACATAAAAGGTTCAAAAGTACGCTACTTATTAGGACAAAACACAACGTGCGAATTTTCGGGGTAATCCCTTTTATCAAGCTACAAAACGACACTTAAACAACAACTAAACGGCGGAAAAACGATGAAATATGAGATGGAGAGCTAATGCACTTATGACGAAAGTGTAACAAATCACTCTCTGGAATAGTACTCTACATAGTAGATATACATAATCTTTTCTTTTTTGGGGGTGGGTGGGGGGTGGTTAAGCTATGTCCAGTGCTTGGAAGAATGATTTTACTGGTTTTCTGAAAAAGTGTTTGAAGTCCAGGTACTCTTTTACTTGTTTCCCGACGTAGTGTTTGATGTCCATGTGCTCTTTTTTAAAACTTGTTTCCTGACATAATGTTCGATGTCCATGTATTCTTTTTTACTTGTTTTTTTGACATAGTGTTTGCTGTCCATTTACTTTTTTACTTGTTTCCTGAAATAATGTTCGATGTCCATGTACTCTTTTTTTACTTGTTTCCTGACATAGTGTTTGATGTCCATCCATGTACTCCTTTTTACTTGCTTCCTGACATAGTGTTTGATGTCCATGTACTCTTTTTTACTTGTTTCCTGACACAGTGTTTGATGTCCATTCACTCTTTTTTACTTGTTTCCTGACATAGTGTTTGATGTCCATGTACTCCTTTTCACTTGCTTCCTGACATAGTGTTTGATGTCCATGTACTCCTTTTTACTTGCTTCCTGACATAGTGTTTGATGTCCATGTACTCTTTTTTACCTGTTTCCTGACATAGTGTTTGATGTCCATTCACTCTTCTTTACTTGTTTCCTGACATAGTTTTTGATGTCCATTCACTCTTTTTTACTTGTTTCCTGACATAGTGTTTGATGTCCATTCACTCTTTTTTGCTTGTTTCCTGACATAGTGTTTGATGTCCATTCACTCTTTTTTGCTTGTTTCCTGACATAGTTT
>OY757544.1:7812830-7815330 GCA_963584105.1 Alviniconcha strummeri
TGTTCGAACGGTAGCTTCACAGAGTAAAGTTACTTTTTTCGCGGAATTATGTTTTCTTGCGCAGGATTTTACTGCTTTTTATGCACTTGTTTCACTCGATAGCCTGTTTTGGGTCCGTCGTTTTTAGATTCAAACCGATCAGACAACCCAGATAAGCACACAGTCCACGATAAAATATACGATAAAGTTATTGAAACGGGCAAAGAACAGAAAATAAAGGCGAAATAGCTGAAACAGACATGCCGACCGGTCAAGAGATGTACAAGTAAATATTTACAGAATCTTACCCCAAGAGAATGTTCGCTTCTGTGGTATATGTAAATTTTGCCAACGAAACTAGATGGTACACAAATCAAGAAATTTGTACAGTAGATAGCAATCAACTTTTCAATATGTTTTTATTAGAAAGGGCAAGGTGATGTCAGGAATAAATGACCTCAGAAGGCATCAACATTGTTGCACTGTTTGTGGAGAAAAGACACGTGATCGGATGGTATGCTAAGATTAATGAATAATTCATTAACAAAGCAAACAAGGCAAGCATGTTGCCTGGTGCGGCAACCCACCCTTCCCCCGTGGCAAACTATTCCCTTCTTTCGTGTGTGTAAATTTTGCAACCTAATACACTGAAATATGACAAATGTGCAATACACGGAAAAGAAGTTTTAGCACATATAAATGAGAAAGAAAAAATTAACAGAAATTACAAGATGATGTAATAAAATAAATGCTATCCGAAATGGCGTCAACCTACATGTTCATTTACCTTGTCCCTTCCTGCTGGACATGAAGTTACCTGTCAGCTCGTCTGATGGTCTTCGTACCCACAGGCATACACGGAAATAAATCTACCTGTTCATCTTGATACTTCGCTTCTTGCTAGCCATGATCGAAGATCTACTTGTCCCCTCAGCTAGGAGTCTGCATGTCCACAGATGTACCCGCTTAACATACCTACTCGTTTAATTTGATGCTGTACACATCTGCATACCTACCCGAAAATAAATATGTTTATTTTAATGCTTTCCTATTAGGGTACCCCTACCACCAAAGACCTGCTTCTTGACTCTACTATTCCTTTACATGCCCATAGATGCACCCGTTCATGGCCGTGCCTGTTCATTTTCATACTTCTGTTCAGATTAGCCGCTAAGATCTACCCATCAACGTTTCTATTGCTCTACATGTCTACAAATATAGCCGTTCAAGTATGCCTGCTCAGTTTAATTCTTCCTTTCCGGCATAACTTCATGCACAGTGACCCTTCAACTCATCTACTGGGCTACATACACGCAGACGTACCCGAAAATAAATCTACCTGATTATGTTCATGCCTCTCTTTCGTCTAACCAAAAAGACCTAACTGTTACCACAACTACTTGTGTACATGCCCATAGATATACCCGTTCATTACACTACCTGTTGATTTTATACTTTTATTCCGATTAACCGTTAAGATCTACCTGTCAACGTATCTACATGTCCACAGAAGTACCTGTTCGTCAGTATACCTGTTCAGTTTATTTCTTATTTTTCGGCATAACATACATAATGACTGTTCAACTCATCCACTGGGGTACCTACACACAGATCCACCCGAAAATAAATTTACTTGTTTACCTTCATGCTTCTCTTTCGACTAACCATAAAAGACCTACCTGTCTCCACAACTACTTGTGTACCTGCCCATAGATGTACCCGTTCATGACCGTACCTGTTCATTTTCACACAGTCCTTCTGATAACCGTTAAGATCTGCCCGTCAACGTTTCTATTGTTGTACATGTCCACATATGTACCTGTTCATCACTATACCTGTTCAGTTTATTTCTTCTTGTTTGGCGTAACCTGCACAATGACCTTTCATCTACTGATGCAGCTATATACACACATATCCACCCGAAAATAAATTTACTTGTTTACCTTTATGTTTCTCTTCCATCTAACCCCAAAGACCTGCTTGTCTCCACAACTACTTGTGTACCTGCCAATATATGTACCCGTTCATGACCCTACCTGTTCATTTTCAGACTTTCATTATAATAACTCATTCACAGGGCAGCAGAATTAAGTGTCGATCTGCAGCTGGCGCGGGTTCAACAAGCCTGTACTTTTATATATTTTTTTATTATTTTTTATCGATACACCAACGATTACAAACATACATACACTCTCCTCCTGCCCCCCCCCCCCTCCCCACCCCCACCCCCTCGCCCCCCACATACACACACACACTCTCTGTCTCTCTCTCTCTTAGTCTCTGTGTGTCTCTGTCTCTGTCTGTCTCTGTCTGTCTGTCTGTCTCTCTCTCTCCTGGGTGTGTTGTTTTTGTGTTTTAACAAGGATATTTTGGAAGACTAGGTTTCTGCCTATATTTGTTTTCTTTTTTAATCCTTGAGTATTAAAGATCAGACCATCAACCCCTCTCTCGGTGTGACCTTACAGAGTGCAGCACCGTCACCTCGTTCAGTGTGGCGACACTGTAGCTAGATGGAGAGTGA
>OY757544.1:7820330-7841106 GCA_963584105.1 Alviniconcha strummeri
GTTCATGGCAAGTTTTGCTCGGCAAGACATTTACGGAAACGATAGTGTGGATGACATGTTTTACTCGGCAAAACAACGAGCAAAACATGTCGCAAAACATTTACAGAAACGATAGTGTTCATGGTATGTTTACTCTCGGCAAGACATTAAAATTTTACCGAAACGATAGTGTTCTTTGATGTATTTTTCTCGGTAATTTTTTTACAGAAACGATAGTAATCATGGCATTTTTATATATATATTTTTTGCCAAACATTTACAGAAACGATAGTATTCGTGACATGTTTTTTCTCGGCAAGTCATTTACAGAAACGATAATATTCATGGCATGTTTTGCTAGGCAAGAAATTTACAGAAACGATAGTGTTGATGACATGTTTTTCTCGGCAAAACATTTACAGAAACGATAGTGCTCATGGAATGTTTACTCTCGGAAAGACATTAAAATTTTACAGAAACGATAGTGTTCATTGCATGTTGTTGTTTTTTTTTTACAGAAACGAGTGTTCATGGCATGGGTTTTTCGGCAAAACATTTACAGAAACGATAGTGTTCATGACATGTTTTTCTCGGCAAGCCATTTACAAAAACGATTGTGTTTATGGCATGTTTTGCTTTTTTTTTTTTTTTTTGCTCTCTCTATACAGTCACATTTTGACACAACGTACAGGGCCACGGCCAGGAGTAGCCTTGTGGTTGTTCAAAGCAACACAGAATTTCACTTCAACACTCATTGACGCGGGGATAATAACACACCCACACCCACACACACACACACACACACACACACACACACACACACAGGGAGAGGAAAGACAGCTTGATTGTGTTGCTGCCGAAAGTGTGAAAAAACATGCGGCGAGTGAACCTTTCAGCGCGGTGACCACGTGACCATGTGGCGACAAATCGTGCCGTGGAGACAAAACGGGCAGGCAGTGCATTAAAGTTCACACGCTTTGCTACCATCGAGCTGGTGAAGCATATATACTGTATATACGATCATTCTTATATCTCAGTTCAGGAAATAACTGACATCCGTTACCCTTCACATTGTATGATTCACCAAATTATCCAAGAAGAACTGGCATGAAAAAAAAAAAAAAAAAAAAAAATGTTCTTTACGAGGGGCAGACCAGAAGATCTGCAACCGATGCAGTAACTCCAAAACGAACTACAGCTATGGCATTTTCAGGGTCTTTCGAAGTGTTCTCCGTTGTTGCCCAAGAGAGCTGCAGTCGCCTTAGCTATTTTTGGAATGCAATGTGGTAATCGCAAAGGGTGTGGCATACAATTTGTTAGTTTTCCATCCTTGCAAGGTCTTGAATTTGCAGAAGCATCTCTTTCTTTTTCCTGTGCGTGTTGTGTGTTATTATCCCCGCGTCAGTGAGTGTTGAAGTGAAAGTCTGTGTTGCTTTGAGCGACCACAAGGCTGCTCCTGGCCGTGACCCTGTACGTTGTGTCAAAATGTGACTGTATAGAGACCGAGTTACTGTGCAGTTTCATCGCGTGCTGTGTATGCCTGTCCAGTAAGCGTGTGTCGTGACGCCTTTTGTTGAAAAGAATAATAGCAGCAACACTAGAACGAGCTCAACCCGGATGGCAATTTTGCCACACACCCATTCCTTTCCGTCCGGTCCACGTTTCCCATTGCATGTGCGAGTGACACATTTTCTTTTTTGCTGATCCCCCCCTCCTCCCCCCCCCCCCCCCCCCCCCCGACACACTCCCGCTTGTTGTTGCTTATCAGATAAGCATTGATCGCTTCGATTTCCTTCTCCGGTATTAGTAACAGCAGTTTGTATGAATTTCTCACATAATAAGTTGACTGATCTGCTGCTTGCAGGCTTATACATGTGTGCATCTGGCGTTGTGAACGCCCGGACAGACTGACATTGCTGTGTGTGTGTGTGTGTGTGTGTGTGTGTGTGTGTGTGTGTGTGTGTGTGTGTGCATCAGTCTGTCCAGGCCATCACACGCAGACGCAAAGACTTTTAAAATGACAAACTTGAATGTATTTGCCTGGAATTGAAGCCGCATGCACACGGGCCATCGCTGTGTGTGTGTTATCTCTACAGAAACCCGGCGGTTACTTTTGAGTGGTACGACTCCTTTGTACAGATGCCATACAGCTAAAAATCACGCTGACGTTCTCATCTTTGGCGACTTACATGCTAAAACCGCACTTGTGCTGGGATTCTACCATTGCTCTCTTTAGACTTGCTCATCTCATTAATTCACCCACACGAAAACGCCCACTTCGACGTCATAAATAGATCACATTTGTACAAACAAGCCTAGTTCCGTCGTTACAACTGATGTCTCGATCATCTATCATGATACTTATCTATTAGTGACCATAACTCTATCAGCTGCACCAGCTCTGTCAAACTGCCAAAACCAGAACCCAAAGGACATACACAAATTTCCTTTAGATCTTTTTAACATTTTAACCAGAATGCATTCTTTGCTGATCTTATCTGCACGCCGTTTGATAATGTACATCAACACACGGACCCTAACGAGGCTCTAGCAGTGTGGTACAAGCTGTTTATGGATGTAGTCAACAGGCGTGCGCCAGTCCGTCATAAACGAGTAAAGCACTCCATACTGCCACACTGGTTGAATAAGAATATCTTTCAGGCCATGTCCGATCGGGATCGACTAAAGAAAGAAAGAATGTTCAAGGAATATAAAATGGCATGCAATAAAGTTAAAAAAATCTTGTCAGAAATGCAAAGAAATTATATTTTAGGAGACTTGTGGAAAACAACAAAGATATATTATCAGTTTGGCGCGCTCTGAACACTTTCACTGAAGGGACGAACTCTAGACAGAAGGGAATTCCGCATCATTTCACAGCTGATGCATTTAATGACTACTTTCTGTCCATTGCAGAGACCTTAGTTAAATCACAAGACTCACCTGATAGCAATAAACACTACTCCTGCTCAAAACGGCTTGTTGATTTCTGTCAGCAAAAGACAAAGAGAACTGATCCGTTTACCATACCCTTGATGGCTGTCTATGAAAGGGAAAATATATCCCTGAGATGAACAATAAAAAGTCTTCCGGGCCTGACGAAACCAGCAATCAGTTGCTTAAACTAGCTTTAATTTGTGCATCGAGCAAAATGTTTTCCCTTCAGATTTTCAGAAAGCAATAGTTATTCCTTTACCTCCGTAACCTCTACGTGCCAAGGCCAAGGCTTGACTTTTTTCATACTAGCATGTCCTTCGCTGGAGTGTCCCTGTGGAACTCCTTGCCTCAAAATATAAAGTGATGTATTTCTCTTCCTTGTTTCAAACATAATCTGCATAAATATATGTCTGAGAATAACCTGTCGCCAAATTTGGACGGATCTTTCTCAATCACACGTTTGCCTAAAAACAAGTGAGTGTTGTACACATGCATGCCCATGAAAGAAATTTAATTCTGATGTTTCTGCACATTTATAGGTACCATGAAACTGCATTAATCATTTACTCAATCGCGCTTATAATATTTGTTTGTGGTATTGTCGAGTTTATTTGTGTTTGTAGTATAGCAAGGACTGGCTGTTAGATAGGTCCAAATGGACCTAACGCTACTATTCTTGAGTATAAAAAATTTCGGGTTCGAGTTCTCTCTCTGTCTCTCAAACAAATGAACTTATACACCCCAACCAATCTGGATTTTGGGGAACACTACTCATGCCATACCGCACTTACAACATTAGTAGATACTTTTTTTAAATAAAAATATAAACAACAATGAATTTACAGGAGTACTTTTTGTGGAATTTGCAAAGGCATTTGATGTCAATGATCATGATCTACTTTTGAGGAAATTAATTCTTTATGGATTATCCAGTGACACCCTACACTTAATTTTTTTCATTTCTGTCAAATCGAGAACAGCTTGTTTGTAATAAGCACAATTAAATCCGATAATCCCGTAAAATACGGTATTCCACAAGGTTCAGTGTTAGGCCCGCTTCTCTTTTCTCTCTACATAAACGACTTGCCCTTATTCATAAAAGCTTTATGTGAACTATTTGCTGATGTCACCACTATCCATTCTAGTCACCCAAACCTAAATAATCTTTTGCTTAGCTTACAGGAAAGTATAAATAACCTTCTTCAATGGACTGAACTAAATCATATGTCGCTAAACTCTTACAAAACCAAATGCATGACCATAACAACAAGGCAAAAACGCCAAAACATATCTTCTCGCATGCCACTTTATATTGGAAATGAGAAAATTGTCAAAGTAGCAACACATAAGGTTTTAGGAGTAACTATTGATAATAATTTGTCTTGGACAACTCATGTAAATGAACTAACCAAACGTGTTTCTCAAAAGTTATATCAACTCGCAAAAATTAAATATTTTCCAAATGCTCATGCTCGAAAATAAATAATAATAAAAAAAAAATCATGCACATATCCACCCAATCATTGGCTATGCTTCAACACTCTGCGACCCTGCTAGTGCAAACACATTAAAACCTCTCGTTAGTATTCACAAGCGAGCCCTTAAAATAACCCTTCTAAAATCCACATTTTTCACAGCTCACGACTATAAACGTTTAGATGTTCTTCCGCTAAAATTAAAATTAGAATTTAATAAAGGCATTATTATGCATAAAATAGTATCTGGCTATGCACGATCAAATCTAAAATTAAACTTTAATTCAAATCAGAAACAGACATTCACACAAACTAGTAGTACCCCTTCCTAGATTAGATTTATTTAAATGTAGCTTGATGTATTCCGGGGGAAACCTATGGAACAATTTACCATTATCGATTAAAATTTTGTCAGATCACAAAGCGTTTAAAAAAACATTTAAACAGTACTTAATGGAAACAAATCACAACAAATATTGATTAATGATAATGTGAACTATTTGTTTGATTTTGAACATGTTTTGAACATTTATATTCTCAATATTTGTGAATAATTATGATGTATCAGAAATGTATATTATGCATACATGCATGCTCTTCATGTTACTGCCTGTCTGTCTGTCTGTCTGTCTGTCTGTCTGTCTGTCTGTCTGTCTGTCTCTCTTTCTCTCTCTCTCAATAGTTAATATGAGTTTTGGAGTGGATAATTATTTTGTTTTCGATTGTTTTTGTTGTTGTTGTTGTTGTTGTTTTTGTTTTCCCCCGAGGGCTGGATGGGAAAAAAAAGTATATTGTACTTATTCCTTTACCCTCGTTAATAAAACATTCATTCGTTCGCTCGTTCGTTCGTTCTCTCTCTCTCTCTCTCTCTCTCTCTCTCTCTCTCTCTCTCTCTCTCTCTCTCTCTCTGTGTCTGTCTGTGTTTTTGTTACATTTCAAAAATCGTCCTCCGGTGAACCCGTGCTAATCAGAGGTTGTGTCTAAATGTAATATTTCCTTCCTGTGCATCAGCTTCCTGTCGGTGAAGATCTGGTGAAGTCCTCCACTGCCTTCCTCTGCATCAGCTTCCTGTCGGTGAAGATCTGGTGAAGTCCTCCACTGCCTTTCTGTGCATCAGCTTCCTGTCGGTGAAGATCTGGTGAAGTCCTCCACTGCCTTCCTGTGCATCAGCTTCCTGTCGGTGAAGATCTGGTAAAGTCCTCCACTGCCTTCTTTGCCCCGCAGTGCCCCGACGCACACATCCGGTCAGCCCTCGTCACCGTGCTTTGCCATATCATGACGCGGAGGATCACCAATGCCGTGCTGATCTGCTGCCTACGTCACTGTCGTATACGTCTGCCGCACGTCATCGCTATCGGCACCTTCTCTCTGGGCTTCCTGTACTGGTGTCTGCCTGCTGCAGTGCATGTGCTGTACTACACTCCCTCCCTGCTGCAATTGAAGGACCGCGGCCTTCCCCACCTGGAGGATCGGCTCCGTCGACCGGCTCATGCCTCCCTCTTACTGGACTGGTCGACTCGTCGTAAGGAAAAGTCGGCACAGAAATGCCAGCACCCGGCCTTGAATCCCTTTGATCCCAGCGTCATGCAGTTCTACAGCAAACACCCGCCCGTCAACTGCACGGCCGCCACGCCAGACTGGGTCTACGTCACCAACGGCACGTTCCACATCTCGCCCCAAGCCACCCTTCGGCACGGCCGTGTCACGTGCGAGTACTCAGCGATCCTTCGTGACGGCGACTTTGCCGTGCGCTACGGTCCGCCCGTGAAACCCATGCAGGACGGACAGCCCATACAGACCGACTTCTTCAAGGTGTCGTGCGTGTCGGAGGACGGGGCACAGTACAGCAACATCCACTCGGCTGTGGCGTGGAACCCTGCTGTGCATGCCCGTCTCCGTAGTTACGCTGCCAACAGAAGCGAGACTGGCGCTGAAAGTAGGGCGCAGAAGAGCGAGCACACGCGCCCTGCCCCGCCCCATGCCCCTCCCTCTGCCCTGCCCCGTGCCCCGCCCTCTGCCGAAGGCCTGCCGCTCAGTGTCTTCATGTTTGGCTTTGACTCGCTGTCCCGCATGGCCTGGCAGCGCTACCTGCCGCGCACTCGCCGCTACTTGCTGCAGGGGCTGGGCGGGCTGGAGCTACAGGGCTACAACATCGTGGGGGACGGCACGCCCTCCGCCCTCCTGCCCATCCTCACGGGCAAGATGGAGGAAGAGCTGCCCGAGGCCAGGAGAGGCTTTGCCGGTGCGAAGCCAGTCGACAACCACCCGTGGATATGGAAAGAGTTCTCTCGCCGCGGTTACGTCACTGCCTGGGCCGAGGACGGGCAGAGTGTGGGCACGATGCAGTACCGGATGCTAGGCTTTGAACAGCCGCCCACAGATCATTACATGCGACCGTTTTTCCTGGCTGCAGAAAAGGAGTACAAACGGCATCTGCCTCTGTGTTCGGGGGCCACTCCACGTCACGTGAGATTCATGAACTGGTTTCGTGATCTGTTTGACATGTACGACAGGTACCCCAAGTTCTTCTTCGGATTTCATTCAGAAATGAGTCACAATGACAACAACAAGGTGCAGGCTTTAGACGACGATCTCCTGGCCTTTCTGCAAGGACTAGAAGCAAAAGGTCACCTCAACTCCACACTGCTGATTCTGATGGCAGACCATGGCGCCAGATTCGGTTTCATCAGGGCAACCGCCCAGGGCAAACTGGAAGAGCGCATGCCTTACTTTTCCTTCCGGTTTCCCCCTTGGTTCCGCCGGCAGTACCCAGACATCGTCAGAAACATGGAGGTCAACGCGAAGAGGCTGACCACGCCGTTTGACATCCACCCAACCTTCCTGGACGTACTGCACTACAGGGGCCCGGCCAAAGCAGACATCAGTCGCAGAGCTGTCAGTCTCTTCAGTCCGATCCCCAAGGAACGCGCGTGCAGCGACGCGGAGGTGACGCCTCATTGGTGCGCGTGCTTGGAGTGGCAGCCTGTCAACCAATCAGACGCGCTGGTTGTGTCGGCCGTGCGAGAAGCGGTGGCCAGAATCAACCAATTCACTCAGCCACAACGCAGTAAGTGTGCTGAGTTGACGCTGTCTCAAATCACCGGAAGCTCTCTCTATATTTGCACCCAAAACGACACTAAAGCTCAACAGAAGATAGACAAGTACTGGAACCAGTACAAGAAACCATCTGATGGAAGATTTGATGGAACCACATGTGGGGCCGGGACTGAAATTTACCAGGTGTCCTTCATAACGGTGCCAGGTGAAGGTCACTTTGAGGTCCTGTGCTATCGTGACGCCGTTTCCGGTTCTTTCAGAGTCAGTGATAAGGAAATCAGCAGAATCAATAAGTACGGATCTCAGCCAGCCTGCATCACCGCTTCCCTGCCGCACCTGCGTCCGTACTGTTACTGTACTTGATGTGTGTGTATGTGTGTGTGTGTGTGTGTGTGTGTGTGTGTGTGTGTGTGTGTGTGTGTGTGTGTGTGTGTGTGTGTGTGTGTGCGTTCATGCGCATATGTGTGCGCGTATGTGTGTTTGTTTGTGTGTGTGTGTGTGTGTGTGTGTGTGTGTGTGTGTGTGTGTGTGTGTGTGTGTGTGTGTGTGTGTGTGCGCGCGCGCGTGTGGACAGTTGATGTGTTTTTCGCTTTATTTGTTGTTTTTGTTTGTTTGAATTTAGCTGTTTTTCCCCCGAAAATGTAACTGACATATATCAGAGAGAGAGAGACAGAGACAGAGACAGAGACAGAGGTATGGAGGAAGAGAGAGAGGGTGGTGTTGGGGGGTGTCCTTGCAAATCACAATAACAGCAATTTTTACTTATTGTCAGACTCTGATACTGGCATGGATCAAACTGCTGCTGCCGATTATGATGAACAAACAGAATACTTTGCTTTTTTGACTTTGTGTTTGCTTTATTCAGTACTCTTGCTACCGTTTGTACTGCGATCTTGTTTTATGACTATTATATCTTGGGGAGGAGAAAGGAATGCTCTTAATGAGAATGTGTAGTTCAGAGTGACCAGTGTTGCTTTTAAGTAATATTTTGTTGTTTTTAAATAAATATTGTTACTAGTTTTGCGTTTTGCAGTCCTACCTGGAGACGGATGTTGCGTTGTGAACTGATGTTTAGTACCTATGAGCTACCATGGATCTCCGGTAGTAATAAGGGTTATTCCCCCTGCTCCCGAATGAATAATGGCCTTCACTGAGAACCCATGTACCGGTGTTGGTTCTCTTGGGGTTTTGTTTGTTTGTTTGTTGCCCATTTGAAGGTAACCAGTACCAGACACACCTGCACAGCTACCTGAAGATAAGAAGAAGCACTTCCCCAGGCACAGCTACCTGAAGATAAGAAGAAACACTTCCCCAGGCACAGGAATCTGAAGATAAGAAAAAACACTTCCTCAGGCACAGGTGCCTCAAGATAAGAAGAAACACTGCCACAGGCACCTGAAGGTAGCCGGTTTTAGTCACGCTTGCACAGGTACCCGAAGTTAAGAAATAAACGCTGTAAGAGACACTTAAAGAAAAGGTTCAACGCAGCATCAGACGCCTAAAGATAAAGCTCAACCTGCAACAGACACCTAAAGATAAAGCTCAACTCTGCAGCAGACACCTAAAGATAAAGCTCAACTCTGCAACAGACACCTATAGATAAAGCTCAACTCTGCAACAGACACCTAAAGATAAAGCTCAACTCTGCAACAGACACCTAAAGATAAAGCTCAACTCTGCAACAGACACCTAAAGATAAAGCTCAACGCCGCAACAGGCACCTAAAGATAAAGCTCAACGCCGCAACAGGCACCTTAAAATGAACACTCGTGTGAATCAGCACTGCCACAGGCACCAGAATTTAGTTCAGACTATCAAAGTCCCCTTCAGTCAGGTAAAAACCAGTATCGCAGGTACCTAGAGGCAATTTAAGACACAAGCCTACGATAGGCACCTGATGGTAACCGCTATCAGCCGGCACTATCACAAGCAACGAAACACAAGACACTCCTCTGCCACAGGCACCTGAATGTAGAGAAACAATAATTATTAGACCGTATTGTTACAGGCACCGGTAGATAAGGCCCGATATCTACATAGCCACCGGTACATAACGCCCGATACTGACATAGCCACCGGTACATAAGTAGCCCGATACTGATACTGCCACCGGTGCATAAACCCGATAATGATACAGCCACCGGTACATAAAGCCCGATAATGATACAGCCACCTGTACATAACGCCCGATACTGAAGTAGCCCGATACTGATACAGCCACCGGTACATAAAGCCCGATACTGATACAGCCACCGGTACATAAAGCCCGATACTGATACAGCCACCGGTACATAAAGCCCGATACTGATACAGCCACCGGTGCATAAGGCCCGATACTGATAAATCCACCGGTGCATAAGGCCTGATACTGATATAGCCACCGGTAGATAAGGCCCAACACTGACACAGCCACCGGTAGACAAGGCCCAACACTGACATAGGCACCGGTAGACAAGGCCCAACACTGACATAGGAACTTGAAGGTGAGAACCATTTTCAGACAGCACCGGCACAGGCTCAGTCAGACATCATCCAGCACAACCAGATATACAGGCACCACAAGTTAAGGCTCTCTATTAACACCAGATATACAGGCACCACAAGTTAAAGCTATTAACACCAGATATACAGGCACCACAATTTAAGGCTCTCTATAAACACCAGATATACAGGCACCACAATTTAAGGCTCTCTATAAACACCAGGTATACAGGCACCACAAATTAAAGCTCTCTATAAATACCATGTATACAGGCATCACACGTTAAGGCTCTCTATAAACACCAGATCAGAGGCACTGTGAGCCGGTTTGGCCTATCGGTAAGGCGTTAGGCTGGTAAGCGGAAGGACATCGGTTGGATACCGCTTCGGCTCTCCTTTCTCTTCACAAAGGTTGCGGTTCGTGGGCACTGTCTTGTGACTTTGTCCATCATTTCCTACTGAAACATTAAAATGGCTGTCATCGCTGCCCATCTTAATGCAGGAATCATTGTGGTGGTGACAGTGTAGCAATAGGTATATAACCTCCCTCTTCCTCCCTTACTCCCTCCCCACCCCCTCCCCGTACCTAATAAGCCTTACGGTTTCTGTGGACATTAAGCACCGTGCTTACTTGCACTTCAACGCAAAAGCCAGAACCACAGACACCTGAAGTATAGCGCAAAACTACTACAGGCACATGAAGGTAACCAGTATGAGCCCGAAATGCACTAGAAGATAAGTCTGAGAACAAGTACCAGCCTGCACTGCGGCAATCACTGCACACTTCCAACACTTCCACAGGCGCCTGAAAGTGAACACCAGTTTGAGTTAATATGGCCGCTGGCATCTCTAGGTACCAGCCGCACATTCACAGGCATTAGAAGTTAATTCTTGAACAGTCAAAGGTACCCGAAGGTAGAAAAAAGTACCACAGGTACCTGCAAATAAGGCACAACACTTCCACAGGCTCTGAATGTAGTATATATAGCCACAATCCACCAGCACTTCACAGGTACTTGGAGATAAACTCCAACACCACCACAGGCTCTGAATGTAGTAGCCACAATCCGCCAGCACCTCCACAGGTACTTGGAGATAAACTCCAACACCACCACAGGCTCTGAATGTAGTAGCCACAATCCGCCAGCACTCCCATAGGCCCTTGGAGATAAATTCCAACACCACCACAGGCTCTGAATGTAGTAGCCACAATCCGCCAGCACCTCCACAGGTACTTGGAGATAAACTCCAACACCACCACAGGCTCTGAATGTAGTAGCCACAATCCGCCAGCACCTCCACAGGTACTTGGAGATAAACTCCAACACCACCACAGGCTCTGAATGTAGTAGCCACAATCCGCCAGCACCTCCACAGGTACTTGGAGATAAATTCCAACACCACCACAGGCTCTGAATGTAGTAGCCACAATCCGCCAGCACCTCCACAGGTACTTGGAGATAAATTCCAACACCACCACAGGCTCTGAATGTAGTAGCCACAATCCGGCAGCACTCCCATAGGCCCTTGGAGATAAATTCCAACACCACCACAGGCTCTGAATGTAGTGGCCACAATCCGCCAGCACTTTCGCCCTGATATAACCGCACTGGTTGCCTGGGCGTAAAACACCAGCTTACTTACTTACCGCTAGCACATCCATAGGCACTTGGAGATAAACTGCAACACCACCACAGGCGTCTGTATGTAGCCACAATCCGCAAGCTCTTCCATAGACAGTTGGAGATAAACTCCAGCACCATCACAGGCTCTGAATGTAGCCACATCCGCCAGCACTTCCATAGACAGTTGGAGATAAACTCCAGCACCATCACAGGCTCTGAATGTAGCCACAATCCGCAAGCTCTTCCATAGACAGTTGGAGATAAACTCCAGCACCATCACAGGCTCTGAATGTAGCCACAATCCGCAAGCTCTTCCATAGACAGTTGGAGATAAACTCCAGCACCATCACAGGCTCTGAATGTAGCCACAATCCGCCAGCACTTCCATAGACACTTGGAAATAAACTCCAGTACTGACACAGGCGTCAGAGAGAGAGCAGCACTATGGGCCGGCAATGTCAGACGCATCTTAGGGAGCGGGGATAGCTCAGTGGTTAGAGCGTCGGACACCTGGTTGAAAGGTCAAAGGTTCGAGTCCCCGCAGGAGCGGCGGGAGAATTTTCTTCTCCTGAGTCAACTTTCTGTGCTGACACTTATTTCGATACCCGTTCGCCCCCCCCCCCAACCCCTCCCCCCCAACCCCCCCCCCCCCACCCCACCCCCGTGACTGCAGTAGCACGCAAAGGATCCCTGCCATTCTGCCAAAACTGCAGGCGGCAGGTTCCAGCTAAACACGCATACACCTTACGTGTCTGGCTTTGCATGAAGTGAAAGAGTGCATGTTTGTATGGTATACACAGAACGTGCCGAGACGGCAGCAGTTTCATGTGGCACCAGCCATGTCAGTGTTGTAAGTACACCACTTTGGTGGATATTCAAACAAATGCGCTATAAAAAAGAAGAAGAAGCTATTCACTCATGTAGAATCACACACACACACACACACACACACACACACACACACACACACACACACACACACACACACACACACACACACACACACACACACACAACGAAAAACGGCTTACCTAATCAGGCAAGCAAACGGAAAATGGCTGCCCTAATCAGGCAAGTAAATAGCTGACACCAAATGAAAGAAACAAAACAGCTGAAACCACCTCAAAACCCAAACGGTGGCCTACATGCAAGCATAAGGTGGAAAAACACACCATCAAATCACAAGTCTTATAGACTACTGTCTGCAACAAACGAGGGGACGACTACAGTCAAAGCCATAAGAGCACAGCAAAATAATTGTGCCGACGACAAACAGATGGAAAGCCAAACTAACCATAACTAACTCACTAACCCGGCTTCCATCTGGAAAAACAAAGGCTGCAGACTGATAAAGCAAATCGCTAATCAGAACTACCGATCAAAAGCATCGGGATATGAACAAAGGCAGCCAAAAAGACAAAGGCAAAAGGGCTGCACTAATCAGGCAAGCTATCAAGCGGGTATGAAATGGCCAATAAAAAAATAAAAAAAGAACACATGGTGGGAAAAAATAAGAAAAAAGGAACAGCAAACAAAAAACAAACAACAACAACAAACCCACTTTCTGAAAAGAAAGAGGAGGCAGGAAATGTCAGCGAACAGCGGGTCAAAGGCTGGATACACGTAATCCGTGTACACGATACAACCCATTTGAGCCGACAGCAACATGGCAGGGCAAAAGACACTCACGAACAAAGACAGAATGCGCGGTCTCGTGAAACATCGAGACCACCACCCCTCACTTGTACATCGTAAATGAACGATATAACTCGAGAAACCAAAGGGCAAGCAAAGAGAAAAAGGCAATGAATGAAAAGAAGCGGCAACTAGCCCAACCCAAACCCTAACCCAGGGGGGCCACGAAATCGCCTGTCTATTGAACTAGAAGGAACAAACCTTGTCCATCGCTACGAATGATGAAATAAACAAGGATAAATTGGGAACTAAAATAAAACACCCAATAAAAGGCAGGCTCCTGATGAGGTCTAGCCTGTTGTGAAAGCAAGAGTAAACACAACGAAAAAGACCGAAACGCCACGCACCTAACAAGACTCGAGAAAGATGAAATAACAAGAGGGAAATAAACATAGGCCTAACTACTGGCAATGGCGTCGGAGCTTCATCTTGGAGATTCGAACTGGACAATTTTCCAAGTCGGTTACCCTGTGGACACCCCTACAGACATCTACCTACAGACCACACAGCTATTAGACTATCTACCTACAGACCATACAGCTATTAGACTATCTACCTACAAACCATACAACTATCAGACTATCTACCTACAAACCATACAGCTATCAGACTATCTACCTACAAACCATACGGCTATCAGACTATCTACCTACAAACCATACAGCTATCAGACTATCTACCTACAAACCATACAGCTATCAGACTATCTACCTACAAACCCACCCCTATGACTGCCCTGGCGTGCCTGCTCAGGAACCAACCCGTTCCATAAGCTTTGTGTCCAGTGTAATAATGTTTCGATGCAACTAGCTGTATGCATGGTGTCCAATCCCACAAAGTTACCCGTTCATTAACTACAACTGTGCACCACATACATGCCACCCAGCCGACTGTTTCCTTGCCTACAGACCTACCTGTCAGTAAACCTATCAGAAACTAATAACAATAATAATAATGCACATTTATCATGCGCTCATCAACGTCCTGAGCGCTCACATGATACATATTAACCTAAATATGATATTCTATACACATGTAAAGCATAGTCCTACCAAAACAATTTACACACACACACACACACACACACACACACACACACACACACACACACACACACACACACACACACACACACACACACACACACACACACACACTGACTGTAGCAGAAACTGGGTACTGATATTAGTTAGGATGGAAATACTGTGAGAAGAGGAAGGTTTTCAGTTTGGCTTTAAAAGATGACAGGGTTGAGCAGTGTCTAAGGTCTTGTGGGAGTGAATTCCAAACGTGGGGTCCAAAGCAAGAGAAAGTGCGGAAGCCATGAGTCTTGCGTTTGTATTGTTGGATTTCCAGCATGCGGTGTCAGAAGAAGAGCGTAGTGTACGAGATGGAGTGTAGACATGCAGCAGTTCAGAGAGGTAAGCAGGACCAGAACCATTTATAGCACTGAAACACATACAAGCGACTTTATACTTAATACGTTCTGAAATGGGAAGCCAGTGCAGTTTTGTGACCTTCTTATGTATGAACTGCCCTTCATTGGCGTTCCTGTCCACCTTCTTACTAATACTCTAAACTGCACCGTGCACACCTCACTGCACTGGCAATGACAGCCAGACATACACAACTATCCGAAAACTGTCTTTGTGTGAGTGTCAGCCTGATGATGCTAACATATAAGACTATCACATTGCCTACATGTCATTTCCACTCGCATTCTCATACATTTCTCGTAAATTCACATCGACACCAACACCAGGGTTGCAGTTCAGTCCACGTATTGTGACAGTTAATCAATATACAATACAAATAAAAGCAACTTTATTGTCTCTGTGTAGAAACATTTGCTTTCTGGTTCGTCATTTACAAAAGTGAACAATAAAACATCAACAACTCAACAAAAACACGGAGATAAAAACCGCTCAAATACAAGGAAGATACTTAACAATAACAATGTACACACACACACACACACACACACACACACACACACACACACACACACACACACACACACACACACACACACACACACACACACGCACGCACGCACGCACGCACGCACGCACGCACGCACACACACACATACACACACACACATACACACACACACACACACACACACACACACACACACACACAGGCACGCACGCACGCACGCACGCACGAACGCACGCACGCACGCACGCACGCACACACACACATACACACACACACACACACACACACACACACACACACACACACACACACACACACACACACATTATTCATCTGGCTCACCAATAACTGAAAACATTCAATAAATATTATAATAAAACAATCATTCCTTAAATAAACATCAAAACACTAAAATCAGAACACTAAAATCGACCGCAACATATAATATATAAACAACATTTATGAAGCAACATTAAATCCAGGCAATATATAACACACACACACACACACACACACACACACACACACACACACAGCACACACACACACACACACACACACACACACACATACACACACACACGGCACACATTCATATGCATGCACACAAGTAAACATGCACACAATTAGTATTACTCAACTCAAAATTAAGACGGTATGCTAATATATCATAAACTTGAAGTATACTGGGTTATTTTGTCAGTGAATTAAAAAAGTAACTTAAACATCCATCTGATCAACACTATCACAGGGTGAGTAAAACTGAACTTTGAAACCCACAGGGCGAACATATTAAGTAGCCCGAGAATTTAAAACATAAATAGCACTTGGATTTTAAAAAAAATTGTACACCCTTGAGGTGCCCCAGCATTCAGTACGACCTCTTCAGACAGGTATCCATTCACACAAACACGCTGCGGTCGATCTCGGAGAAAATCCCTGATCCACAGTACAAGGTTTGAGTTGACATGCAAATCAATCGGTCTTTTTAGTAACACATATTGTTCAATTGTATTAAACGCATTAGAAAAATCAACAAATAAGATTCTAACATATGACTTGGCTTTCTCTAAGTGTTGTGTAATAAAATTGAGGAGAGTAAGGGAAGCATCTTCAACACCTCTGGAAGCCTTATATGCAAACTGGAACGGATCCAACTGATCAACATCAAATTTCAAGTGTTTAGACACAACCTTTTCAAAACATTTTGCTATGATGGGGGTTAGAGCAACATGGCGGTAGTCATTCAGTTGAAGGGTGTCGCTTTCTTGGTCACAGGTATTATTGTGGAAGTTTTCCAAGCACGAGGCATAACATGTGAGTCCAAGAATAACTGAAAAATTAAAGTAAAAATCTTCCCTAGTTGAGTCGCACAGTTCTTCAAAGTCCTACCATCTGGGCCTGAGGCTTTGTGCGAGTTCAGTCGAGAGAAGCTGGTGACAACATCAGCCTCAGAAAGGTCGAGCTGCTCTGGCACAATAGTCTCGCACAGTGTGGCACAGTCCTCACTGAAGTCTCTAACATCAAAGCGAGCGTAAAAAGGTATTCAGCTCATTGGCAGTATCAACCGAATTAGCTGAATGAGGCAAGGAGTGCTTGGTCTGTTGCTTGCCCCTCACCGCCCTGAGACACGCTCCATGCCTCTCTAGCATTACAGTTCAATTTTTTTCTTCTATCTTGTTTTTATATCGGAGTCTGGTAGCTCTAGCATTTTTACTGAACTCCTTTTCTTTTCTTTATATTCCTCCTTTTTACCCTTCAAAAAGCAAGTTTCTTTTGATTCAGGTGTCCCTTTAAATCTTTGGTTAACCATGGTTTTTTGTTTGGATATACATGCACTGATTTAGTCTTGATGACAAAATTTCACATACAATGTTACCGTGTCTACAAGGTCGTCAGGATCAGTACAATTATCAGTAAATACATCCCAGTTCGTCGCTTGAAATCAGCCACGGAGTTCCTCTAGGTCATTGGTCCATAACTGACAAGATTTTGTTTGAGTTTCTTCTGTCTTTACTTTCTGTCTGTACTTTGGCAACAAATGAACAACGTTGTGATCCGATCGTCCAAAGGTGGTCTACACACAGGTCTGTAGGCGCTCTCGATGTTTCCATAACACAGATCGATTGATCTGTTTAGACGGAATAGCATGATTATAAAGATAGTGTGAATGGCATGATCCACGCCACTGTGAATTATGCACATTGATACGTAAGTTTACATAATACAGGAAACATCATTTAATAAGATCCATTCTTTCCTTTATAAACTAATATCGACAAAGAGCATTGCTTTCATTCTTGTGCAACTGGGTAGATTAGAAAAAAGGCAATTTTGCCTAGCTGAATGGATTGTCTCCCCTGGACAATTGTTCCCCTGTTGGGGGAAAACAACTCCATAACACTTATATCATATCTGGGAGAGAAGTACTGACCCCAAAAGAATGAAAGATGGCTGAACTGCACCCTAAAGCGTGAATAACGCTAATAAGCACAATCAAGAAGGTGAGTTAGTGGTCCCTACCGTGGACACATCCGTGGCTCCTGCCCTGTTGGTCCGGGTGAGGCTTGTTCCAGGTCTGAGAACCTCGAGACCTGTAACATGCAAACACTCGGCGGCAGAAAAACATTTCAGAATCTGGAACATGTGAGAATCGGCAGCAGCAAGAAATCGCGACCTATATGTTGGCAAACATTTTTGGGCCCTTCCATTTCGGCCCCACCTTACTTCTCGTTCTGACGACAGTCTAAATAATCGTGCAAGTACTCCTTGATAGTTTATGGAGCAGACACCTCTGTGAACATGGTATGTACTTCATTAAGGCATCTGAGGACCATCTACCCAATAATCGTTTTTGGGTAACTGTCACGCCCCGAGCTGCAGCGGTAGTGGCTGCTCCTATGCGAAAACTGTGTGCTCCCATTTGCTACCAAATTTTATTTTTCAGTCAAAGTACTAAAATTGTTTTCATTTGGTACCATAATGAGAATATATAGCAGTCATTTTGGTTTATTTCATCAAAAACCGTGATTTTGAGGGGTAAATACACCGATCATGGCAGCGAGAGGGTAGGGTTTTCTTACACTTGGTTTACTAAATTAATGCACATATTCCCAGTGTGTATTAATTTTATTCGTTTAACTCACATGTTTAAGCCATAAATTTGTTATAGAAACAAAATAAGCATTCAGTCTGATCATTTCTCGAGCTCACAATTTGTCTTACTACCGAAATATACCAAACAATCCGTCAAGAACACAAAATAGTAGGAATGGAATATTTTACTTTCATTCGCATGCCGTAAACATAATGGTATGAAACTAAATCATTAAATTATATTTTTTTCTTTCTGTGGTACCTTAACAGATCTCACCACTGTATCAGTTCGGTTCGTCGTCTCAGAGAGAGCTGACTGTATAACTTCATCCACGACGTATTACAGTCTGAGCAAATTCCCCATCTAATGAGGACGGTGTGTGAATGATTGGAGAGAGAGAGAGAGAGGGGGAGAGAGGGGGCGAGATAGAGAGAGGGAGAGAGAGAGAGGGGAGAGAGAGGGGGGGAGAGAGAGAGGCGGGAGAGAGAGGGGGGTGAGAGAGAGGGGGAGAGAGAGAGGGGGGAGAGAGGGGGAGAGAGAGAGGGGGAGAGAGAGAGAGAGGGGAGAGAGAGAGAGAGGGCGGGAGAGAGAGAGAGGGGGGAGAGAGGGGGGGGGGAGAGAGAGAGAGAGAGAGAGAGAGAGAGAGAGAGAGAGAGAGACAGACAGACAGACAGACAGACAGACAGACAGACAGACAGACAGAGAGAGAGAGAGAGAGAGAGAGAGAGAGAGAGAGAGAGAGAGAGAGAGAGAGAGAGAGAGAGAGAGAGAGAGAGAGAGAGAGAGAGAGAGAGAGAATGTTGGAGTTTAAACTGCAATTTGGTGGCGTTCGGATTTTAATCACATTTTGTTCCAACGATGCAAACTTCCAGAGGATGTATAAGCTTTATTAATTAAAGTTAACTATACAAACAAACAGAACACACACACACACACACACACACACACACACACACACACACACACACACACACACACACATATACAAAAACACACACACACGTAAACCAGCCACTATCAAATCAGATAAACAAGCCAATGCAGAAAGAAACGCACTACCGGGAAACGCTGTCTGAACAAACGAAACCCCTGTGTAACACACACACACACACACACACACACACACACACACACACACACACACACACACACACACACACACACACACACATTTTCCAACACATGACCAACACGGAAGATTACTGAGCTAAACGAACAAACCCCGCATTTGGCAAACAAATCAAGGTGCATTGTGGGTAAATGCCAAGCACAGAAAGTGTTGCGAGTGTTGGCGTGAGAAAGTGTTGGTGTGAGTGTTGGTGTGAGTGACAACAGTCACCTCTTCGAAAGGCCACTGTTCCAGGCCAGAGTGAGTATCGTTATGTCACCAGCTTAGATTCTTATGTTATTGTGTATTCAACTCACGTACATTTGAGTGTTCATAACTTATGACTGTGTATTTAGCCGAGAGGTGATTAATGTTTTCTTTGCCCAGTTCCTTGCCTGGTTGGCTGTCAGCCGGTTCATGCTGGCTGTGAGTGAGCCTTCGTTTAGTCCGTTGCATAGTCGCTCGCTCATTAGCGCATTAAATCTCCAATTTGTCAATTCAGTCGGCCATTTTTGTATGTTTGTTGCTCCGATCTTTCATTTATTTGTTCCTTTTCCTTTTCCGTCAATCATTAATTCGCACCTTCGTCAATTGACTGATTTATTCAATCGTCCGTTCCCTCCTTACTCCCGTCATTCATTCATGAAATCGTTCAGGTTTTTGTCCGTTGTTTCATCATTTATTGACTGGAACAACAAATAAACAACTGAATGAATGAATGAACGACTGTAACAACAGCCAAACTAGTTAACGAGTGAATGGAATAAGATATAAACAAATGAAGGAAGGGGGCACTGGATGAATGAATGAATGAATCACAAAATCGGTGAACAAACGAACAAATAAATGAACGACTAAAAGTGACAGATTCTTCCATTGTCAGTCATTTATTGCGTCAGCTTTCCATTTGCGCCTCATTTTGTTCCATTATTCCGTACATTGAATAGTTTGATTGATTGTTTCATCACTTCCTTCTTTACTTTCGTCACTCATTTATTTTATCGTTTATTTGCTTGCCTTTTGTGCTATTCATTTATTCATTTGTTCGTTTATTAATCGATTGTGTGTGTGTGTGTGTGTGTGTGTGTGTGTGTGTGGAGGGGGGTAGTGTAGGGTATGTGTGTGTGGGGGGGGGGGGGGGGGGGGGGGGAACGAATGCACAAGGTCAGACATTGACTTGGTTAAATAGAAACATTACGTCGGTGAAATTTGAAACACCTACACCGCATTTAGATTACGTCGGTGAAATTTGAAACACCTACACCGCATTTTGATTGTCAGGGGAAGCGGGGTGGGCGAGGAAGGTTTTAGAAACCTCGTTTGATGTGTATCTTTGTGCATACCTTGTTTTTATATTATAAGTTTGCACAATGTTTGA
>OY757544.1:7841306-7858239 GCA_963584105.1 Alviniconcha strummeri
ATCTTGTTTTTATATCGGAGTCTGGTAGCTCTAGCATTTTTACTGAACTCCTTTTCTTTTTCTTTATATTCCTCCTTTTTACCCTTCAAAAAGCAAGTTTCTTTTGATTCAGGTGTCCCTTTAAATCTTTGGTTACCATGGTTTTTTGTTTGGATATACATGCACTGATTTAGTCTTGATGACAAAATTTCACATACAATGTTACCGTGTCTACAAGGTCGTCAAGGATCAGTACAATTATCAGTAAATACATCCCAGTTCGTCGCTTGAAATCAGCCACGGAGTTCCTCTAGGTCATTGGTCCATACTGACAAGATTTTGTTTGAGTTTCTTCTGTCTTTACTTTCTGTCTGTACTTTGGCAACAAATGAACAACGTTGTGATCCGATCGTCCCAAAGGTGGTCTACACACAGGTCTGTAGGCGCTCTCGATGTTTCCATAACACAGATCGATTGATCTGTTTAGACGGAATAGCATGATTATAAAGATAGTGTGAATGGCATGATCCACGCCACTGTGAATATGCACATTGATACGTAAGTTTACATATACAGGAAACATCATTTAATATAGATCCATTCTTTCCTTATAAACTAATATCGACAAAGAGCATTGCTTTCATTCTTGTGCAACTGGGTAGATTAGAAAAAAGGCAATTTTGCCTAGCTGAATGGATTGTCTCCCCTGGACAATTGTTCCCCTGTTGGGGGAAAACAACTCCATAACACTTATATCATATCTGGGAGAGAAGTACTGACCCCAAAAGAATGAAAGATGGCTGAACTGCACCCTAAAGCGTGAATAACGCTAATAAGCACAATCAAGAAGGTGAGTTAGTGTCCCTACCGTGGACACATCCGTGGCTCCTGCCCTGTTGGTCCGGGTGAGGCTTGTTCCAGGTCTGAGAACTCGAGACCTGTAACATGCAAACACTCGGCGGCAGAAAACATTTCAGAATCTGGAACATGTGAGAATCGGCAGCAGCAAGAAATCGCGACCTATATGTTGGCAAACATTTTTGGGCCCTTCATTTCGGCCCCACCTTACTTCTCGTTCTGACGACAGTCTAAATAATCGTGCAAGTACTCCTTGATAGTTTATGGAGCAGACACCCTCTGTGAACATGGTATGTACTTCATTAAGGCATCTGAGGACCATCTACCCAATAATCGTTTTTTGGGTAACTGTCACGCCCCGAGCTGCAGCGGTAGTGGCTGCTCCTATGCGAAAACTGTGTGCTCCCATTTGCTACCAAATTTTATTTTTCAGTCAAAGTACTAAAATTGTTTTCATTTTGGTACCATAATGAGAATATATAGCAGTCATTTTGGTTTATTTCATCAAAAACCGTGATTTTGAGGGGTAAATACACCGATCATGGCAGCGAGAGGGTAGGGTTTTCTTACACTTGGTTTACTAAATTAATGCACATATTCCAGTGTGTATTAATTTTATTCGTTTAACTCACATGTTTAAGCCATAAATTTGTTATAGAAACAAAATAAGCCATTCAGTCTGATCATTTCTCGAGCTCACAATTTGTCTTACTACCGAAATATACCAAACAATCCGTCAAGAACACAAAATAGTAGAATGGAATATTTTACTTTCATTCGCATGCCGTAAACATAATGGTATGAAACTAAATCATTAAATTATATTTTTTTCTTTCTGTGGTACCTTAACAGATCTCACCACTGTATCAGTTCGGTTCGTCGTCTCAGAGAGAGCTGACTGTATAACTTCATCCACGACCGTATTACAGTCTGAGCAAATTCCCCATCTAATGAGGACGGTGTGTGAATGATTGGAGAGAGAGAGAGAGAGGGGAGAGAGGGGGCGAGATAGAGAGAGGGAGAGAGAGAGAGGGGAGAGAGAGGGGGGGAGAGAGAGAGGCGGGGAGAGAGAGGGGGGTGAGAGAGAGGGGAGAGAGAGAGGGGGGAGAGAGGGGGAGAGAGAGAGGGGGAGAGAGAGAGAGAGGGGAGAGAGAGAGAGAGGGCGGGAGAGAGAGAGAGGGGGGAGAGAGGGGGGGGGGAGAGAGAGAGAGAGAGAGAGAGAGAGAGAGAGAGAGAGAGAGAGACAGACAGACAGACAGACAGACAGACAGACAGACAGACAGACAGAGAGAGAGAGAGAGAGAGAGAGAGAGAGAGAGAGAGAGAGAGAGAGAGAGAGAGAGAGAGAGAGAGAGAGAGAGAGAGAGAGAGAGAGAGAGAATGTTGGAGTTTAAACTGCAATTTGGTGGCGTTCGATTTTAATCACATTTTGTTCCAACGATGCAAACTTCCAGAGGATGTATAAGCTTTATTAATTAAAGTTAACTATACAAACAAACAGAACACACACACACACACACACACACACACACACACACACACACACACACACACACACACACACACACACACACACACACACACACACACACACACACGCACGCACGCACAGCACACACACACACACACACACACACGAGCGCGCGCCGCGTGCGCGCGCACACATACACACACACACACACACACACACACACACACACACACACATATACAAAAACACACACACACGTAAACCAGCCACTATCAAATCAGATAAACAAGCCAATGCAGAAAGAAACGCACTACCGGGAAACGCTGTCTGAACAAACGAAACCCCTGTGTAACACACACACACACACACACACACACACACACACACACACACACACACACACACACACACACACACACACACATTTTCCAACACATGACCAACACGGAAGATTACTGAGCTAAACGAACAAACCCCGCATTTGGCAAACAAATCAAGGTGCATTGTGGGTAAATGCCAAGCACAGAAAGTGTTGCGAGTGTTGGCGTGAGAAAGTGTTGGTGTGAGTGTTGGTGTGAGTGACAACAGTCACCTCTTCGAAAGGCCACTGTTCCAGGCCAGAGTGAGTATCGTTATGTCACCAGCTTAGATTCTTATGTTATTGTGTATTCAACTCACGTACATTTGAGTGTTCATAACTTATGACTGTGTATTTAGCCGAGAGGTGATTAATGTTTTCTTTGCCCAGTTCCTTGCCTGGTTGGCTGTCAGCCGGTTCATGCTGGCTGTGAGTGAGCCTTCGTTTAGTCCGTTGCATAGTCGCTCGCTCATTAGCGCATTAAATCTCCAATTTGTCAATTCAGTCGGCCATTTTTGTATGTTTGTTGCTCCGATCTTTCATTTATTTGTTCCTTTTCCTTTTCCGTCAATCATTAATTCGCACCTTCGTCAATTGACTGATTTATTCAATCGTCCGTTCCCTCCTTACTCCCGTCATTCATTCATGAAATCGTTCAGGTTTTTGTCCGTTGTTTCATCATTTATTGACTGGAACAACAAATAAACAACTGAATGAATGAATGAACGACTGTAACAACAGCCAAACTAGTTAACGAGTGAATGGAATAAGATATAAACAAATGAAGGAAGGGGGCACTGGATGAATGAATGAATGAATCACAAAATCGGTGAACAAACGAACAAATAAATGAACGACTAAAAGTGACAGATTCTTCCATTGTCAGTCATTTATTGCGTCAGCTTTCCATTTGCGCCTCATTTTGTTCCATTATTCCGTACATTGAATAGTTTGATTGATTGTTTCATCACTTCCTTCTTTACTTTCGTCACTCATTTATTTTATCGTTTATTTGCTTGCCTTTTGTGCTATTCATTTATTCATTTGTTCGTTTATTAATCGATTGTGTGTGTGTGTGTGTGTGTGTGTGTGTGTGTGTGTGTGTGTGTGTGTGTGAGAGAGAGAGAGAGAGAGTGTGTGTGCGTGCGTGCGTGCTTGCGGGCATGCGTGCGTGCGTGCGCGCGTGCGTGTGTGTGGGGTGGGGTGGGGTGGGGGTGGGGGGTCCGTTTCTTCTTCTTTTTCATCATTCACTCATCCGTTCGTTTGACTTCATTGATCGATTGACTTATTCCTCCTTCCTTCACTTATTCACTGTGTGATAGACTAAACCATCGAGTCATTCCCTTCTTTATTTATTCTTTCGTTCGTCGATTGAGTGACTGACTGATTTTTAACTTATTCTAGCTGATACTTTGGGTCATTCTGATTGACTGATTTTTAAAAATCATTCTTTCATTCCTTTCTCACCTCTGTCACTGAGTCATCCACTAATTCAGTCAGTCAGTCGGTGATTCAGGTAGGCCTTCGTGCTCTGTCGTGTTCGCATAAACGTATTTGTTTATTTAAAATCAGCACTATAACTGTACATCAATCATGCTCCCATAAATTATTTGTTTATTCAAAATCTACCCAACCAGGTGGATCTGCACCTGCTGGTTTCAGCGGCCCGAAAACGTTACCACCATTTACTGTGTGTGTGTGTGTGTGTGTGTGTGTGTGTGGAGGGGGGTAGTGTAGGGTATGTGTGTGTGGGGGGGGGGGGGGGGGGGAACGAATGCACAAGGTCAGACATTGACTTGGTTAAATAGAAACATTACGTCGGTGAAATTTGAAACACCTACACCGCATTTAGATTACGTCGGTGAAATTTGAAACACCTACACCGCATTTTGATTGTCAGGGGAAGCGGGGTGGGCGAGGAAGGTTTTAGAAACCTCGTTTGATGTGTATCTTTGTGCATACCTTGTTTTTATATTATAAGTTTGCACAATGTTTGAAGGATGTTCGCTATATCATGCATGCCAAAAACAGATACTTTGTCATTGTCGTCTAATTTAGATGTGCGGTAGTCCCAAGCATTTTGTTGTCGTGTCCGGGACGGACACTTGAAGGAGGAGGGAGCAGTGTGGAGAAAGGCCCTTCTATTAAAGTACATCGGGTTACCAGTTCCCCTTTTTTTGATCTACGTTCAGCTTTATTCAGACTGTTGGTGAAATGTTTTTTGTAAGTGTAGGGGCGTGGGGTGGGGAGTTGAGGGAAGCAGGTTGGAAGCATGAATGCAGAGTCACAAGTCAGAGGTTGCTATAACATAACTTTTATTTGTACACCAACTAACCCAGCGCACAGGTTTTAACACCTTAGATAACTGGGGCCATAAAACTCCCACCCAACCAAAAAGGAAAAGGACAGGAAAGAAAAGAGATTGTCCCTAATATGCTTTTGGCATCTGAGGACATTAAGCAAAAACAGAACGAACGAACGAACAAAGAAAAGATTAAAGGGTCATGGCCCGGAATTTGTATACAATACACTCGGTTACATCCCTCCACCCCCACCCCCCTACTCAATCATAACCAGCGTCCTCGCTGGTTAATCACACAGCAATAAACAAAACTAAAAAGGGTGTAGAGCATCTAAGAGTTGGCTTAACAAACCATCAAAGGGGTACCCAATACATCCACGCATTAAAACTGTACCCCTATTTGCTAACATACTAATGAAGGCCTGGCTAAGGAGGGGTTCAGGAGAGGGTTTGAGGGGCATGCGGTAAAGGGCATCAGCAGGGTTGATCTTTCCAGGTCTGTACTGGATATCAAAATCGAACTGTGCGAGCTGTGAGGCCCATCTTTGCTCCAATGCGTCTAATTTCGCGGAGCGAAAGTAGGTCAGCGGATTGTTGTCGGTGATGACCTTGAACTTCCCGCCCAACAGGTAATTCCGGAATTTGTCCGTTATTGCCCATTTCATGGCAAGAAACTCCAGCTTCGTGCTGCTGTAGAGAGAACTGTTTTTCTCACTGAGCCGGAGGCGCCGGCTGGCAAAGGCAAGCACTCTTGACTTCCCATCTTGTTCCTGGGACAGGATGAGCTGAGCTCGTCATGACTGGCATCCGTCTCCAAAATGAAGGGCTTGGTGTAGTCAGCGTAGCCAAGTACAGGAGCTGTTGTCATAGCCTCCTTCAAGGAGTCGAAGGCCTCTTGGTGCTTGGGACCCCAAAGCCTGGATACGTCAGCTGCCTTCTTCTTGGAGCGCTTGGCTCCTTCGCTCACCAGGTCATGGAGCGGCCCGGCAATCCTGGCAAACCCGCTGATGAACCGCCGGTAATAACTGGCAAAGTCAAGAAAGCTGCGCAGCTCTGTTGTCGTTGTTGGTGTTCGGGTCCGCTTGAACGGCCTCCAGACAGCTCCTCTACACTGTCTCCTGGTCGGTGTGTGACTCTTCTACTTCAAATCCTGCTCGCAAGCGCCAGGTTTTATAGGGGAGTGGGGCGGGGAGTTGAGGGAAGCAGGTCGGAAGCATGGATGCAGATTCACAAGTCAGAGGTTGCTATAACATAACTTTTATTTGTACACCAACCAACCAGGAAACAGTGTAGGCTCTCCCCTGAGATGAACACATGAACACCGGCCGCAGCAGCAAACAAACAACCTGCCTCTGCAGGGACACTGGGGGAAAAGGGACGCTGCCGGCCCAGCGCAGAGAGAGAGAGAGAGAGAGAGAGAGAGAGAGAGAGAGAGAGAGAGAGAGAGAGAGAGAGAGAGAGAGAGAGAATTTTATGCTTAATGTCTTCGGATGTCATGAGACATATTAGGGACAAGCTGTACGACATTCTTAATTCTAACTGTCAAAACTGCTCTATACCCAGACTTCTTTATCCCTAGTCTATAATTTGGAACGGGTATCAAAAAGTCTACATTGCTACTCTGCCACCTATCATTTTGGAATTGTCGCTTGCTTGCGTTTGGAGCCAAAAAGCTACTCTACCAGACTATACTCACTACACCGCCGCTGCTCTTTTGGGCCGGTAGTCAGCTGTTGCAGTGGCTCTCGGGCAGCTCTCTGGGTGGGTCGTGCCGTCTGCCGCTTTTCTGCTCCTTGGAGTTGTCTGTGTGCCGCTTGCTTTGCTCCTTGGTGGCTGCCAGATGTCGCTGCGTGCTGGTCGTGCAGCTTTGGCTGAGGATGTGGGAAGTGACGCTGCTACCCCGTGCTGATCAAATCATGGCACTGTGCTCTGTGGTGGTGATGATGATCAGAGCCTGTGTCGAGCGAGTCTGAGCGAACGATGATGGTGGGCCGGCCCAGTGCACAGGTTTTAACATCTTAGATAACTGGGGCCATAAAACTCCAACCCAATCAAAAAGGAAAAGGACAGGAAAGAAAAGATTAAAGAAAAGATTAAAGAGTCATGGCCCGGAACATGTATAAAATACACTCGGTTACATAAGTTTTGAAGTTGAAAAGATGAGAACGTTTTTAGTTCAGTCAATAGTTCAGGAGCTGTGTGAGAGTCGAGGTGGACGTCCTGGGCTGTCCGTCCTAACGAGCCTTCTGGTTTCCGTGGACGTAAAGATTTATTGCACAGTGCTTCGGCATTGGTCACAACTTGTCCCTAATATGTCTCATGACATCTGAGGACATTAAGCATCAATTCATCATCATCAGTTCAGTCAATATTTCGTTGGGTACTGGGTCTTAGTGCGGTCGTGGGCTGCAGTAGTCTCCTTTCCCGTGTGAAGCCACTGGCCAAAGGATGGTTTCGGTTAGCGCCGGTCAGTTGGCCGAGCTGTAGATAACAAGCCATGCACGGGCATGGAAGAGCTGCCTTCTCTATTCTGTTACAAATTCTTCTTTTATTCCAAATTCTGGGCCACCGATGCCGTATTTTTCAAGGTATAAAAGACCCTCCATTTTAATCCCCGCACCACACCCGTCCCTAATAAGCCTTATGGTTTATGTGGACATTAAGCTCCATGTTTACTTACTATCCCCGCACCTGAGAGCCGGTTTGGCCTAGCGGTAAGGCGGTAGGCTGGTAAGCGGAAGGACCTCGGTTCAATACCGCTTCGGATCTCCTTTCTCTTCAAAAATTGTGGTTTGTGGACATTGTCTTGTGACTTTGTCTCTTACAATTAATGAAACATTAAAACTGCTCTCATCGCTGCCCATCTTAATGCAGGTCATTCTGGTGGTGACAGTGTAGCGATAGGTATATAATCTCCCTCTGCCCCCACCTCCATACCCCCTTTTCCCCCATTCTCCCCGTCCCTAATAAGCCTTATGGTTTCTGTGGACGTTAAGCACCATGTTTACTTTCTTCCCCGCACCAAGTGAGCCGGTTTGGCCTAGCGGCAATTATAAGGCGTTAGGCTGGTAAGCGGAAGGACCTCGGTTCGATACCGCTTCGGCTCTTCTTTCTCTTCAAAACGGTTGTGGTTTGTGGACACGGTCTTGTGACTTTGTCCCTCACAATTAATGAGACATTAAAACGGCTCTCATCGCTGCCCATCTTAATGCAAGTCATTCTGGTGGTGACAGTGTAGCGATAGGTATATACTCTCCCTCTTCCCACACCTCCATAGCCCCTTCTCCCCGTCCCTAATAAGCCTTATGTTTTCTGTGGACTTTAAGCACCAGAATTTACTTCTTACTTCCCCGCACCACTCGCCGTCACAAAGATCTAAGGACCGTGTGCCCTCTTTTGTAGTCACTTTGCCAAGTCTCCAGGTCAGTCTCCAAGTCACTCTCTAAGTCTCCAAGTCAAAGTTTTTCATTCGTGCAACTAGTGTTTTGGCTCAATTTAATCCACATTCGACAGGTTGGTTTCACTATCTTTTACCTTCCTAGTTCCCGACTGATGTTTGTTGTTTGATTGTTGTAGTTTTTATGGTTTGATCTTGCCGTAAGATCTGGCGTCCCTGATGTTTGATTATTTTTCACGTTCGCTTAAATGATTAGGTACAGGGGCCAGCTCTGTGGTAGCCACGAGTTTTCAAGGTGCAAGATACTGATTTTGCTGTTCGAGAAGCTGGTTAGATAACAATTTCAGAAAGTCAGTAATGATTTGTCAAATCATTGACAGTGTGGACAATCACTTTGGTGAATATCTTTGACATTTCCTAGTTGTACGTCTGTATTCTTGGCATAATAGCAAAGAGCCTGCTGACTGCAAGCTGATACATGAAACTGTCCAGCATGCTGAATTAAGCCAAACCAGAGATGCGATCCGGTGGCATCAAGGCTCCTAAACCTAAACTGTTTTACTGAGACATAACAAAAGCAAAACTGGAATGTTTTACATACATCGGGCATGTTTCTTCCCTATCTTCCATGGGGTATAGAGTACTGTGAAACTGGTTTTAGGTTAAATGGAGGTAGACCAGTGAATAAGACAACACCTGCAGCGGTTTTGTGGAAGTAGTTTATTGAGGGTTGAACATATGTGCATTTTTGTAAAAGGTTGCTTAACTTTTGAACTTGAGTATATTCTATTCCGTGACGTCATCCACTAATGCAGAGGTTAATCAAACATTCTCTGTGACTCTCTCAGTCGCCGTGATACATTTGGTGGTAAATGAAGCGAAGCACTTTTGTTCAATAGTTTTACACGACCATTGTACAAAATTATGCAAGGTGAATTTCTTACCTGGGTAAGACAACGGCAGCCGCAAGAGCAGTGCTACCCACTGATACCAGCATGTGCAGCATTTCTGTGTGTCCAAAGAATGGTATAGCTGCCTGATGTTTGGGATTTGTAAGGGACACGCCCATTTTAATACACACCATTAAGCTGCTATGTACCATCTCAGATAATCCCTAAAACAATGGAAGCGTTAAGGCGGTGTCCCCTCGCCACTGCGCAGCGACTAGTACACTGTGCAATTGCTGTCTCAACTGCCGTGCTGGGCAGAGTCACAAGGACAAGGACAGAGTCACAAGGGCAGTCACAAGAGTCACAAGGACAGAGTCACAAGGGCAGAGTCACAAAGACAATGCCCGTTGCACGCTGTTGAGGAACAACAACCCGAAGCGAAAGAAGTCCAACTTTCGCAGCCCAGTTCCAACTCCCTGCTCATGATCTCTTCTGGGCTAACTTGAGGGTCCAGATGGAGATGATGAAGTGATGCTAATTGTCCTCAGATGTCAGTTGACATATTAGGGACAACCTGTGACCAATGCCGAAGCATGGTTCAATATAGCTTTACGTCCACGGAAACCTGAAGGCTCGTTAGGACGGACAGCCCAGGACGGCCACCTCGACTCTCACACAGCTCCTGAACTATGAGAGGGTCCAGCTCCACCTCCCTCCTCTTGATCTCTCGATCTTTTGATCTCGCCTGTAACCCTGCCGCTGCTGGCCCAGCGCACAAGTTTTAACACTTTAGATAATTGGGGCCATAAAACTCCCACCCATTCAAAAAAGAGGAAGAACGACCGGAAAGAAAAGCTTAAAGGGTCATGGCCCTGGACACACACAATGCACTCGGCTACAATAAATAAGCGTCCATTGGAATCTTTTATGTGTTTAGTCTTGTTTTAAAACGCTTGCAGTCTTTCTTTTTTCAGATTATTTTCCTCTGTGTTTTGTAATTTAATTACAGGGAAGCTCGCTGAGTGGTGTATTAATATAGATCTTTCCGTTAACGTTTGAGAAACATGGGGAGCGGATCAGACTATTACGAGTCGGCTGGTGAGTCAGAATCTATTCTCTTCCTCATTGCGTTGGGGGCTGAGGGCCGGTGTTTGTTCTGTGTGTGTGAAAGCAGTTTAGGCATTTTGTCTATGTTATTTCCTTGATTATGTGGTTTTATATGAAGGCATGTATAGTGTGCATGGTGGTATGCATGATATGGACTTGTTAGAGGGCAGAGGACATTTCAGACAGTATATTCTGGACTCAGTGGTTTATTGTCAGTCGTCAGTTGTCTGTCATCTATCGTCAATTGTCAGTTGCCTATCGTTAGTCGTCAATGGTCTATCGTCAGTGGTCTGTCGTTTGTCGTCAGTTGTCTATCGTCAATCGTCAGTTGTCTGTCGTCTATCGTCAGTCGTCAGTTGTCTATCGTCTGTCATCAGTCGTCTATCGTCTATCGTCAGTGGTCTGTCGTCTATCGTCAGTTGTCTATCGTCTATCGTCAGTTGCCTATCGTCAGTCGTCTATCGTCTATCGTCAGTTGTCTATCGTCAATCGTCAGTTGTCTATCATCTTTCGTCAATCGTCAGTTGTCTGTCGTCCAACACGTAACGTCAGTCACGTGTTGTTAGTTCATCGTGTCGCTTGGTCATCAATGCTTCAGCTCATCTTTATTCTTCACCTTTCTTCATCTAACTGCCATGTCTACGTTGGCCATTGGTCGACGGTTGTTGCCTGTTAGCACCGCACCTGTCTAATGTTGCGGTGTGACGTCGTAACTTCGCTGCTGAAGTCTGTGACGCCTGCTAACATCCTTCACCGTGCTCTGTTGCTGGTACGGGGCTGCTCGTGACGACTTGGTGTCGTCTGTTACCCGTTTTCGTCATAGTATGTATAATAGCTTGTTTCTGTTTCAGTGCTATAAGTGGTTCTGGTCCTGCTTACCTCTCTGAACTGTTGCATGTCTACTCTCCGTTTCGTACTTTAAGCTCTTCTTCTGACACCCGCATGCTGGAAATCCCCAAAAATACAAACGCAAAACTCATGGCTTTCGCACCTTCTCTTGCTTTGGACCCCACATTTGGAATTCACTCCCACCAGACCTTTGACATTGCTCAACACTGTCATCTTTTAAAGCCAAACTGAAAACCTTCCTCTTCTCATAGTATTTCCATCCTAACTAATATCAGTACCCTGTTTTTGCTACAGTCAGTGTGTGTGTGTGTGTGTGTGTGTGTGTGTGTGTGTGTGTGTGTGTGTGTGTGTGTGTGTGTGTGTGTGTGTGTGTGTGTGTGTGTGTGTGTGTGTGCGTGTGTGTGTCTTTTAAATAATATTTTATGTAAATTGTTTCGGTAGGACTATGCTCTACGTGTGTATAGAATATCATATTTAGGTTAATATGTATCATGTGAGCGCTCAGGGCGTTGATGAGCGCATGATAATTGTACATTATTATTATTATTATAGTCGAAGCGGGGTGTGACTGCTGTCACGCGCCCGCTTGGGGGACCAGTGTCCTGTCGACGCTGTGTTACTGGTTCGACCGGTGGTCTTAGCCGAGTGAGTTCGTGCGGTTCAGCTATTACATAACGTTTGGGGAACTGTGTCTTCGTGATTTCTTTAATCAATGTGACTGGGTCATCGCATCTTTAACGTATTACTGTCCGCTGTTTTTGTGAAATGCCATGATGTATTTGTGAATGATTTGATCAGTGTCCTCCATATATATATATATAGATATATACGTTAGTTAAGTCATGCGTGTGAGTAGTGTTGTGTGATTATTAAAGGGCTTGACAGGTTACTCATTCTTGTGTTGTGACGATGGGGAGTTGGTTCTGGAAAGTGTGGGAGGGATTATGTCAGCGACCTTTAGGGGAGCGACAACCACGATCACCGAGAGCAAGACTTACACGCATGTATTTATAACCTTCATTGAGACAAGACTTACACACATGTATTTATAATCTTCACTGACAGCAAGACTCACATACATGTCTTTATAACCTTCACTGACAGCAAGACTCACATACATGTCTTTATAACCTTCACTGACAGCAAGACTCACATACATGCTTTATAACCTTCACTGACAGCAAGACTCACATACATGTCTTTATAACCTTCACTGACAGCAAGACTTACATACATGTATTTATAACCTTCACTGACAGCAAGACTCACATACATGTCTTTATAACCTTCACTGACAGCAAGGCTTACACACATGCATTTATAACCTTCACTGACAGCAAGACTCACATACATGCAGTTATAACCTTCACTGACAGCAAGTCTCATACATGTATTTATAACCTTCACTGAGAGAAGGCTTACATACATGGATTTATAACCTTCACTGACAGCAAGGTTTACATACATGTATTTATAACTTTCGCTGACAGCAAGACTTACATACATGGATTTATAACCATCCAGAGCAAGGCTTACATACATGTATTATAACCTTCACTGACAGCAAGACTTACATACATTTATTTCTAACCTTCACTGACAGCAAGACTTACATACATGTATTTATAACCTTTACCGACAGCAAGGCTTACATACATGTATTTATAACCTTTACCGACAGCAAGGCTTACATACATGTATTTATAACCTTTACCGACAGCAAGGCTTACATACATGTATTTATAACCTTTACCGACAGCAAGGCTTACATACATGTATTTATAACCTTTACCGACAGCAAGGCTTACATACATGTATTTATAACCTTCACTGAGAGAAGGCTTACATACATGTATTTATAACCTTCACTGAGAGAAGGCTTACATGCATGTATTTATAACCTTCACTGACAGCAAGACTAGCTGGACCCCTAGCTCTCCTTCAAGGGTAGCTTTCTAGGATCTCTCGCCCAGCTGTGTAGGTAGAGACAGACCTACAGCTGCGGCAATGCTCCCACCAACATCAACACCACCATCGCCTCCACTATCACCATCAGTACCACAAGAACCACCAGCATCACCACCATTACCATCACCACCACCATCACCATTACCATCACCACCACCACCACCACCACCATCAGCAACACCACCACCACCATCACCACCACCAGCACCAGCACCACCACCACCAGCACCATCAGCAACAACAAGAACAAACCCACCCAGGAAAGTTTCCCCAGCATCCCCAGCAACAAGGACACCAAAACTAGCGACGTCGGTATCTTGAGCTGCAGCAACAGCAGCGACAACGACAACCCGTGCAGCAGAGGTAGATACGGTGCTTAGAGCAAGCTAGATACAGCCCCGATGTGGATACAGTGTCTTGAACACGCTAGATACAGCCACGGTGTGGATACAGCCACGGTGTGGATACAGAGCGTAGAACAATAGATACAGCCACGGTATGGATACAGTGCCCTATAGAACAATAGATACAGCCCCGATGTGGATACAGTGCCTAGAACAATAGATACAGCCACGGTGTGGATATAGAGCCTAGAACAATAGATAAACCACGGTGTGGATACAGTGCCTTATAGAACAATAGATACAGCCACGGTGTGGATACAGAGCCTAGAACAATAGATACAGCCACGGTGTGGATACCGTGCCTTACAGAACAATAGATACAGCCAAGGTGTGGATACAGAGCCTAGAACAATAGATACAGCCACGGGTTGGATACCGTGCCTTACAGAACAATAGATACAGCCACGGTGTGGATACCGTGTCTAGAACAATAGATACAGCCACGGTGTGGATACAGAGCCTAGAACAATAGATACAGCCACGGTGTGGATACCGTGTCTAGAACAATAGATACAGCCACGGTGTGGATACAGAGCCTAGAACAATAGATACAGCCACGGTGTGGATACAGCCACGGTGTGGATACTGAGCGTAGAACAATAGATACAGCCACGGTGTGGATACCGTGTCTAGAACAAGTCAGATGATACAGCCACGGTGTGGATACCGTGTCTAGAACAATAGATACAGCCACGGTGTGGATACCGTGTCTAGAACAAGTCAGATGATACAGCCACGGTGTGGATACCGTGTCTAGAACAAGTCAGATGATACAGCCACGGTGTGGATACCGTGTCTAGAACAATAGATACAGCCACGGTGTGGATACCGTGTCTAGAACAAGTCAGATGATACAGCCACGGTGTGGATACCGTGTCTAGACCAAGTCAGATGATACAGCCACGGTGTGGATACCGTGTCTAGACCAAGTCAGATGATACAGCAACGGTGTGGATACCGTGTCTAGACCAAGTCAGATGATACAGCAACGGTGTGGATACCGTGTCTAGACCAAGTCAGATGATACAGCCACGGTGTGGATACCGTGTCTAGAACAAGTCAGATGATACAGCCACGGTGTGGATACCGTGTCTAGACCAAGTCAGATGATACAGCCACGGTGTGGATACCGTGTCTAGACCAAGTCAGATGATACAGCCACGGTGTGGATACCGTGTCTAGACCAAGTCAGATGATACAGCCACGGTGTGGATACCGTGTCTAGACCAAGTCAGATGATACAGCCACGGTGTGGATACCGTGTCTAGAACAATAGATACAGCCACGGTGTGGATACAGAGCCTAGAACAATAGATACAGCCACGGTGTGGATACCGTGTCTAGAACAAGTCAGATGATACAGCCACGGTGTGGATACCGTGTCTAGAACAAGTCAGATGATACAGCAACGGTGTGGATACCGTGTCTAGAACAAGTCAGATGATACAGCCACGGTGTGGATACCGTGTCTAGAACAAGTCAGATGATACAGCAACGGTGTGGATACCGTGTCTAGAACAAGTCAGATGATACAGCCACGGTGTGGATACCGTGTCTAGACCAAGTCAGATGATACAGCCACGGTGTGGATACCGTGTCTAGAACAAGTCAGATGATACAGCAACGGTGTGGATACCGTGTCTAGAACAAGTCAGATGATACAGCCACGGTGTGGATACCGTGTCTAGACCAAGTCAGATGATACAGCCACGGTGTGGATACCGTGTCTAGAATAAGTCAGATGATACAGCCACGGTGTGGATACCGTGTCTAGAACAAGTCAGATGATACAGCCACGGTGTGGATACCGTGTCTAGAACAAGTCAGATGATACAGCCACGGTGTGGATACCGTGTCTAGAACAAGTCAGATGATACAGCCACGGTGTGGATACCGTGTCTAGACCAAGTCAGATGATACAGCCACGGTGTGGATACCGTGTCTAGAACAAGTCAGATGATACAGCCACGGTGTGGATACCGTGTCTAGAACAAGTCAGATGATATAGCCACGGTGTGGATACCGTGTCTAGAACAAGTCAGATGATACAGCCACGGTGTGGATACCGTGTCTAGAACAAGTCAGATGATACAGCCACGGTGTGGATACCGTGTCTAGACCAAGTCAGATGATACAGCCACGGTGTGGATACCGTGTCTAGACCAAGTCAGATGATACAGCAACGGTGTGGATACCGTGTCTAGACCAAGTCAGATGATACAGCCACGGTGTGGAGCACAGGTACAGTTCTCCAGAGATCCAAGGACCGCTTTACAAAATCCTTCCACCAACCACTGCCGTAATACTTTACGCTATAAGTTTCTGGATATAAGTTTGTTAGGTGGTACTCAAATGGCGTTATGTTTATTAACACACAGACAAGTCCAATCATATTAGACCCGTTTTTCTTATAATCGTTCAGGTAGCTTGCGCCAGCACGAGCAAGACTACAATCGTTGGCATCAAGACTACAATCGTTGGAATCAAGACGAAACTGATGTTGTACGCGGTTCGGACGTGCCCGAAGTTCACGTGTGTGCTTCCACAGACGCTGCGATGCTACCTATATCCAAAGACATTTTTGTTTGGAACTTGTTTTACAGTAATTCTTGTTTCAGAGTTTTGTTGCTTCCTTCAGTTCAGTTCAAGATGGTATCTATACGCTCGCAAGAGCCTATATGCGCTACACACACACACACACACACACACACACACACACACACACACACACACACACACACACACACACACACACACACACACACACATACATAGCGGGAGAGGAAAAGATACAACAACAACAACAACACCTGAGAACGACTAACCAATTTGTATGCCGCGATAACACTCTGACACCCACATCCCAGGTATGAATGCTGCTGTCCTTAGGAACTAGGGTGCGCCTCACCAGTCGATAAACAAAGTTGAAGCTGGGTTAGTGCACGGCAAACACTGCACACCGTATCAGCTTGGCCTCAGTTATTAACATGCGTTATCTAAGGGGGAGGGGGACGTGGGAACAGAGAGAGAGAGAGAGAGAGAGAGAGAGAGAGAGAGAGAGAGAGAGAGAGAGAGAGAGAGAGAGAGAGAGAGAGAGAGAGAGAGATAAGATAAGATAAGATAAGATAATACTTTATTACACAGGGATAAAGATTTAAGCACGTGTCGGCTTTTTTTCAAATCTGTCCCTGATGACAATCACAGCAACACTCAATACATCAAACAAAATTCCCTTAAATACGCTAGAGAAAAAACGACTTAAAAACAAAACAAACTAATTTCTGTCTAAAACATCACATCATACGAACAGAGCAATAATAAAGCAAAGACCAATACAAACTATTTTTTTA
>OY757544.1:7860939-7877725 GCA_963584105.1 Alviniconcha strummeri
ATAAAGAGAAATATAAGCAACAGGTAGCTTTGCAAGAAACAGTTAATAAACTGCCACATCTTGTGGCCTAGAGCAGCAACTTTAATATGTTTTGTCAATACGGTTTGAATGTGAGGAATCTGTATGCTTGCGGAACACTTGTTGACACAAAGAACAATTAAGAACACAAACGCTTTCGACACATGGTCTTCGTCTGGTGTAGAAGATTTTAACTTAACATTGTTTTACTTCAACTTCTTGTCTGTCTTACCGGTTGACTGGGCGTCAAACACCAACTTACTTACTTACCTTGTCTATCTTCTTCTTTACTTCCTTCTTCTTTTATTATTTGAGAGCCGGTTTGGCCTAGCGGTGAGGCGGTAGGCTGGTAAGCGGAAGGACCTCGGTTCGATACCGCTTCGGCTCTCCTTTTCCCTCTTCCCACACCTCCCTACCCCCTTCCCCCATTCTCCTCGTCCCTAATAAGTCTTATGGTTTCTGTGGACGTGAATCACCATGTTTACTTCTATTATTTTCTATCTTTCTTCTTACACAGACGAAGACCGTGGGTCGAAAGCGCTTGTGTTTTTAGTTGTTCTTTATGTGTCGCCGTATAGGTGAGTACATTTCTCTGGAGCTGTTCTATTTCGCCAAAGGACATTCCAAGGTCGCCTAACTGCACTGGTTGCAGGTTCTTTTCGTGCCGACCTCTACACCTGCAGTGTCTTTGTACTCAGCGGTAGTAGGCGTACAGCCGCTTCAACCTGTCCTATAGAAGTACACCTAACAGCCTACCATTCAGCCCCCACAAAACACTGAACAAACTGGGGCCGTCATGTTCCTGTTACTTTTGTGAGTCCTGCCCTCTCGCATTTCTTCCCTCTTCCTCAACTTCTTCCCCCTCCCTCCCCTCCCTCCCTCTCCTGCCCCCAGAAACTCCCCTGCCTGTACACCCTCGCATTGTGCTGTGTCGGTGTTTAATTTCATCAAAAGATTATATGTTTTTATAGTCGCGTACAGAGTTGATTTCAGGGACCGCAAAGATCTCAAAAGATAAGCTTAATGCTTGCAAAATCTCTTCGACCGTGCGCTCACGTGTGTGTGTGTGTGTGTGTGTGTGTGTGTGTGTGTGTGTGTGTGTGTGTGTGTGTGTGTGTGTGTGTGTGTGTGTGTGTGCGAAAGATTTAGCAGTGATAGAAGTTTATGGTGTCATGTCGAGGTCTTAGTTCTCGAAAGTTACACCGTAAACAACCTTTTAGACCGATAAATGGCACGCGCGCGCGCACACACACACACACACACACGCGCACGCGCGCACTCACATACACACACAAGCACACATACACTGTATGTAACACACACACACACATACGCACACACACACACACACACACACACACACACACACACACACACACACACACACACTGTAACACAATGTAACACACACACACACAAACACTGTAACACATACACACAAACACACACACACACACACACACACACACACACACACACACACACACACATATACACATTGTCAAACACACACACACACACACACACACACACACACACACACACACACACACACACACACACACACACACACCCCACCTCCTCCCCAATTCCACAAAACACCAACATGAAAGCGGCCCCTTCATTCAAACCCCAGGGCGAATTTTATCGCCTGATCTTTCCTTTCCTGTCATCCCCGTCCGACTGGAGCGAGGCGAGCAGATACCGGCAGAACCTGTTTAGTTTGTGGGTTGAACACACAAATAACAAATCGAATTTGGCGGGCCTTTTCAGTTTCGAACCACGCATGCTTTTCTCCAAGGTGTTGTGGGCTAGACTTGTGAAGCAAACGCCTGGCACTGAACGTAAGATCGGTAGTGAAAACTGCAAGAAAACTGCAAACCCTAACGAAATTCAATAGGCTTGAAGTATGTTTGTGTGTGCGGACTGAATGAAACGTTTCAAGCTAGTGTCATAATGGCATGGCGTGTTTGTGTAACATAAATTAACTAGCGCCAGTCACCTACTGTGTGTGTGTGTGTGTGTGTGTGTGTGTGTGTGTGTGTGTGTGTGTGTGTGTGTGTGTGTGTGTGTGTGTGTGTGTGTTTTCATGTATTCGCTTTATTCAATTACTTTGTTTATTTATTCTCTTTTATAAAAAATTTTTGTTTCGAACGCATGAACGAATGAGATATTTAACTGAATGACATTGTGGGGTACTCGGTGGGGGTTGGTATGGAAAAACCTATGAAACTGGAGCGTGCATCTCAGAAATGTGTATCCCTTTTAGCGCTCGCAACTGATTCTACATGAGAGAATAGCTTTTCATAGCGCGTTTTTGAATATCCGGCACTGAAGTGGTGTACTTACAGCGCTGGCATGGCTGGGGCCACAGTGAAACTGCTGCCGTCTCGGCGCGTTCTGTGTACCCACACTCCGAGCAAGGCTTTCGGGCACCTTCCTCCGAACTCTGCCAGATTTGGTTACGCCATTGAAGGGACACTATTCATCTCTGCGCAGCTGTCCACCGACGTGGTCAGCGCCCTCCGAAAGGTTCGGGTACTAATATGTAGAAGCAACCTAGCGCCCAAGCACGCACGTAAACATGAGACACATCCACTCCGTGTAAAGAAAAAGAATTCCATCTCGATTCAAACGATTGTTTTTTTGTTTGTGCTGGTGTAAACTTTGTTGGCGGCTATAAATGACACGCCTTGTTTTTATTTGAGTTGTTTGTAACAAACGTACTACTGTTTGAGCACCAACAAAAAACCTGCTCGTTAGCTGACAGTTTTCTGGGACCTATGGCGTAACTAAATACGGCAGTGGTTGAAGGAAGGATGTCGTAAACCAGTACTTGGAGTTTGCACCATACCGTGACCATGTACCATATATGTCACTTCATGCAAAGCCACATACATAAGGTGCATGCGTGTTAAGCTGTAACCTGCCACCTGCACTTTTAGCCGAATGACCGTGACCGCACCTTTTACGTGTTACTGCGGTAACACGGGGGTAGAACGGATACTGAAGTAAGAGTCAGCACAGAAAGTTGACCCTGGAGGAAAAAATCCTCCCGCCGCTCCTGCAGGGATTCGAACCCGCGACCTTTTAGTCACGAGTCCGGCGCTCTAACCACTGAGCTATCCGCCCCCCCCCCCCCCCCTCTTCTCCAGTGAAATGTTCGGATAAAAACAAAAAACGAAAACAAAAACGAAACGAAAAAACAGTGTACTTTGTTTATTCTTAGCAGCTGTTACAGAGCGGGGCGGCAGAGAAATGTTATTGACCATCGCGACGCAAAAGGACCTACCGCTGAGCCTACCATTGTGTGCAACCTACTTTCTTGATTGATAGCAGCTTGAAACGAAACTGACGAGCTTCAGCAAAAAAGGGGCGTGGTTTTTGCGAGTACAGTCAGCCTATTACGTGGTTATGTCAACACCGCTCAGTCCTTGTTTCGTCTGCTTCTGTGCTACATGTATAGCGCCTTTTCACTGCCTATGGTGCAGGCACTTTCAGTAGGTAAACTTGCTTTAGACTCTGAGTGGGATCTGGGGGAATTTGAGCTGATACTCGAAGTGGGAGTGTTATATTTCCTCCACCCTGTGTGTGTGTGTGTATGTTAGTGCGCGCGCGCGCGCGTGTGTGTGACAGAGACAGACGAGGAGAGCTAACCACCCCCGCAAGACTTTACGTTCAGCCGTGCGGCAGCGTCGGCCTGTGCTGTGGGCAACGTTGACAACAAAACAATTTCAGTTCTCTGCGTATGCATGCGTAGGATTGAACTTTTTTTCTCTCTCTCTCCCCTTCTCCTTCTCCCTCCCTCTCTGCTACCAGTTTTACAACTCGCCTACGCAATTCAGGACATGTGTACAATACGTTTTCTCGACTCTTCGATCGCGGACGTTTCGACGGATCTCTTTCATTCTAGGCAGATCGCGTTGGACCAGTCAGCTCCGGTCTTGCAGGCTCGCAGTTCAGACTAAGGTAGTCTAGACACGCGGGTCAACGTTGAAGATGTGTTTTTTTGTGATCTGGTAAACCCACTTCCTGGATTAGTTTTCGTTTTCATCGCCGCTGTATTTCTTCTGTGCGTGCCAAGCTCAGTGTGCTGCTTGCGGACTTATCGTCTGATCGATCTCTGGGACGCTGCATTCTCGCTGCAGAGAACGGTAAGTTGGCACTGGCGCACTGTTGCCGTTTAAAGTAAACATAAGGACACGGAAAGAAGGCAGCTTACACTCGACTCCGTCTGTGATTTGCTACCGAAGTAAACGACACGATATAATCTCAGCGCTTGACTATGCGGCACTACTCAGGGTCACTGGTGGCCGCAGAATAATCAGTCTTTAATGTAGACCCGTAACTATCTGTGGTCTACCGGCAAAGCTAAAACGTAGGCGTCCGACAACGACGACAACACCGGGCCCGGGACGGCGTATCAGTCATCCTTCCACCTTGGCTAGCAATTCGTCACGCCAGCCGCACACGCTGAAATCACTGTAGCGTGACGCTGAACGTACACGAGGCTGACACGGTGACAGACCGCTCAGGTACATGGAGGATTCACGTAGATTATAACGGTAAGTGCTGTGACTGTTTACTGACACAGTAGACGTAGCAACGACAGTCGCACCGCCACGACAGTGTCAGTTTGTACGTGCAGGTGACAGCCGGTGGAATACGTGCATGTACATACATGTATATTATACACTGCAGAATGTAGAGGCCGAAGCCTGGCGTATAATTCTGTGTGTGTATAATGACGGTGTCGGGGCAGTGCAGCGGGGGGCCTCAGCGGCAGTTGTCGAGAGGATGTGTGAATTATTGTGGAGGCTGAGTCATGAAAATTGTTGATGCTCTGCAGCTGCCAGCTTCTCCACAGACGCGTGACGTCGGTTGGTATAAAATCCAACGCTCTCCATAACGGGTTTCAGAGAGCCGGTTTGGCCTAGCGGTAAGGCGTTAGGCTGGTAAGCAGAGGGACCTCAGTTTGAATCTGCTGCGGCTCTCCTTTCTCTTCAAAAGCTGTGGTCTGTGGACACTGTCTTGTTAGTGAGCCGGTTTGGCCTAGCGGTAAGGCGTTAGGCTGGTAAGCGGAAGGACCTCGGTTCGATACCGCTTCGGCTCTCCTTTCTCTTCAGAAAAGGTTGTGGTTCGTGGACACTGTCTTGTGACTTTGTCCATCACTTCCTACTGAAACATTAAAATGGCTCTCATCGCTGCCCATCTTAATGCAGAAGTCATTCTGGTGGTGACAGTTTAGCGATAGGTATATAATCTCCCTCTCCCCCCACTCCATGTCCCCTTCCCCCCCCTTCTCCCCGTCCCTAATAAGCCTTATGGTTTCTGTGGACGTTAAGCACCATGTTTACTTACTGTCTTGTGACTTTGTCCCTCACAGTTATGAAACATTAAAATGGCTCTCATCGCGGCCCACCTTAATGCAGGAATCATTTTGGTTGTGACAGTGTAGCGATAGGTATACAATCTCCCTCTCCCCCCACCTCCATACCCCCTTTTCCCCTTCTCCCCGTCCATAATAAGCCTTGCAGTTTCTGTGGACGTTAAGCACCTTGTTTACTTACTTATAACGGGTTTGTGTGAGCCGGTTTGGCCTAGCGGTAAGGGGTTAGGATGGTAAACAGAGGGACCTCGGTTCGAATCCGCTTCGACTCTCCTTTCTCTTCAAAAAGGTTATGGTCTGTGGACACTGTCTTGTGACTTTGTCCCTCACAATTATGAAACATTAAAATGGCTCTCATCGCTGCCCACCTTAATGTAGGAGTCATTCTGGTGGTGACAGTGTAGCGATATGTATACAATCTCCCTCTTCCCCCACTTCCATACCCCCCCCCCCCAACCCTTCTCCCCGTCCCCATTAAGCCTTGTGGTTTCTGTGGACGTTAAGCACCATGTTTACTTACTATAACGGGTTTGTGGGCTGGTTTGGCCTAGCGGTAAGGCGTTGGGCTGGTAAGCAGAAGGACCTCGGCTCGATTCGACTCTCCCTTCCCTCCGAAAAGGTTGTGGTTTGTGGACACTGTCTTGTGACTTTGTCCATCACAATTTACAATTCCATCACAACAATCTCCCTCTTCCCCCAACTGCATACCCCCTTCTCCCCCGTTTCCGTCCCTAATAAGCCTTATGGTTTCTGTGGACGTTAGGCACCATGTTTATTTCACCTCCTGGGAATAAGTAAGTAAACATGGTGCTTAACGTCCACAGAAACCATAAGGCTTATTAGGGATGGTATGGAGGTGAGGGAAGAGGGAGATTATATACCTATCACTACACTGTCACCACCAGAATGAGTTCAGCATTAAGATGGGCAGCGATGAGAGCCATTTTAATGTTTTATAAATTGCGAGGGACAAAGTCACAAGACAGTGTCCACAGACCACAACTTTTGAAGAGAAAGGAGAGCCGAAGCGGATTCGAGCCGAAGCCCCTCCGGTTACCAGCCTAACGCACCTCCTGGGACCTCGGTCCCCGCCAGTAGGCTGCCTCTTCGGAGACAACTCGTCGTTGAACAAGTTTAGCCAACGAAATAACAGGAACTGAATATGATTTAAAAAAAAAAAAAAAAAAAAAAACCCACACACAAAAAACACACACATCCTTATTGAGGGTAGGTGGCTCCATAAATTAAATAACTAAAATGCTAATAACCGAAATTATATTATCGTCTCCACCCCCGGTGATAATAAGAATCATCTTTTTGTCCCCAACCCCATAAAATAAATGAAATATTCTGATAACAGAAATCACATTATCGTCCCGGCCCACCCTATAGATTAACTAAATAAAATTATGATGATAATCAGAGCTCAGGATCTGTGTGAAAGTTGAGGTGGCCGCCCTGGGCTCGAAGTCCCTAATTGTCCGTACGGCCTCTGTGGACGTAAAGCAACACTGAACGTGAACTATGATAATAATAATCGTATTATTTTCCCCAGCCGCATAAATGAAATAACTAAGATTCTGATAATAGAAATCATATTACTGTCCCCCGCCCCACAACATGCTTGGCGAAGGGGTGCCGCGGACGCAGAAATTAAACTGTCTCTGCGGTGAATCCTGAGTAACGAAAGGTTCTCAGATTACTCAGAGTTCTCTCGGAGTAGGTCAGATTACAGCTTTGTATGCTTGACCTGCTGCAAGGAATTCTGCCTTCTCATTTCATTCAGTTTGACTCTTGTTCTTGTTTTGATTAATCAGCCTTTTACTTGTGAATTGACGATTTTGCCTCCACTTTGTATTCTTTTAAGCCAGAATATTACTGACGTTAGAATTTTATTTGTTTTGGTGCACTCTTGAGAAACATTAATTTTCCTTGAGTACTTTGTAATGGATCATGATTAAGGTCAAAGCGTGTCGTTTTGATTAATCAGCCTTTTACTTGTGAATTGACGATTTTGCCTTCGCTTTGTATTCTTTTAGGCCAGAATATTATTGACGTTAGAATTTTATTTGTTTTGGTGCACTCTTGATAAACACTAATTTTCTGAGTACTTGTAACGGATCAAGATCAAGGTCAAGGCTTTTCATCAGTTGTAAATGAGTGAAAAGTATTTACTCTTGGGCATCACTGACTAGTTCGACTAGTTGTTTATTTCTGAACGGGTTAAACATTTGTTATCGGTAGTGAAACATACATATTCATGCTTGGTTGCTGTTGACTATTTGGGCTTGACTGGACATTCGATTGTTTTGAATTGTTTCTTGAAGTCGTGTTTCCTGATGTGGCAGTAAGTTTCGCCGTAATCTGACTTACGTAAAACACCAAGTTACTTGCTTACTGACTGACATACATGGTCGACTTATTAATTTGCCTCTCTCCTCCTTCTCCCCATCCCTCCTCCTCCATCGCGCTGATATAACCGCCATGGTTGACTGGGCGTTAAAACCAATTAGGCTATATGTATGTATGTATGTATATATGTATGTATGTATGTATGTATGTATGTATGTATGTATGTATGTATGTATGTATGTATGTATGTATGTATGTATGTATGTATGTATGTATGTATGTATGTATCCTCCCCCCACTTCCCACCAAATGCAACCGATTGCAAGTGCCTGTGCCCGCTTCCTATCTTTTATAACGCCGGATGTTGGGTCTTTTAATGCCCCGACAAATTAGTTGAGTGTAATATATGGCGGCTTATTAGCGTCAAAAGACAAAATGAGTAATAATGTGCACCTAGTTACGAATATGTGTACATAATTACTTAATTCTGTCTTTTGACTTACACATTTAACGGCTTGACTGGACATTCTGGACGTTAAGCACACAATCAGTAATTATCGTAACACTGTTAGTAATTGTGTGCATATAGTAACTAATTATGTGCCTTTCGTGTTGCTTGCAACGACTTACTTGCGTCAAATGTACATAATTACAGTTCTGTAGAGACATAATTAATAAGTATGTGCACACAATTATGTGTACATAATTATTAATTGTGTCTTTTGACGCTAGTATGCCGCCCTAGAAATACAACTGGCTACGGCTTTAAATAAGTCATCATATAGGAAACTTGAGACAAGCGTTCCTACATTCAATTATGCTCACTCCTGTGCTAGTGTGTGATGCAAGAGTAAAGGAGATTTACTGCTGTGATTAAATTACCGCGCCACGTGCTAAGGGCTTGTACAACAGGCATGGTGCTTTGAAAAATAGCTTGCTTCTTTCACTGTTTATTTGTTTGTTGACGCTTCTCAGGTAACACGACGCGGTTCACTCAATGTTGGGTGAGAAAGTAGCGTGTGCAACCGTTTCCCAATACCTGCACAAACTGCCGTACGCGTAAGTGCTGCGTTGCCCGCCACTACAGCAGCCGCACACTCATTTCGGGGATTTTAATAGCGGAGCTTGTAATGTCAAGAAGATTAATTACTACATCTGAAAGCAAGCCTCACGGGGGACTCTTCACACAATTAACATTCTGCTTTTCAGCCCGACGTTCTGGCTAGAGACAGTAACGTGCTAATAATGACAACGTCAGTAGCCTTCGACCGGGGCCGGCTTTCACTGTTATGTTGCAGGACAGGGTTTTTGATTCAACACACACAGTCAGTATTATAGCACGTGCAGAATTTCCCCGTTCGCCGGAATAAACTCGGATTTTTATTTATTTGGAATATTTATTCATATTTTACAAAGCTTTCCTCTCTCTGTTTCTCTCTCTCTCCCCACCCCCCACCCACCCACCCCCCACACACGCACACGCACACACACACATACACACACACACACACACACACACACACACACACACACACACACACACACACACACACACACACACACACACACACAGCGCGCGCACGCATTCAATGTTCACCGTTGTGGGTTGTATTGTGTGTTCCCCCTCCACGCCCCCCTCCCCCCCCCCCCCACACACATACACTTAGTCATGCTCGGTCGCTGTATTTCTTCGGTCATAACGCCTTTGTGATAAAGAGCCAAGCCTGCCCACCTGCACCCAGTCGTCGTCAGTGTGGGTGAACGCGCATTTCTTCTTCTGCTTGGATGTGTAATCTGTATGGAAAGTCACCATTCATCCTGTCACACTGGCCATTGAGATGGCGGCTGTAGCAAGGGGGGGGGGGGGGGGGGAGGGGGGATGGTGGTGGTGGGGGAGGTATCACGAATTATATCCCCTTTAAGTCCGTTCCCTCTAAGCCGATATACTGTCTAGACATATATTCCTCAGTTCCCTCTAAGTATCCTGTCTAGAGACTATTGCTCAGTTTCCTCGAAGTATACTGTCTAGACATCCATTCTTCAGTTCTCTCTAAGTATGCTGTCTAGAGATCTATAACTCCGAAGTCTGTTTTCGCCATCAGTCTACGATGTTTGCTTTATCTTGAAATATATCCATTCATTCTGGCTGGCTGTTTGTCTGTCTGTCTCTCACGCACGCACGCATGCACCCCCCCCCCCCCCCCACACACACACAAACACACACAGTGCTCACCAACTTCCACAACTTTTCTGAATCTCCCTATCTTGATTTATTTCCCCACGGCTGGTTGCTATATTTCTTGGGTTACAACGCCCTTGCGATAAAACAGAATAAAAAAATAAAAAAAACCAAGCCTACCCTGTCCACCTGCCCACACAGTGTGGGTGAATGCGCATGTCTACTCCAGCTTTGATGTGTGTCCGTATGCAAATTGACTGTTCGGCCTGTCAGACTGGTCACTGATATGGCGGCTGTGAGAAATCCATCGCCAACAAAGCCTTGTCGGCTACTTGTAGTGAGTGATTCGGTCCCGTCCGAACGACCGTGGCAAACAGCTTAGCAGTCGAGCACGTCTGCTTTTGATATTTAAAATAATAATAAAAAAATAAAAAATCCACACAGAAGTGAAAGTGAAACTGGCGCTGAAGATTGGTTTTGAGGCGTAATCGTAGTTCACTGAATAATAATAATAAAAGAGATTTGTATAGCGCCCTTCTAATGTGGAAGCCCAGAGCACTGTATAATAGCATTAACAACAGTAATACACGCGCGCACACACACGCAAACACACACGCAAACACACACGCAAACACACACACACACACACACACACACACACACACACACACACACACACACACACACACACACACACACACACACACACACTCACGCACGCACGCACGCACGCACGCACACTCACACACACGCACACACGCACACACTCTTGACTCTTTTGTTTTTTCCTGACGTAAAGGTGTTTTGAAAAGTCATCCCCCACCTCCATATCCCCCCCCCCCCCTTCTCGCCGTCCCTAATAAGCCGTATGGTTTCTGTGGACGTTAAGCACCATGTTTACTTACTTACATCTTGGAACTATTTCAAAGGCAACGTTTTAGAAGCTCTTGAAGGACGTTAGTTATCTAGTTCTTCATTTTAACAGCCCATCAACCGCATAGGGTCACCTCAGGACGAATCACACATTCAAAAACATTTCACACCAGTTCAAACACAAGTTACTAAATCATAAGTTTGTGTAATTCACTGTTGGAACGTTAGAGACTAACCTGTCCACCAGTGCACAATAACACATGTTTTGGTATCTATTGATATTCCGCTGGCACCTACCACGGGGACCTGCTTAAATCATTTGGCCTATACTGTAGAAGAAAATAAGCAGAGGATTTGAAAAAATTACGGTGAATGGACTAGGAAGGTCAAAACTGGGACAAGGAAGAAATTTCTGGCAGCGGGCGAAGCATGCGTGGCTATAGTCTGACCTATACAGAGTTTAAAGAGAAAACACCGGTCAGCTCTGGGTTCTCATCAAAACGGACCTGAATTTCTGCGTCGCAGTACAGTACTGCGGGATTCCAGAGACGCGGCATAAGTATGGGCTTTACCGAGCGCATATGTACCTTCATGAACTGAACTGAGGTGACCCTGTGCGCTTCATAGGACGTTACGATCCAAGAATCCTGACGACCCCTTCTACTTCCTATCATTGCTGTAGTTAACCTGGTCTTGGTGACTGTAACTTGTACTACGTAATTCTAACAGCCACCCTCAAACATCGACTGTATTCATGTTCGTCAGTCGTGCAGTCATTGCTGATTAAACCCGCACTGATCATAAATCAGGTCTCTCTTTGTGTGTGTGTGTGTGTGTGTGTGTGTGTGTGTGTGTGTGTGTGTGTGTGTGTGTGTGTGTGTGTGTGTGTGTGTGTGTGTGTGTGTATGTGTGTGTGTGTCTCTCTCTCTCTGTTTCTCTCTCTGTGTGTCTCTCTCGCTCGCTCGCTCGCTCGGCAATCAGAGCAGAACGAGACCAACTCGATTAGCAAGCCATGTTTTGCCGATCAGAACTAATTATCCGATTGCTTCAGCTCGTCAGCAGTTCTCAGACCAGATTTCAGTCGATTTAGCTCAAAGCTGTGCAATCCGTGATTAGCTCGCTGTGTTAGTTGCTGAACAAACTTAGTTGTTTGGTCTCGTTTCGAGCCGGCTTTGGTCCAGCGGTAAGGCGAGACACGGAAGTTAAAGTCCCCTCAGCCGCTAATCTAGAACTGCATTCAACTTCATTTTTTCTCTCTCCAGATCCTCTCCCAACTGTTTAACTGCTTTGGTTTCGGCTAACACAGTTTCCGCCCGTAATAAAATAGGTCACCTTGCTCGCCGTCACAAGTGAGCCGGTTTGGCCTAGCGGTAAGGCTTAGGCTAGTATGCAGAAGGAACTCGGTTCGAATTTGCTTCGACTCTCCTTTCGTTTAAAAAGTTGTGGTCTGTAGATGTCTTATTTGTGACTTTGTCCCTTACAATTAATGAAACATTAAAATGGATTTCATCGCTGCCCGTCTTAATGCAGGAGTCATTCTGGTGGTGACAGTGTAGCGATAGGTATACAATCACCCTCTTCCCCCACCTCCATACCCCCTTCCCCCATCTCCCCGTCCCTAATAAGCCTTGTGGCTTCTGTGGACGTTAAGCACCATATTTACTTATTTACGCCGTCACAGCTGATTTCTGTGCTGAGTGCGATCGACAGGACGTTAAACCCAAGAACTAACTAATTTACCATGTGCCACCCCAAAAAACCAAAACCAACCCCCCCCCCCCCCCAAAACAAAACAAAAAAACAACAACATACCCCCCCCAAAAAAAGAACCCCCTCTCCCCCCCCCCAAAAAAAAAAAAAACTAAAAAAAAACCTAATAACTGACGAAATTCCTCTTGGAAAGCCAAAGAAGGTAACTAGACTGAATCTATCGCCTGCTTGTACAACAGACGACCAAAGCTAATCCCCGAGTTTACCAGTTTAACACCCCACCGCTAGCCCCCCCCCCCCCCCCCCCTGCACCCCCACCCCGTCTTCTGTTCTGTATTCCTATCGTGATAGCGTTCAGAAATCCCTTGAACCAGCCACAAGGCATGGCAGGTATTAATTATTCCACGGAACAACCTATAATCGTTGCGCCACAAACGAGAACGCGAAACAATCTGTTTGTCCAGCAAATATTTTGTTACTGGACACCACCAGCTGTCTCTCCGTGCAAATCATCCATCAGCTAATCACCGGTAGCCAATCATCAGTGATCATTGTGTCTGAAAAAGGCCAGGATAAAAAATGTATTTCCATAACATTTCCTAATTCCCTTGTGACGCTAGGGACTCGATCAAAAACTATTTTCACTTTACAGCTAGTCACACAGCAAGCACATAGGACCGCTCACACACATTCCAACCCGAGAGGGATACAGAAAGAGAGAGAAACACTGCCTAGTTTTTGATCGATCGTCGCCCCGTGTGTGTGAGTCCTACTGCAATTCAGTGGGCAGCGCATTATTGTTAGACGTTGCGCTAACCGGCTCAGGAAAAAGAAAAGAAAAAAGAAGCTGCTCCATTGGTGTGTTTTCGTGAAGGGCGAGGCCATTCTGATTGCAAGGGACTGCACAAATTCAGTGAACAAATGCGAGACAGCCGGTCCAGTGTAGTTGGGACGTTTTTTTGCGGGGTCATATTTATGCGGCGACGCCGCCGCTGAGAAAACACCACCAGTTATGGACGTGGAACGTTCTGGCAACAGTTTCTTTGTTTGTCCCGTCCCAAGGCCTGCGAAGATCTTCGCGACGGTTTCATCATCAGCACCACCAGCGGTTGAGACAGAAGCAGCGAGCCGGATAACGCTGCGTCCATTGCTACGGTCGTTCGTCAGTGTGGCTGTCAGTGTGTAGAGTCATTTTTTCCCATCATGGCTTTGTCAACGGAAGGAAGTTGAATGTCACGGTACGACATTTGAGAAAGGTAAAACCTCTCATTAAATTGTTCGTAGCGTGCGTGGCTCTGTACACGTCGCGTGTCCGAAACCATTTTTTGCCAGTGTTGAAAAGTGGCTTAGTAGGCTACTTTTCTCCCTCGCTCCACCCTCCAACCAAAAGCAAGTTTATGTTCTGTTTGTGGCGACGACTGTGACAGTGTTATTGCGGCTTCTGTACTTGTTGACATAGCGGCCCAGTTGGTGACAGTGACTGTGCATGCCTTGTGTGTGGATCTGGGGACCAGGAGCCAAGTGCGGTCACACTGCTATGAGATAGTATAGTTTATAGTATTACATGAAATCACAGCTGTGATAGTGTGCGTTGGATTGTGGCTGTATACAGAGAACAGAGACGTGAAATGCTGGTAGGGCACTCAAAACTCAAAGTTTGTTTGTACGTTGTTGTTTTTTATGCTGCGCAGCCCCCAATATGATGAAGGAAGAAGGTCTGCTGACGGTGGAAACATTAACATACGTGTTTTTAGTTATATCCAGCTTGCCCTGTCTCTGTCCCACTGAAGTGAATTAACTGCAGGGGCCGTCTGGTTTGTACCACTGCGTTTTAGAGAATGGAAGTGTTTGTGTTGTGGTTTGCCTTGAAGGTGGCCATCGGATTGCCAGTCCATCGTTTGCGTTCATGGCTGCCTGGGGACAACACACGCACACACACACACACACACACACACACACACACACACACACACACACACACACACACACACACACACACAGAGGCACGCACACATACACAAGCACACACATAAACACACACACCCTACACACGCACACACACATACACGTCCCCCCCCCCCCGACACACACACACACACACGCACGCACGCACACATATACGCATACAGTCTTGTCCTCTCTCGCTTAGACTACTGTAACTCTTTACTTTCAGGCTGCCTTCAGTACTTACTAGACAAATAAATAAAAAAAATCAGAATGCAGAAGCAAGGCTTGTGTGTAAAGCTAAGAAATCTGACCACATCCATCCTATTCTTGAAACTCTGCATTGGCTACCAGTAAAACATCGCATTCAATACAAAATTTCAACTATCTGCTTTATTCCATCTCTGGAACATCCCCTCAGTATCTGTCCGATCTCCTTCAACCTTATACTCCAGCAAGACAATTACGATCTGCATCTGACACACGAACATTTGTCAGCCCCCGTGTAAACACAGAAACATTTGGTGACAGCTAGATCTTTTTCTTATGCTGGCCCATCTGTCTGGAACAATTTGCCTCAAACACTCCGCCACTCTGATTCTGCCTCCTCTTTTAAAGCCGCCCTCAAGACGCACGCACCTGTTAAATAATTATTTCTAAACTATTTTTTCACAGCCCTGCCTATCCCCTCGTCCGACGCTGTGTGTGTGTGTGTGTGTGTGTGTGTGTGTGTGTGTGTGTGTGTGTGTGTGTGTGTGTGTGTGTGTGTGTGTGTGTGGTTAGTGTTACTGTAAAGCGCCCTGTCCTCCCACCTTGTGTGGTAGATGGGCGCTCTAGAAATCCTCTTTATTATTATTATTATTATAATACACACACAAGTATACACGCACGCACGCACGCACGCACGCACGCACACACACACACACACACACACACACACACACACACACACACACACACACACACACACACACACACACACACACACAGAGTTTCAATGGTTCGTCTGACTGACGACGGCCCTCTCGCCTCCTTTAAACAGAACCCAGTTAGTAAGTTTGTAACTATAACTAGCTCTTCCTCAGGCAGGACACTTCTCAGTTACGACTCTCCATTGTGGCTGTATTTTGACACTCGCATACTTGTGATTTGATCTTTCGTGTTTTAATTTTTGTATGGAATACATCTCAGGGAGTCTGCCTGAAATATTTTTGTCTCTCGGAAATAAGTGAAATGTAAATAATTATTGTGATGTGCTATATGATAGTTTTGGTTTGGTTGTATTTTGGCCGTTTTCGTGACTGTTTTGGCTTGGTTGTATTTTGGTCGTTTTCGTGACTATTTTGGCTTGGTTGTATTTTGGCCGTTTTCGTGACTGTTTTGGCTTAGTTGTATTTTGGCCGTTTTCGTGACTGTTTTGGCTTAGTTGTATTTGGCCGTTTTCGTGACTGTTTTGGCTTGGTTGTATTTTGGCCGTTTTCATGACTATTTTGGCTTGGTTGTATTTTGGCTGTTTTCGTGACTGTTTTGGCTTGGTTGTATTTTGCTATTTTATTTGATTGTGTTGTATGCACCAGCTTTCTGCTTGTGTTTTTGTTGACGCGTTTGGACCTCGTACGTAGTGGCCGTGACTGTGATTCGTCCTGAGGTGACCCTGTGCGGTTGATGGGGCGTAAAAAATCCAGTAATATTAACGCCTACACTCGCACTGCAGACTACAGACCTATATATAGTCCGCCCTGCTTGTCGCCGACCAAACCCTCAGGCGACGACGCCAGGATTAAATAGCAGCGGAAGCCCTTCGCATTCCCCACCCTTTCGGTGTACATCACTCCATAGTCAGCTCACGGAGGTAGGAGGTGGGGTATCGTGGGTGCGTGCTGCCCACGACATGGCATATACGTATATATTACATATGTGTGCGCGGTGTCATTGTCGAGGTATGGCTGGCGAAGTCGCCTCGTAATGACGAATACATATTTTTGCCGACTTTTTGCCTTCCTTTTTTTCTCTCTCTCTCTTTGTCTCGTCCCCATCTCTCTCTCTCTCTCACCGTATATATTACATATGTATGCGCGGTCTCTCTTTGTCTCTCTGTCTCTGTCTGTCTGTCTCTCTCTCTCCGTATATATTACATATGTATGCGCGGTCTCTGTCTCTCTGTACGTATATATTACATCTGTATGCGCGGTCTCTCTCTGTCTCTGTCTCTGTCTCTGTCTCTGTCTCTCTGTCTCTCTGTCTCTGTCTCTCTGTCTCTCTCTCTCTCTCTCTCTCTCTCTCTCTACGTATATATTACATATGTATGCGCGGTCTCTCTC
>OY757544.1:7877925-7899245 GCA_963584105.1 Alviniconcha strummeri
GGAGACGTTATGTTTGTGTATGTGTGGGAGAGAGACGGAGGGGGTGGGGGGGCGAGCTAGCGAGAGGGAGAGAAATTCATTGACTGAATGTTGACTACTCAGGGACAGAATTTCGAGAGAGAGAGAGAGAGAGAGAGAGAGAGAGAGAGAGAGAGAGAGAGAGAGAGAGAGAGATTCATTGATTGAATGTGACTACCCAGGGACAGAGAGAGAGAGAGAGAGAGAGAGAGAGAGAGAGAGAGAGAGAGAGGCTATGCTTTACACATAGAGAAGAGGCGGAGTCATTTTTTGGCCGTGTCGACGACGAATCTGTTTGTGTCTGATAGGCCTACATAGTCGGCAACATTGTTGAGTAGCTTACCATGTCTCTTGAGTGACTTTGACAGTAGAGTGAAGAGTGTGTACGTGCTGAAACCCCGCTGACAAGGCCACTACGTCCCTAGTGACGAAATACGCCTGCGGGATGTGCTTTACATACGGCACGAGTCTAGACCGAAACAGGTTCTTGTTAAACAGCTATCGGGGCTGTATGGGCATACGTATACATACATAAATTCTCCCCGTTATCGTTATGAAGTATCGACATCTCACACCTGTTTTTATCGCGGACACTGATACAGACTGCATTATACATACAGAATGTACCCTAGTAGACATCAGCGTCAGCAATCATTTTTAAAAAGAAATGTGAGTCTCGTACGCTACGCTCTTCTTCTGACACCCGCATGCTGGAAATCCGACAATACAAACGCAAGACTTATGGCTTTCGCACCTCTCTTGCTTTGGACCCCACATTTGGAATTTACGCCCACAAGACCTTAGACACTGCTCAACCCTGTCATCTTTTAAAGCCACACTGAAAACCTTCCTCTTCTCACAGTATTTCCATCCTAACTAATATCAGTACCCAGTTTCTGCTACAGTCATTGTATTGTGTGTGTGTGTGTGTGTGTGTGTGTGTGTGTGTGTGTGTGTGTGTGTGTGTGTGTGTGTGTGTGTGTGTGTGTGTGTGTAGTGCGGTTTTTTGTTGTTGTTGTTGTTGTTGTTGTTGTTGTATAATACTTTATGTAAATTGTTTTGGTAGGACTATGCTCAACATGTGTATAGAATATAATATTTAGGTTAATATGTATCATGTGAGCGCTCAGGGCGTTGATGAGCGCATGATAAATGTACGTTATTATTATTGTTATTATGATATCGATACCTTATAATGATAACGAAAGTTGCGACAAAACTGCGGGAAACAAAAAGTGTTGCTCATGACACCGTATTGTTAAAGGAGACTGGATGTTTATGTTAAAGGAGACTAAATATATACTAAAAGCGATGTTTATCAGGAGACTTTGATGGATGTGCAAAAAGGTGTTACTTAGATACAGTAGTTTAGGATTTGAAGGCAGTGGAAAATGGATGCGTCACATTCTGTTGGGGTAAAATCTGTTTAGTTGAAAGCATTAGGAAACGGACTGCATAAAGTTTTACATTCTGTTGGGTTAAAGTTTAAAGTAGTTGATGGCAGTAGAAAATGCACTGGGTGAAATTGTTATTCAGTTGATATCAAGTTAAAAGCGGTTGTCGGCAGTAGGAAATAAGGTTGTACGGTCTTCTGAGTCCAAGTTTAAATAGTTGAAGGCACCTGGAAACGAAGTTGTACGATCTGTTGGAAAGAAGTTTTAATAGCTGAAGCAAAGACTGTACAGCAAAACCTATACAGTATTTGGCCGAAGGCAGTAGAAAAGGAATCTGTGCGGTATGTTGGGACCGAGCTCAGAAGCTGATTGTGAAAGTCGAAGTGGACGTCCTGGGTTCCCAGTCCCTAACAGTGCGTACGGTCTCTGTGGACGTAAAGCAACATTGAACATTAAACATCCACAGAGCTCAGAAGCTGATTGTGAAAGTCGAAGTGGACGTCCTGGGTTCCCAGTCCCTAACAGTGCGTACGGTCTCTGTGGACGTAAAGCAACATTGAACATTAAACATCCACAGAGCTCAGAAGCTGATTGTGAAAGTCGAAGTGGACGTCCTGGGTTCCCAGTCCCTAACAGTGCGTACGGTCTCTGTGGACGTAAAGCAACATTGAACATTAAACATCCACAGAGCTCAGAAGCTGATTGTGAAAGTCGAAGTGGACGTCCTGGGTTCCCAGTCCCTAACAGTGCGTACGGTCTCTGTGGACGTAAAGCAACATTGAACATTAAACATCCACAGAGCTCAGAAGCTGATTGTGAAAGTCGAAGTGGACGTCCTGGGTTCCCAGTCCCTAATAGTCCGTACGGTCTCTGTGGACGCAAAGCAACAATTGAAGAATGTTGGCACGAGGTTTTGGTAGCTGAAAGGCAGCAGAGAATGGGAGACGAATCCAGGGCTGTTTGGACGGATCGATCTGAGGTAAGTAGACAGACAAGCGGTTTTAACGTCCAGTCAACCACGTCGGTTTGCTTACGTCAGGACGATGGAGTGGGTTATCCAGTGACACAGTGATCAGGGTGAGTATTGACCGACACAGGCTGATTGAGCCTGGGTGTTAATCAGGAGGAGAACACGCACGAATAGTTCGATACAATTAAGTGCAGTTTGATTCATACATTGATATGTACTGACTAATATCGCATCAATGTTTTTCCCAACAGTGGCTTGTTCGGCCACAAAAATTACCTACGGTATAATACTCTTGCTGTACACTTTGAGGTTTTTGTATACCCCCCTCCCTCGACCTAACTGTGATATTCAACAGTCAGGTGGTAAGTCAAATCGTTGCAAGAACCAGGCGACGGGTGGTAACTTCACTCCCATATTTATTTGCAAGTAAGTAAGTAAGTAAGTAAGTAAGTAAGTAAGTAAGTAAGTAAGTAAGTAAGTAAGTAAGTAAGTAAGTAAGTAAACATGGTGCTTAACGTCCACAGAAACCATAAGGCTTGTTAGGGACGGGGAGAAGGGGGGAGGGGATATGGAGGTGGGGGAAGAGGGAGATTATATACCTGTCGCTACACTGTCACCACCAGAATGACTCCTGCGTTAAGATGGGCAGCAACGAGAGCCATTTTAATGTTTCATTAATTGTGAGGGACTAAGTCACAAGACAGTGTCCACAAACCACAACTTTTGAAGAGAAAGGAGAGCCGAAGCGGATTCGAACCAAGGTCCCTCTGCTTACCAGCCTGACGCCTCACCCCTAGGCCAAACCGGCTCACAGTATTTGCAAGAACCAGGCGACAGGTTACAACTTCACTCCTATATCTGTTTACCAAAACCAGGCAGTAGGTGGCAGCTTCATTCCTATAATTATTGATTTCAAGACGACGGGTAATAACTTCACTCCCATAGCTTTTTGCAAGAATCAGGCGATAGAAGGTAACTTATTACTCCCATATCTAGTTGTAATAACCAGATTATAGGATCTGTGGTAACTTCACACCCATAGCTACTTGCAAAAAAGCCACACACACACACACACACACACACACACACACACACACACACACACACACACACACACACACACACACACAAGAAAAGAAAAAAAGGCGATGGGTGGCATTGAAACTCCCATACGTATTAATTGCAAGAAGCAGACAGACGGGTAATGACTTCACTCCCATAGCTATTTGCCAAAACCAGGCGATAGATGGTAATTTATTACTCCCATATCTAGTTGTAATAACCAAATTATAGGATTTATGGTAACATCACACCCATAGCTACTTGCGAAAAACAGCAAAAAACAACAAAAGGCGATGGGTGGCATTGAAACTCCCATACATATCAATTGCAAGAAGCAGACAGACGGGAGGTGATGTAGGCTTTGTGTGGCGGGCGAAAGCAGCTTTCTCAATCGATACCAATCGATAGACGTAGAAATAGCAAGACGCCACAAGGGGCTGATCAAAGAGTCACTTCCCCCAAGCACTGTGATGTTTATTACATTTATAACATACACTCTCCTTGTGTGTGTGTGTGTGAGTGTGTGTGTGTGTGTGTGTGTGTGTGTGTGAGTGTGTGTGTGTGTGTGTGTGTGTTTCTCTCTGTGTGTTCGTCTGTATGTCTGTCCGTCTCTGATTCTCTCCCCAGATTTTCTTCTTTATCGACAGCATCCAACAGTCTGCAGCTATTTTTGTGGTGAATGAAAAGTCTCTCTCTCTGTCTGTCTCTCTCTGTCTGTCTGTCTCACAAACACACACACACACACACACACACACACACACACACACACACACACACACACACACACACACACACACACACACACACACACACAAAATAATTAAATAATTAAAATTGAATTAGCCCAGCAGGAAGGGGGTGGGGGGTGGGATGGGGGGGGGGGGGGGGTTGGGGCTTGCTCATCTCATTCTCAATCTGTCCTCTGAAACTACATTATTAACTGAACGAAAATGGACGACAGAACATCTGTTTTACTTCTTTATGCTCACACTCTTTGTTCTGCCGAGTACATGGAAGCCGTACTACATCTTTTTGTGGTTCGAGTCAGTGACAGAATTCATAAAGTGATCAGGGGTCGCTTTTTCTACTGGTACGAACCAGTCGTCTTGAAAGTCTTGTTTATAATGTAGTTCGAGTCGGAGGTGGGTGAAAAGTCCTTTGATAGCAGAACAAAACAATGTGTTTCCACAGAACCTAATCCTGTTGCAGCCGATCACAGGAGAAATGAAGGAGGTAAGTAAGTGCATTGGTGTTTTACGCCCAGTCAACCAGTGCGGTTTTATCGGGGCGAAATGAAGCTGGTACACACAGAAACACAGCACAACGAACATCGAAAGAAGATGTACCTTTCGGGGAGTTTATGTGCGTTGTATTCACTAGCGGGGGCCTGGTGAGAGTTACCGTAGGCGATTCAGGCCTTTGTTGTTGTCTTCGTGTGACGTCCTGCGAACGCTAATTATCTCGCTTTGTTTGTCAAGTATACAAAAGAAAGAGTCTGACCTCAGCTTCATCCCTCCTTCCCCCTCCTCCCCCTCCTTCCAAAAAAAGCAATTAGTCGTGAAAGGTCAGTGGAGTTGGATTCACTTCGACCGAGATTGGCGCTACTTGGAGTACGAAGATCAACAAGACGACAGTCCCAGCAGGGACAGATACTACGTCATTTCCGCTCAAATTCATTTCCGCTCAAATGCCGTGCCTAAAACAGCACGAAGTCATCAGAGAGAATCGGCCCAGATATGCAGCGATGTAGAAGCAAAATGTGGCGGCCGAATCGATGCATTTCACATCGATAATGGAGACCGTGACGTCGAGAACTGCTGGACTGAAGCTGCGGACCGATTTGGCGGCCTGGGTTCCAGCACAGTTAGCAGAAATGGCAGCAAGAAGAGTAAAGAAAACAATCGTTGCAGATTAAAGGGGCACGGAAACGAAGAGGCTTCACGAATCGAATCAGTATGGATGGAATAAGAGATATATACACACACACTCTATTTTTAGTTGCTTTTTCGTTTCGTTGGTTAAAAATCGACTGTGAGTGTTGCCAGTTTGTGCCCAGCAGTTCGTAGCAATGACTTCATGAACGAGGCAGAAGTATAAAAAATAAAAAAATAAAAACTTAACGGGGCAACCCCTTCTCACATTGTCTTTGTCACAGTTTGTGACTCTGCTCTGCACAGCAGTTGAGACAGCAATTGCCTAGTACACTAGCTGCTACGCAGTGGCGAGGGGACACTGTCTTAACATTTTGGTTGTTCTGGCGGCGGTCCACGGCCTCCTCGGTCTTCCGGGTTGGAGCGGGCGGTCGGGCTTTCACTCTTTCTTCTCCCCCCCCCCCTCCCCCCACCCACCCACCATCCACGTCCCTAATAAGCAACGTGGCTTCTGTGGTCGTTAAACAAAATGTTCACTTATTGAACCCTTTTCTCTTCAGTGGTAAAAACCGAACCAACATGGCTGCTTCCTGTGGAGCTCAAATTAAAAGCATAGAACGCACTTTTTTTTGTAGAATTATTCCCGGAACAACCAAACGAAGCACAGCAGATGAAATGTCGTTGCGCATTTTCGACGATTTCCAGCCAAACCGTGTCTTCGGCTCGGTTCTCCTTTAAAGAAACTGAGAGTCGTTGAGACTGCCGCAGCGTCTGGGTCAATCGATCCACTGGTTTCTGCGTCCGCGGGGCTCCGCCGTGGGAACGAACAGGAGCAACCGCCAGAGAGAGGAAGAGAGATCAAAGGGGAACGGTGGCCGCTACAGCGTAAGAGGAATCAGCGCTGACAGGGAGTTGGCCTGATGCCGGGGCCATGTCTGGCTCCAAGGGCAACGCCTGAAAGGCTGGAACTAGGGGAGCGGGTGGAGTAAGGGTGAGAGGGGTCAGACGACCTCTCCCCCCCCCCTCCGCACCCCTCACCCTCTCTCGACCTGAACCCGTTCGATCAGGGCTATCCCCATCGGCCTAAACGACGAAGCGAGTCTGTTGATTTGTCCCGTGCACAGTGTAATGACTACAGTGAGGTAAAGCACCCCCCCCCCTCACACACACACACCGACCCTCACCCCCATCCCCTCTTTTCTCCTCTGTTTCAATTATACACTAAATGAACGATGATTTGTAATGTGCATATAAAAGAATGTTCATGTAAAAACATGCATGTTCACAGCGCTGAGATTTGAGCACATTGAGTTAAGCACACACACGTCATGCGTTTTTCGTTTGTTTGTTTGTTTTAGTTTACACACTGAATGGTCAGTTTTAAACCAGGTGACTTGCGTTTGGTGCTCTCAGCTATTGACCGCTGGGTGTTAAATAGCGAGAACCTCCCCATTGATCAGTTATTAAGATTTTGAACAGTGTACGGCGCCCCCCCCCCCCCCCTCCCAATTCATCCCCTACCACTACCCACGCACGAAACCCTTTTGCCGTGATCGCCTGCTTGGGCACGCGAAGTGTCTTACGCCACTACTGTCTGGTTCAGTCCACTCGGTTACTGAGGTCACACACCTAATCTCCCGCCGTCTGCCAGTCGCACCTCTCTCCTCTGATGTCGCCGTTTCCGTCTGTGTTGTTAAAAACAAAATATATATAAAAAGGAGGAAGCGAAAAAGTAACGCCTTTGGGACCAGTCCACTTCCGGCTTCCGCCATTCCCCCCACCCCCCCACCCTCCTCGGCCCGCCCCACGCACTCCTCTGCACACCAGAAAACGGTTCGTCGTGTGCATTATATTATATATAACCTTTCCGTTGCTGCTACAAGAAAGCTGCATCAGTGAAAACTGAGAATAATGACAGCAAGGTGGCGGGGACATAGCGCTGACGTGGGCGTTGCTTGCACTGTCTGGTTGGGCTGTAGGCATGGCGGTGGCGCACTGCCGAACGGCTTTCTTCCGTTGCTGAAGAAAGTTTCATTTGTTCTGCACGTCGGGTCAAACGAGATTAAGGACTAACATTAGTATGCAGTGCATTTTTCCGTTTGCTGTTTGTACAGTACCCCCCACCCCCGCATCTCCCCGTAGTGGGTACCGCGGACGCAGAAATTAAGGCACCCCTCTACCGAGAACATAGAGCTATGAAAGGTTTTCTGTTTGAAAGTCTGGGATAAATCAGAAGTTCACTTTTCATGTTTTGTTGTTGTTCCTTTTTTTTTTTTTTCCATTTGTGGTAAATGCAAGTTGTTGTTTTTTGTGGAGGAGTGACCTGTAAATATGGATACTGGCTTACTATTGACTGGTAGCACTTGGTGTTTGTTCTGTTGTGATATTAGCCGTATTTTGAAATACAAAGTGTTGTGTGGTTTAAACGGGAATCACTTTCAGTTTGGGTTTAAACATGATTGTGTTCATGACAGCGTATCAATAGACAGTGGCACAGTATGCAGTTTTGGGAGCTAGATTTTCGTTTGTGAATCCAGGGCCGGACCTGAGGGAGGGCCAGGGGTTGTGGGTTCCATGGGTTCCCCCACTTTTTTTCTTTTAAAATCTTTTTTCTTTTAAAATAAACGAGGTTTGCAAACGTAAAGGGTCGATGCTCTGTCTCTGTCTCTGTTTGTCTGTCTGTCTGTCTGTTTGTTTGTTTGTGTGTGTGTGTGTGTGTGTGTGTGTGTGTGTGTGTGTGTGTGTGTGTGTGTGTGTGTGTGTGTGCGTGTGCGGTTTGAAATGGAAGTGATACTGTAGATTCAGTTTACCACTGTTTCTACCCTCGCTTCTTCAGGAACCCCCCCCCCCTCCCCCCCGCGCCTCCCCATTCACATCTACCACGTCCGGCCCCGGAATCGATGACCTGTGGTTCACCCTTGCATGACCGTCATAGTTGACAGGGGTGTTAATTAAAGCATGGCTGTGAACCAGTGGAGCATGGCTGTGAACCAGTGGACACAACAGGCGTAATTGCTATCCGGCAAAGCGGACACCTGTCTGACCGTAGTTTATCGACTGTTGATTTTGTACACATCTGTACAAGCCGGGTCGTACAGTTGACCCCTAACAGACAGGAGTCTCATTTGAGATGGGGAATTGGATGGGGGGTGGGGGGGGGGGGGGGCTCTGGCGCGGAAGGGGCAGCTCTGGCCATCGAAATTACAGGTTTTCTCTGTTCTACTGTCCAGAGTTGATTGATGGTGGAGTAGGATACCCTTAAAACAGATTCCTTGAGGATGCTGTTAGAGATATTTCTCTGCGTCCCATCTTCGATTTGACCGTCATGGCTGACTGGGCTTAAAAAAACAAGTTCAGATATCTTTCTCTGCACTCCGTTTTCTGTATAACCGTCATGGCTACCTGGGCGTAAAAAGACAAGTGCCTTCCTTCCATCTTTGATTTTCTCAAGGAAGTTATTTATTTATTGGTTTTTAACGCCCAGTCAATCTTATGGGTCATGTCAAGGTGATTTTGTCATGGAAATTGATGGGTTTAACAAATTGTAGTTCAACTAATATTAATGAAATTTAACTTTTTGCTTGACAGTGATGGGTTGTTTCACATCTAGTTGTATTTGCCAGATTTTATGAAGTAGTGTTTGATGTTGAAACAGCGTGATTCTCCTTGATATGACCTACTAGGTTGGGGCTGGGCGTAAAATCATGTCTCTCTCTCTTGCTTGCTTACTCACTTATTTACCCCTCTACGGAGAACCCAGCGCTATAAAAGGTTAACTAACCTCTTGTAGCTGGGCATAGTTCAGGAGCTGTGTGAGAGTGGAGGTGGACGTCCTGGGCTGTCCGTCCTAACGAGCCTTCTGGTTTCCGTGGACGTAAAGATTTATTGCACCGTGCTTCGGCATTGGTCACAACTTGTCCCTAATATGTCTCATGACATCTGAGGACATTAAGCATCAATTCATCATCATTGTAGCTGAGCCTGTATCAGCCAGATGAGACAGCAGCTTCATGCATTCAGTATTGATCTGTCGCTTCTTCGGTTGTGCCCCAAGGTCGTTGTCTGATGATTTACTACAGAGAAGATTGGTGCTGACAGCCAAGTCTTGTAACAAGTCCAAAAAGAAGTTGACATGTGTAATTATATAAATGTGCGTAACTGATTTGTCACGAAGCAGTCTCTGAATATGACAGGACGTTAAAATCCAATTACCGACTTGCCTCTCTGAAGACGTGAGACTAAGGTCACACACACACACACACACACACACACACACACACACACACACACACACACACACACACACACACACACACACACACACACACACACACAGAGGAAGAAGAAGAAGCTATACTTAATGTAATGCATAACACCATCTCCGTCTCAGCCTCGTCCCATCGATCAGTGCAGAAATGATAGATCCATCGACCTTTCATCTAGCGTATAAATTCGCCGCTTCCTGTCTAGGTACTAATAAAAGGAAGACAGGGAGAGAGAGAGAAAAAAAGTCTGTCCTTCCTCCTCCCACGCGCAGAGATTAACATATAAATTAATTATCAGCCATCACTGGAGGGTGTTGGGGAGCAGAGCTCCGAGCCACGCGCCCGTCGGTAATAAACTGGTGGCAAGGCTGGGCCCTGTCGCTATGGGGGGCGGGGATAGCTCAGTGGTTAGAGCGCCGGACTCGTGATTGAAAGGTCGCGGGTTCGAATCCCTGCTGGAACGGCGGGAGAATTTTCTTCTCCAGGGTCGGCTTTCTGTGCTGACTCTTATTTCGGTATCCGTTCCACCCCCGTGTTACCACAGCAGCACGTAAAAAATCCCGGTTATTCTGCCAAAAGTGCAGGTGGCAGGTTACAGCTAAAACACGCATACACCTTACGTATGTGGCTTTTATTGAACCGTGCTTCGGCATTGGTCACAACTTGTCCCTAATATGTCAAATGACATCTGAGGACATTAAGCATCAACTCATCATCATCAACGGCCCTGTCGCTGTTTAAAGGAACGGTAAGCATGGCAGTGGGCTGAGGTCATCGAGCCGGGCACCGCTGCTGTTGGCTGAGGTGTCACCTTTACGGTAATCGATACCTCTCTACGCCGCAACTACAACGTAGTGTGTCTTAAAGCAACGTTAGTAGCCTTCATAATATACAGACTGATATCGATGGCGCTGGACAAGCATGTGCGAGGTGCCCAGACCAGAAAGCAAACAGGAAGAGAAGGGAAGGAGAATTAAGCGACCGCAGCTTCAGAGTTCAGGAGCTGTGTGAAAGTCGAGGTGGCCGTCCTCGGCTCCCGTCGCTAATAAGCCTACGGTTTCTGTGGACGTAAAGCAACACTCAACCATCCAATCATAAGATTTCATCGGGCTTGTTTGGTTGGTTGATTGGTTAATGTGGTTTAACGCCGAGTTGTTTCTGCAGAGGCACTGGCTGGGACCGAGATCCCAGGAGGTGGGGAAAGAGGGAGATTATAATCTAGCAATACACTGTCATCACCAGAAGGATTTCTACATTAAGATGGGCAGCGATGTAAGCCATTTTAATGTTTCATTAACTGTGAAGGACACGGTCACAAGACAGCACCCACAGGCCACGACATTTGAAGAGAGAGCGGAATCGAACCGAGGTCCTTCAGCGTAGCAGCGTAACGCCGGGTTTTGCCTTTTTCTAGGGTCTTAATGTCCTCGGGTGTCAACTGACATATTCGGGACAGTCTTTCTCGGGGCTTTGTCTTCATAGCAATAGTTTTTATGCCAGGGATCTTCTCGACGAGTTTCGTGTGACCTGGTGTCACAGTGCCCCGATTCAGTTTGTCTCGTGAAAGAGCACGAAGACTGAGGACGTGGTTAAACCGTCAACTAACAGGCGCTGCTGATCTAGTGTACAGCCCACACACAGCTATCGTGGAATGTGGATGTATGCCGTGTCACGGCTTTGACCATGATTGATGAGTTGGCGTTTTTTGATCCCCACGGAGCGGTGTCGCTTTAGAGTTGTCGTTGGTCAGGCGGTTTGCCTTTTGCCAAGGTCAGCCGCTGGGGTGTTTACCTTGTCAGACATAATCGGTTCTCGCTCGCGGTTTGTGGCCCATTGAAGTTGTGCAGTTTTGCTTCGGTATTCTCTGTACTCAACTGGGAACAAAAGAGAAGAATATTCTGCGAAGGTGTCATAATCTGCCTGGTTTAGTATTTTGCTTGGCGTTAGTCTCTCTGTCTGTCTCCACTCTCTAGCTCTCACCCACCCCCAGCTTAAAAAAATGCAAAAGGTGAGGCACTAGAACCGTTTACAAGCAGAAACGACTGGAGAACACTTGGACAGGTACCAAAAGACGAGAACATTTGGACAGGTACTAAAAACAGCATGAAAGACGGAATAACAACATGTGGCAACTTTTGACGTCTGCTCAGCATTTCCCCCCCCGCCCCCCCTCCCCCCCCGTCCCTTTTTCTTTTTTTTTGCTCGCCGGTGGAAGCCACAGACCCATTGACACAGAACTTACAACCGACTCTGCCAGTTATTTTCAAATCGACACGGTTTGAAGTCGATTTAAAGACACGATTTCAAGTCGATCTGAAGACACGATTTTTAAGTCGATTTGTAGACAAGGTTTGAAGTCGACGAACCTATTTAACATATTTCCATTTTTCCCGCCTGCAGGTCTAATCCGCACTATCCAGTGACACAGAAAAAGACACAATCCACAGACACAATCCACAGCGATCAACCATGTCGTCGTACCGCTACCCTAGCACTTCCAGCCTGAGCAGCAACCACAGCCACAGCCACAACCACAGTCACGGGAGCTACCCAAGCACCTCCAGCATCGGCAGCTGCAGCAGCAGCCACGGCGGCGGCTACACCCGCAGCTCGGGCCAGAGACCGGACAGCTTCAGCTCGGGCTACGGCTCGGGCTACACGAGCCCGGGCTACGTCAGCCCCATCCTGAGCAGCCCCACCTTCAAGTACGCCCATAGTAGCCCCGTGCACAGCCCCACCAGCCCCTCCAGCCCCACCATGAAGCTATACGACGTCAACTCCAACCCCAGGGAGCAGACGGAGTACGAGCGGAGCCTGGAGTACCACCAGGCCCCGGACACCTTCCCCTGCGGCCACGTGCTGTGCCACAAGTGCCTGCGCAAGTTCATCAACACCATGGGCGGGGCGTACGGGGCGCGGTGCCCCGTGTGCCGGCTGTGCGTCAGCGGGGAGGACGTGTCGCTGGCCTCCATGGGGCTGCCCAGCGAGAAGCCGCGCGAGGACGAGGAGGCGCCCATCTCGCTGCTCAACAACTACGGGGAGATCGTCAAGAAGTTCAACGGCATCCAGCAGAGCCTCCGGCGTCTGAAGGACGAGAGCGTGCAGTCGCGGTCCATGGGAATGACCTACACCAACACCACGTGCCACCTGTGTCGGGAGTCGCACCCCACCCTGAGGGTCATCCAGGTGAGTCAGGTTGGATAGCCGTATTTACTGATGATGATAAAAGACGATAGCGTGTAGTCAAGGTTCATGGGAATGACCTACACAAACACTATGTGCCACCTGTGTCGGGAGTCGCACCCCACCCTGAGGGTCATCCAGGTGAGTCAGGTTGGATAGCCATGTTTAGTGATGATGATGAAGGACGATAGCGTGCAGTCAGGGTCCATGGGCATGAGTTACACCAACACCACGTGCCCCTGTTTCTGGAGTCGCTTCCGACTTTGAAGGTCGTCCAGGTGAGTCAGGTTGGACAGTGATGCTTAGTGATGACGGTGATAATAATAAGCAAAGGAGGAGAGCACGCCGTCACGGTCCATTGGCATGACCTTCACCAACATGATGTGTCACCTGTGTCATAAATCACTTTATGCTAATACTGATAACAGGTTCAGTATGCACTTAGCGCGCTTAACCCCTAATGGTTCTGTTTTGCTTGTACAAATTTTAGACGACAAAGATTCAAATGCATACACACACACACACACACACACACACACACACACACATACACACACACACACACACACACACACACAAACACAAACACTGCCCCCCCCCCCCCCAACCTTACGCACACACACACACACGCACGCGCGCCCGCACCCTCACACACACACACACACACACACACATGGACACCCCCTACACACACACACACACACACACACACACACACACACACACACACACACACACACACACACACACATACAGACACGGACCGCCCCCCCCCCCCCATACACACACAGACCCCACCAACCCGTACACGCATACACACACACACACACTTACGACGAAGTAACTACGCCGAGTAGGCCGTTACAGACAAACGACGATGACGACAGTGGCGCACGTGCTTTGTGCAGGAACACAACCAGTTACAAGTCCGCCACGAGCGGCCGACAGCGTGGAGCAACTACTTCTACCGGCTTCAGCAAGGCAAGGTGGTGACCACCTTCTACTCCAAGGTCAGCTCCTCCACCATCTGCGTGCCGTGCACGTACCGCGAGCTGTCCGAGGCCAAGGCCATCATGCCTCCTGAGCTGCAACAGCTGCCCAAGATCGACCCTGACCGCCACCACCAGCTCGCCTTGGCCGAGGTCAGTGCAGAATCAGGGTTCTTCGCGTTTAACCGAGAATTTCCGGTGTTTTACCGGTTAGGATCGGCATATACCGGAAATAAACCCCGGAATCGGTCAGACGTACCGGCTGTGATTTTGCTTGACCTGTTCTCCAAAAATTATAATATACAAAATGAATAAACGCAGCAGAGAGAGACAGAGAGAGGGTGGAGAGAGAGAGATGGGGGGGGGGGGGGGTGGAGAGAGAGAGAGAGAGAGAGAGAGAGAGAGAGAGTACGTGGTGTGTGTTTGTGTGCGTGCGTGTGTGCCCGCGCGCGGTGTGTGTGTGTGTGTGTGTGTGTGTGTGTGTGTGTGTGTGTGTCCTGCGTGCTATGTGTGTGTGTTGTACTAGTATTGTTATTAGGTATAATTGTATACTATTTTAAGGGCATGATGAGTGGGTTTCAGTGTTTGTTTCATGTTGTTTTATAGTACTTCATTACGTGAGGTGCTTAGAACGTATGTGGATTTGCGCCATGCAGATACCATTTTGACTGATTGATTGATTGATGGGTGAATGGAATGATTGATTGGTTGATTGATTGATTAATTGATGGGTGAAAGGGTGGATGGATGGATGGGTGAACGGACGGATTGACTGACTGACTGACAGGTTGATTGATTGATTGATTGATTGATTGATTGATTGATTCACCGCGTTCTGCCCCTCCCCTGCAGGTGGGCAAGATCGTGGCGAAGAACACGGCCCCGCTGATGGCCCTGCAGGGCAAGAACGTGATCGAGGTGGAGCACAAGATCCGGGTGCGGGAGCGCGCCGACCACTTCGACTTCCAGGACACCGCCGACCAGATCGAGGGCATGGTGCGGAGACAGGAGGAGACCCTGCTGCGGAACGCCACCAAGCAGATCAGGGACACGGGCCAGCTGTACCACGTGCAGGAGCGCAGCGAGGTCGAGCTCGACCTGGACGAGACGGAGGTGTAGCTGACACCTTCTCCCTTGTGGAAGGACAGCGTCGACGCTGAGAGTGACGCGAAGCGGATGTATGCGTGTAGATTATTGCTGGGGTTTTCTAGGATGGAGAGTGTCGAGACTGAGACTGGCACAAAACGGATAAGTGTGCATATTGCTAGATTTTCTGCCTGAAAGCATCGAGGTTGAGAACGAAACGAAACGGATAAGTGTGTATATTGCTAGATTTTCTGATGGAGAGTGTCGAGGTTGAGAACGACGCGAAACGGATAGGTGTGTATATTGCTAGATTTTCTGCCTGAAAGCATCGAGGTTGACAATGAAACGAAACCGATGTGTGTATATTGCTAGATTTTCTGGTGGCGAGCGTCGAAGTTGAGACTGACGCGAATTTTTTTGAAACGGCAGGGTTCCTCTGTGTGTGGAGGACAGCTGCGAGGCTGAGATCTACGCGAAACGGCCGTGTATTTAGCTAGGTTCTTCTCTGTCGGGAGGACAGCGTCGAGGTTGACAGTCGGAAGCGAAACAGATCGTGTGTACAGCTGTTTTTTGTTTTGTTTTGATTTGCTGTCTTTTTGTCCCAGAGCGTCTAGGTAGAGAGTGGCACAAAACAGATGTGCTTTTTTTCTGGATTTTCTCTGCCGGAGAAGTGTTGAGGTTGAGGGTGACACAAAACGGATGTGTATATTGACGGGTTTTCAGCCGGAAAGCGTCGAGGCTGAGAGTGATGCAAAAGAGATGCGTGTGGTTCGAGAGCTTGGGAATTTAGAATGACGCAAAATGGATGTATATATCTCGGTTTTCTGCTAAAGAGCGTCGAGGTTGAGAGTGACGCAAAATGGATGTGAGGCTGGGTTTTCTCTGCTCGAGAACGCCGGAGTTGAAAATGACGTAAAACAGACGTATAGCCTGTACCTGGGTTTTCTGCTAAAGAGCGTCGAGGTTGAAAATAACGTTAAAACGGACGTTTGTATATATGTATATGGGTATTTTACTACAACAAAAATGGCGGCTGAGAATGGTTGGTTAGTTAACGCCCCGACAACCATGACGATTACATCCGGGCGATGGGTGTGAAAGAATGACTATACGAAACGAATCAGTGTGATACTCAGATCCGGGTTTTCTCAGTACTGGCCATTCTGCGGTGACCGCCTTCGATGGGACCTAGGCAGCCTTAGTGCTGGGAAAACCGGCCGAAGCTGAGTGTGGTATTAGGGAGAGGAGGAGCATGAGGAAAGTGCGCTTAGGCTGACAGAGCCGACACGAACTGAGAGACAGCTTTGTCGTGTGCGGCGGGAAGGTTCCAAGATTGAACCCCACACGAAGAAGCTGAGCTGGTTGGTGCTTCAGTAAAGTGTTAAGACTGAGAATATCCACGATATGAAGTTGGCGTGTTTCGGGAAAGCATCGCTAGATCTTTGAGGCTGATCGACACGTGTCTTCTTCTTCTTCTTCAGAAAAGTCTGGTGGATGGAGTGTAGATGCTGCTTCCTACTCTTCTGAAGCTTCGGCTGCGGAACTGTCTCCTGCGGTTGTGGGTGAAAACGAGGTGCTTCTGTGTTTTGGATCTGGGAAAGCATTTAGGAGTGTGCAGATGACTGACAGTTCAACTACAGTGTTCAGTGATATGGAGGGCAGAAACACACACACACACACACACACACACACACACACACACACACACACACACACACACACACACGCACATGCATACACACACACACACACGCGCGCGCACGCACGCACGCAAACACACACACACACACACGCAAACCAGTAGCAACAACAAAAACGATGCGTATATGCGTGAAGAAAGTGGTCTCTTTTTCTTTCTTTTTTGAGAGGTGAGATAAAAATGACACTACGGTGTAAAGACTAAAAGTAAATGGTGACTTGTACGCCTTTTGAAAGTTAACACTTGAGCTGTGTAATTCGACGGTGAAATGCAGCTGGAAGTCGAACTTGCATGATATATATAACTCTATTTTGGGGGCATTTTTCCTTCTGTGTGTGTGTCTATGTGAGTAGTGGCGAGATGAAAACACAGCCAGACAGTGCCAGAAATGTGGCAGTCGTTGCCTCATATCTGGGTCTGACTCATATGTCTGTATAATTATATACGGCTTGCAGACAACGGCGCCATTCCTTCCGACCCCACTCATTATTCAGATTTCCATATTCTTTTTTCCCCTCCCCCCATTCCCCCACCTCTCCGGCGCCTCGTCTCCCAGATCACGGTAACCGATCATCATTTAGAAATGTAGTGTTTTCAGAATGCTGGAGAATGAAGCAGAATCATGGAAACCGATCATCATTTAAAACTGTTTATTTTCAGAATACTGGAGAATGAGGCACAATGGAACAAGGAAACAAATCAGTGTGTAAAATCTATATGCCTTTAAACTCGATTTTTTTGTGGCCAAACTCGATTTTTTGGCCAGCTGCTGCCATTGGGTCCCCCCCCCCCCACCTCATTTTTATGTTCCTGCGGTCCATCTGGTCAATTGAGCAAAGTTTAATTCAAACACTGACATAGTTTTCTTTCTGCATAAATTATTTAGTTCAAATCAAACAAAGCTGCGCACAATATCAGGCGCAGTTTTGTTTTTTGAAACTAAAAGCCTTATTCTTCATTACTATGATTACTAAAGATGGCTTTCGACGCAAAGAAACCTTGAACGCTTTGACCACCATACTTTATACGCACTGATTTACGTGTTAACTGATTAACTGCGCCGAATACTAAGGTCAGCGCAGCCACAGTACACTGAAACGCTGTAGCCTGCTGTACTGTGTGAGCTCCGAGGATGTCACAGTAAAACTCTTGCTGTGTGTGTGTACGTGTGTCACTTAGCTTTTCAGCTAACCTGGCACTGACAGACCGGTGCTTATTATGCAATGTACAGGCAGAACGTTGTACAATACCTCGCGCCAGCCGAACAAACAGTGCCGAGAGAGGAGCAGAGGGTGTTCGAGACTGTATAATTATATTCAGCGGCCTGTTTTCATGCCCGCGTGTGCAGTGAGAGAGGATCGAATGGAGAGAAGACATGCTGTGTCATCTGTATGTGTGTATATATCTATATCTATCTGTGTCACTCTCTTCGACGAGGGAGTGTGGTTTGGTGAGCGTTGTGTAAATAGACGTTTCTGGGTCCTCGCTCCTTCTCCTTTTATCCTACCTGCCTATACTTACGTGCCATTGGGGTCCGAAAGATAAATTATATCATTGCGCACTCAGAGTTGTACACAGGCTGTTACTTGTGTGCCCTGTCGGCTCTTCATTTGTGATAGAAATGGAAAGAAGGAAGGAAAAAATGAAAGAAACTGCAGAAGAAATCAATCAAGAGCCCGCCCTGTAAGGACTTGCTCACATTTTATAGTATAAGGATATTGCCTAAGGTGTCAGGAATGTCGGACAAAAATAAGTGTCACTGACTGTGCCTTTTTTCTTTCTTTCTTCTGTCGTACCTTGATAAGAAATGTCAGTTCTGTTTTAGATTTGCACTCTTTCTCTCCTCCCCCACGTCCTCCCCCCGGTCTCCAATATCTAGCTGCACGCACGCACGCACGCACGCACGCACGCACGCACGCACACACACACACACACACACACACACACACATTCGCATGCACACACCCACACCCACTCACTAACCCACCCACCCCCTCCCACTCGAAACTGGGCGTGCCATGAAGAAAACGTGAATTTTTCAGCCTCACCTGACGACTTTGTCAGTCAGACACTTTAAGTCCCTTCTTGCAAAACCTGGACTGTAAATAACCTTTCCGGCCCTGTGGCCAAAGCCTGTTGCTCTGCGGGCTGAATACTTTGGCCTGGCGTCCATTATAGCTATGCAGCGCCATTGTGGACACTTTCGGGAGCAGGTTCGATCTGGAACTGGAGGTCTGTGTATATATGCCACCACATGTTTTTTGCACACGAATGTCGATCCACATCTCAGTCCCGCAAAATTGAAAGAAACAGCATCGTTATGAGCTCGTTTCTCTGGATTCCTCATTGATTGCAATCTGCCCGCTTCACGAGTGCGTGCAAAGGAATGTTTGTTGAGCATACGCGAAGAAACCGGGAAGCAGGTTTACGGGTAATCATCCAAACTTTGTCCAGCAGGCAAGTTTTTGGCGGTGCTGGTGGTTTGTTGGGGGAGGGGGGACGTGGGTGGGGGTCGGGGGAGGGGGAAGTTGTCAGCTGTGGCCTAATTCATGAAACATGGGTGCAGCACGAATTGTCGTCTGCGTAATGATTAAAGCAGTAACGCCAGCTAACGTAACACGGACGGAACTACGCATGCCGCTGTATATCACTGCGACGTTTTTTGTTTTGTTTTGTTTTGGTTTGATGATTACCTGGAATGAAATGTGCATATCGATTTGCGGTACGTTTTATGTTAATACAGATGCCAGCCCGGCTGTTGTTAATGGGGAATTAATGGGCCCAGTGTCCATCACGAGGGATTATACAGGCGTTGCTCCTCACACACAAAATGGGCCTCGTGTGATGGGTTGCTAGCAACTTGAAATGCCTCCAGTATTTCAACGTGTGCGACAAACGCCTTTGGCAGATAGAGGCCTATATAGTGAAACGAAATAATATGGTGATTAGTTTACATATGTTTTCCGTTTTTTGATGGTATCATTTTGCAGTATCAACAAACAAACACAACAACAAAGACCTGAGTCGCCTGCGGTAATTCTTACCAGGCATGGCATGCGAGTAAATACAAGGTACATAAAATCCACCCGGGGTATATGTTCTCAGGTGAGAGTTACCGTAGGCGACTCACCGCTTTGTTGTTGAGTTTGTGTGACGTCTTTCGGGCGCTAATTAACTCCCTTGTTTGTTGATATTGAACTGGCTGTCTGGTCCCTTTTTGTTTCAGATTGTGTGACTGTGCGAAACAAGCATATACTCAATGAACGCACACCCCCCCCCCCCCCCCCCACACACACACACACACGTGCGCGCGCGCGCGCGATGGTGGAATCAACTTTTTTCATGACCGCCTCTATGCAAAATAAGTTCAGAGCAACGCGATAAGCACTAGCTGGCAGTTAGTTTCCTTTGGTTTTAAAAGGCAAACCAATTTGTTGTTGTTTTTTGCTGAAGACAACACGGTGTCATATGTATATAAGGAGGAAAAGTAGGGACAGTAGGAATTATGGATGATGATGATGATGGTGTTCGGCCTAACAGTGAGGGAGAAAATGGGTGACATTTGTGGAGAGGAAACAGGTTCTTTGAACTGCTGCTTTTTTTAATTATTTTAAACTGCGCATCCTGTAGTTATATTCCATCTGTTTGGTTAGATATGCCTTAGTCCAGGCTGTGACTGATGTACGGAATCAGTGGTGTAGATTATGCAACATTATGACTGATAATTATGTGTCTTTACAAGGAAAGCTTGTCAGGGAAGGAAGACGTTTTATTCAACTCAGTTTGTGTGTGTGTGTGTGTGTGTGTGTGTGTGTGTGTGTGTGTGTGTGTGTGTGTGTGTGTGTGTGTGTGTGTGTGTGTGTGCTCGCGCGTGTATTCTGGCTGATTTGCTCCGAGCTTTCATTTGAAAAAGAAGCCCATGTTTCATGTTGAATATTTATACACAAAACATTCCGATTGTTGTCTTTTTGTGTCGTTTTTATTGCATCTTGCAACCTTGCATTTTTATTTTTTTATGGAACAAGACTTGATCTCAAGAAAGTAAATATACAGATCTGTGTGCAAAGGTCATAAAATGCAGGGTTTGGAGGGGAGAGGATTAAAGTCAAGAGTGCATTTGCTTGTACAAAGGGTTTTCATTTTAAAATGAAATGAGCACTGAAATGCACGCGGATACACTCCAAAACACCAGTTTTTCATTTCATTTTGTAGGTTGATACAGCGTTGATACCAGTCAACTAATGGTGGCATTTCGTAGATCAGTTTGTCACTTTACAAGACCAATGACTGACAAAGCTGGAACGCTTTTTGTTTTTGTTGTGTTACGAAGTATTTATAACGGAATCGTATAGAAGAAGAAGAAGAAGAAGAAGAATCCGCAAGTCGCTTACGTGCGATGGAGGTGTGCCTTTTTCAACAAATAAATAACACTATTAGAATAAGTTCGCAGACGGGCAGTTCTTGGTGTCTCCAGCTTTTGCAATACCCCGGAAAGCACGTTAAACTGAAAAGAATGTGTATGCCTAAAATAATCAGAGTTAAATTAGGTAGTGAGTATTCACGTGCTTCTTTAAGGTTCAATGTAGAATACGGATTTGTCCGAGCAACCTTTTACCATTGATTTCAGTTTAAAATGAAACCCCCATGTACAAATGCACACGGATCATATATATTTTGTGAAGTCGGTTTAGTATACTGTGAATTTTCCTTTACAGAAGGTATGTATACTTAATATTCACCAAAGTAAGATTTGAAGCTGGTCTCATTTGTGTGTGTGTGTGTG
>OY757544.1:7899445-7901945 GCA_963584105.1 Alviniconcha strummeri
GGTTCAATGTAGAATACGGATTTGTCCGAGCAACCTTTTACCATTGATTTCAGTTTAAAATGAAACCCCCATGTACAAATGCACACGGATCATATATATTTTGTGAAGTCGGTTTAGTATACTGTGAATTTTCCTTTACAGAAGGTATGTATACTTAATATTCACCAAAGTAAGATTTGAAGCTGGTCTCATTTGTGTGTGTGTGTGTGTGTGTGTGTGTGTGTGTGTGTGTGTGTGTGTGTGTGTGTGTGTGTGTGCCGTTTACTTGTGGAACATTTTGCATAATTTAAATATTTGATGTTTAGACCTATGATTATATTTTTATTGTACCATCGGAATTACTGTGTGGCATGGTTAGCTTATCTATGGTTATATGTTTGTAATCTGCCTTGAGAAGATGTGGCCAGAGAGCTTGCGCTTGGTCTTATTTATGGGATAATATCCTCTCACGCTCTCTCTTGAGATGAACCTCTGGTTGATAAGATGTATATATAATCCAATTATTAACTCCTCTCTCTTCCGTCCCCCTCCCCCCCTTCTGTCTCACTGCTCGGAGACAGCAGAGAGATTGACCGTAATAAAGGTCATGGTATATAGATAAATTATTTGGTAAGGCATATATAATTTTTGCATGTCAACACTGAGCACTGCACGAATATGGCCAGTGAAGAGAAAACTGACGTCACGTCCGATTGCATCTCATCTTCTTAATTCTACTGGCTTTCCTGTTTCCTCTTCAATTCTGGGTGGAGGTGGGTTTTGGTCTGCACTGATTGACACTTTTCGCTTTCCTGCGATCTACTGAGGCTACCATACTGCATAATGTGTACCCCCCCTCCAAACGTGTCATTTGTAGCTGATGGCATAATCATGTGTTTGAGCTAAAGATATTGAATCTGTTTGACGTTTCGTGGGATGACCGTCACGATTTCGTTGCGTGATGCTGTATAATATTATGCGCAGCTGTAGTAAACTTCAGGCTGGTTTCCCTGTATTTCCGTGTGTTCGGTTAATCACTGTATGTAGTTTTGAAACGGTCCAGTGGGCACGAGTTCTCTACCGCGGAGCTTTGCATGCGAACTTGAGCAAGGTTGCCTATAATTATATGCATATATAGACTGAGGGATTAGGTCGGAGAGAACGACTGCATTGTATTGAGCCTAAACTGCAGCGAAGGCAAGGGGTGTACGAGACGACTGCAGCGGAAGCCGTCGCCGGGTGGGTTTTGTTGTACCCTTGTCGCGACGTGGTCAGGGTCGCGCAGGGTCTGTGCACTCTCCCATCAGCAACTACTCCTTCTCAGTAGATCCAGCAGTCGGTGCGTGAAGTGTGGATGGAGTCTATGTTGTCCTTCGGGGGCATATCGGAGGGTAAAGGGATTACCCGCCTCCCCATCCGTGATCGAGATGACGTACCTAAAATTCTGCTCGGTCACGAGTCCCTTCTGAAACGGTGCAAGCCCAGAACAAGCTCCCCCCCTCCGCTCAACACACACACACACACACACACACACACACACACACACACACACACACACACACACACACACTATAAGCCCCCCCAACAACAACACCCCCCCCCCAACAACAACAGCTAAACACATACACACACACAACCACCACCCCAACAACAACAACAACACACACACGCACGCACACGCACGCACACACATACTACGCGACAGTGCTGGCTAGCCATGCTAATCTGGTTGCACAGCTCTCATGCACACAGGCACCTCATGCACACAGGCACTAAAAATGCCTCCCCTCGAGAATTGTCGCCACGGCGAAAGCCGTATTTCTCTGCCACTCGCGCTCTGGCCTCCAGCTCCCCAGTAAGACTCCTTTCTGCCAGACAAGTTGACTCTAACAGGTATCTAACATTTCCTCTTCTACTCCTCCGTTCTACACGGTTTGCACAAGCGCCTGGTTTGTTTGTTCAACACTTTGAATGTGAGTGAAGTGACTCACTTCAGGAGATATTTTTTTCTCAACTCTTCGTATTGATACAGGGGCAGTTTCGTATTGACACAGGAAATTTGGCACGTTTAATCAACGAGTAATTTGTCTACCTCACAGTTTGTCTACCCATTGCATTCTGAAACCGCCGCCGCCATTTTGAAGGGCCAAAGGCGTTAAAGTACAAAGAGAAACGGCGAAACAGCTTTTCACTCTTCCCGTCCCTCTCTCGCGATGCCCCGCTATCGTATCTCTCTCTCGTCTCTATTCGGCCGGGGCTGTTGGGGAGGGGGAGGGGGAGGGGGGCACACCCACTTTCGTCGATGTAGTAACTGGCTTCTTTCATTCCGTTTGCTGTATGAATTCCGGAGTGTGAAACTCGACGGTATTCTTCGACAGTGAGCCGCAGACAGAAACGGTGTCACATTCAACAAACTATTATAACCCGAATTTTCCACAATGGAACGATAAAAGGAAAAATAAACAAACAAACAAAAACCCTGAAAGAAGTTGAAAATAATAGTAAAACAATATCGGTAGTG
>OY757544.1:7904445-7956861 GCA_963584105.1 Alviniconcha strummeri
GTTGTTGTTTTAAATACGTGTGCGCGCGTCGAGCACACACCTTGCCTTTTCCTTAAAACTGAGGATTCGTTATATACAATTCTTTGTCTCGAGTTGGGGGCCGTGTGCATGCATCGAACACGCACTTTGTCTTTTCCTTGAGACTGGGGGTTCTTTTACATAGGTGAAGATCATCAAAGTGTTTTTCTAGATTTTGGGTCCATGTTCGTATGAAGACCACAAACGTTGTCTTTTTCTTGAAATTAAGCGTTCCTATTTTACACACGCAAAGATTAAAAATAAATAAAAAATTGGATTTGTGTCTGTGTGCGTGCGTGGAGCACACACGTTGCCTTTTTCTTGAACTTAGAGAGTTCGTATTTTTTTCATGGATGATGTGAGGCTAAATGTACTCAGATGTCAAGCTGACATATTAGGGACAAGGAATTTCGCAAACGAAGAAAAAAAAAAAAAATATATATATATTTTACAGCATGCGATTCTTGCCACATTTAGTGTCTTCCACAACGTGTGAGTTGTAGCCGTGTCAAAGTTCCACTACGCAGCTTAGCACACTTCGCATGCTATGAGTGACCTGCGAAGTGGACTTGGCGTTGAAAGCCAATTACTCATTTGCTTATCACGTAATTTAATCCAGTTTTTGTACGCCTACTCCCCGCTTGCTGGGGTGCCGTCTACGCACAAATCAGGACCCACACTGCCGAAAATCTAGAGCTATGAACAATGCTCTCTTTGCAAGCTTGAAGTAATCATCTACCTGTTCCGTCTGCTGCAGAGATTCTGCCTTTATAATTTCTGCCTTATTTGGGTCATTCAACGTCATTTTTCTTTAGTATCTTCAACCATAAAACGACATGTGACGTAAAGAGTGAATCTGACTACTGTTTGTGATTTGATAACATGTGTTTCGCTCCGATACGACCTTCTCGCTTGGCCAGGCGTGAAATGTCTAGAATCAATCGGCCAAGCCGACTGGTAAGCAGCTGTTTGGCTCAGTCGGCAAAGTCTTCGGATCCCCTTTAAGTTTCTGATTGGCTGCTGTTGCCGGGGGCGTTCAGCGCCCACAGTCTAAGAGTTAAGCAGCTGCTCCCTTGGCGATCGTTGCTACTTCCGGACCATGTCATCTTTCTCGGTGCCGCGCAGACCGTGCAAAGAATGAAACTGCCCTCAGGAAATCGCTAGTGGAAACGAGTGCTGTCCGCGGCTTCTTTCCTGCACCGATGTTGGTGGTGGTTGGGGGGGGGGGGGGGGGGGGGGGCGTTAAAACGTTTTTGGGACAAACGTCGACTCCAGAGCCTTCTTTCTACCCCAAGGCCGTAACTCTTTCGACCGAGGCTCTTCAGTAGCTGACGTTGATGACCTAGAAGTTCTGATCTACGAACAGCTTTGGTGCTACTGGAAATACGTTGGGCAAGTTTTTTTTGTTTGTTTTTTCGTTTTCTCTGGTATTTACGTCACAACACTCCTACACACCCATAGTTTTTTTTTCTCTCTGCTTTTTCTGAAAGGCGGTGGTAGTGATAGGAGAGAGACTGGGGTGAGGCTAGACCGAGACCGATGCCGCGATGGGTACACTGCCCAGACGGAATTATTGACGGCCCTTACGGTGGTTATGGACTATAACATTATATATGGCTCAGTCTCGAGGGCATTGGTTGCCCGTTCCTAATAAGCCGTACGCGGCTTCTGTGGACGTTAATCAACACGAAAGAAAGAAAGGGCACTAACGTGAGAGTGAGTGGGAGGCTATACGCTGGACCCTGCGCTACAAGTGTGTAGGCCCAACCAGAGGACGTGTGTCTCTGGCCCTTTATTGGATTCCTTGGTTTCGCCGTCCAGGCTTCATTGGGGGAACTGATCAATGTCACAGCCAGCTTTCCGTCTTAATTCTAGTCCTGTTCCGGATCCAATATTCTATCGTTCCCAACTGAAACATAGTCGTGCGTATGCCCCCCCCCCCCCCCCCCCCCGCTCCACACCCCCCCCCCCCTTCCCCGACAAACCTGGATGCGTTTTGGATCTGGTTGTGCGTGGTACTAACACAGACACCGTACTGGAGAAAAGCCCTTCTTGACTTTTTTTTTTTTTTTTTTTACACGAAAGACGCGTACTCAAAGACTCCTATGTGAACTAACATAAACGCCGTGAAAAAGGGTTATAATTGTGATGCTATTTGGAGATTAATGCAAACAAGCCTCTTTTTTTCTTTTCTTTTTAAATTTTGATAAAACTCATTTTGTGCTGTCTTTCAAACATATTTTCAATCTTGAATGATGATCATTTTCGTTAATCTGAAATGAAGTAACTCGGACGACGTGTCTTCTTCATGATTTTATGCTAATTAATACTTAAGACTTTATTTCTGTGTTACACACATCCGTTTCTTCAATTGCTCCTAATGGGTACGTCTGGCTTAGTTTTGTATTTGTGGTACAAACAAATTTATGTGATGAGGAACATATCTCTTTCCAGGTGCTATCATTGTCATTGTGTTTATGCATTTCCTGTTATGTAAATAGTTGTTTTTTGTTCAAGATGCTTCGTGAACACATGTTGTTGTTGTTTTCTGTCCCTTTTCCACCATTTGATTCAAAGAATGCGCTGTGTGTCACCTGTTATAGTTTGAACAAATACGGATGGCTTTATATTGCACACACGTGGTCCGTTTTTAACGTAGTTTTTGTGTTTCGTTACATGTTACGATGTATGTAAATATAGGTTGTTGTTTTTTAAATTCAAGTTTGTGCAATTGAACTGAATTTCCTTCGCTTGACTGACGTTACTAACGTTACCTGCATGTAAATGTCTTGTTGTGCCGCATTGTTAAAATGTTTTATTGGAAATGAATTAAATCGCATTATTTTCGGTTTGACATGCTTCAGTGTAGCCCTGTGTAATTATAGTGAGTGATGATTGAATTCCTGTACTGAGTTCTGTTGTGCAGATTTCTGTAGCAAATAAATAAGCTGCCATGGATTTGTGTCGCCATGCAAACAAGGGCCTGTGAGCATAGCCTTCTGAAACTGCGATGTGACTGTATATTGCTGTCTCATGTTTTTGTTGTAACTGGAAATATTTTGTTGTTGTTTTATTTTTGTTTTGTGTTCAGTCTTCTTGTTGTTTTACTGTAACGAATCGAAGTTATTTTGAACTTGTTCGTGTTGGCTACTGTTTGTGGCTATCTGTGCTATTAAGAATTTGCACCGGTTGACCAATGGTCTGTGCTTTCGCTCTGTTGAACATTGCTGTTAGCCGTTTTTTTCAAATGGTGCATCTTACTATATATTAGCGAAACTGCCTTGTACAGACATGTTATTTTCATCTTGTTGAGGGGGAAGGGGCGGGGGGGGGGGGGGGGGGGGGGCTTTGTTTTATTTTAGTTTCAGTCGCAAGAAAAGACATGGGTAGATATAGAAAAGACGGTCTGTTCTTGGTTTGTTTTTGTTTGTTTTGAGTCTTCTCTAAAGTTGTCTCGTGCCACGAGAAAGGCAGTGTCGGAATTATCTGTTCCACAACGAGCTTAGAATGAACGTTACTTGAATTAGGCAAAGTGGGCCTACGGATTGTGACTGAGTTTTTATTCTTATTTTTTAACTGTTGTACTTGAATTGATGTGTTCTTATTTATCAACGTAGAGTAGAACATTTTGGGTGACCGGAAAAAAATATAACGTTGATACCTTTTAGGTTTGGTCGTGACATATATCTACGACGTATTGTTCTTTCTGTAGATGTTTTAAGCTTGAAATTAGGCTTTGTGCCAGTATGCACACAGAACTGCTTTCATAGGCATATGCATATGGCAGAATATTGTGACAATTCGGTCACTGAATTTTTCATTTTGTGCATAATGTAGGTTACGCCAGTATGGTCAGCCGTATAGTTTCCTTTCGCAAATCCATAGTTGTGTAGTTGTGTTCTTTTGGCTTGATCTTTACTGCGGATCTTTGTGGTTACTATGAAAAAGGATAGTAAACATTCGAAGCGGCAGTGTTGTAGATGATATTTGAACACAAGTGGCTTAGTGGTTGTGACACCATTCCAATGTGGACGATTCCAAGTTTATGTGAGATGTGAGGCGGAGAATAAAATGACTGAATAGGTGTGTGTGTGTGTGTGTGTGTGTGTGTGTGTGTGTGTGTGTGTGTGTGTGTGTGTGTGTGTGTGTGTGTGTGTGTGTGTGTGTGTGTGTGTGTGAGAGAGAGAGAGAGAGAGAGAGAGAGAGAGAGAGAGAGAGAGAGAGAGAGAGAGAGAGAGAGAGAGAGAGAATGTGCGCGCGCGTGCGTGCGTGCGTGCGTGCGTGCGTGCGTGCGTGTGTGTGTGTGTGTGAGCAGGCCTTCGTGTAACGTCACTGTTCGCCTCGACTCAGTCTCGCTGGGTAGGCCTGTATCTTTCTCTCTTTGTCTCTCTGTGACTCTCCGTCTTCACTCTCTATGACAAACAGCTCCACGCACGCACACTCACTCTCCCCCCCCCCCTCTTCTCTCTCTCTCTCTCACACACACACACACACTTACGCACTCACACACACACACACACACACACGCACACACACACTTGCGTCAGCGACGGATAGCGGAACTCCACTGTAATATGCATAGCACTATAACCTGTGACTAAAGAACGAGCCCACATTATCAAAGAACATTTAATCATACAACAGGCAAGCACTATGTATGTGTACAACAACATTCAAGCATCCCCAAACACACGCCTAAATAAACAAACGAAAAGCATCGTCAGATGTAACAGCTGGCCCAACCATTATACACGCAGCCTCTTTGATCATGTTCTTCGGGACAGATCAACTCGTCACCTAACATACTGAGAACAACAAAATTACCAGGCGAAAAAAAGGGTTATGGCAGTTCAGTCGATCAGCATGTCAGTTCACAAGATCCGGTCACAACCCAGAATGAGCCGATAAACATAAACAGGTAAAACAAGTTTATCAGTTACTGAGTGGGGTGAGAGGAGTAAGGGTGGAGTGATAGGGGCGGGGTGAGAGTAAAGGTGGAGTGATAGGGGCGGGGTGAGAGGAGTAAGGGTGGAGTGATAGGGGTGGGGTGAGAGGAGTGGGATGAGAGGAGTAAGGGTGGAATGATAGGGGCGGGGTGAGAGGAGTAAGGGTAGAGTAATAGGAGTGGGGTGAGAGGAGTGGAGTGAGAGGAGTAAGGTTGGAGTGATAGGGGCGGGGTGAGAGGAGTAAGGGTAGAGTAATAGGAATGGGGTGAGAAGAGTAAGGGTGAAGTAATAGGGATGGGGTGAGAGGAATAAAAGTGGAGTGATCAGGGCGGGGTGAGGGGAGCGGGGTGAGAGTGGGAGTGAGGAGTGAGGATGGAGTGATAGGAGTGGGGTGAGAGGAGTGAGGGTGGAGTGATAGGCGCTGTGTGAGGGGAGTAAGGGTGGAGTAACAGGAGTGGAGTGGCAGGAGTAAGGGTGGAGTGATAGTCGTGGCGTGAGAGGAGCGGGCTGGGAAGTGGGGGTGGGGGGGGGGGGAGTGAGGTGTGAAGATGGAGTAATAGAAGTGGGGTGAGAGGAGTGAGGATGGAGTGATAGGTGTGGGGAGAGAGGAGTGGGGTGAGAAGAGTGATAGGGGTGGGGTGAGAGGAGTAAAGGTGGAGTGATGAGGGCGGGGTGAGGGGATCGGGGTGAGACGAGTGAATGAGGACTGAGGATGGTGTGATAGGGGTGGGGTGAGCAGAGTAGGGGTGGGGAGAAAGGAAGGGTAAAATGATATGGATGGGGTGGTGGTGGAGTGATGGAGATGGTGTAAGAGGAGTAGGGTGATGGTGAGAGAGTGAGGGTAGAGTGATAGGGGTGGGGTGAGACTGGGTTTGGGGAGAGGAGTGGAGGAGGAATGAGACAGGGTTGAGTTGGGGTGAGTGGGGTGAGACAGGGTGGTGTTGGGGTAAAAGCGTAGGCAGGATGGGAGCATATTATATTTACACGCAACAACTCTGCCTCCCATCGGTCTTAATGCAGAATCATCCTGTTGGTGGCGGTGCAGTGTCAGGCAGGCTCCCTCTTACCCGCTTTTTCGGATTCTGGACATATCCAGCGACCTTTTACGTTCAGGAGTCAGTTACACAAGAAAAAGTGAATGAAACAAAAACAGCGTTCATTCAAATTCATGTGTGATGTGATCCACTGAAGAGAGCAACCACAAGAAACATATAACCAGAATAACAATTATTTTACATTTCTGCGATAGATCCTTCTGGTTCGTTTTGGCACTAGTTTGTTAGTTGCGTCCGTTTCGTCACTTCTTGCATACTTACAACCCGCGGCGCCGAGTTTGACCGTCTGGTTAAAAATCACGCAGCCCTTCATAAGAATGTTATCCATTATTTAAAACATTTGATACAGACTGGAATCATATATCATACCATGGTTTTATGATGTTTTTGTTGCTTGAAGTTTTCTTTGCACGGCGCTTTTCCGATCCAGGTTTTAGGTACGCCAGAATCTTCGAAACTTTTCTGCGCCAAGTTTTTGAACATCGACCATCCGTTGTCGAAAAGCAGACGATCTAGTGAAAATTTAAATTAATCTGATCAAGACTGAACGTGAGCATCTATTTTTTTGCAAACGACAACATATCATCATGTAAAATATTTAGTGGGTATGGTGTGGCGTACGTTTGAGTGCACTGACAAGTGAAAAAGAAGCTAACCTAGTAACAGCATTGCAACATGGCCGCCATAATAGGACAGCATTGGAATTATGGTAAACCAGCGGTTGAAAGCCAGCTTTTAGACTGCTTTGTTTTTATCCCAAAGACTGCATGAATGGGTAATAGAGCAGCCTTTCACACTGAGCGGCCGACCTAATAAACCAGAGACGCAGTCAGGACGCACCTGCGTCCTCCCCATACCGCGCAGCTGAGAACACGTTTCTGACCGCGTCAAATGAAACCGGCTCGGGTATAGCTTTTAGCTGCCTTGGCAGTGCTGTAATCGTTTGAGAAAGATGTGATAATTTTTTGTTTGAAGTTTTGCATGTGTGTGTGTGTGTGTGTGTGTGTGTGTGTGTGTGTGTGTGTGTGTGTGTGTGTGTGTGTGTATTCTGTGTTTGAACTGGTTTGTTTACGCTCCAGATTTATACAACACGCGAATGACTTTTGCTGAGAATGCAGCGGCAGCATCAACAAAAGGTGCAGTCCTCCAAATCTATGAACAGTGATATTGGATTTCAGTTTCAGATATTTGAGGTAATAATAATGTAGATAAATCCACTAAAATGTGTCTGTGTTTTGTTACTGCTTTAGGGTAAGCATCACTGCATGTTTGTGCATACATGCCATTATTATGCTTACCATTCTGCAGTGTCTTTGTCTTCTTTTTTGTCAAGAGTGTATGTGTGACAGTGTAAGGTTATTACATAAATACTGAGTATAACTCTGTGTGTTTGTGTACATGTGAGAGCAAGAGAGAATTTGTGTGCCATGGATGCAGTGTGTGTGTGTGTGTGTGTGTGTGTGTGTGTGTGTGTGTGAAAAAGAGAGGGGTGCATAATGCAATGAGCTGCATACATGTACTAACAGATTATAACTTTGCCAGCCTGCAGGTGGCGCCAGAGTGAAGAGCACCAGTCAGTTTTCCAGGAACATGGGTATAGGTATGTGCTTTTATTTGTTCTAACAACAGCACCAGAAAGTATACATATGCACACATACTGAAGAACAAACAGCAATAATTTGAATATTAGTTTTTGCACAGAGTTTACCTTCAGTGGTAATTGTGTTACTTGATTATCTGTCATCTGGTCAGAATCCCAAAAAAGCAACCATGCCTCACAGCAGCTCCAACAGCAGGAGCTGCAACACCAAGATTCAGCACTGGGCACAGAGAGGCTGACGTCACTTCATGCCAAGTTACACCAGGAGGCTGACAAGATCCGCAAGTGGAAGGTCCAGACTGAGATGGACATCAAACACAAGGTCAGGGCTGTTACCTTCATTAGGTGAATTAATGGCAATGGGCATCTTAAGGGGGATCTTTTTTTTTCTTTTTTTTAATCTGCATAATTCACTTGATAAAGAATCTTTTAGTAACATGTAAGACATGTAAGAACATCAAAGAAAGAAAGGGAAAGGAATGGGGGAGGTTTGTTGAAACTTGGGTATTAGACATGTGTACAAAGTTAGATGCGTGACTGTTTAACTGTGACGTAATACTTAATTGATAAATTTCATATGGAACCAACACTGGGGCTTATTTCTTTCAGGAAAAAAAGCTGGGTGAAGCTAATGTGATGATCGAATCTCTGCGGAAATCCATCCTAGAGTTGCAGGTCAGTTGCTGAAGAAAATTAGTCTGCTAGTTATCATTTGTTGAATCTCCCATCTTGGTTAGCTTGCATGTAGTTTATGGTTCTGACTGGCAATAGATAAACACAGTGGATCAAGCCCCTGACAAAAAGGCCACCCCAAATACAGTCTGGTACATTACCATTTTTTGCCAGAAATGTTTATCTTGACTGCTGATAAATGCTTTGTATCTGTACACTGACTTGTCTCAAGGGGTGAGTAAAATGCTGTCACACAAGACTGTCTACACCAAGACCACTCAAGTTTTGAATAATGTTATTTCACTTTATTTGGGCAACAGACCAAGACGGATCAACGTTGACCAAAAATTCAAAAGCCATCTGCCTGAAGAATGACTGCTAAAAATTCTTGCCGAAACCCTGCCAAATGATAATAAAAGAAAAAGGTCTTAAGGGAACTAGCTTTCTTAATAATTATGTGTTTTGTTCAGTGGCTACTATGGATAAAATAGAAATACAATATTACCTACTTTGTGTTAAAATGACCTTTTGATTTTCATTGAATTTGTAAGGTGGGTGTTTGAAGACAGTTTACTGGATCATTATGGCTGGCTCATTTTCACAACACCATCAAGCATCATGGCTGGCTTGATACATACCATCTGCATCTTTGTTGTTTCACCTTGGGCAGTTTGTGCATGTACGATGCATGTCCAGTGATTCCATGCACATAGGAAAAATGATTTTTAAAATTTGGTAAAAATATCAGAAAGGCATTTATAAAACTAAACGGTTAATTTTAATATGAGGGTTCAACTCAAATTAGGTCATGTTACAGAAAGTCTTGTTTATTAATTCAGCAAGTTCATTATTTGCAGCTGGAGAATGAAAATCTGAGCACAAAACTCCAAGATGAACTGAGCAACAGGGAGGAAGTGCTACAAAGGTAACATGTAAATTAAGTTACTGAAGTGGTGTAGATGAGAAAAACTAAGTTGATTTCTATCTTCTGGACTAGCCCATTTTTCCTGCAAACAGTCACAGACAGTGGAACAACCTGGATGACAGCATAGTCTGTGCAATGACAGTTGGGAGAATTCGATCCCCTTTTGTGTCTTCTGTCCAACAGTCAGACCCATTTTATGTGCTTCCTGTTTTCTGTGGTGACTCAGTGCTCAGGAGCTGTGTGAAAGAAGAGGTAAATGTCCTGGGCTCCTCATCCCTAATAGTCTGTACGGTCTCTGTGGACGTAAAGCAACTTTGAAACAGAACTGATGGTGATAAAACATAATACCAGAATTTTGCTACTGCCAACATATACTAATAAGATGAAGTTGTAAAAATAATGAGTCAGATAATCATACAGTGCCTACCTGGAAGACAAATTGCTCGTCTGGCAACAGCTGCACGCTAGGTATTGTCACTGATATAATTTTCAAATCAGATTTTGTGAAATACATTGAAAATAAAAGATGTGATATGGCATTTACATTTTAATGCTGTGTTCAGTAATAATTTGGCTAATATATTTTGTAACTCTGAAACCAGTTGTTGAATATTACTTCATTTCTAACAAAGGGTTCAGAACACACGTGACCTGATTGGACTCCTGAAGAGCCAAGAGGAAAGGCTAGAAGAAAAGGTGTCCAGTTGTGAGTATGATGAATTGTTGACAGCTAATGAAACACACTGATTTCATGCAGACAGTACTAGTGTAGGGAAGCATGGGGGAATGAGGGATGCAAGTTGGAAGTATGAATGAAGAGTCACAAGTCAGATGTTGCTATAACATAACTTTGTTACAACCAATCAGGAAACTGTAGGCTCTCCAGCAACAGAATCACAATATGTGCCAACCAGCCAGAAAACAAAACGGCCGCTTCTGTTCACTACACTTGAACAGTGGGGGAGAGAGGACGTGCTGGCCAGTGTGCAGGTTTTAACAAACTACCTACCCAATTGGTGCACTTTGGGGTCATAAAACTTGCCACACTTACCTTGCAACAGCCTGTCAACATTGCCCACTCAAGAAAAAAGAGAAAGGTTAGAAGGTCAAGTTGGTTAAAGAAAAAGAGGCTAGGAGACTGACAGTGCACTCGGTTACACTACCAGTGTGAAATGATCCAGTTTTGGATAGTAAGGCGCAAACGGGGAAAGAGGGGCTCTGATTTGTATTTAATTCAGACGAGCATGCAAGGCAGTGGGAAAAGTGTTAGCCTTAGTTCTCCTGCTGCTGTATGGAAAATAATTTTTTTTTAATCGACTTGCCCCCCCACAACAGCTGCAGTGAATTAGTGGCCTTACAAACTGACAAAACGGTTGTTCTCCTTTAAAGGTGAGACAGAACGCACAGAACTGAAGTATCTGGAAAAGGAGCACGCTCAGCAGTTTGAGGTAAGAAGGAATTGTCAGATAAGTTAACAAAACAGGAGAGGCTAATGAAATTAAATGTACTTGCATTCTCCAACAAATCTAAGTATCTCCTTTAATTGCCCCAAACTTTGAAACATGGTTGATGAAAGTTAACACATATTGATGAAATACACCTTTAAAGTTTAGTTTGATTGCCCACTGAACTATCATCTGTGACAACTGTACTGTGCAGGAGATGACTGCAAAATTTAGGAAGCTGCAGCTAGAAGCACAACGAGATCACGAGATGCTTGTTAACCAAGGTAATTACTGAAATTGTGTGCACACCTTTTTGTTTTTTTAACCAGGTCTGGCTTAAATAATGATTACAAAAGTGACGCATTATCAAGTGACAAAAAGTCTCCAACTGTTACAATCATGATGATGGTGGTAAACATTTTTCCTGTCACATGTTACTACTTCTGATCGATAAATACAGTGCCTGGGTGGTGTGCCTGACCTCTGTGTGTAAGTGTGGTGTAGCAAGTCCCGTAGAGAGGAAAGTGAGAACGACAGGTGGAGTGCCCCACTGTGAGTGAGTGAGTCATCCCTGACAGTGATGCGTGGATGTTGTTGGCAGTGCAAGGAGAGCAAGAGCAGCGGCAGCAGCTGGAGAAAGAGCTACAGCACCGGACTGCGGAGGCTGAAAGCCAGGTAACAGTTTCGTGCTTACACCTGAACGCATTGCAGGTGCATGAAAACATTCATCCTGAGATAACCCTATGCAGTTGCTGGGACATTAAAAGCCAAGAACTAATTTGAAAACATGCATTGCACTGTTTGTAGCAAAGAAAACCATGCAGCAATTTGTTGGTTGAATAGTCAGCAAAAACAGCACACGAAAACAAGTGTGGGGTTAAATAATGAAACGGACATCACACAACAAGTTGAGGGGGGAATGATTGAAAGAAACAGCTGGAACAGAAAATGGCATATATACCCTTCACCAACACCCAAATCCCACTCAATGACGAGAATGGGGGAGAAAAAAATAGACTTTTTTTTAATGGAGTTCGATGGAGCACATTAACATTTTCATAAGGGTTCATGCATGGCTGCTTAGGCTGGCCCATGATGTGAAAACTGCCCTCCGACTTTGGGGGAGAGAGAAGCTCAGTTAATAAAATGTGTTTGTGGAAACTTATTTTAGAACAGGCACCTGGGAAATGTCTGGGTCACCTGTTGTATTTTTATGTCATGAAAGTACATGAATGACAAATCCAAGTGTCAGTCCAAGTGCATGGATGGAATGTATTTAGGTCACACTGTGCTTCAGTTCTTACCTCTCAGTACTATTTTGTATTCTTTGCAGATCAAGACCCTGGAAAACAAGATTGATGACAAGGACATAGCATTGAGAGAAGTGCACGTTTTGTTGCAGAAGAGCGAAGACAAACTGCACTCCACTGACAAAGATCTTGGTTTGTACCTGTTGATTGGATTGGGATTTTCCTTTCCACTAAACATCTCCCCCCCCCCCCCAGCTCCGCATCCCCCCATCCCCCCACCCCCCACTCCTTTGCCATGTTAAGGCTTCTCTGCAGTACAGTGATTCTGTCATAAAAAAGAGAAAAGAACAGATTTTGTTGTTGTCAAGTCTGAGTCCTGCCGAGTTGTGCTTTATTCAGTGTATTTATGCAGTAAGATTTTGAACACTGCTGCAGTTTCTGTACAGGTGCTTCCCAGCAAAGAGTAAGCAGCTTGTCTGAAGAACTGACCACAAAGCAGCAGGAGCTGGACAAGCTCAGGACTGAATGTGCACTGTTGCAAGTAAGATAGAACACCAGTAGAACACATGGGTTACAATGCAAGAGTGAACATCAGGAGAACACATGGGTTAATTTCTGAATGTGCACTGTTGCATGTAAGATGGAACATCAGTAGAACATATGGGTTACAGTTTCTGAATATGCACTGTTGCAAGTAAGATGGAATGACAGTAGAACAGGTATTACAATTTCTGAATGTGGACTGTTGCAAGTAAGATGGAACATTAGTAGAACATATGGGTTACAGTTTCTAAATGTGTACTGTTGCAAGTAAGACTGAATATTGGTAGAACACATGGGTTAAAATTTCTGAATGTGCACTGTTGCAAGTAAGATGGAACGACAGTAGAACAGGTGTTACAGTTTCTGAATGTGGACTGTTGCAAGTAAGATGGAACATCAGTAGAACATATGGGTTACAGTTTCTGAATGTGGACTGTTGCAAGTAAGACTAAACATTGGTAGAACACATGGGTTACAATTTCTGAATGTGCACTGTTGCAAATAAGATGGAACGACAGTAGAACAGGTGTTACAGTTTCTGAATGTGGACTGTTGCAAGTAAGATGGAACATCAGTAGAACATATGGGTTACAGTTTCTGAATGTGGACTGTTGCAAGTAAGACTAAACATTGGTAGACCACATGGGTTACAATTTCTGAATGTGCACTGTTGCAAATAAGATGGAACGACAGTAGAACAGGTGTTACAGTTTCTGAATGTGGACTGTTGCAAGTAAGATGGAACATCAGTAGAACACAGGGGTTACAATTTCTAAATGTACACTGTTGCAAGTAAGATGGAACACCAATAGAAAATATGGGTTACAGTTTCTCATTGTGCATTGTTGCAAGTAAGATGGAACATTAGTAGAACACGTGCTACATTTCTGTGAATTTTAGTTTCTCCTGATTGATGTTAGCAACATTTTCTGGTAAGTCACCCAAGCTTTCTCAAGCCAAACAAAACAACAAGCCACTTATGACAAGGGATAACAAAAGCAAGGATGATCTGTAACAAAATGTCCAATGACAGCCATTGGTACACATCTAATACTGCACTAATAAACTACACCTGGTGCACCAACATGAATAGGGGTATGTGTGCATTTGATGTTGGCAGAATGAGAAAGAACAACTGGCCACAGAGCTGGTGGAGGAGAGAGAACGTGCTGATGCAGCCAAACAGCAGGAGGACTCGGTGCAAGAGGCTCTCAACAACTCTGTGGCCATCTTCAACCAGCGCCAGACTGACATGCAGAGAGACATTGATCTCATCAAAGCAGAACTGGCTGATGAGCAGAGAAGGTCAGATTGCTCTGAAGTTTGGAGATCTTTTTAGAATGACCAGGCTTCCACTCTGTACTTCGCCACTCACGCTGACACATTCCATACACAGCTATCCTGTTAACAAAAGGTTTTTTTAAATATATTAAAAAAACAGCCATCTGACATTGCAATAGAATATGTGACAAAAATGAATAGTGAAGCTTTCTATGACTGTGTGCAATGTGTGTTGACGTTCACTGCCCACATGTTGAAGAGAAGCGAAGAGAGGTGTGGTGTCTCCTAAAAAGACTGTACCGGCAGGGTTGGATTGTTTGTTCCACACTGAAGAAAGAATACAGCAAAGAGAGGGTGACTGATGTGTGAGAAGTGAAACGGGGTTCCACTGACACCTGCATTTTGTTCTCAACAGGTTGAAGGAAGCCAGAGCACAGCTGACAGAGATCTTGACATTCAACGAGAGTCTGAAAAGCTCAAGAGGTATGAAAAGCCCAATGAAAACTGGGGGTGGGGGGTGGAGGGGTGGGGGCAGTTTACAGGGAACACTATGCCATTCTAGCATGGAAATAGACACAACTGCATAAAATGATAATAGCACATACTGAACACTTACTTTAGTACACATGCACTACAAACATCACAACTGACATGCACAGATAGACCTTTCAAACTTATGAACAATTAGTGCTCTAATCTCTATTTACAAAGCAGGACAATGGGGAATTTTTACATGGAAAAAGCTTTTCTGATAAGGTCAGTTTTGAGAGTTGTTTTGAAGGAAGAGAGAGTGTAAATGTGGAAATGTTACAAATAAAGTTTGGTGTAATGCAGGGACATGACAAATATGTGTGCCTTTGATGATTCTATAAGTCTGTGTGATGTTGGTGTGCTGTTACAGATGTACTGTTGCTGGAGAAAACAGAAATGGAGCTGTGTTTGGAGAAACTGAAAGTAGAACTGGTGAGTGGTGACCCTCCTCTATGACATGGATGTGCCTCCATATGTGACACAGAGCTTTTATTGTCATAGGGTCAAACAAAACTAAAAAGGTAAAAGGCCACAGCTTGCTAGCTAACATATTAGACCAGGTATAATTTACATAATCTCAGTTCATTTCAAGAACTGGTTTAGACACTGAACAGTGGTGAAAGGTACAAGGCTACCAAAGGCTGCTGTAGACATTTAGCCATGCCTAGAAGTTGGATTGAGGATTGTCCTGCTGACACCCTGTTGCAGACAGAACTGCAGAGTGACAAGTACAAGAACAAGGCAGAGATCAGCGCCCTGGAAGCTGAAGTGGAGAGCTTGAATTTACATCTGCAGCAGGAGCAACAGGCAGCAGCCAAACTGCAGGTACGTCTGTTGGCCATAAGTAAAGGAGATGGAACTCAAGTTGCAGAAAACAGACTTTTGTTGAAAACTGTCACAGTCTGGTAGGTCATGTGTGGTGGATGCTTGCTGTTGTGTGTTGTTGGTGTTGGTAGATGAGATGGAACAGGGATGCTTGCTGTTGTGTATTGTTAGTGTTGGTGGATGAAATGGAACAGGGATGCTTGCTGTTGTGTGTTGTTGGTGTTGGTAGATGAGATGGAACAGGGATGCTTGCTGCTGTGTGTTGGAGGTGTTGGTGGATGAGATGGAACAGGGATGCTTGCTGTTGTGTGTTGGAGGTGTTTGTGGATGAGATGGAACAGGGATGCTTGCTGTTGTGTGTTGGAGGTGTTGGTGGATGAGATGGAACAGGGATGCTTGCTGTTGTGTGTTGGTGGATGAGATGGAACAGGGATGCTTGCTGTTGTGTGTTGGAGGTGTTGGTGGATGAAATGGAACAGGGATGCTTGCTGTTGTGTGTTGTAGGTACAGGTGGATGAAATCAACCCACGCTATGCTGCCCTGGAGAAGGAAAGGAAGCTTGTGCAGCAGGAGCTCAACAACCTGAAGAACAGTATTGACACACACAAGGTAACCACTCCCAAACAAATAACACAAGACCTGAGTAATGGGAAACTGGTGTTAAGTAAGAAGTGTATGTGAAACTAATGCATACCTATGTGACCAGAGTTTTGTACGTATTCTGCTTTGATCATAAGAGAATACATTACTGTGACTTTTGGTAGAGATGCATTTGACCGTTCTGAGAACAAAACCACACAAAAAGCCTTCTTTTCTGTACAATAATATATACACAACTTTATATTGTCTGATTTCCAAGAGAAGCAATTTTCTGTTGGCAAATTCAACATATAGGACAAAAGAAAATGACAACCCAGGTAGCAATACCTGGCCCAAGTTTTGTGGTGTACATGCAGTACAGACTAGAGAGATGAAAGTTGTGAGGGAGAAGGTGGTGATGAGCTGTGTGATGTGTGAGGGAGAAGGTGGTGATGAGATGTGTGAAGTGTATAAGGGAGAAGGTGGTGATGAGATGTGTGAAGTGTATAAGGAAGAAGGTGGTGATGAGATGTGTGAAGTGTATAAGGGAGAAGGTGGTGATGAGATGTGTGAAGTGTATAAGGGAGAAGGTGGTGATGAGATGTGTGAAGTGTATAAGGAAGAAGGTGGTGATGAGATGTGTGAAGTGTATAAGGGAGAAGGTGGTGATGAGATGTGTGAAGTGTATAAGGGAGAAGGTGGTGATGAGATGCGTGATGTGCATGAGGGAGAAGGTGGTGATGAGATGTGTGATGTGTGTGAGGGAGAAGGTGGTGATGAGCTGTGTGGAGTGAGGGAGAAGGTGGTGATGAGCTGTGTGGAATGAGGGAGAAGGTGATGATGAGCTATGTGGAATGTGAAGGAGAAGGTGGTGATGAGCTGGGTGTAATTGTGAAGGAGGATGTGGTGATGTGCTGTGTGGAATGTGATGGAGAATGTGGTGATGAGCTGTGTGGAGTGAGGGAGAAGGTGGGAGATCTGTTTTGTGTACATGCACAGAGTGAACTGCAGCAGACCCAGCAGGCACACAGTGAGAACAGTAGGCAGAACCAGGAGCTCCAGCAGACCATCGCCAACCTCCAGGCGCAGCTCAGCGACAAACAGTGTGTACTTCAGTCACTGGCACAGTGCTACTGTCCACCAGAAAATATGAAAATGCAGCTGTTCTTCCACTCAGGCTCTTGGGTCTGGAAAACCTCAAAATACTAAGGGAGAGGGGGGAGTTGTGGGGGAGGGTGGGGGGAGTGGAGTAAGGGGTGTTGAGAAAATGGAAACGATAAACAGTCTGGGAGCAAACAGCATCAAAGGTGAAAAGACTGGTGAGAAGTAATCCAAAACCAAGTGGTATATGTTACACTGTGGGAAAAGTAAAAATGTACTCTGGAGTTGATGCACTCACACACAAGCCCAGTTGTCAGATTTCTTTTGGGGAAGGGGAGGGGGTGTCACAATTATACAAGACAAACTTTCATTTAGTGACTTGCTATCTCAATGGCAAATGTTTCAGAGCTGAGGTGGATCGACTGCAGGAAGAAGTGAAGAACTGGCAGAACCAGCTGTCTGCTAAAGACACTGAAACCTCGTCCACCACCGCTCAGCTTCACAAAGTCACAGCTGACCTACAGGCAAGCCAGTGAAGTTTGCTTTAGCAATGACTGGATGAACTGACACTATTATAATTATCATAAACAAGTCATAATCGCAAACTATCAACTGCAACCTTTTACTCTTGCTTTAAAACTTGAATTTATTTGCTTTTTCTTTCCACTTCTGATTTTTGCCTCTGAAATGATTTGAAACTGAAGTATGTTTAAAGGCTCTTGTTTTTAGAATGCAAGTCCAATTTAGGAGGGTGACGTGTTTCTGTTTTCCTTGTTTGAACCCTTGGTTTGTTTTTGATTTTGAGTTTGTTCATAGGGTCATACGGAAGCACTTGAGAATGCTAAGAAGTACATTGGTGAACTTGAAGCCCAGCTCAGTGGTATTGGGTAAGCTACAGTCTGTCTACATAGTAGTGTGGCCACCTTGGTAAAGGGAGAGCACTAGTACTAAATCATAATATCTGTAGTATAAAGAAGCAGTTGTGTTCTGTCTGTTTACATGATTTCGTGTATATTTTCATTAATTATGTCAAGTGATTGTATGTTGTATTTAGGGAATCTAAGAAGATAGTTTTGTCACACATAACAGCTTCCTTACAAGTTTTGTCACACATAACAGCTTCCTTACACTAAACATTGCTGAAATTGCATATCACACCTTCCTCATGCAAACTTTTTACCACATTCACCTGTTTTGAATTTTACCAGCTTGCAGTCCTAGTTGATTACGTTCAACACCTAAGAGAGAAGAAAAGATTCCCCAACCAGACCAGAGAAACATTTTGACGGTCTTTTCGAATGAATGTGTTTGACGTGTTTCAGGAAAAGTCGATTTCTAACCCCTTCCTCCCCTCATCATCATCAATCCAGAATCAGCAGCAGTTTGTTGTTTTGATTGTCTTGTTTTATATGTCATAGGAATGAGAAAGCATCATTGGAAAGTCAGCTTACTAACCTACAGAAAGAAATGGAAAATCTGAAACAACAAGTGGATGAAAGGGTAAGTTATAACTGTAACCCCAGTTTGTTAAATCTGTTTGCACTCTTGAGGGGGTTTGGTAGTTAAACTGTTGTTTTGTTGGTAACATATATTCTTAAGATGATGTGAAGTGGTTATCAGATTGCAATAAATTCAGACACAGTTTTGTCAAATAAACTTTTCGTTAATCTTGTTGATGAAAAGGGTTTGCCCCCCCCCCACCCCTTCCAAAAAAAAAACACCCACAAAAACACCACACTACAACAATGCACATGTACTACAGGCAGTGTGATTCTCAGTACTAATTTCATATTTCTGTGCATGCATTTGTTAAATTCCATACATTTATGAAACAGCACTGTTGATTTTGTGATCTGCTTTCGCTTTTAAAGTACGACAAGATCTGTCCATGGTGCCTCACATGTTTGTGAGTATTCCACATGCAAAAAGTAGAAAATGGGTCAAAGGGGATCATCAGCATTTTGGTATGTTAATGAACACACTGTAATATGTTTTTCTCCTAAAAGGTTACATGCAACAGAAACACTGCATGTACTAGAATATGGTTAGAAAGATGAGTATTTTACTACCACTGCGTGCCATGCTGTTGTGACAACTTACATGAATGCATCTGACTGATGACACTGTCCACAGGGACAGGTGGCAGAGATGGAGCGCCAGAACTGCACGGAGGAACAAGAGCAGCTGGAGCAGCAGCTGAAAGACCTCAACAGCGACATCATGGTCAAGAACAAGGCCATCAAGGACCTGGAAAAAGAGGTGTGGCTTCAGTCATTGTCATAATTTTTAAGCAAGGTAGAGCAGTGTTTAAAAACACACACAAGTTTTTTAAATGACAGGGAACATTTTGAAGGAAGTTTTCTAAAATCAAGATTCCTGAAGTATTCTGATCCTGTGGGACAGTCTTAGGACAAGTAAAGTTACTACCATGGAGCCAGTTTTCTAAGACCATCCACTGAGCAAAAGTATAGTCTTGAAAGAAGGGTGATGCTTGGCTGGGGGATCATTTACGTGGACAGATGATGGCCAAGGTTTAAAAAACAGAAAGTTGGTTGGAAAGGAGGGGTGGTCTTTCGTCCTGGGCTCCACTGTGCTGTGGTCTGGATCTGCTGCAGTGCTGCTGCTGCTTCAGGTCAAGCCCAATGTAAAGCAGCTTACAGTATTGTGACCATGCTGTGCAGTTGAAGTCGCTGCGCGGCAAGCTGAGCAGCCAGGAGAGGAAGCAGGAGGAGAGGAGCCGTGAGCTGGACTACCTCAAGCAGGAGCTGAGTGCCAACGAACAGGCCAGGGAGCAGAGTGACCGGCTCATCGCCTCTCTGCAGACCCATCTGGAGCAGGAAGCACATGCTGCACAGCAGCGTGCCAGGCAGGTAGGCAGTGGGGTCAGTGCCCAGCAAGTCTGCTCAGCAGCGTGCCAGGCAGGTAGGCAGTGGGGTCAGTGCCCAGCAAGTCTGCTCAGCAGCGTGCCAGGCAGGTAGGCAGTGGGGTCAGTGCCCAGCAAGTCTGCTCAGCAGCGTGCCAGACAGGGAGACAGTGGGGTCAGTGCCCAGCAAGTCTGCTCAGCAGCGTGCCAGGCAGGTAGGCAGCGGGGTCAGTGCCCAGCAAGTCTGCTCAGCAGCGTGCCAGACAGGGAGACAGTGGGGTCAGTGCCCAGCAAGTCTGCTCAGCAGTGTGCCAGACAGGGAGACAGCAAGGTCAGTGCTCAGCAATGTGCCAAACAGGTAGACAGCAAAGCCAGTGCTCAACCGTGTGCCAAACAGGTAGGCAAAGGGGTCAGTGCTCAGCAAGTCAGTGCTCAGCAGTGTGCCAAACAGGTAGGCAGCAAGGTCAGTGCTTAGCAACATCGCAAACAGGTAGCCAGCAGGGTCAGTGCTCAGCAGCGTGCCAAACAGGTTGGCAGTGGGGTTAGTGCTCAGGTCTAGCAACACAGATTTGTAATCATTGTCTGACTTGTGTAACAGTGCCCTCTCTGTCATTTGGCCTTAGGCACTGTGAGCATGAGCATACATTCTGGCTGATTCACTGCACTGTTAAAAAGAACTTTGTTTTTGAAATTTGACATCAAATCAATGGGTTATTTTAACCCAAAGTTCTTTTACTTGTCAAACAATACATGTTTTGAGAAGGCTAGTTCCATTAAAGGTTTCTGCCAATTTTTCTTGACTTACATGAAATCTGTATTTTCCTGTGATAAGTATTAGGAAGGCTGGCATTTAATGTTGGTTACATTTTGTCCTCTGGGGTAGGTGGAACAACTGCAGGGGGAGATGGCACAAGTGCAGAAAGAGAAGGCAGAGGCAATGTTGGAGTGTGAGCGTCAGATCATTGAGATGACATCGACCCTGGAAAAGTACACCAGTGATCACCAGAAGCTGCTGGCACAGAAAGACAAAGAGATTGAGGAACTGCGCAACAAGAACGTCCAACTTGATGCAGTCAATAAGGTCAGTTCAGCGGCTCCAAAAGTGAGCTGTACATTTTCTGCAGGTATGTGTGTGTGTGTGTGTGTGTGTGTGCACATGCATGTGTGTGTGTGTGTGTGTGTGGTGTGTAAATGTGCATAATTTCATTTCCATTTCATTCAGAGATCTAAGATGGTGAATTTCATGCCATTTGTTGCTAAAAGACTTATATCCCAAAGACATCACTTATTTTTGGACCAAAATGCTTTTGGTATGTGTTGCAGAAAAATGACAGGAATGCTGCAGATGGCAAACTTGAAACGCATCAGTTACAACAGGAGATGGCAGCACTCAAAGCACAGATGGTAGGACCACTACAACTATTAGAGCACGTGTAGTTGTCAGTCTGGCACAGTCTGGGGGTCAGTTTCATCAGTGTATCTTGACCTGTCAAAGTCAGCAGTATAATTAACTTTTATTAACACAAAGCATACATATCAGTTATGTTGAAATTAAGGTGTAGGCGTCAGTGTGCCTACCAGAGGCTGTAACTAGATCCTCAGTGACACATCAAGAATGCTTTTCTTCTTCTTTAAATTGTTCTTTTTATGATAAATTTGACCTATGTCATCCTTTGTGGGTAACTATGTAGCACAGAGAATCCAGGGCATTTGCTTTCTCTTCCTTGAGCAGTACAGAATGTTTGATGTTCAGTGTGTAGTCATAACCATTCCAAGTGCATGTTGCAGGAACAAGCAGAGAGAGACAAGGCAGCAGAGATAGACGCTCTCAAGGCACAGCTCAGCGAAAAGGTTTGTTCAGTCAGGTTTAGCTTAATTTGCTCCCCCCCCTCCTACTGTCCACCCTCTTGAAATAACAGAGAAACATTCACAATACTCATCACCAAAATAAAGGGAGGTGGGGGGGTGGGGGGGGGACACCATGCTTTCCTCTTGAGGAAAGCTGGGTGACAGTAATGACAGTAGTGGATGGGGCGTTATCTTGCTTCAGTCTGTATATGACAGGTCAGCCCCATCTCCATGTTGGTGTGCTGTGCCCAGGGTGGGATGTACTAAACTGCTTTTGGATGTTCTGTGTATTATGATAGGGCCTTCCAGTCATCCAGAAATGTGAACAATGGCCTGGTCCCCTGCTATTATTTATCAGTACCAAGGAGTGGCTGATGAGAGGCCACCCCTGTTTCAAGGCCACCTCTCCTGAAAACTTTTTCTTTGTGTTTTCACATAAAATGACCTCTAATTTGAGATCACATTTGCTTGAATTCTAGGATAGTCTTCAGGGGATCCATGGTAACACTGTTTTGCCAGAAGGCTTGGTGGAGAATTCTGGGCTGCTGCCGGTCACCTGAACAGCTTTGGCCAATGAAAATATCTTGAGTAATATTTTGTGCAAAACATGTCCATGCTTGCCTTGCGAGCTAAAGCACAGAAACAGAGCGACAGGCTGGCGGATTTCAAACAAAACCTTCAAAGCAAGTAGTATGAAATGTTCCCTGATGATGAAATATATCGACTGCAATCGAGTGAGATACATTCATTTGAATGCTGGATTCTCAAATTATGCATTTTCCGCCAAATCAGCACAGTACTACAGGGCGTCCAGATTGTAGGCTAGTGAGAAAGTAATTTTGGGAAGCAGGGCTTGGAGCTCAGTCTTTCATTCAAAGCACAGTTGCTGCTACAGTGAGTTGTCACCTGATCGTGTGTTGCAGGTGAAGTTAGTGGAGGAGCTGAAATTAGCAAGTCAAGCAGCCCAACCTTTCAGTCACTCGGACCATCACGTGGAAGTGGTATGTCTCCACTTGTCAGTCTCTTCTGAGCAACTGTTCTTTCTCTTGTTTGCTGTGGAGAACTCGTGAACAAGACTGGTACACTATCAGACATATCTATGCTATTTGTAAATTTATATGAAACAAATTCAGAGTGCAGTTTCGATGGTTTCTTTGATCCAGATGGAAAGTCATCAGTGATTTACTTCTAGTTCAAAGCACTGAAGATCTTCAGAATAAGTTGATGGTGTGCTTGTCATGGCAATAATAGGATGAGGTACAGGTGGACTAGATTCATTTTGTCAAAAACTGATCAGTTTAAAAATTGGTGGGTTGCTATCAAATTAGGTACTGAAAGGAATTAGCTTCCCATGAGACCAGAACTGCTGAAAAGTGACTTGATTTTCCTCCTCTCCTCCCTGCACCCCAGCACAAAGTCAAAATTTTGTGCCTGTATTTTTGTGGGTTAAATCCTTGCATGGAAATCTAAGGGCGTCCAGACCTTACTTCGGTCAAGGCAGCGTATGCATCCTCAGTTGCAGATAGTACCCATAAAGAAAAGTTTGAAAAGGTCAGAACAGTACATAACGTCTTTCACTCAAACTAAGCTGCTGTGCATGAAGATTATTTGTTACACATCCTAATGCCTGAAAGGAGTGAGAGAAACGGTCACCACCAGGTAACTAACTGTAAGCTGGTCTGACAGGATAGGCGAGTGACCACCTCTGCACCGACCACACCGGTGGCTCAGATCCACGCCCAGTCGGTGGAGAATCTTCAGCGCAGCATCCTGCGTCAGACGGGCTCCGTCAGCAAGCGGCGCAAAGTGGCCTTCATCTCCCCCTCCATTGACATGTCTGAGCCCTGCAACACTGACTCAGAGTCCTCCATAGAGCTTGAGTTGGAGGTTTGTTTAGTGTTCAGTCTGTTGGCACTGAAGCCACAATATTTACAGGAACAGGAACTTGTATCCTATCCTGATACAATCTACTGCATTCTCTCTGTTCCTTTCCCCTGTGCAAACTCTGCATCTCTAGATTCTGTGAAAACACAAACAAAAAGCACTCAGGTGCAAGATCAGTCTGCAGGCTGCACTCACCCTCTAAAACAGGCTGCCAGACACCCTTCACAAAGCAAATAAAGACTGCATCTTTTTTGGTGATTGCTGAAATTTCATTTGCTTTGAACCCCCAGGTCATCTGACCTGGCCCCCAAATTGTCCTCCTGTATGCAGTTCCCAACAGTTACCTCCTCCTCCCCTTCCTCACAGAGTCCCCTCCCCTCATTCATTTCCTCCACAGCCCCCTCCCCCCATCCGTTTCTCACATCACTGCGCCCCCACCCCCCATACCTTTTCTGGCAGACCCCTCCCCTCATCCCCTCCCCTTATCCCTTTCCCCACAGTCCCCTCCCCTCATCCCTTTCCCCACAGTCCCCTCCCCTCATCCCTTTCTCCACAGTTCCCTCCCCTCATCCCTTTCCCCACAGTTCCCTCCCCTCATCTTTTTCCCCACAGTCCCTCCCTCTTTTCCATCATCTTTGCCTAGCTCAACAAGCATGTGGCTATGAACTGCGCTATACAAGACTTAATGGAGATTGATTATAAATTATAAATTTTGAAACAGCTTCAGAACACACAGCCTGTTCTGTTATCCCCGTTTTTGAAAGATCTGTCAGTCAGAACTTGATTACCTTCCAAAACTGGGATCGCTTCAATCACCGATTGATCAGTTTGAACTATCAGTAAAAATATTGGCAGCTTTACAGTAGTTGCATGATTATTCAAACCAGAGGATTGATTTGCTGATGGTGTTCTGTTTAACATTGCATGCATCTTTACCAACTGTTGAAGAAAGGGGTAGAGGAAGAGATCCAGTCCTGACTTACCTGTGTGTTGCCTGGTAAACCTAGTCTGTTGTGTACCCAGGACCAAGTGAACCAAGTGCTGTCCAACTCCAAGTCTGGTTCTGGTTCCCGCACGCCCCTCCGACTCCGTCCCTCGCCCCACACCAAGAGTCGGCAGGTCATTTCATCTCACATGGTCTTCACGCCCAACAAGCACAGCAAGTCTAGCACCCTGACCAGGAAACCCAAGCAAAACTCGCCAAATGCCCCTCCTGAACCCAGCAAGGTGGGTGCTCCAAGTCATATTTAGTTCAGGCATCATCTTTGTTGTTGTTTTGTAATCCCAGTAGTAATTTGGCTCTGTGATTGCTTCTGGGGGAGGGGGACCCCCTTTGTTCAGTCAGAAGTTTTGATAAAAATATGCGGTATAGAGAACCACTGTGACATTTCATGTTGAAAATGATCATAAATGTCTGCATACATGTCAATACTAAGAATTTCATAGGAACTGTGTTTTAAGAGAGAATTCATACACATAATATACTGACATCACGCATGCTAAGTACATACTCTCCTTAACCTGTCCTCATTTCTGTTTTGATCTTACTGTCATCAGGTCAAAGACAAAGAGTTTCGCAAGACGCCCAACATGCGCACAGCTCCAATGAGGACATCCAAGTTTTTCCGCTCATCCCCAAAGGAGCGCATGGTGTTGAAGAAGAAGGAGGAGGCCAGAGAGAGACTGTCCTGGTTTGATGATGATGCAGTCTATGGCTTTGGTTCTGAAGACTGATGTTGCTTATCATTTACTGCTGGTTTGTCTTGTTGATTCATGTTCAGTGTTTCTGTTCCGCCACCTTTCCGATTTGGATATGTGGCTTTAACCTCTTGTTTTGGCATTGAGGAGTTCTGGTGGTATTCTCTTTTTACAGAAACAGATTGGGGGTGTTTGGGGAGGGAGGGTGGGGGAGGGGTTTAAACAGAAATAGTGAACATAGTAGGCATGCCTGAATCCATTTTCCTCATGCTGTTCCATTCTATTGCGACACAAGCAGTCTTTTGAAATGAAATGCCAGTTTACCAATCTTTTTTAGCTCCTGCATAAAGTATCAGTACTGTTTAATACTATTGATAGCTAACTTTTTATATATCAATATACATGTTCTGCACCAGTGCCTTCATGGGCTTGCAATGTCTGAATGAACAGCTTACCAGCATAGGAGTTTGTGGCTGGTAGGCCAACATGCTGGACTGTAAATGGAGAGCCCAAGGTTCAACTCCTGGACACCAGAGGGTGAGGGATCAATCTGCAGTTCTTCTGAGCACACCACTAGGCAGTTATTCTGAGCACATCACTTGTCAGTTCTTTTGAGCACACCACTTGGCAGTTCTTTTGAGCACACCACTTGGCAGTTCTTCTGAGTACACCACTTGGCAGTTCTTTTGAGCATGCAACTTGGCAGTTCTTTTGAGCATACAACTTGGCAGTTCTTCTCAACATACAACTTGGCAGTTCTTCTGAGCACACCACTTTCCAGACTAGTCAGCACCTGTCTTGCAGTTTTGTGCACAGAACACGTTAAGACTTCTGGCCTAGATTAAAAATCCCACGTGCACCTTTCTATGACTGAGAGCAGACCGTAACGGAATAATCCAAACAATGATTGTGGCTATGCCCATCAGACCATTCACAAAGAGTATTCATGAGACAAGGTCACCAAGGGGATGGAGGTCAAAAGTGAGGCTTAGAAGTGCAGCCTAGGACAGACTACAAAATTATCTGCTTGCTCTCGCTGGTTTTGCACACCCCACCCTTGCTTTTGACCTAATGATCAGCCCTGACCTAGCTTATTAAGACTGGTTGATGGAAGAATAGGATCTGTATTGGCAGTGTGTCTCCCTTTCAGTGCATGCCACCACTAGCTCATCCAGTTACATGTCTTTCTAATGCCGCAGTAATTCATCGTGCCAAAGGATTGTTTGGATGCTGCTGCCTTCAAACGATCCTAAAGATGGAATTCTGTTGGACAAGATGATGGAAACATCAGCACTGCAGTCTTTCCTTGCATACATCTTACATTTTTCTGTTAGGGAGAACCACTCAGTCTGACAGGGTTTCCACTGTATATGCATTGGATGGGAGCATATTTCACAAACATTACATACAAGTGTCAAAGTTGTTGCTCAGGAAGACTTGTCAGCAATTCGCTCATTGTACATGACACACCAGTGTTGAAATTTCATTCTAGGCAGAGCGAACGACAATAACAAAAGCAGCTGCAGAATGTTTGGCTAAATGAGACCTGAAGTTATTTGAATACAGAACCAAAAGAACCATGACAAAAAATTCACAGACAGTAGGTAAAACAAACGTGTGGTTTCAATTTCTTCAACTGTACAACAGCAGATTCTACTGTTCAACTGCAGTTGCAAAAGACAGATGATGCAAAATAGAGTAGAACTTGCTGAGGATGAGCTAATTTTAGAAGACAAAATTTTGCTTATATCAGAGTGAAGGTGAAGATATCCTTACTTGATTACTTTTCTTTTCAGACGCATTTCTGTCAAGAAGAAGCAACTGTGATGTTTCCAACCACTTTGTCTTAAGGAAGGGGGGGGGGGGGGGGGGGGGGGGGGGGGAGGTAAACAGTATGGCAAATTTACTATGTTTGAGAGGAATTGTTCCAAGACTGCTTTGATTGAGAGGAACTGTTCCAAGACTACTTTGATAATAAAGTTGTTTTCAGACACTTTTTTGACTATTTTGGTGTGTGTTGCTCCAGTTCACATAGTAAGTCCCTTTCTCCAACACTCACTTACATGATCACAAGGGTACTGACAACCACAAGGGTACAGACAACAGCAAAAGTACAGACAACTACAAGGGTACAGACAACCTCAGACAACCATGAGGGTTCAGACAACACAACCAATAACTCGACTCTTGCATCCAGCTTCAGTGTGTAATGCCACAATACAATATAGTCTCTCTTTTTCAAAGTATACATGCAAAATGACCAATATTTTTGCCATCATGGTTTGCAGGCATCAAACTACAGATGTGAGATGAGCATTAACATGGTAAAGGCTTCACCAGTGCATTGGAAAACTTGGTAAATGAGGTTTCCAAAAGTATCAGTGTGTACAAATCATGTGTTAGGTACACCTTGTAACTGTAGTTTTGAAAAACAGAAAAAGAAAGAAAGAAAAAAAAGAAAGAAAGCAGTAGATCTAAAAACATTGAAAGTCTATAAATATTCAGCTGTGGGATTTACTGCCCATTCAAAACCCATGCATGCATGCACACAATAGCTTCCAAAGTCTGTTTTGAATGGGCAGTAAATCCAACAATTAAATATTTACAGACTTTTCAATGTTTTTAGATCTACTGCTTGTAAACCTGGATGTTGACAAGTTTAATCTTCTTTTTTTAATGGTGACATGGCTCTCAAATGAAATTTATGACTGGGACAAGAGGTAAACATTGGCTGTAGCCTGACAATAGGGACAAGAGGTAAACATTGGCTGTAGCCTGACAATAGTGAAATAGAGTTAAAACTCTTGTATCTGGTCATGTGTGAGATCAGTTTATAAAATGGACACATTTCATACACGCAGAATGGTTGGGCAGGTAGACTAGCATGCATTGCACACATATGTAGGCAGGTATACATGCATGCATACATGCACACACACACACACACATGTGCACCCATGATTACTGATTACTGTGTAAACTAAACTGATGCATAGCCACAAAATGTCATTGTACAGTCTGTTAGTAGAAAGTGCAGTCAAAATTCTGAATGAACGTTAGTTTTCTGCTTCTTCAATTGAAATATCTGTAAAGTTGGCAGCATATGATGCTGACAATAAATGCATCATACCCTATTATGACATCTCTCTGACAGGCTGACTACAGGAGTTGTAACACAATTGTTCAGATCACATGACTAACTCTGTACTTACACTGCAATTCAACCTGCAATTCTTCAATGGAAACATTTATCTGTAAAGTTTGCAATATACAACACAGACAATGAACAGGTCATACCATATTATGACATCTTTAGACAGGCTGACTATAGGAGTTTTAACACAATTGTTCAGATCACACTACTAATTCACTCTACTTACACTGCGATATAATTTTTAATATGCAATACCTGATACCACTTGACCCAGTGTTGTTTACCCCACATAATAATGTGACACAGATTGCCATGAATAGGAAGATGGTAATTTAAGCTTGAAATCCCATTGAAATATACACACACACACAAATGATTTTGTTGCTTTCCAGACCTTTAGTCTGATTTCATTTCAGAAAACCATCATCCCTGAACTGGAAAAATCTGCAGCTCAAAACACACAAAAAGCGGTCTTTGATTATATATTATCTGCTATTCCAATCTGTGTGTGCTCACCCTAACTGTTACGGTTGACTGGGCATTAAAAATCAGTTTATTTCCTTCCTCCCTGTGTGCCTTGGATCCTTCCAGCCCCCAGGCTCTGTGGACAAGGGTCATATCCATTTTTTCCATAATGGGGGAGGTTCTGTTACAAGAGGTCACTGTGACTCCCACTGCCCCCCCCCCTCCCCCCAAAAAAAGAAAGAAGTTTGTGGGCCAAAAAGAAGGGCTAGCTTAGAGCTCACTTTTGAAGATGTACCTCTGGAGAAGTTTATGGACCTTGTATTTACATGCATGCCAGGTGCATCCATAGGTGACTTGGGTCTTTGTTGCACTTGTATGACATCTCTTGAACACTGATTAACTCCCTTTTGTGTTCATTAGAGCTCACTGCCTAGTTTTTAAGAACACTAGCAGTCAAATCTTTGAGATTTTTGTTGTTGAGAAGTTTGCAGTAACTCCTAGTGCTACACTGGTGAAGAGATATAAATTAAGGTCAGGCTGGCTAAATACACAAAGAAGACATCTATTTTGCATTGATTCAAGTTGGTGGGAAGGGTTTTGCACTGAGTCAAGTAGGTGGGAAGGTTCTTGGATTTTAATGTCCTATCAATCACACTGGGTCACCTCAAGACAAATCACACATTAAGAATAATAGAAATTTGTAAAGCGTCTACCCTGTGTCTCAAAGCACTGAACAAACATAACACACATAATGTACATTGAGATGGAAAATGTTATCCACAATTTTACGAAAGCTAACACATAATGCAACATTCAAATTCTTTTGCATCAATTCAAAGTGCAAGTTGCTAAATCACAGGTACAAATTTGAATCACAGTTCTGCAGACAATGCAGTCAACAGCAACTGCAATCAAGTAAAGAGCGGTCACTATAGCTGGCACATCTCAATATTGACATTTTACCTAACTACAAAGGACAGAACACTGGAAACCAAGAAGCAATATACACCACACAGATGGAATGGAGGCGAGAAAATGTATGAAATCACAACCACATCTGATTCACTGGTCACATCACACAATCCCACACATTTTGAGCCCATCTACACATGGACATGAAGCACAGGAACTTGTACAACTACAACTGACCATGATGATGAGCAGGGTGACCTACTTAATTCTGCCGGCCAACACACGAAAACAGCACCAGCCAAAGCTAACAAAAATTAAAATTAGTAGGGGGGGGGGCGGGGGGCGGGGGATTCGATTTCTTTTCATGGTGAATGGACCAGGAATGCAGAAATTGGGACAAGAAAGAAATTCTGGCGGCGGTGAAGCATGCATGGCTATATTCCGAGCTAGTCCAGGCTCTAATGGGGAGAACACCTGTCGGTCCATGTTCACACCAACAGGGATCCCAGCTTCCACCTCTGCAGGTAGGTGGGAAAGGGATGACACAATCGTTTTTTACAAGAAAGAAAGAAACTGCCACAACACTGCGTAGCGAGTCTTAAAAGTCACGGGGCACTGTCAGTAGAAACTGAGAGACTTCATGACCCCATTACCTAGGGCATTTTCAAATACTTCCTGAAATGTGCATGTGCTGGATAAATACAACCCTACAAGTTTATCACAAGGGTTATTCAATAACTTAATGGGTTTATATGTTTTTAGAGATGGCACTACTTGCTTTCACTTGTGATATTTTTCACACACATGCATGCGCGCGCACACACACACACACACACACACACACATGCACAAACTCTAGCAACACTGGCATTCACAAAGGAAAACAATGCAGCACTCCTTACATACAATATGGCCCCAGCAAGAGGCAGAAAAGTGTACACTGCACTGCAAGCCCGTTACATCTGAGTGATTTACCCAGCAAACGTACACAAAAACTTTCAAGCACCATCAAATATCAGTGGACATCAACAATACAGTCTGTGCAAAAATACATGTGGACTGTTTTCAAACAAATAAAAGCACACTCGGTACTACAGTGCAAACTAATATAACAGGTTTGGATGAGACCCCACCATCTTGTACCAAACATGATCCCAAACCATGTCCACTCAAATGCATATGATGGGGAAGCCCAGGAACTGTATGAAGTGGGACGTGGAGCTGGGCCGTGTGCAGTGAGCTAGGCAATCTTTTGCTGCTGTTGTTTTCAACAGTTTGGGATGTGGAGCTGGGCTGTGTGCAGTGAGCTAGGCAATCTTTTGCTGCTGTTGTTTTCAACAGTTGGTTCGGTGGACACTGTGACATTGTTCCCCACAACTGCTGAAGGAGCAAGTTGCAAAGTACACCAGTTGCTTTGCACTGGCTGGCTTCCCACCACCTTAATACCTATTGTTCTGGCGGTGGCGGTCTTGCAGAGCGCTTGGGATGAGCGTAACACAGATATCTGCCCCCCCGCCCCCACATCAATCCCCATCCCTAATAAACCATAAGAGGATCCCGTGGACGTTACGCCCCAACAGTCATTTCTTCCTTTTCTTTCCTTTTTTATTCAGTCTTTTCGCATAAGTGATATTAGACTGATCTTACAGTTAGCATGCGAACAACATGTGTCAGCAAGTTGCACCAATAATAAGAAATGTAACATTTTTAAATAAAAAATAAAAACTGTCCCAAGAGTCAGTCATGCAGAAGATCCATGCCCTGGTAACATGTCGACTGCAAACACCCAACTGGTCCACCTCCCTCAGCTGATGCATAGCTTTTCACAGAAATGTAGGTAATGCAGAATGAGATGAAAAGTGGCTTTCAAAATGTTCCCATTTCATTCACTCTGTCAGAACTTGTGATGCAACCACAAAAGTCTGGTGAACACTATAAGACAGATGAGATTCAATTTTTTCTATCCTCTCTCAACCCCTAGATCTCTTGTGTGGAATGTCTGAAACAAAAGCAAATGGCAAACATAGAAAAAGGTTGCCTCAGATACTAACATAATACTGCTGACATGGGAACATGCATACCTGTCAACCCATATAGTTTACCAGTATAAAGTATATAAAAAATCATTATTTTGGGGGATATGGCCATATTGGAAAATGGATACAGGAAAATATAATTTTCATGAGTTTTTGCTGTTATTTTAAACTGAGCAAAAAGATTGAAAAACTGCTGAATGAGCAGCTGACACATGCCATCGCCAAATGCACACTGACTGGCCTAGTGCAATAGGCTAAGAAATCTTGTTTGAAGTCATGCATGTGTATTTTGTACAACACTGCTTCTTCCTTCCACTGCCACATGTGCTGGTTGGAATTCAAAATGTGGCTGCCACCAGCGAAAAAACAAAAGACCCCGGCCTGCATAAGGGAAATACAGGTTCACAAACTCTGGACTAAGGTTTACTCCCAAAAGAGGAAAACCATTGGCTTCTTCCCAAAGAGCTTCCTTTGGTACTTTTACGGGTTAACACAGAATATCTTAACCTTTTTTTCTATTCTTTTAACTTGTCCCCTTCAACTCTGTGTTTTGAGAATGACTACTTATTCATTTATTTGTAACATATATATACATGCATACTATAGCTGCAAACCAGTCTGAAATATGTACAGAATCTGATTTATGTGTCAGTGCACATGCATCCAGCTAAAGTTATTGTGATGCATAACTTGCTTAAATAGCACCAAAGTAAACACCAACTGTAAAAAAAATAAAAAAAATAAAAATCTTTTTTAAAGGAAGGAATTATTTTATGTTACTCCACTCATTACAGTGAGTTATTTCCCTTGACTTTCAGCTTGCTGAAGCTGATCATTTGGAACATCAGGGAGAACATTGTAACATTATCAAATAAAGCTGCACAGACTTGAAAGTTTGTTAACTGTTTATATTGCGCTAACACACAATGTAATTCCAAGTGTGTTACTGTTGTAACATGACTGCATTAAAGTCCACAGTCAGTTCTACATGTCGATTTCAGCTTGTGCAAATTATGGAACAGGCAGAGTGACTTTAAATAATTGTACCTGTTCCATCATTAGTGCAAGCTGGACGTGACACACAGCTGTGACTGTTGCATAAGATAAAGAGACTGTTGCAATTACAGGTGCTTCTTTGATTTAGTATTCAGGCTATTTTCGGATAGGCAACACTGCATTTACTCTAAACAAAGATGGTGTCCAGAAGATGGCAAGAACAGCAGGCTCTGAAACACTTGTGTTACTAGGCTAACACATTTGAAATTAAGCTGTGTTAAGAGAAACACATATGTAGCTGACACACTGTAAGGCAAAACTATTTCCTCAGTAATTTGACCCATGTACCTTATGGTCAGTATAGCAGCGGTTCATCTGTGCATAAAATCTGGCATGAATGCTTTTCTGACGAAAGATATTTTGAACCTGAGTCAGCCAGCCTGATATAGAAATGTCATACCTTGGCAATTTATCTCTTCATTTGACAGAACACACACTCAGTGAGTGCATGGCAATATTGACTCAAATATGGAAGACTACGAAACTCTAAATGCACATTGACACCAAACTCAGAAAAAATGGTGGCAGCATTGATCTCAACTTCATCCTGTTTAACCAAGTCCTGTGGCAGATGACAAGAGGGGGAGCGGGGATAGCTCAGTGGTTAGAGCACCAGACTCATGATCGAAAGGTCGTGGGTTTGAATCCCTGCAGGAGCAGTGGGATAAAAAATTTCTCCGGGGTCAACTTTCTGTGCTGACTCTTATTTCAGTATCCATTCTACCCCTGTGTTATTGCAGTAGCATGTAAAAGATCCTGGTCAGTCTGCCAAAGTGCAGGTGGCAGGTTACAGATAAACACGCATACACCTTACATACGTGGCTTTGCACGAAGTGACATGGTACATGGTTGTATGGTGTACACAGAACGCGCCGAAATGGCAGCAGAGCACCAGCCATGCCAGCGCTGTAAGTACACCACTTCGGTGGATAGTCAAAAATGCACTACAAAAAAAGCTATTTGCTCATGTAGAATCACATGCGAGCACAGTGAGTCTGCTCGAGAGCGGAGAATAGTGCTATATAAAAGCCATTGACAACAACAAAAAGAGGGCTAGCTGGCATACTGTCTGCATCCACAATGATGCTGGAAATATTTGTTCATGCTGTTTGTTTCTGGTATATGATGCAGTCTTGTGTTCTGACATTTTCACTTTAGTGTATCACATCACTTTTCTCTGTACATCAGATTTGGTCTGTTTCAAATCATCCTCTGTGACACTTCCAACCTTGCATTTTATATTCGGGAATGCTTTTTCCAGGACTGGTTGTCAAATTTATTTTGGGGTTGTGCTGTATATTCAGAAGCACCTCTGGAGCCTGGAAATTACAGTACTGATTTGAGAGAACAGGCAACAGCTTACCTTTATGTCCTGTGTTCTCAAACACCTAGGTGGCTGCTCCCGTCCACATCCTTGTGGCTGTCTGTGCGTCGACGCTCCACAGTTTGGGAGGGAAAGATGTCATACCGTGGCAGGCTAGTTTCCACTTCTTCATGAGAAATAGCTCCATAGTGACTAGCTGTTGGTGCCATGCGTTTGGCTGCAACGGAACAGGCTAAGTGATGCCAAGTGTTAGAGACTTTGGTGCCGCACCAGTGGACCATGGATGTTTCATTTTTCAACTTGAAATACTGTTAAAATCCGTCACAACAGTTACATCAAAGACCTGTTGTCACAAAACTGCCGGCTCGTTTGTCAAAGAAACACAAGTATTCTCTCCTCAATCAGCCCTTTTGCCTCACTTGGGACATTGAATGGGGAACAGAGCAAAGCTGGCAGATTTCTTGCAACAGGGGGGAATGAATTTTTATCCTAGCTACCCTCTGAAAAATGTCCTATTGGCGTAATAATAGAAATAATAACGAAGAAACAGAGCAATATCCCACTTTGCTTATCATTTCTCTTTTTTTTCCCTGTGTGTGCATGGGTACATGCCTGCGTGTGGTGTGGTGTGGTTGTGTGTGTTTCTGTGTGGGCATGCATGTGTGTTCGTGCATGTGTGTGTGTGTGTGTGTGTCTGTGCATGTGCGTGTGAGGTAATAACTCTAGCAAACTGTAAAATGGCTCTATATATTTCAAAATATTTCACAAGCTGTTCACATCTGACCATTTGACAACAAAATGCAGGTAAGCGCTCTTCCTCTTCTTCATCGCTGACCCCTAAGCTATGAAGCTTATTATTGGCTCCTGTATTTGGGAAGCATGACCTGTTTGTGTGTCTTGTCTCACTGATCAAACAGACCATCCTTACAGAAAACTGTCAGTCTGTGTTTTGAATTCCTCTACATAATCATTTCTAGTCAATGTTATCCAGCTAACATTTCTTTACCTTTAAAAATCTGGGGCATCCTGATCTTGGTGATGAACTTGCTGGAAGTGTAGAGCAGGATTGTGACGATGCTGACAATGATGGCGATGGCAATGACAACGGAGGCATCAGCCTTTGGTCGCCTGCAGTAGAACTTACTGGACCACATCAAGCGGGTGTAGTTCATCTGTTAGAACACAGAGAAACTTTAACTGCAGGGGAGACAGGGGCGCCTTGGGCCGTTGTCTTTCATTTTCTCTCATTCATAACTGAGCAGACACTGAAGGCTGGAATAAACTTCAACCTAAACTTGAACCATTTAACCCTTTCACTGCCATGCTTGCTGCACTGTCACTTGGAAAACGACAAATAAAAGTGCCGAACCTGAAATCATTATGGCTTTCTTGCCCCCTTTGCAGGAGCACGTGAAATGACTTCTATCAAAATGCACAGTGAAAGGACTTCTGTCAAAATGCACAGTGAAAGGACTTCTATCAAAATGCACAGTGAAAGGACTTCTATCAAAATGCACAGTGAAAGGACTTCTATCAAAATGCACAGTGAAAGGACTTCTATCAAAATGCACAGTGCTGAAAGTAGATTTGTTATAGGACCATCAAATGTACTGTTTGGAAGCTTGTATGTGTGCACTTTTCAGCCCAGAATTTTTACAGGCTGGGGCAGTGAAGGGGTTAATATCACAGAAAATAAAGGGGGGGGGGGAAGGAAGAGAATATTTGATGCAGTTTCGCCACAGTAAATGTTCAAAAACATTCCCTGGTGACATGAGCTGCTCCATGCCTGGCTATGTTGAATCATGGCCTGGGGCAGTTTGGAATAAATAATTAAAACTCTAAATGACAACTGTCAGAATGCACTAAATAGTGACTGTAGACCCATTGTCTTGTTAAAAAAACAACCACATCAAACTATCTCGGAATAAAGAATAAACCCAAAAGGCACAAAATTAATATATATTTATGAAGAATATGCAACATTTTGTGACCTAGGCAGGGACAGTCACCTGAATCAACCAGTACAACACACAAATTGTATTTTTCGGGCCTGGGCTCATCTTTCTCATTGTGACCCCCTCCCCCACCCCTCCCCATCTGAACTTTGTTATAGGTGTTCTGCCATACCATAGGACCATACCATGTCAATCAAGTCCATGCATATGTGGCCCCCGTTCTGCGAGTTAAGACTGGAGAAGAAGCTGTTCATCTCGCTGTACTGGTGCTTGCAATTGACGCACACCTTGCTCACGCCATGATCGTCAACCTGAAACGTATATCAAACAAAGAAAAATACTGACATGTCTCACATATCCCATGCTTGGGCAACAAGAAAATGTATATATACTCATACATTTTCATTTTGCTTCACTCACATTGGGATATGTTTACTTTGAAAAGGTCTGTTAGGCTGCTTATCAAAGAGGTACCATCTCTCTCTCTCTCTGTGATTTACTCTGATTACCAAGAAAAGAAAAAAGCTCACTGCCAGCATTCAGAGAAAATATCAAAACATGCAAAAGAGTGAAAAAGAACACTGTTCAACAGCATAAAACAAAACAATGGGCAGCACAAACTCAATCATCCAGACAATGAACAAAACTGTCATGGTACACAGAAACAACAAAACAGTAGAAGAAAGATCAGGTACCTCAAGTTTCTTCCACCTTCCCATTGTTTTCATTGCTCTTCTGTACCATAAGCATTTCACTGATACTGAAAATTAGAACCTCACTTGGTTTTGTTCTTAGTGTCCTTCTTCAACTTTTCATAGATATATATTACAGTGTTGATAGCCCCTGAGAGCTGGAAGTAATCATGATATGGTAGTCATGTCACAAGAAGCAACATTTTGCTCCAGTCTCAGTGTTTTGGCCAGAGATAACAAGATCTATAGACTGCCATGTCAGGATTACTTTCAGCTGTAGTAATCTTCACGATGTGACAATCTCCATCATAGAAATCCCTGTAGTTCCAGCTGTAGTAATCTTCATGACATGACAAACTCAGGTAGAAATCCCTGCAGTTCTAGCTGTAGTAATCTTCATGACATGACAAACTCAGGTAGAAATCCCTGTAGTTCCAGCTGTAGTAATCTTCACGATGTGACAAACTCCATTACAGATATCACTGCCATTTCAGCTGCAGTAATCTTCACAATGTCACAAACTCCATTACAGAAATCCCTGCAGTTCCAACTGTACAAAAACCTTCGTGATATGTGACAAAGTCCATTATAGAAATTCCTGCAGTTGGATTGCAGCTGCCTGAGTGGCAGGCAACACTGCCCTTGTATATGTGACAGTAAGTAGAGTAAGGTGCGGGCACATGGTTACTCAGGCTACCTTCTCACCGAACAATGAGTCCACTAAGCTTTTAGCTAAGAAATGAAACACAAAAGAGCTTTGCCAAAAGGTGACCAATGCCACCTTGCCAGTGTTGGATAAATAATTTGCAGCTGTACCACGCTTTGTCTTATTCTTATTCTCAATCACTGCTACACTGAGAGTCCAGTCTGCAAGCTGAGTTTGGGCATCTTCAAAGCGCCGCATGCAATGTGGGCAGGCCCGCCAAGGGAGGTAATTTGCAGCTAAGCAGTCACCCACTAAACTTTTTGCCAGGGGAAGCAATCCATGGATTCTCTTCCTAAGAATTCTGCCCCTTCAACCATGAACCTGTGTGCTTGTGGAGTTAACTGGTCCCCTGCTAGTAGAAGTCCACCAAACAGAGCCCAGGAGAGACCAAGAGGAGAGGTGGAGCTGGGCTTTTATTGCTGGATGGATTATCTTGTTGCCGAGTTGCTCCTCAACAGCTGATCCTTTGGACTCTGTCGTTGTGACTGTTCCACACAGCTGTTGAGAGAGCAAGCTGTGGAGCACACAAGTTGCTTCACACTCCACCCCCCCCCCCCTTAACATTGTTGTTCTGATGGTGGCTGACAGTCTCTTCAGTCTTTACAGGTTGGAGCACAAGGACGAGCTATTCCTAGGTACCTGGTCCCCCTGTACCCCATAGGCTTCTGTGGATGTAAAGCGGATAGAAAAAAAAGATGGAAAAAAAGAAAGAAAAAAAAGTCCACCATGCTCACTGTGTTGGAATCATTGAAGCACTGTGTGACATTGGCTTGCATCTGCTGGAAGAGCAGTGTGTCTGCTGTGAAGTTGTAGGTCACCACACCTGTCGTAGTGTTCTCCTGCACTGTATCGTAGCACACTGAAACACCCAACACAAGAACATGGGCAGTATAACATAAAGCTTGCTTGATATGTCTTCCACATTCCATGCCCAAGTTAAAGCCGGCTTGAGTCGTCTTCTAAATCCCGGGCCCAGCTTAGTCTACAGCCTGTTTAAAATGTCTTGCACTCTCAACTCTCCCCGCCTGTCCACGTACCCCCTCAGCCCAAACAACAACAACAACAAAACAACACATTAAAACCAAACAAAAAAACAACACATGTGCCACACAAAATAATACAGACCAAGACTCACACACCAAGAAAACAAAAAATAAATAAAAAAGATGCCTGCACAGCACACAGCTTGACAGCAAGTGCAAACAGGTCTAACACATCAAAGACAACACAAACTCACAGAGTCATGATGACCTTGCTCAAGCACTGTCACAGTTAGCAAAGGCAATCAAACCATGAATGTGATAATCATTCACAATGAACTCACCAGTGTCGGTCATCACTGGTGAACACTGTGTTTGAGTATGGCAAACATTCACAACACTGGTGAACACTGTATATGATTATGGGTATGGCAAACATTCACAACACTGGTGAACACTGGATATGAGTATGGCAAACATTCACACCACTGGTGAACAAGGTGTATGAATATAACAAACATTCACAACACTGGTGAACAAGGTGTATGAACATGACAAACATTCACAACACTGGTGAACACTGTGTACGAATACGACAAACATTTACAATCACTCACTATCACAGTCAGCATCCGACCAGGTGTTTACAAAAACATTGTACATGGTGTCCATTACATGCATCTTGTCTGCCAACAACAGTGCTTGGGAACACCTCTTGTCATCCTGCACACAATCAGTCAACACAATGGAATATAACCTTAGCACTTGCACAACCTGTCAACAACAGCTCCAGGAAATATCTTTGGTTATTGTAGCTGTTCACACAACTCCCTATCAATAATTATGATTATGTTAGAGTCCACTGATGTGGTGATTGCTCTTTAAAATTCAGTTTCAATTTTGGACAACTATTTATAAATTATTTCAATTTTAATTTTTGAAAATGAAAAGTAATTATTAAGCTTAATCAGTTAATGACTAAATGAAGATTAAAAAAGAAAATGACTTTTAACTGCAAAGTTTCACTGCATGAAAATTTGAATGACAGCAGTAATAACATTAACTAACTTCTCAGGTTAAGCAGAATGTCAACCATGCAGTGACACCTACTGCCATTTTCAAGTTTTGTGACATTTTCTAATACTAATACTAGTAATACTAATACTAGTAATAGCTGTCTAAAACTAAAAGTGTTTAAAAAGTGCTGACAAATCAAAGTTCTCACCATCAGATCCTCATACATCTGAGTAAAACGGATGTAGTTCTGAAGGCAGTGTTCGCACACTCGGAACGGCCGTGCATGGCTGAGCATGCAGAAAGTGAAGCGGCTTCCCTGTGTTGCAATGTCCTGCATGATGGCATTACACCGCTCCGTTATGTTGCCCATTGGACTGTTATCACCCAGCTGTGGCACCAAAAGCACATCAGCGAGTGTCTCCAGGTGGGGCTCTTTGCTACTTCTGCCCATAAATTTCAACACTGATTAAGAGTTTACAAGATAAGCTTAAGTCATGGGCAGTTCTGTCTAAATGTTACTGCACAGTCAAAGTTTCACCTCCTGTTACTTATGTACTATGTAGTGAGGAAAGGATACATTGTTGGCACCAAGAAGCAGAAAGTTTTAAATCCCTCTGAAAGCTCAATTAGTCAATGTAAAGTGATGGATCTCATGTACGTTTTCACAGTAATAATTCTTTGTGGAATGCTGGAAGATGAGTATATAATATATATATGCATATTAATTATTATATGTCATTAATCATAACATCTGAGCATAGCAATAAATCATATAGCTTTAAGAAATAAATGAGCTCCATCTTTCACAGAAGAATGCTATTTGTTATCATTATTAATAAGCAGACAGGTATCTGCTCCTTCCACAGTTCCAGGTCACTCATGTGTGAAGGTAATGCATGGCACTATTAGTACTGAAGTATTAATCAATTATATAATATAAAAACTTTAAGTTTATCCTGGCTCATGGTAACATACAACAAAAATCTATTAAATTTGCACAAAGTTCTTCCAGACATTTTTTCCCATTCTTTTGCCATTTTCTTCAAGATTTTTTTTAAATAATATGGGGTCCTTGATGGCACCAAAAATATGGTTGGTTGGGTTAACTTACATTAATACAGATTTTATAATAATCTTACACTTACAGATATGACAAAGCCAAGAGGTTATGTGACAAAATGAGCTGAATAAAAAGAGCTCTCAGTTACCTTTATTTTATTATCAATATCAACCTATCAACTGCCCCTCCCCCCCCCCCAAAAAAAAAAAAAAAAAATCTCAAAGTTCATACACAAACTTTGTTGTTAATTGCCAGTCAACAAATTGAAATAATCAATGGGTTCATTGTTGTCATTTAACAGGTCTACCTTTTTCCTTTTCTTTCCTTTTTTTTGGTTATGACTCTGCCCTCTCAAAGGGGCTGTACAAATGTTCTGAACTGACATGAGAAATGACTTGACAGAATATATATAATTATATGTATAATGCCAGCGCACACATTAATATGAAGATTATGAGAATTGAGATCTTATCCTAGCACACCTGATATGAGATCATGTGCTGGCGCAGCACCTTTATAACTAATATAAGACTGCAGAGGTCATCTTATGCCAGGACACTCATTATATATATATATAGATCTCTCTCTATATATATAATATATGCTGATATGGCCCAGTACGTAATGGTTTGTCAAAACCCTGATTGTCTCGTTGCTGGTGCCTTTTCTGCCACAGGCATATGACACAAGCTTTTTTGCAGTATCAAATGTTGTGTGTGTGTGTGTGTGTGTGTGTGTGTGTGTGTGTGTGTGTGTGTGTGTGTGTGTGTGTGTGTGTGTGTGTGTGCGTGCATGCGTGCCTGCCTGTGTGTGTGTGTGAGTCACTGAGAGTGTGACTGTGAGTCACTGAGTGTGTGTGTGTGTTGTGTAGAGAAAGAAAGACAGAGGTGTGTGGGGGAGTAGGGTCTGAGGGGCATGCCCACACACATAACCACCTTTTTTGTTTAGTAATCATTGTGGAAACAATTTACTAGTACCACAAAATGCAACAGTACATGTCCTCAGCAGTGATCTGGGTGACTGTGTTCTATCTGACTGCTAATGTGAAATGCCCAATTGTCCCCATCAGGCACAACATACATTTTTTTGTCTTTCTGTGATCATTGTGGAAGCAATTTACTATGTACAACAAAAACTGATAGCAGTTCCCTGATGATCAGTTGTGTGTGTGTGTGTGGGGGGGGGGGGGGGGGGGGGGTAGAGTGATGGATCATTCAGTGTGTTCTGTTTTGTGGCTTTAGTGTAGGCCTATACTCCTGTGTGCTAGACTGCTACCATGTCCATGGTCCACGGAAAGGGAATTGCCATGTACCAAATGTAAGGTGACATGAAAAGGCTGTCACATGTTGGGTCAGCCATTATAATAACTATATACCAGTGTGACCCGCTATGAGATTGACATTTTCTCTCACATGTGTAAGTACTACATAGGTGTTAGGCGCTGCGCCAGTATTAAGACCTCAGAGCTGGGGTGCCAATAACCATGCAAGATCTGATGTCAATGCTTGCTCTAGTATATAAATATATATTGGGCCATTTTACATACATCAGTTTGTAACACAGATTTATATATTAATAATAGAAATTTGTAAAGCGCCTACCCTGTGCCTACCCTGTGGCTTAAAGCACTGAACAAGCATAATATACACATAATGTACATTGACATGGAAAATTTTAATTGTTATTAAAAAAAAAAGTATATCAACAAGTGTTAATGTTAATTACGCAAAAGATGCACACACACACACACACACACACACACGCACACACACATACACACACACACACACACACACACACACACACACACACGACACACACACACTGTACAGACTGATAGGAGTGAAGGACAGTGTGGTATAACTGAAATATTCTGAGAAGAGAATTTGCAACAACAACAACAACAACACAACAATGCAAAAAAGAGGGAAGACTGGCTATGAAGATGAACTCATGAAGCCACATTTCTTACCTCGAGTTGGAGAATGCCGAGCTGAAATGTTTCTGAAACCTTAATAATGGTTCCGTTGCATCAAACGCCTGGAGCTCAAACCTGTAGGCATTTATTTCACATTCTGCTATTAAAATAGTAACTGCTATCAGCACTGTGACTGAATACTGATGCATGGTGCAGACGACGGGGCTGATGTGGTTGCAAGAACTACGGTTACTTCTCGTTTGCTAACAGGATATGTTTGGGTCATATGAAAACACACGTGACTGTAGCTTACCACCGAAAACTAGACAAACATTGAAGGAGTTCCCTCCCCATCGCTTCCGGTGTGAAAACTGTGGTGTTGTTTTTTTGTCTTTCGTGTGTCGATATTGTCGTCCATCATCACAAGATTTGTGCAGTATGTCTAGGCAAGCTGCAAGGGCAGGTGACCCCAGGAAAGTGGTCAGTGAATGCGCTGTTGCTTCGTTAGTATAATTATTAGTTTGGAAGGGCACCATACATTAGTTTGAAAGGGCTGCGTGATTAGTCTTTCTCAGTAGCACTCTTGAGTTCATTCGCTCGCTCTGTCTCTCTCTCTGTCAGTCTGTGATGTGGTTTCTGTTTCTGTAGTATGCGTCGCCAGCATCCAGGAATCTGGCACTGGTGCGACGGGTAATGATCTTTCTCTCCAGTTTCCCGACTCACTGTCACTCTGACCACAGAACACCTGATCCCCGCCCCCTCTTTCTAACTCTGCGTTGATAACTGATGACCAGTGACACTAACAGTAACACTATAAGTATAACACTTAACAGATACTCATTTTAAATTACACGCCCCTCTCTTCCTCCTCCACCACTTTTCTGTCTGCCTGTCTGTCTTTCACTCTCTCTCTCTCTCTCTTTGTCCTCCCCCTTTTCTCTTACAAAGTTACACACACACACACACACACACACACACACATGTATACATCCTCATACTGTTTGAGGACAGTGAACTGATGGGGTTAAAAGTGGATATATATTGCCTTCATCTCTTGGTTGAGACTTGTCAGTGTCCTCTTAATCACATGCACTAAGTCCTTTGCTCATGAATGTTAAAGATTCCACACCCAAGGCTTTTGATAAGAGAAGACCTGAAGGCTAGGGGAAGGGAAACACAGATATATTATGCATACTTTCCCTTTGGATAGTATTACTATTAGTAATCAAAATATTATCACAGTTATTTTATTATAATATCAGAAGAAGAAGCCAAAACAACCTGCTCAAGAGATTTGACTTTGCTAAACCAACAAAGTTGCCGAAGTGTCAGTGTCACTGTCAGTCGCCTTTAAATTCCATACTGCAATAGTTATATACATAGAACATTAGAAGAAACTCAGAACAGCTTACAGTACTTCTCTTGCCCTGTTGGTTGAACTGTTACATGAGTTGCAACAGACAGTTCGGAGGGAGCAGGGCTTTGTTGAATTGGTGTTTCCTTCACTGCTTTTTAACAACAGTCAGTGTATCATGATCAGCTCTTTGGATTTTGAACCTGCATGACTATTGACGTTGACATTATCTGATATTTAGTGATAACCCCCTTTGACTACTTAATAATATATAATTATACTGATTTTGGTGGCCTTGACCTGTTTTCAGGTTTTTGATATACAAAGATAAAGATTAAATGAAATTATTTATATTATATATTATAATGAAAATGACATTCTTTCTCATTGTTGGGAATGTGATTACGAGAACTTTACCCTGATTTAGTGACCGTTTTATTTCAGAATGGAGAGTTGTTCACATTAACCTATGGGGCCCTGGTAGCTCAGCTGATGAAGGATTATGAAAATGATGAGGAAGTGAACAAACAGCTTGAGAAAATGTAAGTAGAACAGTGGAGATTTTGCTTTTCAATTATTAATTTAACATTTAAAGTAATTTTATATCATGATTATGTAGTTTGCAGTGTGAAGTCAGGTGATGATAGATACGGACAGATACACACCTGTATCACTATCAGATCAAGCAAGTGTTGCAATGACTTGACTAATTTGCCTTTGTTCTTGCAAAATCCTTCATTGATATGCTCAGTCGGAATTTTGGCTCTCAGTCTGCATTTGCCATGCACAGACACAGCTGCTCTGGATTTGCCTTCGTGCAGACACAGTTCAGACAGTACACCATCAGTCACTGAATCTTGTTTCACACTGTTTGCGTTCCTTTCTTTCTGGGTCAGCTTTGCATTCAGTTCAAGTGGACTTAGTCTAATAACAGTGGCAATGGTTGTGGTATTTTGTTGTGGACGCACCCTGAGGCCACTGAAGAGAATAATAATGTGAAACATTTTAGTCAGGCTTTTGCTTTACTCAGCAGGGGAGGGGCTGTATTTGAGAATGTGTCAGTTCTGACTGTTGCTTTTTTTGGTCAGTTTTGTCCTGCCTGTTGCACTTCTCGATTGTTTTTTGTTGTTGTTGTCTGTTTTGTCCTGGCTGTTATTTGATTGTTTTTTGTTGTTGTTGCCGTTGTCAGTTTTGTCCTGCCTGTTGCACTTCTCGATTGTTTTTTGTTGTTGTCTGTTTTGTCCTGGCTGTTATTTGATTGGTTTTGTTGTTGTTGCCGTTGTCAGTTTTGTCCTGCCTGTTGCACTTCTCGATTGTTTTTTGTTGTTGTCTGTTTTGTCCTGGCTGTTATTTGATTGTTTTTTGTTGTTGTTGCCGTTGTCAGTTTTGTCCTGCCTGTTGCACTTCTCGATTGTTTTTTGTTGTTGTCTGTTTTGTCCTGGCTGTTATTTGATTGGTTTTGTTGTTGTTGCCGTTGTCAGTTTTGTCCTGCCTGTTGCACTTCTCGATTGTTTTTTGTTGTTGTCTGTTTTGTCCTGGCTGTTATTTGATTGGTTTTTGTTGTTGTTGCCGTTGTCAGTTTTGTCCTGCCTGTTGCACTTCTCGATTGTTTTTTGTTGTTGTCTGTTTTGTCCTGGCTGTTATTTGATTGGTTTTGTTGTTGTTGCCGTTGTCAGTTTTGTCCTGCCTGTTGCACTTCTCGATTGTTTTTTGTTGTTGTCTGTTTTGTCCTGGCTGTTATTTGATTGGTTTTGTTGTTGTTGCCGTTGTCAGTTTTGTCTTGGCTGTTAAAAAATGTTATTTGATTGTGTTTTTGGTCAGCTTTGTCCTGGCTGTTGTTCTTCTTGTTTTGTCAGTTTTGTTCTGGCTGTTGTTCTTCTTGTTTTGTCAGCTTTGTCCTGGCTGTTGTTCTTCTTGTTTTGTCAGCTTTGTCCTGGCTGTTGTTCTTCTTGTTTTGTCAGCTTTGTCCTGGCTGTTGTTCTTCTTGTTTTGTCAGTTTTGTCCTGGCTGTTGTTCCTCTTGTTTTGTCAGTTTTGTTCTGGCTGTTGTTCTTCTTGTTTTGTCAGCTTTGTTCTGGCTGTTGTTCTTCTTGTTTTGTCAGTTTTGTTCTGGCTGTTGTTCTTCTTGTTTTGTCAGTTTTGTTCTGGCTGTTGTTCTTCTTGTTTTGTCAGTTTTGTTCTGGCTGTTGTTCTTCTTGTTTTGTCAGTTTTGTTCTGGCTGTTGTTCTTCTTGTTTTGTCAGTTTTGTTCTGGCTGTTGTTCTTCTTGTTTTGTCAGTTTTGTTCTGGCTGTTGTTCTTCTTGTTTTGTCAGTTTTGTTCTGGCTGTTGTTCTTCTTGTTTTGTCAGTTTTGTTCTGGCTGTTGTTCTTCTTGTTTTGTCAGTTTTGTTCTGGCTGTTGTTCTTCTTGTTTTGTCAGTTTTGTTGTGGCTTTTTCACTTCTTGTTGTTTCTTGGTCAGCTTTGTCCTGGCTGTTGTTCCTCTTGTTTTGTCAGTTTTGTTGTGGCTTTTTCACTGCTTGTTGTTTCTTGGTCAGCTTTGTCCTGGTTGTTGCACCTCATGATTGTTCTTCTGTTTTCGAACAAATGTTCATGGTTCATTGCAGCTAAACCAGGCATGTTGATATATTATTACTAATAACCAGACCTAGTGCAAACAGACTGGGGATATGATGCATAATAATGAACTGACAAGGCACAGTCTGGGCACACTGCTGGGGATACCTTGCTGTGCAAGGCAACAATCCATGTTGTTATTATTATGATACTATGCAAAGTTGCTTGACTTTTCCTGCTTTCAGGGGATACAACATTGGTGTGCGAATCATCGAAGACTTTCTGGCTCGCGCCAACTCTGGGCGCTGCAATGACTTCAGGGAGGTGGCCGACGTGATCTCCAAGGTGGCATTCAAGATGTACCTGGGCATCACGCCCGTGGTGAGCAACTGGAGTCCAGCTGGAGATGAGTTCTCCCTCTTGCTGGAGAACAACCCACTCACGGACTTTGTGGAGCTCCCAGAGGGTCATGACGCACTGAATTTCTCCAACATCCTGTGTGGTGTGCTGAAGGGATCATTGGAAATGGTAGGTCAGTGTGCTGTGTCCAGAGATGAGTGAGCTTTAGATGAATCTGCATACTGCTTGGGATTACTGAAATATTTATTTCTACCTGTTGTGGAAATGCTAGTGAAGGTCAGTGTGCAGAACTGATTTGTACTGGAGTGGTGGCAGTGTTTGTTGAGATTTATTGTCCTTTGGGATTTTATATATAATATATATGGTCGTCTGGTGCATGCAGGAACAATGGTTTAAGTTGAAAGACACTTTCAGGGTGATTGTGGGGTGGGTGGAATCCAGGGTAGGAAGGGGAGTGGGACAATATCTATGATAAGGCTAGCCAGTTTGTTCTCTGCTTATGTGTGTGTATATGTGTGTGTGTGTGCTTACATGTGTGTGTGTGTGTGTGTGTGTGTGTGTGTGTGTGTGTGTGTGTGTATGCATGTTTGTGTGTGTGTGCATGCGTGTTTGTGCATAGATGTATGTGTGTGTGTGTATGTCACTGTGTATGTCACTGTGTGTGTGTGTGTGTGTGTGTGTGTGTGTGTGTGTGTGTGTGTGTGTGTGTGTGTGTGTGTGTGTTTGTCATTGTATGTGTGTGTGTGTGTGTGTGTGTTTGTCATTGTATGTGTGTGTGTGTGTGTGTCGCTGTATGTGTGTGTGTGTGTGTGTGTGTGTGTGTGTGTGTGTGTGTGTGTGTGTGTGTGTGTGTGTGGCGGTGTGTGTGTGTGTGTGTGTGTGTGTGTGTGTCGCTGTATGTGTGTGTGTGTGTGTGGGTGGGTGGGTGTTTGTTACTGTATGTGTATGTGTGTGTGTCACTATATGTGTGTGTGTGCGTGTGTGCACACACGTGCGTGCATGCATGCATTTGTGCATGTGTGTTATGGATGGAATTTCAACTGTGACATAACCAGTTTTATAAGCTCAGTATTATGCCCTGTATTGTAATCTTTGAGGACATGGAACTAATGGGACTAAATGTGGATATTGCTGGGAGGGGCATGCACATATTTGCCTACATCTGCACACACACACACACACACGCACGCACCCCTCTCTCTCTCTCTTTCTTTTCTTGTCTTTTCCCTTTCTGTATGTGGAACAGTGCCTATCCTGTAAATAGTTGTGTTGAAGCTCAGCAGTGCCTTCCATGACTGTTTCAGATCCAGATGGATGTGGACGTCCGTTTTGTCCAGGATCACTTGAAGGGAGACAACATTACCGAGATTCGCCTCAAGTTTATTAAACGTCTTGAAGATGCTGTTCCTGTCGGAGAAGACTAGCAGAGAGTTTGGTGATAAAAGTTCAAACAATCTGTGACATTTTTGGAGTTAGTGAGTGACTGCCATGGGATGGTTAACAGTGTCAGTGAATGTTGTTACATGTAGCGATGTATGGTTTTATGTTTCAGATATGATTTGCTTGGCAGCAGACCAAAGTGTCGATGTCCCATTCTTTAAGCATGGGCCATTTGAAGTTCCGTGTCATGTCATAAGTCAGGGAGTGATTGCAGTCTCACAAAATGGATGACTGGCTGTACTCATGAAATGGGGCATAAATGAGTGACTGGCCACTTTCATGAAATGGGTCATAAGTTGCTGAGTGACTGGGCACTTTCATTAAATGGGTCATGAGTTGTTGAGTGACTGAGCACCTCATGAAATGGACCATAAGTCAGTCAGCATCTGGGCACCTCATGAAATGGACCATAAATCAGTCTGTATCTGGCCACTCTCATGAAATGGGTCATACATCCATGAGCAACAGGCCACTCTTATGAAATGGGTCATAAATCGATGAGTGACTGGTCACTCTCATGAAACATGTCATTAGTCTGTGAGTGACTGGTCACTCTCATGAAATGGGCCATAAAGTCAGTGAGTGACTGTTCACTCTCATGAAATGGGTCACAAGTCTGAGTGACTGGCCACTCTCATGAAAGGGGTCATAAGTCTGAGAGTGACTGGCCACTCTCATGAAATGGGTCATAAGTCTGTGTGTGACTGGCCACTCTCTTGAAATGATCATAAGTCTGTGAGTGACTGGCCACTCTCATGAAATGGGTCATGAGCCTGTGAGTGACTGGCCACTCTCATGTGGATAACCTTGACTAGTGAACTTTCGTGCCCTCCAGTGACGATCACCAGCTTGTGTTGTGTATGAGATTTTGTTGTTGTTGCTGTCACTTTTATTTGTTCACTTGCTTGGTAGACTGTACTTGTTTGCACTGCCGTAGGTAATTCTGTTACTGTCATTGCCTACCATCTTCTATATAGCAAACAGAAGATGATATGAGAATAAAAAGAGAAGAAAAAAAAAAGGGGGGTCGGGGGGTAGGGGGGGCAAGCTGTTGATTGAAAGAATGGTATATTTTTGACTTTGTTGGACTTGATGCAGCTGTTATCACTTAGGATCCCAGCCACACTGTTCTTTTGTCCATGTGATAACTTGGAACAAGATAAACAGTAGAGCTCCCTTCCCAATCATTTGTAACTTGTTAGAATAGTCACAGGCCCTTTTGGAGACCTGAACAAACTTCTGTGTCACAGATGTGCTCTGCCATGAAGAACTTGCAGCATGAACTCCTTGTGGGGTGGGTCAAGTTGACCGAAATGTAAAGGAGGAGCTCTGAAGACAGAATACACCTGCCTGAAGGGAGAGATGAAGGAGGCTCCACATTACATCATGGGGGTGAAGTCAGCTGAGATGTAAAGGAGTGACTCTGAAGACAGAATACACGTGCCTGAAAGGAAAGCTGAAGGTGGTTCCGTATTAATATTATTATTAATGCCGGAACATTATTGGAAAACCATCTTGCAGGCCTAGCTGAACCTGGTGAATGTTGTAAATCTGCACATGTACACTGATGTGGAGAAGGCAGGTTAAAAAGAAACTGGAATTCCAAATAAAGGGCCACTCTCTTCTTTCCAGTCCTTTATTTTTTTGCATGATGGTACTTTATTGAGCTTTGCTTGCAGTTCTGATGAATTAAATCTTTCTCTCTCTCTCTTTTTTTTTATTTTTTATTATTTTTTATTAGGGCAGAACACCATTAACAGTATAACAGTTACTGTAACAGCATTAGCAGTATAGGCAGTGTTTTTATGGGGAAAATAATGTGAAGAGACTCACCTGGTGGATGGCAGGAGAAGGATTTGTTGGTAGCTGTGTTGCCTGTATGTGTACTTCTGGTGGGAAGACTGGTGATCGTACGTGGAAGTAGTACTTGCATTCATTCCATTATTGCTGACCATTCTACGTTAAAATGCATAGTGACAGTGTTTCTTCTTCTTGATAGCCGCTTTGTGACAGTGTTTAAGACTCTTTACTGAATAGCCTAAAATCTGATTTTTTATTTCAAAGAATGTGAAGACCTGCAACATCCTTCTATTTGCAAAGAGATTTATGGGGATTCTAGACTTATGACATCACATTTTCATGTATGGTTTTGCAGGATTTTATGTGTGTGTTTTTGTCTGTTACTACTGCACGTGTGTGTGTGTGTGTGTGTGTGTGTGTGTGCGTGCGTGTGTGCTTGCGTGTGTATGTGTGTGAACTCACTCATGTGGTGTGTGTGCGTGCGTGCGTGTGTGCATGTGTGTGTGTTTGTTTACTTGTGTTTGAGAAATATGAGAGCTTTCTTCATAAATTCATTCAACATCCATTGTTTGAATATTATTGTTGAGTTTCAGAACACAATATGTTTCTGGTTTTTTAATGCACATATTTCCCTATGCCAGTGAGAGTTTGCCTGCTGTGTCGTACAAAGATGATGACTGTCCATCTGTAGTGTACAGAAAAACTCGATGCACAGTAAATCAATATAACAGAAAAACAGAAGATGATGACTGTCCATCTGTAGTGTACAAAAAAACAACCTCCATGCACAGTAAATCAATATAACAGAAAAACAGAGTGTGTTTTTTTGCTTGTTTTTTGGTGTGGCATTGAATGTTAGTTGGGGGTAAGCACATCCTCTGTTTGTAGAAAGTCTGTGTGCATCGTCAGTGTGTGGCGTGTGTATTCATTGGTCGCTTCTGTTGACTATTCATCGATTTCAAATGAAAGCTATTGTTATTTGTGTTTGTTGCTAATAATTTATGTGGTGGCAGGGAATAATTATATTCTTTTTGTTTGTCTGTCTCAGCTGGTTTGCATATTTGTCTCTCTCTGCCTGTCTCTGTTTATGTATGTGTGCATGCACACAGACACAGGCATTCATATACATGCACATGTGCACATGCACACACGCACATATACACTTACACACACACTCACTCACTCTCTCTCACACACACACACACACACACACACACACACACACACACACACACACACACACACACACTTCAGTGATTATTATTTATACTTGCAGACAGGGAAGTAATGGATAATTTACTGTAAAGCAAGGGCTTGTGGTAAAGCAATCTTTACTGACACACTTTGAGGATAACATTGCCTTCTGCCAAACCATAACACATGCACATAGACAGTGTTTTCCCTGCTCAAAAAATTCTGATACGCATTGAAGCATGCAATCTGTCATATTAACCGCCAGTAAATATTCGTTTAGTTGCAGAGCTGTGTTTTGATATGGACCAAAACGACAACAAACAAACAAACAAACAACAACAAAAATGTGTTTGTGATTGTCTCTGTATCTGCGCGTGTGTTTAAGAGAGAGAGAGTGTGTGTGTGTGTGTGTGTGCGCGTGCGTGCGTGTACGTGTAGACGTGGATGCATGTTTGTGCATGTGTGTGTATGCATCACAAAACCAATCATGGTCATTTTATGAATCTTCCAATAGGTGGGTGAAGTACTGACGTCAGGTAAGTGGACTCGCTAGTCGAGGGATCTCCGAGACATACGCCTGGCTGTCATGGTCGATATTTTTGGTTGTTCTTTCCCTTCCTGTCTGCAGAAATGCAGTGCGATACAGCACCAAATTCCGGTAAGGACGAACAAATCGTGTCGTGCAAGCGTTAACATCCCAGAGCAGTTGAAAATCGATCGTAAGAAAATGGAAAAGGACTTCCCGCCTACGGGGAGACAGTTCCTAAAACACAAAATCGTTACGGACACGGTACAGCGAATTAGTACAGTCCATGCGATATCGGCAGAGCGTGACCCGAATGTTTTCAATGCAAGAGGCATAAAATTAACGTGAAACGGTAAATGCACTGTTCCAGTGAACAACCAGCTGTGCCAGAAGAAGAAGACCTGTGTGTTCTTGAAAGTAGTTTCTGCGGTTGAAGCAGTTAAGCAACGTTCTCAGTAGCTGCTTGGCGATTTGGCTCATTTAACGTGGCCCGTATCGTTGCAGTCGCCGAGTGCTGTTTGGGACTAGAACGTGTGCGTACTCGTAACCGTGACACCGCCAGACCGGCATCAGATCACTCAGGAATGAAACAAGGTGCTCAAAAATAACGAGTTGCTGTCGTAACGGTGCGCGGTCGCGGTTTTCGAAAACCACCTGGACCAGCAGCAAGAGAGCGTTCAGGGGGTGACGTTTCCCCGCTGTGACGTTTCGCTGTGACGACTCCAACGTGCCCACAAGCGCTTCACTCGACGTCACCGCTGCCGGCGTCGTCCTTGGCCCTCTGTTTCGTGAGCGCCTGGACCAGCTGCTGCTCCAGCTGGATGTCGAACAGATCCGCGTCCGTGTCTGAC
>OY757544.1:7957061-7971908 GCA_963584105.1 Alviniconcha strummeri
TGTACATACAGGCCCTGGTTTTACGTCGGCAAAAATTAACATGTTCACCACGATCCAAACACATCAAAGGTTCTAAAGAACCCTATCACGATCCAACACATCAAAGGTTGTAAAGAACCCTATCAGGACGAAAAATAACAGGCAAATTGTTTTAGGTAATCCACATGTTCACCACGATCCAAACACATCAAAGGTTCTAAAGAACCCTATCACGATCCAAACACATCAAAGGTTCTAAAGAACCCTATCAGGGCGAAAAATAACAGGCAAATTGTTTAGGTAATCCACTTTAACTCAAGCTACAAAACGACACCTAAACAACAGTTGAACGGTGAAGAATGAGATGTAGAACTAGGACACTTATCAGCTTTTGGCTGAGCTATGTTGGTTTTTGTGTCCAGTTCACATCAAAGAAAACAGCTTACCCCGCAACTGCATGTGTTCGACTTTTGTGCACTCATGAACAGCCAGGGTAGGGGTAAGTGTTAAAAAAAAAAGAGAGAGAAAAGAAAAAACAAAAAGAGAAAAAGAGAAGAAAAAAAGAGAGAAGAAAGAAAAAGAAAAAAGAAAAAAAAGAGAGAGAGAGAGAGAGAGAGAGAGAGAGAGAGAGAGAGAGAGAGAGAGAGAGAGGAGAGAGAGAGAGAGAGAGAGAAGTCAGGAAACTCTCAGGCAGGCTAGGGAACACAAATGTGTGTTTTCTGATGATCCATGAACATGTTTCACTTATGCCGAGTCATTGCCACACCATATGTCAAAGCTACAGCATATTAAAATCAGTCCATTTGACTGAAGGTTATTTCATACATTTGGAGTCGAACATACCTTAGGTTTCCCGGTCAAGTTGCACTTTTGATGAAATAATATTAAGAAGGCTTATGAATGTTGTTTGCGAAAATCGTTATGAAAACAGTCACAAAGGGCCATATTTAAAAAAAACAAAACAAACTCCCCATTAAAATAGAACCAAGTGTACCGGGGTTCATAAAAAAAAAAAACCAAAAAAAAACAAAAAAAAAAAAAAAAAAAAAAAAAAATGAAGATGTACACAAGCGGTTAAAATAATTTTTCTTTTATTGGTACATAACAATGTATTTACAGTCTTTAGGCATATAATGGCTTTTTCACGTTAAAGCAGAAGAAGAAGAAGAAGAAGAAGAAGAAGAAGGGGAAAAAAAAATCTTCATCGTTAATTTTACCACTTGCATGCTCAAACGATAAAATCCTTACATTCTAACAACTGCTGTGGCGTTTAACTATAAATTATAGATAACTGGCAGGTACCTGTGAGAAAGAAACAAAAGATGATTTATCTTTTTTCCCCTTTACCTTTTTGTGCCGATCGAACGATCAAAAAAGATAACGGTGTGAGTATAAAAGCAGCAAAACGCTGGAGTTGAAGGTTTTAATACAGAGTTACTTGACGGTGATCCAGCAAGATTGTTCATAGTCGCTGTGTTGAGTGTACTGGCGTGCGCTTTCGCCGCCGATCCCGACCCCTCGGACAAGAGTACATTCCATGACACGGGCAGTTTGCTGTGGAAAGATTGTGGAGGTGGGTTAAACCTTATTTATGGAATAACAGTGATTACCAATAAATAGCTTTTGCAGACCGCACTGCAGTGGTTAGGACGGCACTGCTCTGTGCACTTTAGACACCACACTACGCACACACGCACAACAACACACACACGCACACACACACACACACACACCACACGACCACACACACACACACACACACACACACACACACACACACACACACACACACACTCGCGCACGCACGCACGCACACACACCAAACAAACAAAACAAAACAAAACAAAAAAGGAAGGGGGGGGGGGTGAGTGCTTATGGATAGCACCATACCATTCTAGCACAGAAAACATTGGAAAGCGTCCGATGGGTGATTAGCGTGAAAACGCTTTTGTGCTTTTGTGGGGTGGAAGGTGGTGGGTGGTGGGCGGAGGGGAGGGCTCTCTCTTTTTTTTTCGATTTTTTTTCTTCTCAGAAACTCTTCTTATTGACGCGCTGCTGTCGGTTACAATACCGTTACTATCGCCACGCATTTGCCGCTATCAGACAACTGCGTTGGGCATGTGCACCAGAAAGCTAATCAATTATATCTCTCCTGTCAACCTAGGTGCAGACCTCATAGTATTTTCGAAAGCCTAGATGCGGCTGTAAAATCAGTTAACTGTGAAGACAGCTGCTAACCAACGACAGAAAGAACTGCTCTCTGTCTTTGTCGAAGTGGCGATAGCTGATAGGGCAAATACAAGTAGAAAATGTCACCCCGGTAAATATTTCGAACGCGTTGGCGCCGCCCGCCTTACTTCTGTCGGACCTTACGTCAGTAGGCGGAGCTTTCTATCTCCTGGCGACACGTTAATAGTAATTGTCACGTTCTGATTGGTTGAAGCTGCTTGTGTGATTGGCAGTCCGGAATTTTCTGTTGTAAAACATCAACTGTATATTTATTACGGTGTGTTCATGCAATTACACGTGGGTGCAGTTCTTGAGCAGTACAACTCAGAGTGAAGAGTCTAGTCTTTCAATCAGAAAGGAAGCCATTGTTTCATTCCATGATCAAAGCAGCCATGCATACGAATATACTACTTGTTCTCTTATTGATCAGCTAGCTGATCGCTTGTTTTTTTGTTTTGTTTTTTGTTTTTGTTTTTAAAGTTGGCTATTTGATTATTTGTTGTTCGGCCGTTTGATCATTTGACTGATCAGCCGCCAGATTGACTGACTAGCTGACTGATGTATTGATTGAAAGACTTTATGGATTGCTACATTTATACATTAATTTATTCGTGCTACATTTGTGCATTAATTTATTCGTAAGCATTTACCTAGCTACTTCTTTTATCCGGCGAAACTGTCTTGTCTGCCGTTCTGCTTACGTGGGAATCAGACGCATCAGCTCTTTCCGCCAAATCTGACTGTTGAAGCAACCAAAACTCTGGTCTGTGCCTTTGTTCTCCAAGTAAGACTATTGCAGTCCTGTTCTACCTGGCTGCTCACTTTACCTTCTCAGTAGACTGCAGAAAATTCAGAGCTCTGCAACGAAAACTGGTTTCAAAGCACACAAACGTGATCATGTGCAACCTCCTCTGCAAGCTCTTTACTGGTTACCGGTCCAAGCGAGAATAGACTACAAACTGTCAACTATCTGTCACAGCATCTTCTCTGACTTGTCTCTTGCCATTTTTCTAACCTTCTCACTGTGTACATCCATTCCAGACAGCTTCGTTCTTCTGAAGACGCACGGATACTTCGTATCCCCCATGTTAAAAAGAAAAACCTTTTGCCACAGCTCTTTTTCCTACTCTGTTCCGAAGCAATGGAATTCTCTCCCTTCTAGCATCCGTCACATTCAATCCTACCATGCCTTCAAAACTGCGTTAAAAACACACCTCTGCAAACAATGCCACAGCAAGTGATGTCAAATTCTGTCTTCTCACTATGCCCCCTCCCCTCCCCCGCCCTCCCATTCCTCGTTACACTTGAGAGAGAGAGAGAGAGAGAGAGAGAGAGAGAGAGAGAGAGAGAGAGAGAGAGGAGAGAGAGAGAGAGAGAGAGAGAGAGAGAGAGAGAGAGAGAGAGAGAGTGTGTGCGTGTGTGGGTGTCTCTGTGTCTGTGTGTGCGTGTGTCTGTGTGTCTGCGTATGGTGTCCGTGGGATACAAATATTATGACTATATAATTATATTATTTCTGTTGATTTTGTGTGTGTGTGTGTGTGTGTGTGTGTGTGTGTGTATGTGTGTGTGTGTGTGTGTGTGTGTGTGTGTGTGTGTGTGTGTGTGTGTGTGTGTGTGTGTGTGTGTGTGTGTGTGTGTGTGTGTGTGTGTTTGCCTTCGCAGGACACGACGCATGGCTGAAGGTGACCGATTTTGATATGACACCGTCCCCTCTGAGACTGCCTGGCCACTCTGCCCTCACCCTGCATGCTCATAACGGTGGGACAATAATACTGACGACTTTGTTTCTTTTGACAAAGGTTTTAAACTGTAAGAGGGGGCTGTAGCGTCGGGTGTGAAGATAAAGCTTTTCTAGGTTAGAGCAGAGTGAACGCTCCTGACGACCCCTTCTCTGTTTCTCTCTTCCTATCCTCTCACCACTAACCATTTAATGTTTCGCTCCGTTCGAAGACGATAGCCGAAGGTGTAGCTTCTGTGTTTATAGTAAGTAAACACGGTGCTTAACGTCCATAGAAACCATAAGACTTATTAGGGACGGGGAGAAAGGGGAGAAAAGGAGCTTTGGAGGCGGGGAGAGAGGTAGATCACACTGTCACCACCAGAATGACTCCTGCATTAATATGGGCAGCGACGAGAGCCATCTTAATGTTTCATTATTGTGAAGGACAAATTCGCAAGACTGTTCACAGATCACAACTTCTGAAGAGAGAGGAGAGCCCAAGCGGAATCGAACCGTGGTCCTTCTGCTTACCAGCCTAGCGCCTTACCGCTAGGCCAAACCGGCTCACTCTTGTGTTTATTTAGTAAGTAAGTAAACATGGTGCTTAACGTCCACAGAAACCACACGGCTTATTAGGGACGGGGAGAAGGGGGAAGGGGGTACGGAGGTGGGGAAAGAAGGAGATTAGATACCTATCGCTACACTGTTACCACCAAAATCATTTTTCATTAAATCATTTTGCAAAATATCCTGCATTAAGGTGGGCAGCGATGAGAGCCATTTTAATGCTTTATCAAATGTGAGGGACAAAGTCACAAGACACTGTCCACAAACCACAACCCTTTTAAAGAGAACGGAGAACCGAAGCGGTATCGAACCGAGGTCCTTGTGCTTACTAGCCTAACGCCTTACCGCTGGGCCGGACCAGCTCATGCTGTGTTTATTATAGTGTCTTGTATTTAACCATTGTCCGTGTTACGTAAAATACTCTGGTGTCAGTGTAGGCTTTATTTGATTTAAAAAAAAGAAGAAGGGTAAAACGAAAGAATGATCGGAAGGCAAAATAAAATAAAGTAAATTAAAAGAAAAAGAAGAAGAAGAAGAAGAAGAAGAAGAAGAAGAAGAAGAAGAAGAAGAAGAAGAAGAAGAAGAAGAAGAGACGGGAACAAAGTGTGCATTTTCACAACTTTCCTTACCCCTTTTACCAAACTAGGTCGCGTATGTGCTACGTCATATCTAAGGATCACCAGTTACGTTCGGTTACAAGCTATAAAAAGTAAAATAAAAAGAATCCCAAGGTATTTACTTGAGGAATAGGTCATTCCAGGTCCATTCTTATTGACAGCTTACAGAAGGGACAGAATCTATTTTGCTATCAGTCATTTTTAGCTCGTGACACAGACTCGCCTCGACACTGCTCAATACCACTGAACACAAACACATAAGCGGATCGCGGGCACTTGTGCTAGCATACAATACCCCCCCCCCTCCTCCCCTCACGACCCCCCCCCCCCCCGACCAACCGGCTCACCCCAAATTTATTTTATATATTAATACAAAAATAGTAACAACAACGGCCAGCCAGGTGCCTGAGCTTCTTTCTGAGTCAACGGACTAAATGAACCGGAAATGTTGTTAAGTCTGTGGACATCTAAAATGATTCAGCCCGGTCAAATCTCAGTACGCACGAAGTCAGTGTCCCCCCTACATCCGCTTTGGAGGAGTTGTAGAACTTTGAGGTCGACTCTGATTGGTTGTCGCCGTACGATAGCGAGACAAAAGAAAGGGGTATGGGCGACTCTTCGGGTTTTATGAGCGATGCTTCCCAAAAAACAGTCAAGCGAGAAAGCGCGAAACAACTCGGTACACCTCTGAACCTCAGCCAAACAGGGTCAAACGTGGCAGTGTCCACGCTGAAAGATACATGGCGCACGAAAGACTGTGAATCTGACGGGTGGGTTTCAGGAAACACGGCCATTGACAGAAACGTAGTGCTGGATATCACCATCAAGAAAAGAGTGGTTGGCAGGTGGGCTACGGTTCCCTGCCGAAATGACCTGGGCACATGGTATGTTATCCTTTCTACCGTGTGTGTGTGTGTGTGTGTGTGTGTGTGTGTGTGTGTGTGTGTGTGTGTGTGTGTGTGTGTGTGTGTGTGCGTGCGTGCGTGCGTGCGTGCGTGCGTGCGTGCGTGTGCGTGCGTGTTTGTGTGTGTGTGTGTGCGCGCGCGCGCGCTCGTGTGTGTGTGTGTGTGTGTGTGTGTGTGTGTGTGTGTGTGTATGTGTGCGTGTGTGCGTGTGTGTTTGATGATTTATTTTTTATTTTTTTATGATCGCTTATATAGCGCTATTCTCCGCTCTCTTGAGCAGACTCACTGCGCTTGCATGTGGTTCTACATGAGTGACTAGCTTTATAGCGCGTTTTTTGAATATCCACCGCAGTGGTGAACTTACAGCGCTGGCGTGTGTATGTGTGTGTGTGTGTGTGTGTGTGTGTGTGTGTGTGTGTGTGTGTGTGTGTGTGTGTGTGTGTGTGTGTGTGTGTGTGATTTTGCAGAATATGATTACATTTCATGTGTGTGATTAAATAGGTTTGTAATCGGTGAGAACGGGTCGTGCGATTCCTGCATGAGTGCGTACATGCTTTTGTGTGTAGGTGCACGTATGTTGTGGGTCTGTGTGTACGTTCATGAGTGCTTGCTTGCCTGCACACATGTGCGCGCGAACGTGCGGATGTATGTATATGTGCTTGGACATAACTTACTGCTGGCTACCTCTCGAGCTGATCGAGTTTCCTGTCTACATACCTCTGCCTTTTCTTTGTGCGCTGGTCCGTTATAGACCATTCGTACGCGATAGACCACGGCCCGTCATGAGATCGAAAGCGAGGTTGGGCTGTTTAAAATCAACGACATGACGTAGAGATCCGAGAACTGTTCAAAGTTTAAATACCGAAATGTGAAGTCTTACACCGTCATCCCGAAGGACTGAATGAGAGCAACGGAATGTCAAAGAGCTTACCGGCTGTTTGTTTGCCGAAGACTTCGGTTGTGGTGTAAGAAATCACATTTTCAACGCATCTTTGAATCAGAACTGTTTCTCGAACATGTTTTTATCAAACCGAGAAACCAGTGGGCGCCATGATGCACCCCAGCTTGACGCCGTTGTAAATATATGGAGGCCGCTTGACAGCTCTGGGTTTTTAACTGAATAAACCTTAATTTCTACCCCACTGTGGGTCAGATGTGCCGAGATTAATGCTCTGGACAACAAATTACTTCATACAAGTAGATAGGGTACAGATAACAAAAAGCAACACATTCGTCCAGAGAAGCAATAACGGGACAAAAGCAAAGAAACGCCCACCCATGTGCTATGGCAGGAAATCTGTAAAATCCGGCAGGTTGACAGCAAAAAGAAAGTACGGATGTGATCGTCGATTCTGATAATTACTCGTACCACGTTAGTGAAATCGTAGTAAACCTATGTGTGTCGTCGTGAACAACTACATGCACGTTTAAATACACAACAAGCAAATTTTCAGGGTAACCCCTTTTATCAAGCTACAAAACAACACTTAAACAACAGTTAAACGGTGAAAAACGATGAAAAATGAGATGGAAAAATAAATCACTTATCTGTTTTTGGTTGAGCTGTGTTATTTTCCTGTCCAGTGCTTGGAAGAATGTCCTAATAAATAGCGTTTTTTTAACCTTTTATGTGTTTGGATCTTGTTTTAGAATGCTAACAGTCATTCTTGTTTCAGATTTTTGACCTTAAGAATGGTCCATAGTGGACACAGACTGTGGACGCCATAAACTTCATGTTCCTTCCGGTCCTGCTGTTATGTATTTTAACATACTTATTATTATCACTCATATAACCTCAAGCTTGTATAAACTCCCTGTATCGAGTGAAATGCGTGCTGATACTTACAATTGCTCTGCAGCCGCTATGCCGACGTTTGTCACTTCATGACAAAGCTGTTCCCTGACGGAAACTGTCCACAAGAGTTCACCGACCACGGCCTGCCCTGCACCTGTCCCTTCACCATCCCTGCCCACAAGAGGCTCACCCTCACCAACGACCCCCTGCACCTGGGCAGTACCACACACTCCGACCTGACCACTGTAACTATCACTTTGTCTCTTGGCTTGTACGTCTGGCACTCCACGTTTTGTCTTAAGGCAATCCAAACTGAGACTTAAATCATCACTTTGCTTTAAGGTTTTTAGCCTTGGCTACTATGTATCGATCACTTTCAGCTTCTTCTTTTTTATTACTATGTAACTATCACTTTGTCTCTAGGCTTGTACGCCTGGCAAACGACTGCCACCTTCGTTTTGTCTTAAGGCAATCCGAACAGAGACTTAAGTCATCACTGTACCTATCACTTTGCTTTTAAGCTTCTTTTACACCCATTCCATTGTTCACCAGACTACCACTGTGTTTTCAGGCCAGCCACTGTCATCTTGCTATAAAGCTTGTAGCTTTGGCTGTCACTCTCACTTTGTCTTAACGTGTGTTTGTTGTTGTGGGGTGGGTGTGTGTGTGTGTGTGTGTGTGTGTGTGTGTGTGTGTGTGTGTGTGTGTGTGTGTGTGTGTGTGTGTGTGTTTGGGGGGGGGGGGGGGGGAGGATATCCTCCCCCTTTGCTTGTACACCTGGCTTACCATTGTATCCTGTCATTTTGCTTTAAGCTTGTTAACTTAGGTCACCACAGTAACCATGGCAAAAGGTCTAGTGCGGATCAACTCTGGGCCCATATGCATGATGAGCACAAAGTTAAAGGAGGACAGCCCCTTATCCCGATTTCTTAAAGAGTCCAGGGCCCATATGCACGATGAGCAAAAAGTTAAAGTTGAATGAGGGTAGCCCCTTATCCCGATTTGTTAAAGAGTCCAGGGCCAATATGCATGATGAGCAAAAAGTTAAAGGAGGATAGCCCCTAATCCCGATTTGTTAAAGAGTCCAGCGCCTATATGCATGATGAATAAAAAGTTAAAGTTAAAGGAGGATAACCCCTAATCCCGATTTATTAAAGAGTCCAGGGCCCAAATACACGATGAGCAAATAGCCTCCCTACTCGCTATTATCTTCTACACGGTGACGACGCTGAAACATTCGGAATACTTGAAGCGCAAATAGGGCCATACGGCCTACCTAATCGTGTTTAAATAAGTAAACATGTTGTTTAAAGTCCACAGAAGCGATATGGCTTATTAGGGACGGGGAAGGGGAAGGGGTGGGGCGGGGGGGGGGGGGGGGTCGAAGGGCCGCTTTTAAAGTGATAGACTCGTTTAAAATAAAGCGATGACTCCTTTTTCTACACTTAAGCAGCCTAAGCGCCGTACAAAACTGGCGGCTCTGATGCTGACGTTACCGACAAAGGCTACTACTGAAGAGAAAACGAAACTTGCACTGACCGACGCCGTCCCATGTACCACTGAAGACCATAAATTATTCAAGAATAAATTGAATTCACGCATCAAGACACATCATAGTTAAAACAGACGGCAAAGAGGAGACGAAAAAAATCTGAAACGGGCAGGGGTCATTGGGTCACTAACATCTGCTACAATAAGCCGTTTGCCACGGAGCCGCGACCTTGACCTTGGCTTTGCACTTCGGGCGGCGACGCGTAGTTTGTACTGTCGACTGCGTGTTAGGATGGTCAGCTAGCCTTGTACACAGGTCGTATTCAATAATGAGTCAAAGCATTGAGAGGCCGTTTTGTCTGGATGCCCACAGGGTAATTGACAAACTCCAAGCACTGGTTTACGACATCCTTCTTTGGAGGAAGCTGCCGGAAAGCGATGCTCGTAGTGTGGGTAACTGACTTAACAGCATTTCCCATTCAATCCTTTGAGAATGAAGCCCTGACACGGCTGATCATGCCTCAGACATCGGGAAGCTTAAAATTTTAATTTTTGTTGTTGTTGCCCTCTCTCTCTCTCCTCGAACTTTGAACTCAGTGACTGTCGTCACGCGGTGTCCAATCAGTTTGCGCTCGTTGCACTGTTGGTTTAAGGGTTTTTCCCGAGCTAAAAAAACAAACACAAGCCAGTAACTATTTTTTGGATTTTGACGACTCGTACATATGGAAGGAGGGCCGAACTTTATCAAATGGAGATTAGGGACTATCCGCCTTACATTTATTTGATAAACTCTCATTGTGTCGCCCAGTTCGGTAAGCTGATACCCTGTTCAAGAAACTAATTTGTTCCTAAACGTTACCCTCTCCTCTGTCTTTCGTTCATCATTTCATTATGCTGTTTGGTACGTGATTCGGATCAACACGTACGTGTTTACCTTTGTGCAGGGGGAGTTCTACCTCAAGATGCAGATGTGGGAGAAAGGTGGAACCGCAGAGAGGATGTGTCTGGAGTTCTATTTCAACATGCACACGGACAGGGCTTGATCGGTTACAACTCCATCTTTCACGAGGCATTCACTCATCCTCGAAAAGTGATATTCGTATCGGGCCTGGCCGTCCTGATGACAAACCTTTTTACGTACACGCAATGAGTAAAGATTGTGAGTCGGTTGGGAATGTGTAAAGGCTTTTTTGTTGTACCACTGAAGAGAGAGAGAGAGAGAGAGAGAGAGAGAGAGAGAGAGAGAGAGAGAGAGAGAGAGAGAGAGAGAGAGAGAGAGAGAGAGAGAGGGCGGCAAGAGAGAAATATAGAAAATTGAAAGACAGAAGCTGGGTGGCAATGGTGTTGTTTTTTGTGCCCATTTGAAATCGCGAGTTCTCGTTCATTTTGCAAGAGTACTTCATAATAATGATAAAAAATGCTTTTGTAATGCACCGAATTAATCCCTCTATGACTATACATATGGGAGGCTCAAAGGAGCATTGCAACAATGGAACAGTGCAACAATACACAGCCTGATTTAATAGTGCATTACGTATCTCACTGTATCCCTCACTCTCCCCCCATCTACACTACACACACACACACACACACACACACACACACACACACACACACACACACACACACACACACACACCTCAACCTCTCGCTTCCCTCAGTCTCCCCCAGTGATCACCGATCAGCCAGTGAGCTCAGTTTAGTTCAAGATTGTACCTTTGCGCTCGGAAATGCCTATATGCGCTCGCTTTACCCCGTCTCTCAGAAGTTACCCCAACGTCGTCTTTGAAACGATTCCAATTTTCGTCTGACTGACGATGGCCCTCTAGGCGATTCAGCGAAGCTGGTTTGCTAGAGTGAACGCGCTTTGTAATCTCTCGCGCAAGAAGTCGCGAGAGGTCGCAGCGCACTTCGGGCCGATTTCCGAGTAGGCGTTGCTTCACGCTGTGGAAGTTGAACCTAGAATCGCGAAGCAGCACAAATGCCAATACTGTTGCAGTTGCAAAAATTACCGTGGAAAGGGGATGGAGGGTGGAAAAAAGTGTCTTTGCGTCATTTTTTGGCTGACCAGAAGATCGCGAGTTCATAGAGAAAATGAGTTTTGGGGCATCCTAAAGAACGAGCAACAAGTTATTGCTTATTGCCAGACAGATTATGACTACGGGCCTCCAAAAATGCCTTTAAAGTTGGCAGTGTAAAATTCGCAAATTCACTGTCACCGTCTTCCATTGTGAAGAAAGTACGCACCGGAAGTAAAAGCAGCCAAGGGACTTAAGCGATGCCGGGCAAAAGTCAAGGGAGTTAACAACCCCGCCTGACTCGCCCAATAGCTATACATGTGGGAGTCTCAAAGCGCTATACATGTGGGAGTCCCAAAGCGCTATACATGTGGGAGGCTCAAAGCGCTTTACATGAAACACTGCACCAATACACAACCTAATTTTTAGGCCGTCCTTTCCAGATCTTCTAGTGCTTCCTCTTTCCACGCCTCTCTCCTCCAGGCGATCGATGGTGTGATGTTCTTGACATTATGCCGGCAGGTAGTGTCTCAAGTTCAGCAACACTTCAGATTGAAAAGCAAGCCATTTGTGAGGATGCGCTATCCATTCAGTTTGTCTTGGTCCTTCGCTGGTTTGGGAACAGGTTTCAAGAAGCTGTCTGTCCAGTCCTCGGGAATCTCGCCCTGCTCAAAGCTTTCTCGGTAGATAGTGTACAGCTCAGCTTTGTCCTCTTCTTCTAGGTTGTTGATATCCGAGTATCCAGTCCTATTCCAGACCAGGTGCTATATCCTTCCCACTTCTTCTAAGGGCTTCGATGAATTCCTCCTCTGTACAGTCATCGTCGGCGGCCACTTCGTGCAAGTGTTCTGTTCAGATAGCAGCAGCAGCAGCAGCAGCAGCAGCAGCAGCAACAAACAAACAAAACAAAACAAAAACAAACAAAAAACATCATCATCAACAACAACAACAACAACGAAAAAGGTACAACATTCAATGCATGCGAGAGGGTTAACAGAGTAGCTCGGAGTAGGCAGAAGTAAAAAGAAATGTTTTAAGAGAAGTTTTGAACGGTGTGAGAGAACTGCAGTGTCAGATGTGAGCAGGAAGTTTGTTCCAGACAAAGGGAGCCTGAACAGAAACGATCGGTAACCAAAGCCCATACGTTTCCATCTTGCACAACAAAGCGTTTTTCACCTGAACTGGAACGGTCAGTCCGAGAAGGAATGTATACAAAGATGCATGAAGACAGGTATGGTGGCAGAGTACTATCAAAGAAACGTAGAAAAGGAGGCTATCCTCAAAATCGTATTAAGCAAACGAACAAAAACACAGTGCCGACACAAAGTCCCAGAGGATTAGCTGCACAGCCAATTTTTATCCATTGAAAAACTGACCTGTGTTCGTTTCATTTTCGCGACAAAAACAAAAAGGCAGAAGTCGAAAAGAACGTGCCAGGACACCTGTTTTACGTGTCCAGCGTCTCTCGAGTAATACCATCGCAATCTAGGTCAAAAATGTCAAACACCAACGAAAGATTAAAACATACCATAGAGGAGAAACAGCCAAACCGGATGTAAGGCACATACTGTGGCCTTTGATCTATACGCTGTCTCGGAATAAGACCGTTCGTGGATAAAGAAAGTTGTGAATAGATCGAGGAAGGGATGGCAAGTGTATATCACCCAAAAATTGACCTCCCTGGCTCGGCACTGTGGTCAGTTCCTAAGAAGACCACGCCGTAACTAGGACGACACCTTATAATAATATATCGTTTAAGGCTGCTCATCTCCTAAGAGCCTGGGGCGCTTACAAATGCCAACAGATAACAATAACTGCATTTTTAATGCGCCGAATCCTTCTATGATACATGTATGAGGCTCAAAGCGTTCTGCATGACGATCTTCCTTGAAAGGACGAGAGAGGGCCATCGTCTATCAGACGAAGATCGGAACTGTTCCAAAGGCGACGTTGGGACACTTCTGAGAGACGAAGTGGAGCTCTTAAGGGTTTTTTCGAGCACATAAATACCATCTTGAACTGAACTGAACTGTTCCAGATGTTCGACTATCTGAATTAATGCAGACAAAACTCGGACCTGAAGAAAAGAAAGTCCGAAACAAACGCCATTGCTATCTTTCTAAAAAAACAGGACCCAAATTAACAGAAACGGTTAAAAAGAACGCTGGTGTTCATGTCCGGAAACATGGTTATAGTCAAGTGAGGGGACTAGCGATGGCGTTCTGCCAAAAAACAGCAAACGGCAAGAACTAATTGTGTACACTGATGGCTCAGTCATTAAAACCAATCAGAGTGGGACTTCACTGTCAAGCAACAACAACAATAACGAAAACAAAACAAAACAACACACACACACACACACACACACACACACACACACACACACAAACACACACACACACATCCCGCCCCCACACGCCCCCCCACACAGGTCCTATAGATAATCGCCAACTGACACTGTGAATGACAAACCACACACTCACTTCTCGATAAGACGTGACTATTTGGGTGTAGCAGAAGGGTCGTCTCATTGCAAGAAACGGAAGCAATAAAAAAAAATTGAAAATAAAAATCCCATAAAATTTAGGTCAGCGATGTGTAGTTTCCTGTCTTCGGCGTCAAAGAGTGCACCCAAAGGCCGACAAGAAAGATAAACACACCAAGATTCCCGTGTATGAAAACGAAGCACCCAGCGCAGTCTTCTCACACCACAACAAAACTCTGGTTTTAAGGATCACAGGGTGAAGGCATGGGAACAAGGAAAATTTAATAATAATACTAAAAATATTCCTCAAATATTCCTCTGTTGCACAAAAGCACAAAGAACCCAGGCAGTCATGGTCATTTAAAAATAAAATAAAATATATATATATACTTTAAAAAAAAAATTATGTGATTGTTTTGCTTTGTACTCGCTGCATGGCGAGACGAAGGACTACGGTTCAAAATGAGTACAGGGAACGCAGTTGATCTCGTGACCGGAGTAACCTAGCTAATTAAGCCGAATGACCCAGGGCCAGTACCGTCCCCAGTCTCGCTTTCGATTTCGTGACCTGACGTCACCTCCTTCACGAATATTCTTAAGAATGGTCCATGTGACGGTTGAAAACAGTATGCAGATTTTTGGGGTAGTCCCCCTAGCACTCTTTTCTTTTTTCAAGTGAAACGCATACAATGGGGAAAAAAATGTAGCGACCTTTTAATGAATATGTTTCACGCTACAGTCGTTTACAGTAAATCTAGAAGTTAATCCACCTGGGTAGAGAGAAAGACAACTGGAGAATATAGATGTTTGTGGTTACTGTTTTTGGACACTGGCTTTTGTCTAATTTAAAGCGTTCTACTCTAGCCTTTGTGTGCGTTTTGAATTCTTTGCAAGACAGGTAAGAAAGATCCTGTGAAACGCGGCAAATCGGGACACATTCTGTGCATACCCTTCTGTGCATACCCTTCTGTGCATACCCTTTCAGTTAATCGACTGATCCAAAAGGTAACCTTTCACTATAAAAGTAGCCAAGTGCCGAAC
>OY757544.1:7972108-8002357 GCA_963584105.1 Alviniconcha strummeri
CCCCCACACACACACACACAAAGGTACCAATTTAAAGCCTTCAGTTACCTTGCGTACGAGTGCCTTGCGGAATTCATTCATCTCTCCTAGCACAGTCCTCATGAAGACGGAATAATCCACACGCCTCTCTCCATCCGGATCAATGATCTCAAACACTTGCTCCAGCACCTGCCAAACATGGAGAGAGAGAGAAAAAAAAAAGAATAAGTTCTCAAACAGGTTTCAGACATCACAGAAAAGTTAAAAATGTTTAGCTGACTCATCCCTCACATGCTGGCATGCATAAAGGCCAATGGAGTGAGAATAGACAACAGACTCATCCCTCACACACTGGCATGCGTAACGGCCACTGGAATGAGAACAGACAACAGACTCATCCCTCACACACTGGCATGCATAATGGCCACTGGAATGAGAATAGACAGTTGACTCAATCCTCACACACTGGCATGCATAACGGCCACTGGAGTGAGAACAGACAACAGACTCATCCCTCACACACTGGCATGCATAATGGCCACTGGAGTGATAACAGACTCATCCTTCACACACTGGCATGCATAATGGCCACTGGAGTGATAACAGACTCATCCTTCACACACTGGCATGCATAACGGCACTGCATAATGGCCACTGGAGTGAAAATAGATAGATGACTCATCCCTCACACACTGGCATGCATAACGGCCACTGGAGTGAGAACAGACCCATCCCTCACACACTGGCATGCATAATGGCCTCTAGAGTGAGAACAGACTCATCCCTCACACTGGCACACCTAACAGCCGCTGGAATGAGAACAGACATCAGACTCATCCCTCACACACTGGCATGCATAAATGCCAAAGGAAAGGGGACAGACAAACGCTGCATGAAATTTTAACAATGGTCTCTCACAAACTGTCAGTACAAACCTGTGGTTGAAGGTCGATGTGAAATCGAAGCAACCCTCGCTCAAGGTCATGTTGCAACAAAAGTCCACTGCCGTTTGTGTCCAGCTGTCGATAGTGACGTCCTAGACCTGTGATGGTCTTGATGCCACGCTTTCGGATCTGTGCTTGGGCGCATTCTGAGGAAAATAATTTCTCGGCATAATGAATACCCAAACACCTGCTATGCACCCCCCCGCCCACACACCCCCACACACACATACACATGAACTTGCATGCATGCACACACACAAACATGCACAGGTGTGATGGTGGTGGTGGTGGTGGTGGAGGTGGGGAATCCAAGGCAAAACGCTAAACACACACACACACACACACACATGAACTTGCATGCACACACACACACAAACATGCATAGGCATGATGGTGGTGGTGGTGGTGGTGGTGGTGGTGGTGGTGGAGGTGGTGAATCTAAGGCAAAACACTAACCTCCAAGTATATACTGTTTTCTTTCACACACACGCACGCACGCACGCACGCACGCACGCACACACACATGCTCCATGTGAAGCAGAAGCAATAACCTTTTGGAGATCTCAGAAATCGTCAATAAAAAATCTGGATTTTTACATGCTTTTTTTTCCCCTCCCTTTTTTCTTTCATGGCGCTTTATGTCCACAAAAAACTGTATGGTTTATTAGGGGTGGGCTTTTCCCCCTCCCTTGCCAGAGTCTAATTTTAACACAACTGAATATTTTCATTTGATACTGCTTCAGCAGACATAAATCTGCAGCAGGTTACAGCTAAACACGCATACACCTTACGTATGTGGCTTTGCATGAAGTGACATGGTGCATGGTTGTATGGTGTACACAGAACTTGTGCTGAGATGGCTGCAGTTTCATGTGGCACCAGCCATGCCAGCGCTGAAGTACACCACTTCGGTGGATATAAAAATAAAAAAGCGCTATAAAAAGCTTGTCATTCATGTAGAACCACAGGTGAGCGCAGTGAGTCTGCTCAAGAGAGCGGAGAATAGCGCTATATAAGTGATCATCAATCAATCAATCAAAAATATTTACTTGGACAGATTTCTCTTTTCAGTTTCTGAACACAGTTATCATTCTTTCAAGATGTTCGTGTGAAACGAAGCATCAATCCACTTGGCTCAGCTGAGGATTTACAAAGGTACTGAGTTCTGCCAGCCAAGCTTACCTTGCACGTCCAAAAGAAACTGCCGGTTTTCAAGATCAACCAGACTTGGTCCATCAGGTCTGGATGTGTACTCGTCCATCTCTTCCGAACTGAAAAATTAAGTTTAATAAAAATATTTAAAAAAATTAAATATATATTTGAAAGAGAGAGAGATAACACGACACCGTTTACTCTTTCATCCAGTTAGCTGGATTGGATTTGAACATCCTGTCAACTGAACAGGGTCACCTCAGGATGAGACTTTTGTCCACACTGGACAGTCATTCAGTATGACCTTAACCCTTTCCCTGCCCTGAGGACGTTGTATGATGTCACTGACAGAGCTTTTCCCATTTACTCATGTGACGAATGTCGCATGACAACCTGTTTGAGTTCCACTATTTTGTGGTGTATCCCCACATGGAACAACTGTCTTAATACTAATATTTCTGGTTTGCTAAGACACTGACAACTCTGACATGCACGCGACTGGGGGGAAAACAAGCAGTGAGCTTAACCCTTGCAGCACCACATCGATCTGTCATTTGGCTATCACTCTGTATCAGTATGCAGACAGGAAATGAAGAAAAACTCCATCTTCTCCACCTTGAAGCACATGGCTGCCTGAAAGATGAGACTGAAGTGTTATGGTCTATCGGGAAAGAACAGCTATTGCAAAGTCCAACCACAAATGTGGGTCAAAACCAATTTCAGAGGTGGACACAAGCGCCCAACATCCATTTGTCCTTGTTTGTCCCCACAGTCAATTACTGCATACACACAGCCCACAAATATCTTCATAATAATAATGTACGTTTATCATGCACTCACCAACACCCTGAGTGCTCACATGATACATATTAACCTAAATATAATATTCTATATACACATGTAGAGCACCTACCAAAACGATTTACATAAGGTATTATATGGAAACACACACACACACACACACACACACACACACACACACACACACACACACACACACACACACATACACACACACACAGAGGTAAAACAGTAGCTTTCAATCTATTCCACACCCTTAGCATGTCATAAGACATCCCTAGTTAACTGCTTCCCATTTACCCGTCAGACGCTGTAGGATGGCCTACTTCCAGTCCCACCTCTCATGTGCTTGCAAGAGAATGTACTTCTGTGCAGAGTTTATGTACCTTGTATTTACACGCATGCCAGGTGAGAGTTACCGTAGGCGACTCAGGTCTTTGTTGCTGTACTTGTGTGACGTATTTCAAACACACGTTAATTCCCTTGTGTGTTGCTTCCCTGAGAGCTAAGCTCTCAAAGTGACTCTTCCTGGTCAGGTTAACCTCTTGTTGAGTCTGAGGTTATTCTTGCAAAGAAATTGTGCCAGCCGAACAACTGCTTTGGGAGGAAAAGGGTTAAAACTAGAAGACACAGTGGTAGCTAACTCTTTTTAAAAACTGCTACACACAAGAAACCTACCAGAGTTCACGTTTTTCTTCTTCGTCAACGTCTGTGACGCGCAGAGTGAGGTATTTGGATCTGGCCAGCTCCGCACTCAATGCCTGCTGCCCCTGGGTGGGTATCAACAGGTCAGCACCCTGAAACACACCGACCCAGGTATTCACAATACTGGGTATCAACAGGCCAGCACCATGAAACACACCAACCCAGGTATTCACAATACTGGGTATCAACAGGTCAGCACCCTAAAACACACCAACCCAGGTATTCACAATACTGGGTATTAACATGTCAGCACCCTGAAACACACCAACCCAGGTATTCACAATACTGGGTGTCAACAGGTCAGCACCCTGAAACACACCAACCCAGGTATTCACAATACTGGGTATTAACATGTCAGCACCCTGAAACACACCAACCCAGGTATTCACAATACTGGGTGTCAACAGGTCAGCACCCTGAAACACACCAACCCAGGTATTCACAATACTGGGTATCAACAGGTCAGCACCCTGAAACACACCAACCCAGGTATTCACAATACTGGGTATCACCAGGTCAGCACCCTGAAACACATCAATCCTGGCATTCACAATACTGGGTGTCAGTACTCTGAAACACATCAACCCAGGTATTCACAATACTGGGTGTCAACACCCTGAAATACATCAACCCTGGTATTCACAATACTGGGTCTCAGTACCCTGAAACACATCAACCCAGCTATTCATAATACTAGATATCAACAGGTCAGCACCCTGAAACACACCAACCCAGGTATTCACAATACTGGGTTTCAGAACCCTGAACCACACCAACCCAGGTATTCATAATACTAGATATCAACAGGTCAGCACTCTGAAACACATCAACCCTGGCATTCACAATACTGGGTGTCAGCACCCTGAACACATCAACCCAGGTATTTACAATCATGTGTGTCAACACCCTGAAACACACCAACCCAGGTATTGATAATACTGAATGTCAACATCCTGAAACATTCTAACCCTGGCATTCACAATATTTGGTGTCAACACCCTCAAACAAACCATGCCAGGTGCAAAAACTGCAATCTCTTACAGTTATTTGCATGTGTTTTGTAGTGTCAAATTAAATCAGCATTTTTTTTTAACCGTTTAAATGTCTGGATCAAAGTTTAAAAAAAGAGTCAAATGTCTCAGCCATGCTTACCATCAAAACTTACACCACACTTGCCATCTTAAAATGTCAGTCTCTCTACTTGCATAAAAATGTGAGGGAAAAAAAAAATGCAATCCAGATCTTAAGATGCATAATAATAATGGATGGGACCAACTTACAGAGTAGATGTCGGACAGACTGAAGGGCAGACCACTCTTGGGGCCGCGAGGGTGATAGAACACACCTCGGTGGATGAATGGGATGGCTTTAGCACTGGAAAGTAATGAAGGTCATCACACAGCCTTTCAGGTGTTGGAAACACATCATCAAACTCTGCATTGGCTACCAGTGACGCATCAAATTCAATACAAAATTTCAACCCTCTGCTTCAGTTCCATCTCTGGCACATCCCCTCAGTATATATACATGTCTAGTCTCCTTCAATCCTACACTGCAAGGAGACGATTATGATCTGCATCTGACACCTGAACCTTTTTCACCCCACGGTTAAACATTTTCATTTTTTTATTTCTAGTGAAAGATCATTTTCTTACACTGGTCCGCCTGTCTGGAACAGTTTGCCTTAAATATTCCACCACTCTGTCTCTTCCTCCACTTTCAAAACCTGTTCAACAACACTTTTTAAACTGTCTTTTTCACAGTCATGTCTATACCCCCCATCCAACACGTAAATGCATGCATGCATGACAGTGTGTGTTGCTAGTGTTACTGTAAAGTGTTCTATGCTGCCACCTTGTGTGGTAGATAGGTGTTACAGAAATCTGCATTATTTTTATTACTATTATCTTCACAAAACCAGAAAACTAAAAAGTAAATAGACGAACAAGAACAAGAAGAGCAAATGCTCAGTTGACCTGCATTTTAACAACAATACAGCTTTTGTACTAAGACCTCCTGCAACTGAAAGTTACGATCATTATTTTCTGTGACAGATCACATCCGTTTCTTCAACTATGACATGCTGACTAATAATAAAAATAAAATAAAATTAAACACACACACACACACACAAAACCAAAAAACAACAACAACAACCAACAACATTATACTGAACAGAAAGCAAAAACACTTTATCACTTGGACCTAGATGTGAATATTTACCTTTTGCCAAACTGTTTAAATTCATACACTGTCAAAGATCGATCCATCTGGAAGAAAAACCCTGTCAGCTCTCTCACAGCATCCCGCCCATTTCTGAAACAAACAAACTCACATGCAGCCTAAAAGTGTGAGTGCTAAAACATGAAAAACACGTATGCAACCATCGAGTAATAGTCACACATTCCTTTTCCCTCCCCCCTTAAATCCTACTCTGGACCTGACATTTGGAACTCATTTTCCCTTGAACTCAGGTACTGCTCAACTCTTTTGCCTTTCAAAACAAACTAAAAAAGGTTCCCCTTTTCACAATACCTCTACCCCAACTAAAACCAGCATCTAGTTTCCCCACCTCTTAGAGTGTGTGTGTGTGTGTGTGTGTGTGTGTGTGTGTGTGTGTGTGTGTGTGTGTGTGTGTGTGTGTGTGTGTGTGTGTGTGTGTGTATGTATGTGTTTTGTGTGTGTGTGTGTGTGTGTGTTTTGTGTGTGTGTGTGTGTGTGTGTGTGTGTGTGTGTGTGTGTGTGTGTGTGTGTGTGTGTGTGTGTGTGTGAGTGTGTGTGTGTGTGAGCCATGCATTCGTGTGTGTGTGTGTATGTGTGTGTGGGTGCGTGCGTGCATGCTTGCATGCATGCGTGTGTGCGTGCGTGTATATACTGTATTTAGCCCCACCACACACACACACCTCTGGTGTCTAATACAATAGCATGATTATGACTGACTGTGCATGTGATGTTGATTTTTAGATTAGCAATTTTCCTGTAAGCATGCATTACAAATTACTATTATTACTAGAAGCAGCAAATTAAAACACAGCAGTGGAGAAAGAAAGTGTAAAATGTGAGCAAAGAAACAATGGAACCTACCTGGTTATAATCCTAGCACCAAAGCGGACTCGTCTGGACAGAAGATTCTCTGTGGCTGTTGTACGTGTGCTGATCCTGAGCAAAAAAATAAACACCACATTTCATGCTGACAGTATGTACTTGTACACAGTGCCAAACAGCTTGAATCTGTGTGCTGTGTTTTTGACGTTCTATATCAGTACATGACCCCTACAGACAGATGCAGACGGAAAATGTGACACAGATGGATGGATCATCACACAAAACATGACACAGCTACTTTGTGTCGTGAAAATATGAAGCATTCCTCAGGACAGCTCTGGTGGTTGTGTTATTGCTACTACCACGATCAAAACACACAAAATTTGGGAACAATTTGCATGCATCCATGCACACACATACACACAACACACACACTCAAACACACTGATGCACATATACATACACACAACACACACACTCAAACACTGATGCACGTACACATACATACACACAGCCACACACACACACAGATGCATACACACACACACACACACAGATGCATGCACATACACACACACACACTCACAGATACATGTACACAAACACAAACACACACACACACACAGATACATGTACACAAACACACACAGATACATGTACACACACACACAAACACACACAGATACATGTACACACACACACACACACACACACACACACACACACACACACACACACACACACACACACACACAGAGCAGAAAGGGTAGGGCTAACTTTGAGTCATGGAGATGGCGATTGGTTCCCCTGGCCCTCCTGGTGGTGCTGCCCCCATGGACATTGTTACGCTGGTCCTGCTCTGGGTCACTGATCACTGCTCTGAAAACATACACAGTCTTGTCACCACAATGCATCAAAAAGGTGTGCATGCATGCATGTGTGCATGTGCCGTGTGTGTGTGTGTGCGTCTGTGTGTGTATGTGTTCCATGTGTGTGTGTACGTGTGTGTGTGTGTGTGTGTGTGTGTGTGTGTGTGTGTGTGTGTGTGTATGTGTGTGTGTGTGTGTGTGTGTGTGTGTGTGTGTGTGTGTGTGTGCACATGTGTGCATGTGTTCTGTGTGTTGGTGTGCATGTGTTTCATGTGTTTGTGTGGGTGGGTGTATGTGTGTCACTGTGTGTGCCTGTGGGGACATGTCCACCCCTACCCCTTCAACAGACATTGCTGTTTTGTCTGAAAATGGTGGAGAATGAAAACAAACAAACAAAAAACTGAAACTACAGTGTCAGTCTTGCATAGATGGTGTTATTGTTTTGTGTTACTTTATAACAACAGCAGTGATCTTTTTTCCCCAATGCTGGCAGTCACTGTTTAGATATGTTCCAAACTGAATTGCACTAAGTCCCTCTTTGCCAATTTCTGGAAGTGGTTTAAACAGCAAGATCACTGCAAGCAGGACATTCAGACCAGTACCTTGACAACTGGTCGATCATCACTGTCTCCACAAGTTTAAGCTTCTTGTTCTGCTCCAGTAGTCCTTCCTGGAAAACAAAGAGAAGCCCATAAAATATATGCCCCACACCACAAAGTTGATGAAGTTACAACACGTTACACTTTCAGCTGTTAAGACATCATGGAATTAAGACATAAAATTTCACTCCACAAAGTTAGGGACATACGACCTAAAATTTTATTTTACCAAGTAGACTGTATATATCATCAACATAAGACCTCAAATTTCATTCCACCAAGTAAAACGTTCATCAGGGACATAAGACATAACGTTTTATTTCACCAAGTAAAACGTACATCAGGGACGTAAGACATAAAATCTCCTTTTACAAAATGAACAGTACAAGGCAGTCTTCTTGGTCTTACACACACATTCATCATATCCTCACTACAAAGCAGTACGTTGACCATCTACAACATAATATATAATTATTAGTTATTACATGATGCACTGAAGGGCCAGGAGACACATTCTGATCTAGCCATAAGCAAAGTGTGTTACATCAAGGGCTAGTACACTGAAGATGACACATCTCCAGAAGGATGCTGGGTAAGATCCAAACACAAAAAAGGTTCAAAAGAACACTAACACTATTTATTAGAACAAAGCACAGCATGCAAATTGTCAGGGTAATCCTCTTTATCAAGCTACAAAATGACACTGCAACAACAGTTAAACGGTGAAAAGTGATGAAAAATGAGACGGGGATCTAAGACACTTATTTGTTTTGGGTTGATGAAAAATGAGACAGAGAGCTAAGATGCTTATCTGTTTTGGGTTGAGCTATGTTATTTTCGTGTCCAGTGCTCGGCAGAATGCTGGGTAAAGTAAACTGGAGAATGACACATGGACCACAGAGAAAAACAAAACAAAAGCAGGCCCCACAGGTACACAAGATGCTGTTACACCACCACTCACGGCGTCCAGCTTTTTACGCAGCTGATTGGAGGTGTAGCGCTGTTTCTTCCACCGCTCATCCACAATGTCATCGCCCACATCCTCGTGGTTGCCGTCATTCTCTTCGTCATCGCTGTCCCTGGCAGGCTGGTGGTGACTCTGACTCTTCTGTTTCATGGCCTGCATGGTGCGCTGAACTTCCTCCTGACAAAGACAGATAACAAAGGTAAGCAACACCAAGTGTCATTGCTCTATCATTATTGTTGACATAACAAAGGTAAGCAACACCAAGTGTCACTGCACTATCATTATTGTTGACATAACAAAGGTAAGCAACACCAAGCATCAGTGTACTATCATTATTACTGACATAACAAAAGTAAACAAGATCAAGCATCAACAACACCAAGTGTCAGGGCACTGTCATTATTAATGACATAACAAAAGTAAGCAACACCAAGCGTCAGTGTTCTATTATTACTCCTGACTGCTCTGATATAGCATGGTTCACTGCTTTTGAGCAGACTGTGCTTCACAAGCTTTTTGTTTCAGTTATAGCAGCAGTAGTAGTAATAGTTGTAGCAATACATATGCATCAATACAAGGATATGCAGTGACCCCTGCCATTCAGAAAGCTGCAAGCCACTTCAGGGGTTAAAAGAAATACAAGTAAGGTCAAGTGGGGTCACACTCACAGGGAAAAGGAGAGATAAAGAAGCAGTGGAAGACCTGACCATACCTCTGACACTTTGGAAGGATCAGCGTGTGTGCGGTAGGCTTGTTTCATCTCCTCAGAGTACTGTTTGTACATCTGCTGGTGGCGTGCTGAGGGGACTGGCAAGTCCTCTGGCACTGGTGCCTTGTCCCATGCTGTGGGCTGGAGGAAAAACCAAACCAAAACATATGAACACCGCTATGCAACCAAACAGCACACAAGAGTATTATCACAGTTTTGAAGCACTGGCTTCGTCTGGCACTGGTACTTAGTCCCATGCTGTGGGCTGGAGAAAAAACTAACACCCAAAACACATGAACACCACAGTGCAACCAAACAGCACACAAGAGTATGATGACAGTTTTGAGGCACTGGCTTTGTCTGGCACTGGTACTTAGTCCCATGCTGTGGGATGGAGAGAAAAAAAACACCCAAAACACATGAACGCTGCTGCGTGACCAAACAGCACACAAGAATATTATCACAGTTTTGAAGCACCAGCTTCGTCTGGCACTGCTTTTTTGTCCCATGCTGTGGGCTGGAGAGAAACCACACCAAAAACACACGAAGACCGCTATGGTAACAAATAGCACATGAGTATTATCACAGTTTTGAAGCCCGGAAAGTCCAGTTTTAATCTGGGTATCTGCATCTCTGACTGCTTGACCCACTGCTGGTCTCACACACTGAATCTGATGATGTCGGTCTTCCCAAAGTCCAGTTTTAATCTGGGTATCTGCATCTCTGACTGCTTGACCCACTGCTGGTCTCACACACTGAATCTAATGATGTCGGTCTTCCCAAAGTCCAGTTTTAATCTGGGTATCTGCATCTCTGACTGCTTGACCCACTGCTGGTCTCACACACTGAATCTAATGATGTTGGTCTTCCCAAAGTCCAGTTTTAATTTGGGTATCTCCATCTCTGACTGCTTGAACCACTACCGATCTCACACGCTGAGCCCAATGACCTCACTCTTCCTGTGCCAACTCCTTTATGAAGAGCCGGTGTCCAGAAAACGAAGCCAAGGCCACCAACGCAAGTGCTCGAAGGACCACCTGAAACTGGAAAGAGAACCTGAAATGGTGTGACATGAAGCCAGTCCAGCTCAAACCTGTGGTCTTGGAATGATCCAGCTGGTGCAGCTTGACCTGAAAGAGCTTCAACAATGTAAAGGTGGAAGAGGGGAGATGCCAGTAAGATCCCTCAGTGCTGCCCATGAATGCTGCCACAGAGCAAAATCCCTTAAGCTTGTGGAATCAAATACCAGAGCACGCTGCCACAGAGCAACATCCCTCAGCTTGTGGAATCAAATACCAAAGTACATTGCCACAGAGCAACATCCCTCAAGCTTGTGGAATCAAATACCAGAGCACACTGCCACAGAGCAAAATCCCTCAAGCTTGTGGAATCAAATACCAAGGCACACTGCCACAGAGCAAAATCCCTCAAGCTTGTGGAATCAAATACCAAAGCACACTGTCACAGAGCAACATCCCTCAAACTTGTGGAATCAAATACCAGAGCACACTGCCACAGAGCAACATCCCTCAAACTTGTGGAATCAAATACCAGAGCACACTGCCACAGAGCAACATCCCTCAAACTTGTGGAATCAAATACCAGAGCACACTGCCACAGAGCAACATCCCTCAAACTTGTGGAATTAAATACCAAAACACACTGCCACAGAACAACATATGTTATGGTTGCTGAAAGAAATATCAAAGTTTCATTAAAAAAAAATTAAGCATGTGTGAAGTTATTTGCATCAAGTTGTGGAATTTATGCCTCTTGGTAGTTCGCGAGAGCAGAACATCTTACCTGTTTTGGTATTTTCCTTGCTGATGGCGGCTTGGCACCCAGAGAGAGCGCTGGCACATCACCTGCCCGTGCACAGGTGCTCTTGGACTGAAAAGGATGCGCCCATGGTGAGCAGCTCAGTCAGTAACCTCAATGTGTCATAGTCCAGTTCAATTCAAAACAGTATGGATCTACACACTCAGGAAAAGCCACCAGTGTGTGTGTGTGTGTGTGTGTGTGTGTGTGTGTGTGTGTGTGTGTGTGTGTGTGTGTGTGTGTGAGCGAGTGTGTGTGTACTGTGTATGTGTGTGTGTGTGTGTGTGTGTGTGTGTGTGTGTGAGTGAGTGTGAGTGTGTGCATATGTATGTGTGTGTGCGTGCATGCGTGTGTGCATGCATGCATGCATGCATGCATGTGTGTGTGTGTGAGTGAGTGTGAGTGTGAGTGAGTGTGTGCATATGTATGTGTGTGTGCGTGCATGCGTGTGTGCATGCATGCATGCATGCGTGTGTGTGTGTGTGTGTGTGTGTGTGTGTGTGTGTGTGTGTGTGTGTGTGTGTGTGTGTGTGTGTGTGTTGGAGTTTTAGTGTTATTGTAAAGTGCCCTGCGCTCCCAGCGTGTGTGGTAGATAAGTGCTCTAGAAATCCTCTTTATTATTATTATTTGTTTTTCCGAACATTACAATTTCTGAAGCCATCTACTTTGGTAAAGTATGAATTGGGCAGTGCCATGTTAGCAAGTTATATCAATACATCCATCAAAGTACCAACAGCAAGAAGAGTTACATGGATTTATCAGCAAGAGGAGTTAGCCAGCATCAACCCACCCCCACCCTCCCCCAAAGAAATATTACCCACACCTCTCAAGAGAAACATTCATAAAAGTGAGATGTATAAAATACAATATGCATTCTGTTTAATCTTGTACACACCTGTTGTTGAGTGTCTTGCCTGGATGCCAGTCCTGAGCGCCCTGTGCCCCAGCTGAAAACATATTTAAAAACAGCTTCATAGTTGTGGTCGTTAATCAAATGAATAACAGAAACTTTGATAGCTTTGCATGGCTTAAAAATAAGTTTTGTTTTGTTTTTGCTTTACTGTCATCAGGCTGGAATTATGGAAAGTACATATGTGTGTCTTTGTGTGCATGCATGCACATGTGTGTGCATGTGCAAAGTGTACATATGTGTGTGTGTGTGTGTGTGTGTGTGTGTGTGTGTGTGTGTGTGTGTGTGTGTGTGTGCATGCATGCATGTGCAGTGTGTGTGTGTGTGTGTGTACATGCATGTGCATTGTGTGTGTGTGTGTGTGTGTGTGTGTGTGTGTGTGTGTGTGTGTGTGTGCATGCATGTGCAGTGTGTATGTGTGTGTGTATATGCATGTGTAGTGTGTGTGTGTGTGTGTGTGAGTGCGCGCGCGCGTGAATGTGTGCGTGCAAGCAAGATATGGGGGAACTTGGGGGAGGTTAAGTGACGCGTTTAATGCCTCATATTTCTATATTTATGCAGCCAGCCATTTTTTAACTTCTGTATACTGTTCCTCCTTCTTCCATTCCCTTTACGGAATTTACTGTAAGGTGTTTAAGATATTTTAAGGATTTGTGCTGGAAAAATAACCTGTATTATTACTGTTAATTCTCACCTGACTGTGGAAGCTGTGCTAGGTGAGTCCAGTTTGTAATCTCGCAGAGAAATGTTGATCGCCCCTGTTGGCTCCTCTGCTTCACGCAGATATTTCAGGTTGAGAGACGGTACGCTAAAACAGAGATAAAAATACTAATACTAATAGCAGCAGCAGCAACAGTCGCAATCATCAATACCATCATCATCATCATCACCTTGTCATTTTTGCTGTTATTATTGCTGTCTCCTGTTTCTTCTTCTGTTGGGTTACAAAACTTACACTGAGGAAACAAAAACATGTCAAACAATTTTGTATTCCTTCTGGAGAAGGGGGTGTTGGGAGGGTCTTCCCACATTCACTGGTGTCTATGTCTACTGTGGATGAATGGGTTACAATTTCAGTCCCAGTTTCTCAATCCCATTCCACCCCTACCACCAGCCCCACCCCCCACATGTACTGTATTCCACCTTACCAACGTCCTATTCATGACTTGTAAAATGCAAGAACCTGCTGAGACAGAACAAACAGGATTTTGCATCAGATTCATTTGACTTACTTTTGTGGTTTGTTTTGTGAAACAGAACTTGAGCTATGGTTGTTCGGCTTGTTGGCATTGGGAACCACTGCTGGACCAGTTTGATAATCATACTCTTCTCCCTGAAAACACACACACACACACACACACACACACACACCACACACACACACACACACACACACACACACACACACACACACACAACACATGGACGCGCACACACGCACACACACACACACTCACACACACACACACACACACACACACACACACACACACACACACACTGAATCAGCAATGTACTTTAGTAAGCAGACAGGGCCAGTGACTGTCACAAAAATGTAAAGGCTTCCACCATGACAAATATTTATTCCATGAGATTATAGTCACTTCCCTTTTACCATGGACTGCACACGAGGTAGACATACAATAATTTTGTATTGTTTGCATACTCTTCTCATCAGTAAACACAGTGATCAAAACCTTCACTGACTGTTATGGGGTTTCTGTTTTGCCGAGCACTGTGTGGTCGCCGTGCACTGCCGGGAATCTGCCGCTGATGAGCCCGAGGAGTAGGGGTGCCTCTCACACCGAAGTCCATGGTTTGTAAGAGACAGTGGTAAACCTTAGGCTAAACTGCAGTATTTCTGAAATAAACACAAATAAATAAACATATAAAACAAAACTGGTGGTCTCAATTATCCATGAGCTAAATATATGTGCATTTGTTGTCTGATGCTGATAGTGTGCATGATAGTTTGATATTAATATACTGCTGACCAGTGGCCCATTAAAACTTCATAACTCAGTTTTGCTTTGCTTATTTTTTCCTCTTTAAAAATGTTTTACACTTGTTTCATTATTAAAAAATAAACCGAAAAAAATTGCACTTTTGAAAACCTAATTTATTGTAGAGATCTTCTGTCAACACCTCAGAGGTGTAGCTAAAACCATTATGGTTTGGCACATTTCCTGTAGAAAAATTAGGCAGAAAATTTTGCAAGTTTCTTTTTGCAGGAATCCAGTTCATGCAAAACATATTACATAATATAAAAAGTTGGGTCAAATGTAAAATGTATTTCAGATCTGCAATGAATCAATAGAAATCTTATACACAGAATTCAGAGTTTTCATTGGAACACATTTTTGGGTAACTACTAGACTAACTTGTACCTTATTGGCTGATCAGATTTTTTTTTAGATTTTTTTTTTAGTTTCCTTATATAATAATCATTGAGAATTATATTTATACATGATGCTTTACTTAGCTGACCAGTCAATGACACATTATCAAATAAACATGTTTGAAACTTTATTCATCATCATTCATATATAATACTTGAATAGATCCAGAATCAGTTATGACTCATTTGTAAAATGTCAATGATATTGCACTATGACTATTTAAAACAGTGACCTTCTCAACACAAACACAGCCACATTGTTTTACTTATTCCACTCTTGCTCTATTTTTCCCCTGGTCAGCATAAAATAGACAGTGAGAGATGAGTAAAACAGCATTAAGTACTATACATACATGATACATACATTTATGATTACACACAGTAACATTACATTAACAAGCCACATAGCCACATGGAATTTGATTTACTTTTCTTTTTTCAAAACAGCAAACAAAACAAAACAGAAAACAGATGTTGTGACACTGACACTGACAGTGACACTGCCAGTAATGCTAGAGTTGGTTCTGACAGTGACACTGTGTAAGACTTAGTAGGAGCTCCACATGCAACTAACCCTGAGAAAGATGATGAAAACAATTCAGAACGAAAGTTGAAACACACACACACACACCGACACACACGCACGCACACACACACACACACACACACACACACACACACACACACACACACACACACACACACACACGCACGCACGCGCACGCGCACGTATACATTGACACGCGCACGCATGTTCATGTGGTTTTGCACTTTAAGTATCAGCAAAAAGCTTTGACTAAGGACATTAAATTAACTGTGCACTCCCCTACAGTATGTGGCTTCTGACCGATCCTTTGTGAAAATCGAATTACATTCTTTAAAAAAAAAAAAAAAAAAAAATCATGATCAAGCTTGACGGCTAATCGATTCAGCTTCTGGCCATACACTTGAACGTTATGCTGGGCAATCTACTCAAAGGCCGTGCATGAAACTTCTTCTTTACACAAAATCTTCTACGTTATGTTCACTCCTGATCATCAGGCATTAATAAAAGAAATAACTGTACACAGAAGGACAGAATAACAAAACAAGAAGCACTTGCCCACAGGTCAGAACCGGAAAGAGCGGCCATTTGTAAACGAAAGGAAACTATGCGTTGCCGTCTTGGCTTGCCAGTGTTCCGGTAAATTAATATCTCTCATTACCTAATTCTTTCACAATTCGGAACATTCCCCCTCCCCCCCCCCCCCCTCTTCATAATCTGCATAGCTCTACGCCAACATACCCGATTATCAAACACTGACTATTTAGCGGAAATATATGCTGTCTTTGACACTCAAAAGTAATAAAGTAACAATGTAAATTTATATTGTGACACTATACCGAACATTTTCTCATAAAATCACTTGTGTTACCACAACGAACTATTTTTTTTTTTAAAGCTTTAAAAAAGACAGTTGTTCGAGGAGTTATTGACTTATATTACGTTTTGTGCTTTTAGTGAGAAAGAATAGTGACATCAGTTTTTAATAGGCCTAATCTCAAATGTTTCGTCTCCGTTCTGATTTTTTTGATCTACTTCCTGCACGCCATTTTCCGGCGCGTTCGAACAACGTGAACCAAGCGAATACGCCAGTCAACTAAGAACTCTTGTGTTCGTCTTGAAAACATACAAAATGGCGTACAAAGGACCAGGCCAGAAAGTACAGAAAGTGATGGTGCAGCCTATTGTATCCTTTATGCCTATTAGATTTGGTGTCGGCCCAGTGACAGTGTATTTAACTTTTAAGTATCGTCATTGTTATCTTGAAAACCGAGCCGGTTGCTGTTTTTGTCTGCAGGCATCTTTCAAGTTTCACTTCAGTTTTGTTGACAAAATGAGAATCGTTTGTCATTGTGTGGTAACAGTTCTATGAGATGCATACATATAGTTATGCATTGATACCGTTTTAGTGTTAGCTATTACAGGTCAGTCTGATTTCTAGTTTCAGTAGTTTTGTATCTACTGAGGGATTCTCATAATTATGGTCAAATCCTCGACTTACACACACACACACACACACACACACACACACACACACACACACACACACGAAACAACACATTTTTGGGTGTGAAAGGATAGCTAGATTTTTGCATTCCATTCCCCAGGCAGGTACGGGAACAGTCCAATACTTCATCTTAGAGCCACTGGCACATTTTATGACCCACCAGAACTGACCTTTGTCACTATTTCAATTTCTGTTGTTGTTGTTGCATGGGTGTAACTGTAAGTTGTAACCCATTTTCTCTGAACTGCTGTTTTTTGTTTTCTTAAGTTTTGCTTTCAATCATCACTGCAATTAATATCTTAGTTATCTTATTAATAATAATATTATATTTTAATTCAAATTAGGCCTGGAAATAATGTGTTACAACTTACAATGTCATTTTTTTCAGTTGCCTGATCATACAAATTTACATAAATATTTATGCTGCCACATCGCTGCGTTACTGTTTGCAAAATATGGCTGAACACCAGTTTAAATTTATGCCTTGGTGGTGACTCCCGTGTCACTCAGCACTACTTGTGAAGTGTCAACTCAGCCATGGTCCTGCACGCCTCTGATAATTCTAGTGTTGGTTCTGCTGCATTCATTAAAAAAAATTATAAAAAAAAAAAAATTGTACTGGTCACTAATGCAAAATTTGAAAATAGGTAAATTGTAATGTTCAAGTCTCAGTGTTGTGTGTCACTGTTATCTGACACAAATCGCTCAAAGTCAGAGTCATTGCTGCCCAGGTTTTATAATTTTGCCTCTAGTCCAGTGTCCATTGCTAACTGTTATTTTTAACTTACTGTGAATTTGCAAGAATAACAGCAACAAAAACAACAGCAACAACACACACACACGCAACAACAACAACAAAAAGGGGGGGGGGGGGGGGGGGGGTTCAGGTGGTGCACCAAAGTCCTTAAAATAATAGGCTTGGAATTGGAACTTTGTGATTGAACCTTACCATCATAATATTAATACTGTCAGTAAACCATGGAATCATTAATATTATCATTGAAGTTTGAACCTTACCTGCTTACCATCATATCACAGTGTTAGTTATGTCTAGGAGTGTGATTTTCAGCTTATTAATAGGCATTAAAAATAATATAGTAATGATTGGTAATTATAACATTTTGGTTGTTGATGTTGAATATTATTATTATATATATGATTAGATTATTTAATAGTATGTTAATTATGATAATATTATTTTACTACAGTAAATAACATTGTTCCTTGACTTTCAATCAGAACTTGATCTTCAGATATTTGCAGAATGTAAGTATAAATATTTGTAAACTATAAGTATAACAATATTTGATTATTAATATTATTATCAATAATAATTTATAAAAAAAAAGCATATTTTAATAACAGCAGCCAATATTAGTTATTGCTGGTAATATATTACTGGGTAGATTTTTCAGAACATATAATTCTTAAAAACAACAATGAGTATGCATGTTTTTGTCTTTTTGCTGTAAGCTGTAATTTTTGTCAGAAACTGAGAAAGTTGTCATCTAGTTATTACAAAGTTTGAAACAGGTCTGCCTTGCTATTATAATTATATATATATTGGTGTGTGTGTGTGTGTAACATGGTTATTGTTTGATAGTTGATAATGGTAGACTACAAAGTACAATATTTAACTATTTTAAGGTTCTGTTTGTATGAAATGTATGGTATTGTTAATGTGGATTTTGTTAGATGTTTGTACAGCACAGTGAGTTTAACTCTGGTTAGAGTAATAGAGACAGCACTTTATAAGAATTATTATTATTATATTTTTGAGAGAAAAAAACCTGTGAACACAACCAGATAAGTTACTGATGTTCTTTAATTTTGGGTTCCAAAACTTATTTATTAGTAATATTACCTTGAAAGTTTAAACTCCAAATGCTGCGTCACTTTATGTGGAATGACTGGTTATAATAATCAGCCAACATAACAGTCAGTTAATAACACTGATGATGATCTCCACTGACTTGTGCTTGTGTTGGTTACTTTGGAGATAGTGAATAATTATGATGGTTTTGTTGTTTTGAATGGGAGTTGACTGAACATTTTCTCCTCTTAACTCACTTTTCTTTTTCTCCCTCCACATGTGTTGTAACCCTGCAGAACCTTTTCTTTTTGTTCGCAGAGGTCAAGAATTCAAGTGTGGTTATATGAACAGATCAACACACGCATTGAGGGATGTATAGTGGTAAGCTGCTTTATTGCTGGGGGTGTGTGGGGGGGAGGGTATCATGTATGTATGTATATGTTGGTCGTTACTAATGCTGAAGTGTAAGATGAGAGTTGATGTTTGCAAGTGCAGTGTTTGTACAGTAATGTGTTTACCATTAGTTTAGTAACATTCATGGGCTCAGAAGATGAAGTTCCATGTTCAAGATTGTTAATGTTATAATAAGAATAACTTCAATAAGGTAACCAGTAGCAGACTGTTTTTTATTAATGCTTTTGTTGTGAATGTGTTATGATCTTGTGGTTAGCAAAATTATTATAACTCGCAAGTAGCATGCTGTCAGTGATGTACCGTTAAATCTTGGCTGGCAGTGTGGGGAGCAGAATACAAACATTGCTGTCTTCATTGGGTGGGATTGGTCCAGCTAAACTATAAATACTTGGCCAATGAAATCTGGCAATTGTTTTCACATTGTTTTAGTTTTCACCATGAGCATGCATGAGACATTAGGAACTGGAGTCCAGTCTTAATGCAGTCTGTCAGTGTCATGATTTATTTGTACCTGCCTTGGCCAAGCCATTATAGGCTTTATGCAGTGAAAACCATGGGTTTGCATCACAATGCAAAAATGCTGTGGAACTGCTGAACTAACTTAAGTCACCTCATCACAACATCTGACTGAATGTTTGAGATTCTAGTACTGCTGTTTTTAAACTCTTACCTGGTTACAGGCATTTTATTTGTACAGAATCTGTGAACACTGGAGAAGATACAAGAGTGATCATGTTCATAGTCTAGAGTGATCATGTTCATAGTCTAAGTCAATGCCAATGCCGCAATGGAACTATTACAGTCTTCTCCGTGTAACTGTGAGGGATATTTGTATAATGTGTGAACTGCGTAAAATGTGCATGTCTGCTCATGTTTTGGGTGCGTGTCTAGGGATTTGATGAGTACATGAACCTGGTGCTGGATGATGCCGAGGAAGTCCACATGAAGACACAAAACAGGAAAACACTGGGTATGTGCATTTACTATTCATCAGTTTGGAACAGGCTTCACACATTTCTTTCCACAGCCCAAGATCCTAAGCTAGATTTAAATTAACGAGTTGTGGTTAAGTTTGATGAGGTGGAAGCAATTTGAGCTAGGATCCTGACCACGGTTGATTTGGAGGAGTCCGCGCTTGATGTGCAACACTGGTCAGCACCATTCTAACGCTGCTGTTTGGATGTGAAAGGCCAGACTAGACACACAAATGTTTTATTACTATATTATATTTATCATATTACAACTGGAAATCGATTTCAGCATAAAAGTTTTATTGCACTATGTAAATAATGTGGTATAATTTGTCTTGCTGTATGGTGGTTAACTGTATGCGTACTTCCATTCCACATTCCAGGCCTCGCTTTCCGGCACCTTTCCTCTGAACTCTGCTGTAATTGGTCATGCAATTGAAGGGACACTTCTTAAAGTTAAAATCATCCCTTAGAGCCTTGCGCTCAAAAACGTCGATCCAAACTGCCCCTAAAACTAAGTCTTGCACTGTCTTTGTCTTCCATAAAATTTGGGAAAGGTTTGGGTTCTAAGACTGTGCCTGTGTAAGCAGCATAGCCTCCAAGAACACCCATAACATGTATGAATCCAGTTCCAGATCAGGTGCTTGTGCCCAGGGTACAAATATTTGTTCTGTGTCACACTGTTTCAGCAGTTTTGATTTTATTTGTGCTGGTTTTTTTCTGTTTGTCTGAGCTCAACAACAAAAATGTCAGCTGCCATTTTTTGGAGACCTGTGGCAGTACCCATTATAGCAGTCAAGTGTTTGGACTTGGAGGAAGGATATGTCATAACCAATGTTTGGAGTTGTGCTTCCATTCCTGATCTGGAGTTGCAGTGTTTGAATCATGTTATTATTAGGTATACAGTTTGATTTTGTTTGTATTTTTCTCCCCTTTTTCCCTTTCCTTGTTCTTTCCATTTGGATGTATTTTGTTTTCTGTAATTTATTGTTTTCGCTGATGTGTTTCAGGGAGGATAATGCTCAAGGGAGACAACATCACACTTATCCAGCAAGTTCAAGTCCCGCAGGAATGAAATAGTTTCTTGAGGAGGGAGGGGGTGGAGGGGGGGGGTCTTTTATTTTTTATTCAGTTGCTGTTGTCAGTCATCATCAGTTTTGTTTTCCAACTCTTGTGGCTATGTTTTCACTGAAGGACGAGCAAAGAACTGTAGATGTTTATACTCGTAAATATTCCATAGAAAGTAGTGCAGGTGGAGTCTGAACCAAGGGAATGTGTCAGTTTTAGTTTTATATGTCTCAGCACAGGTGTCACTCAGGAGGAATATGAAAAGGTGCAAACTACAAAATTTTTTGGTATCTGAACGGGATGGTGGCCTTCTTTTCACACTTGTCAGGCTCATTAGTATTATGCATTCAGTTTTATCACAGCCATTGACATTGTATCATTCATTTCCATGGTTCAAACTCTCGCAGCATTCATTGAGTGTGTTCATGTGAATTCAAGTTGAGTATGATTTGTCTGTTTTTAAAGTAAAATGTTGTAACATGAATTGCGTTTTGTTTCATTTTGTGCAAAAGTTGTGTGTGCTTCCTTTCACACCTGTCTCTAACAAACTAGTCAGCAAAAAAACAAATCGTAATAACAAGCACTTCAACTCACTGATATGGGCCATTTTGAGTCCTGATATTTAATGATGGGTCATACAAAGCAAACAAAAAACAAAACCAAAAAAATGCCAAATCTCAGGTATAAATGTTTAAGACCATAATTATAGTCAACTGCAATTGCAAATATAACAGTCAAAATAATAGTAAACCTCATTTACACATCACTCATTTCAAACTCATCAAAAAATATTTACAGCAAGCACCTAGAGGAGTATTTGAAGAATGTTTCCTAAAAGGTCCAGACAAAAACTACTTGATCACAAGTAATTGTGACTTGCTCATCCCAGACCAAGTAGGGAATACACCTTAATTTATAGCTGAGATTTTTGAAAAGGTGAAACTGAATAATTTGAAAAGGTACACATTTTTAAGAGAAGAAAATCCCTGGTGTAGGCAAAGCACATGTCTAGATCTGCACCTGGCTTTAATTTTAAAGAAAATATTTCGTAGTGTGGGTGTGTGCTTTTATCTTGAAGGTTTGCTTTTGTTGGCAATAGACCTACAGTGTGCCTTAAAAGATAAAAAGACCATTTTAAAACATTTCCAGAGTGGCTTTCCCTGAATCAAAATGGCAGATTTAATGTTTAAGTTGTGTTTCTTTACATCCACAGAAACCGTAAGTTTATTAGGGACGGGAGCTGAGGACTTCCACCTTGACTTTCACACAGCGCCTGAGCTCTGCAGATCTAATGTTAAGGAAACTAAATTTATAAACGGAGTGATTTTCTCAGGCTGCTCATTTTGATTGAAATTTGGGGTCTCTGTTGTGTGATTTAATAAACGGTTTGAAAGTCAGACCTGCATATCAACAAAACTTCCTTTCTGTCTTGGGGGGTGGGGCTCATTTCCAGGTCTTAGTGCTTGGTGTTAACCGAAAGAAATGACGAAATCTTTTGGAGCTGGTATTTTCCAGTGCTGCACCAAAACTGCAAATGTCTGCCTTTCTGTCCAAGTGTATAGCTACAAGTAATATAAGTAAAACAAGCTCTACCTGCTCTCAGAAAGAAAAAAAAGCTTTGCTAGAACTTTGCACACAGGACATTTTGACTATTTGAAAAGAAAAAGAAAACAATCAGAGCACAATGCGCATGCTATTGCAACATGGATACACATATAATCTGCACTCTAGTGTGTTGGATACAGTGAAGCAGTATGGTATGAACTGATCAGAAACGGCCGCTGCTGGACCCTTACCAAATCATAATGCTAAGTAGAAGTATGATATGAACAGATCAGAAACTGCTGCTGTTAGGCATTTACCAAACCATAATTTACCACACACCATGGTAATACACAAATTATAAGAAAAACAAAAATTCTTTACCAGGACAAAAATAAAGTGCAAATTTCCTGTATGCCTTTCTTTGTAAAGGCAAAGGACAAACAATTATGGCACATGAAGGGAAAAAAATATCTATGTATCAACCTTGTTTTATGTTTCTCATAAAAAGCAAATGTTCATACATTTGACTTGCATCAAAACACCTTCGAGTTTGACTTGGGTCATATGTCACATACAAGTAGAACAATCAATGTAAATCATCAGTATGCCAAAAAGATTATTGATTTATCTGTCAAATTTGTTTCAGATTTTTGTTAATTATCAAAATTTCACATTTAATGACTTGCAAATAAGACTTTCAACTTAGCTTGCACATTGCTGCAACCAACATGCATCAGGTGTATACTGAAATGATTAGAAAATGCAAAGATACAGGTGCAAGTGCATATAATGGGTAAAGAATAACACTGCCAATGAAATCACACAACTACCAGCCCATAGCCAGTGGAGCAAGGCTGCAAATGAACACCATAAATGATGAACTATACAGAAAACCACTCTCAACCTCATTTTTATACAGTGCACACACACACATGTATATAAAGGACGGCACATTGGGTTCACAGTCTGATACTTAATACCACCCAACCAACCATGATGGTTGTATTGTATTCAGTGGTCTGGCAGCATACACCACACATACACATCGCTTAAAATTTTCTAGAAGATATGGAAAAAAAATGAGACGGAAGAGTACCTGGCAGTATGCGATGTATGTAAAGCCGCATTGTATTCAGTGGTCTGGCAGCATACACCACACATACACATCGCTTAAAATTTTCTAGAAGATCTGGGGAAAAATGAGACAGAACAGTACCTGGCAGTATGCGATGTATGTAAAGCCGCCCATTCTAACATACTCTAGGTTTTGAGGAGAAGAAAAAAAGAGAATCTTTGACAGCACTGGATTCTCAGAGGAAACTTCCATTTTCATGTTGACTGGGCTTGGGTTGTAGTGCTGGATAAAGGCTCTGCTGCCAGTGGAGAGCAGCACCACGAAAGGCAGACACATTAGGGAGGGTTAGTACACGGGTGGTAGAAGTAGTGGTTAGGGAACTATTTTCTCTCCTGACTTCAGCGATTTGTGTGTGGATCAGAGGTCAAGGTCAGCTGTTACGAAGATTGTTTACCACGTGGCTCAAGTTTTTCATCTACTGCTGCGTTCTTACCATAGTGGATCCATAGGGACCATTTCCACTTTATTTTGCTATGTAAACATTAAATGTATACCTTTCTTTGTAGATTAGCATCGTATGAAATTGTAATCTGGGTTGCTTTTGTTATATTTTATTGTGGTTTTAGCTTTACGATACAACCCTATTGATTTCATCCAAAATCAAAATGGTGGACTGCAGTGGTGCAACTGACTGAAGTAACCAACTGCCATCGAGTGTATTTTTGTTGTCAGTTTTATAAGCATAACAACTGCTTGACCAGTGATGCTGCAGAAGACTAATTTGTAAAGTTTGTCACTGGATGAACCTTCTCAAGTTACTCTTCTGTGTGAAGGGGCAGGTGTTTAGGTAGCGATCTGTGCGACTTTGGCTATGTTACGCTTGAGACACATGCACAAGCGTAGGTAGGCAGTTGGGTTGTGCCACGACCACCACCACTAATACTACCATCCGTGTACTAACCCTCTCTATTCTTGAGTCAGGCCTTGCTTCTAAAGCCAAAGACGAAGGCAGGCTGCCTGAATCACTAACACCTTGGTTTCAAAGCAGCCAAATGGCAGTTGAATCTTACAGGAAACCATGCTAAATTACCCACCAAAATTCAAAACCCTTTTCCTTCTTGATGACGAGTGCTTTACTCGGGTGGCAATCTTACAAGTGTGCTAGCCTTCCACAGCCAGTACAGCCCCCTGGAGCCCAGGAAAATTTCAGGATTTTTAAAAAGCCTGTTAATTTTCACCCCTGACATCCTTTGATTAAAGAAGGTCTGACCATTACATTTCACGCCTCGGTTGCAGATATCCTGCACCTCATTTTCTAAATTGATTATTAGGCACACCCACTTTTCATCACGCAGCAGGTTTTGCATCAGATGGTGTAGACCGTGATTGTCATGGCAGAATCGGAAAAGACCTGTGTGATCAAATCTGAAACCTTGAGCCAGTCCAGTTTGTCTAGACCACAGCCGATCTTTGGCATGGACAGTCTCATCACTTCGTTTTTCTGGCAGTGGGCTTTCATGGCCTCCAGTGATGAGCACAGGGTGTCGTAAGTTGGTTTATTGGAGAAACGTTCCTTTGTGATGAGGTAGTAGATAAAGCGTCCATCTCGCTGCAGCACTGCTACTTCTCCTACATGTTTACCTGTAAAGCCGAGGTCGGATCATCAATAAAACACAGTGACAGGCAGCATTTCATGCCAAATTCAATAAAGAATAATGTAGATCAGAAATTAATCTTGCCCAACCAGTGCTGTGGAGCAAAGCGTAACACATCACAGCACTGATTCTTAAAGAGCAGATACTCTGATTGTTTTTATTTTCAACTGCTACATCTCCTACACGTTTACCTGTAAAGCCGAGGTCGGATCATCAATAAAACACAGTGACAGGCAGCATTTCATGCCAAATTCAATAAAGAATAATGTAGATCAGAAATTAATCTTGCCCAACCAGTGCTGTGGAGCAAAGCGTAACACATCACAGCACTGATTCTTAAAGAGCAGATACTCTGATTGTTTTTATTTTCAACTGCTACATCTCCTACACGTTTACCTGTAAAGCCGAGGTCGGATCATCAATAAAACACAGTGACAGGCAGCATTTCATGCCAAATTCAATAAAGAATAATGTAGATCAGAAATTAATCTTGCCCAACCAGTGCTGTGGAGCAAAGCGTAACACATCACAGCACTGATTCTTAAAGAGCAGATACTCTGATTGTTTTTATTTTCATGTAACCGAGTGTACTGTATACATGTTCTGGGCCATGACCCTTTAATCTTTTCTTTCCTGTCCTTTTCCTTTTTGATTGGGTGGCGGTTTTATGGCCCCAATTATCTAAGGTGTTAAAACCTGTGCGCTGGGCTGGCAGCGTCCCTTTTCCCCCAGTGTCCCCGCAGAGGCAGGTTGTTTGTTCGCTGTTGCGGCCGGTGTTATGTGTTCATCTCGGGGGAGAGCCTACACTGTTTCCTGGTTGGTGTGCAAATAAAAGTTATGTTATAGCAACCTCTGACTTGTGGCTCTTCATTCATGCTCCCAACCTGCTTCCCTCAACTCACCACCCCACTACCCTACATTCAAATAAAGTTAAACTGTTGCAAACAACTAGTATCAATTAATGCTAAACAACCTGCGTAATGCCTGTCACGGTCCATGTTCCAAAGGTAGGAATAAAAAGTGCAGAATATCAAAATGCTGTATGTTAATGCGAAACAACCTGCGTAATGCCTGTCACAGTCCATGTTCCAAAGGTAGGAGTAAATAGTGCAGAATATCAAAATGCTGTATGTTAATGCGAAACAACCTGCATAATGCCTGTCATGGTCCATGTTCCAAAGGTAGGAATAAAAAGTGAAGAATATCAAAATGCTGTATGCAGTAAATAACATTCCCCCCCCCCCCCCCCCCCCCGATTCTTATTGGTCATGGACATCTTCCAGAATTTTCTGCTGTTCTTTTCTTTTTTCCCCATCAGTGACAGAAAACATCCACTGAATGGACCCCTTTTTCAACTGGTGCTGCGGGTGCTGGATCAGTGGATGCACATGTCGGTGCCAGTGTATATATATATACTGTTGTTGTTAGTTCTACTAAAGTTATGCATGAGAAAGGCACTGTGGCGCTGACTCTGTGACAGTGTAACTGAAGTTGGTTAGTAACTGGATTTTAACATCCTGTCAACTGCACAGTGTCTCTGTCACCTCAGGACAACTTTGAGTGTGACTGACAGTGTGAGTGAAACTGTATTAGGCGATTCAGTGAAGCTGGTTTACACAAATGAATGCCCTTTGTAATCTTTTGCACAAGAAGTTGCGAGAGGTTGCAGCGTCACTTCCGGGCCAATTTCTGAGTAGGCATTGCTTCACGCTGTGTATAACAATGGAAGTTGAACGTAGAATTGCGAAGCAGTACAAATGCCACCACTGTTGCAGTTGCAAAAATTACTGGTGAAAGGGGATGGAGGGTGGGAAAAAAGTGTCTTTGCATTGTTTCTTGGCTGACCAGAAGATGGCAAATTTGCAGATAATTTTTTTATTTTGGGGCATCCTAAAAAAAAAAAAAAAAAATCCTATAGCACAAGCAACAAGTTATTGCTTGTTGCAAGACACATTCTGACTGCAGGCCTCAAAAAATTTCTTTAAAGTTGGCAGTGTAAAATTTGCAAATTCACTGCCACCACCTTCCATTGTGAAGAAAGTACGCATTGGAAGTAAAAGCAGTCAAGGAACTTAAGCGATGCTGGGCAAAAGTCAAGGAGTTAACAACCCTGTCTGAACCATCCAATACAGGGGGCATAATTAACTTATTTTTTTATTCACCTGTTTCATTAAGCTGTTAGTCAAAGCCAAAGACAGACAACCAAATTTCCTTTTAAGGATATGAAAAGTAATATATATATATTGTAATTACTGCATTGTTTGTATTGTTTACCTTGTTTTTTCAGCTCCTCCACTCCACCAAATTTGTTCTTGAACTTGACAGCAATGCCTTTGCCCATGTGCAGGTCTCTGCTGACGCAGTGTACCAGACCATCTGTTGGGGGACAAGTAAACAGGTCCCCATGAACCTCCCTCAACTGGAACGTCTGAAACAACAACTAAATGTCTGAAACAGCAACTGAACATCTGAAACAACAACTGAACGTCTGAAACACTGAACGTCTGAAACAACAACTCTGCCTAATCAAACTCAAAGTCAAAGGTCCAATTCTGACCCGCCCCCCCCTCCCCCCCCCCGCCCCCCACCACCACCACCAGGAAAGTTACAGTGCTTATTGTTCAGTGCTACAGCCAACTTAGCAACCAGTTAGCTATCTAGACTGGAGAAAAGTATGGGGGATGGAAGATACAGAAAAGAGTAAAAGTCAAATCTGTCTAGTCCAGATGTGATATATATATATATAATATATATATGCACACATGCAGCTGGACAATCATTTTAATAATTCCCGAGATTACCATGCAAAAAAAAAAAAAAAAAAAAAGAAAGAAAAAAAAGAATAACAACAGCAAAAACATAAAACAATTAAAAAATAAAATAAAATAAAAATACACATAACTTCATAAGTTCATGTAAAATGCCCAGATGATTTAAAAAAAAAAAATCACAACAGCATGACTTACTGATGAGTGATAAATATACCAGAACCTTTATACCTCAGTGATGTTATTCATATGATATTCATGTCCAAATGATTTCATGAACAAAACATGCACTATGAATGTATGAGTGCATTTGCACTTGTAAACAAATACAACATTCGGAATATTCAAACCCACATTCAGAAACACGATTATTATGATACACTTGTAACTGAGTGTATTGTGTGTTTCACGGCTATGACCCTTTAACTTTTCTTTCCTGTCCTTTTCTGTTTTGACTGGGTGGGAGTATTATAGCCCCAATTATCTGAAGTGTTAAAACTTGTGCACTGGGCCCACCACATCCTCTTTCCCCCAGTGTCCCTGCAGTAGCAGGTCGAGAGTTAGTAATACTAATAGTCTGAGCTGCTGCCTATGCATCTGATTCAGGGGAGAGCCTGTAAGTAGTTATTTTTCTATGGCTTGCTGTTCTGTTATTTCTCACTGATGTAAATAATGTATGTTACCATGTTCACAACGCGCCTTGATTTTGGTTCTTGAACATGTGGGTGATTTTGGCGTCAGATGGCGTCAGTGTATACTGTATGCATGTGTGTTCAAATTTCAAGCCTTTATGCTGCAAAGTGACCAGTGCTTCCATCATGTACGCAGCTAACCTTGGTAATTTTGGCGTCAGATGGTGTCAGTGTATACTGTATGCATGTGTGTTCAAATTTCAAGCCTTTATAGTTTATGCTGCAAAGTGACCAGTGCTTCCATCATGTACGCAGCTAACCTTGGTTAGCTGATTTGTAGCTAGTATGTTACATTGCCATTGTTGGATGTTCAGTTTGAGTGATGCTTTGCCGATGCAAAGTTATCCCTCTAAAGTATGGGTCCTTTGTCAGTGCAGCCATGCAGATCTCTGTGTGGCATAACTTATTTGTTTTGTTTCCTACTGATCTATTTTTCTACATGAAATCAGTGGTGTATCATGGCTAACACTTTGAAGATGCTGACTTCTTAGTTGTCAAATGTTCATTTTACTAGTTGAATATGGTTTAGTGCCGAGGGCTGATTATAAATTGTGAGATATGTTATTTCTGTTTTGATCTAGCTTTTGCATGGCTGAGTCATGGGTGCGCGGACCTTCACTCTGCTTAGCTTGTAAATTCTTTCTGGATCTTTATGCATGCACCTGAACTGGCCAGTGATGCGCATCAGTAGTGGCAATAAGGTCTTTGTTCACTAACCGAGCAGACAGGCACAGCCAGATCAGCAGCTTAGATTTTTGATGCGCTACCCACGTCAGTAAGACCCTTGACGTTGTTCACAGATATGCTCTGCTAGTCAGTAACAGTGACCTGCCATATCCCTTTTGTACATGCATTGAGTAACAAGGCTGGAGCCGGTCAGTTTACGACTGACTTCCTCCTGCTCACAGTGGGGTCCCAAGTGCCACCTGTGTCAATGTCCATCTCACTGTGTGCTTAAGTGGAACTGCTGTAACAATTATCTGACTCTTCCTGTTTAGTTAAGAATGATCTTGGTAATCCGTATTTTTCACCTTTACTTTATTGTATACTATTATAATTTTATATATATACTGGGAGTTCATTAGTTAATTGACTGGCTGTCTCTTGTATACTCACTGCAACACTGTGACTAGTGTGAGATACTAGTTTTAAGTGCAAGTCATGCACACAATTTATGTGCTTGATTATTAATCATTTTGTCACAGTTACCATCATGTATTATAATTTATACTAACATACAGGTAAACTACATGGTTACTGTATTTATTAGATAATTGCTGTTGTTTACTCTTTACGTTTGC
>OY757544.1:8002557-8017557 GCA_963584105.1 Alviniconcha strummeri
GACCTCGTAAATGCCATCTAGAATTGAACGGGACTGAGCTGAAGAGCTTCCTTGCACAAGTAACTTCTTTCTTTCGTGGTGCTTTACGTCCACAGAAACCATAAGGCTTATTAGGGACGGGCGAATGGAGGTGAGTAAGTAAACATGGTACTTAACATCCACAGAAACCATAAGGCTTTTTAGGGACGGGCACCCTACATTCGTCTTGCAGACTGGACTCTCACTGTAGCAGCGATCGAGAAGAAGTCAGGGACGGGCGAATGAAGGTGAGTAAGTAAACATGGTACTTAACATCCACAGAAACCATAAGGCTTTTTAGGGACGGGGAGGAAGGGGAACGGGGGTACGGTATGGAAATGGGGGAGGGGGGGGGGGGGGGGGCAGGGAGATTATATACCTATCACTACACTGTCACCACCAGAATGATTCCTGCATTAAGATGGGCAGCGATGAGAGCCATTTTAATGCTTCATTAGTTATGAGGGACAAAGTCACGTAACTGTCCACAGTCCAAAACCTTTTTGAAGAGAGGGGAGAGCCGAAGCGCAATCGAGCCGAGGCCCTTCTGCTTACCAGCCTAACGCCTTACCGCTAGGCCAAACCGGCTCACAATAGACAGGACTGGACTGAAGTAACTTGCACTTGTGTAAGTAACTTCTTCTTTTTTTCATGGTACTTTACGTTCACAGAAACCATAAGGCTCATTACAATATTAGTAACGGGCAAATGGAGGTAGGGGAAGAGGGAGAGTATAATTAATTATGCCTATCGCTACACTGTCACCACCAGAATGACGAACAACAAGAGCGAACACGTAGAGAGCCAAGAGGAAAGGGCACAAACACGTCAAGTCTAGTGAGTGCGATAGGAAGTAAGTAAACATGGTGCACAGAAACCGTACGGCTTATTAAGGACGGGGAGAAGGGGGGAAGGGTTTATGGAGGTGGGGGAGAGGGAGTCTGTTATACCTATCGCTACATTGTCACCACCAGAATGACTTAAGATGGGCAGTGATGAGAGCCATTTTAATGTTTCATTAATTGTGAGGGACAAAGTCATAAGACAGTGTCCAGAGACCACAACTTTTGAAGAGACAGGAGAGCCGAAGCGGATTCGAACCTAGGCCCTTCCGCTTACCAGCCTAACGCCTTACCGTTAGGCCAAACCGGCAGCCCTGGACCGAAGTAACTTACACAAGTAACTGCTTTCTTTCATAGTGCTCTACATCTACAGAAACCATAAGGCTCATTACAATATTAGTGACGGGCGAATGGAGGTGTGGGAAGAGGGAGGTTATAAATTATGCCTATCGCTACACTGTCACCAGCAGAATGACTCGATCAACAAGAGCGAACACGAAGAGAGTCAAGAGCCAAGAGGAAAGAGCACGAACAAGTCAAGTCAGTGAGTGTGATAGGAGCTCAACAAAATTCTTATCAACCGTCCACCTGCAGTCCAAACGAGTCCACAACGTACTTGTAATGGCACTCTGCGACACTGTGGGTTTAATCAGTTTGCTGGCCTATTTCTAATAATAATAAGAACAGATTACTCCTATATAGCGCTATTCTCTGGTCTACACAAACTCATTGCGCTTTACAGCTTTACAACATTCTCCGATATTTCAATGTTAAGTGAGAAAAAGAAAGTGTGTTCAAGAAAGTAATGTGTATAACATTATGACAACTAACAATGTTATTAATATACACAGGAAAAATAACGTACATGTGCCGTATGAAAAGCAGCAGTTACATACAAGAAAGAAAATAATCTGATTATGTTATTACTTATCCATAATTCCAGCCCTCCCAACTCCCAACCCCCAACACACACACACACACACACACACACACACACACACACACACACACACACACACACACACACACACACACACGAAATCGTTTTGCTCAGTCGTTGAAAATCCTGCGTTCTCTTTCACCAAGCTGCCCAAGGTAAGAAGATTGGACCATTTTATCCATTTGCATCGGTTTGGATCATTTTATTCATAGGTTTACAAACAGCGTCTAAAACTGACAAAAATAGGGGAGGGAGGACGGGGGGCCGGCATGTGTGTGCGTGTGTGTGTGTGTGTGTGTGTGTGTGTGTGTGTGTGTGTGTGTGTGTGTGTGTGTGTGTGTGTGTGTGTGTGTGTGTGTTTGTGTTTGTGTGCGTGTGTGGTATTTTCATGAAATATTTACCTTTGTTTTCCTCCTGGTCATCTCTCTCTCTCTCTCTCTCTCTCTCTCTCTCTCTCTCTCTCTCTCTCTCTCTCTCTCTCTCTCTCTCTCTCTCTCTCAAATTTAATGTTTGCATATATGATTGTGGGTGTATGTGATGTGCTTTGATTTTGGTTAGGTGTGTATAAATCATCATCGCTTAGCTTCCAATCCTGTTAGATGTGATCTTGTCTTATATGAAGATAGTGAGATAGTCATTATTCTGTCGCTTTCTTTTATTCGTTAATATGTTTTTGTAATTCTCTCTCTCTCTCTCTCTCTCTCTCTCTCTCTCTCTCTCTCTCTCTCTCTCTCTCTCTCTCTCTCTCCTCTCTCTCTCTCTCTCCCCTAAAAAATAGTTTGTATTGGTCTTTGCTTTATTATTGCTCTGTTCGTATGATGTGATGTTTCAGACAGAAATTAGTTTGTTTTGTTTTTAAGTCGTTTTTTTCTCTAGCGTAGTTAATTGAATTTTTGTTTGATGTATTGAGTGTTGCTGTGTTTGTCATCAGGGACAGATTTGCAAAAAAGCCGACACGTGCTTAAATCTTTATCCCTGTGTAATAAAGTATTATCTTATCTTATCTCTCTCACCTGCAGTGATTTGCACAGCAAGTCGAATGATGGTCAGCAGTGACCACTCGTCTATTCAGTTCTTGGATAACGTCCAGTCAACCACACCGGGCCACCTCGGGACGAATCACACACCCAAACTCCTTCAAACACCAGACACACCCGTCACTAAATCTCAGTTAAAAAGCTGGATGACATAGTTCTGGACACAACACAGTCGAGTCAACAGCAAGACGGGACACCGGTCGGCAACAAGCGGGTTCCGGTCAGGCTGTCCGAAAATGAAATGGATGGATCGTGGAGGGGAAGACGGACCACGCACACAGCTCACAGCTCACAACCAGGCTACGGGGCAACGAAGATACCACCCTCCCCACTTCCCACTCCACCCCGTCCTTGTTTGTGGTTATAGTACTATATGCGTAACCCGCGATAACTCATGAACTATTAAGCTAGGGAATATAATATAAGAGTAAGAATGCCACTCACTGGTCAGCGTCGGCACAGCGTGTGAGAGAGACCGGAGAAGACTGTAACAGTGTAAGTGACAAACACACACACACGACACGCCGTGTCTGAGTCTTATCAGCGCGGCCGTCTGTTCCCCGTTTTCTTGCTCCACACTGGCCAAGCCAGGAGTATTTATGGGTTTGAGAGGTGCATTAGTGATGATCTTCATAGTTCAGGAGCTGTGTGAGAGTCGAGGTGGCCGTCCTGGGCTGTCCGTCCTAACGAGCCTTCTGGTTTCCGTTGACGTAAAGCTATATTGAACCATGCTTCGGCATTGGTCACAACTTGTCCCTAATATGTCAACTGACATCTGAGGACATTAAGCAACATTTCATCATCATCATCATCGTTGGTCACAACTCGTCCCTAATATGTCAACCGACATTTGAGGACATTAAGCAACACTACCTATCATTGGTGATGATTCGTGAGCCGCTTTGGCCTAGCGTTAAGGCGTTAGGCTGGTAAGCGGAAGGACCTCGGTTCGATACCGCTTAGGCTCTTCTTTCTCTTCGAAAAGGTTGTGGTTTGTGGACACTGTCCTGTCACTTTGTGCATCACTTCCTACTGAAACATTAAAATGGCTCTCATCGCTGCCCATCTTAATGCAGAAGTCATTCTGGTGGTGACAGTGTAGCGATAGGTATATAATCTCCCTCCCCCCCCCCCCACCCACCTCCATACCCCCTCCCCCCCTTCTCCCCGTCCCTAATAAGCCGTACGGTTTCTGTGGACGTTAAGCACCATGTTTACATTAGAGATGATCAGAGTTCAGGAGCTGTGTGAAAGTCGAGATGGCCGTCCTGGGCTTTCTGTCCTAATGAGCCTTATGGTTTCTTTGGACGTAAAGCAACACTGAACCATCCTAATAATTATGTCAACCCGATATTCGAGGACATTAAGCTCTACATCATCATCATCATTAGTGATGAGGATTTACGTGTAGCAGAGTGATAATTTGACTGCGTGTAATGTTTATTTTGGGGTGCTTAACTAGTATCTTCAAATGTCATGCTAACATTATGCATGAAATTTATGATAATGTGGGGCTTAATGTCCTCAGATGTCGGGCTGACATATTAGAGACAAACATGAAATTCATAAACTTGATGTTGAAGTGTTGCTTTGCGTCCACAGAAACCGTAGGCTTATTGCGGACTGGAGCCCAGGACGGCCACTTTGATTTTCACACAGCTCCTGAGCTCTGAATTGATCAGCTTCATATCAGTTTGATTAGATATATAATTATTTAGTCAAGAATCGAGTCTGGATAATTAATTGTATTTAATATGCTGTTTTGATTGGATTTCCTCATTATAATTTGGATGTAGTCTTGGTTATTAGTGTACCAGTTAATGATAAACGTTGTCCTCAAAAGGAGTGGATGGATTTTGTTAATTTAATGTGGTAATCATAATGTTTGGTATTTTACTGTAGTAATGTGACAGAGTTCTGTTCCATGTGTAGCCAATGACTTTTATCAAGTTCAGAGTTTGTTGTTTTGTTGCAAGTGTAACAAGAGAAAAGCATGCGTTTCATGTTTAGTGGGTTCTAGAAGTTCTGAGCTCACAGCGCTCACCAGTATATGATTCAGTAACAGGTTTAGTTGTGTCACTTGCAGAATTTGTTTGCGAAGGAAGCAATATTGTAGACCTTTGTCAAACTGGTAAGGTATGGAATCTATTTTCTTAATATAATACTGATATATTTATGGTATCTGACAGATTTAATTTGAGGACTTATTCACTTGTCTATGGGTTATAATCATGGTTTATGCAACTGTGAAGTAGGCGTTTTAGCCTTTTGCCTGCTAAGTCACATTTTGGTGTCTATTATAGTCAACACAAATCTGAACCAGAATGATTGCTAGCGTTCCAAAACAAGATCCAAACGCAAAAAGGTTCAAAAGAACGCTTATTTACTATGACACGGACACACAGTATACAAACTTTCGGGCAAATCCCCTTTGTCAAGCCCCAAAATGACACTTTAATAACAGATAAACGGTAAAGATTTATTTTTTATTTTTTATAAACGACGAAAAATTAAAAATGAGAGAGAAACTTATCTTTTTTGCTTTTCAGCAGCTCAACCAAAACAACAACGACAACAACAACAAAAAAGAAGAAGATAAGTTTCTCAGCTTTCATCGTTTTAAACCGTTTATCTGTTGTTTAACTGTCGTTTTGACAAAGGAGATTTCACCGAAAATTTTCATACTGTGTCCGCCTTGAAAAAGATCACATACACACGTTAAAGAGCATGCGTGATAGGTAGCCGAAATTCACTCTGTACATTTTTTACCATTTATTATGATCAGGAAGACAGCACGCTGAAACCAACGATAAACACGATTGTAGCCTAGGTTCTGTGGAAAATACAATATTTATTTAAATTAATTGCTTCCTTTGTCCTGTGACGCAAGTCACGTTGGTAGGTGAGCTACGTTCCCGTTTTTGTCGAATTTCTTTTCTTTCTTTCTTTCTTTTTTCTTCTTTTCCAGGCTGCATACTTTGTTTCTGTTATGTTCTGTGCAGAGTGGCGAACGCACCCCATAGGTAAACAGATCATCGCAATTTGACACAGAACAAGGCCCAGAGTTCATTACTTAGTTGGCGCTTTGAGCCCAGTCCACCACATTGGGTTATATCAGGGCTAACACAAGGACCAGAGTTAGTTAGTTAGGTTGTTGGTGGTTTGAGCCCAGTCAACCACTTAGGGTTACATCAGGGCTAACACAAAGCCCAGATTTAGTTAGTTGGTGGTTTGAGCCCAGTCAACCACTTAGGGTTACATCAGGGCTAACACAACGCCCAGAGTTAGTTAGTTGGTGATTTGAGCCCAGTCAGCCACACAGGGTTACATCAGGGCTAACACAACGCCCAGAGTTAGTTAGTTGGTGATTTGAGCCCAGTCAGCCACACAGGGTTACATCAGGGCTAACACAACGCCCAGAGTTAGTTAGTTGGTGATTTGAGCCCAGTCAGCCACACAGGGTTACATCAGGGCTAACACAAGGCCCATAGCGCCTTTGCAGAACAAACAAGCAAAGAAGCAGAACTTCAGTTTAGCACATTGCAAACACTTTCGTAAACCCCACTGGTGTCCGGAGGTTCCGAGTCACACAAGACCTTGTGACACTCCCGTACTAATTTTAACAGATGAAAAACACAGCGGCACAAAGCTCAGCTAATCCAGTAGACTTTCAATACTACTCATGCAGCCACTTAACAATAATAATAATACACGGATAATTTGTGACGCCCCATCTCGTTAGAGTCCTGGGGCGTTTACAAAGGCCTGTAGGAACGCGAATTTCCGACATCGCACGCACGCGCGCACGCACGCACGCACACACACACGCCCGCACGCACACGCTCATACGCACATAGGCACACGCACACATACGCGCATAATGATCACACACCCACATATTTGATCACATACACTTGTACACACTTGAACACACACACACACACACACACACACACACACACACACACACACACACACACACACACACACACACACACACACACACACACACGCGCGCGCGCGCGCGCGCGTGCGGAATACAGATACATGCATTACTGGTGATGGGTTGGAAGAAAAGAGAAGCCAGAAACTACAGATCGGTATGGATAAGCCATCTGAACGAGCATACAGATATTGACATAGAGGGTTCCGCGCAGAGCTCTAAGCTGCGTCCCCAGTAGTTCCAGTCACACAAGTTCTCGCTCTCTCCTTGATCTTTGTGTAATGGTGTGGAGTGGTCAAAGGACAAGACACAGGCAGCGGAGTCAATAAAGTGGAGACCACAGCAGGCGTATGGCAGCAATCAGTTTTTACTTGTTCAGCCGCAGACAGTTTTCAGCACACACACAAAATCATCACGCTCACGCATAGATAAGAGAACGGCGCGGGCCACAGGGAAAACACGCTATCGCTACAGTAAAATCGCCCCTCTGGACCACAAAATGGCTGACAATTGTGTTTCCCTGGCCCGCACAAATACACTTTCCTCTACAATAACTAAACTAATTAAAACATCAAAAACATCAAATATAGTCTTTTAAACTGTATAAACAAAATGTACACACATGACTTATTTTATTTACAACAAGAGTGGGAAGCGTGGCTTGCGCCTGTCTATATACAGATTCGTACAACTAAATCACAACTAACACAATGTACAAAATATAAATGTCACTAAAACTTACATCGGAATAAAGAGCACGCTCCCACGGTTAAAATGGTACATAACAATTACAATACAACGCTCTGTAAGAGAAGCAAGACAAACTCAAAGACTAGCATTAAAACAATCGGTGCGAACTTTCGCCTGGGGCGCGTAGCCTTAGTCGCAGCAGCGCTGATAGTGAGATTAAGTAGTCTATGAATACAACTTAGCTTCTACAGTACACAATACTTAATAAGTTAATTTCAGCCCAAAATAAACACTAAACATGAAGTCAGCTAAGCAAAATACTATACGACAACGCAGTGATCGACACGGAATTACTTTAATCGAATCAAAACAACATTTCACTACCATTTACTAGTACTAAACAAAGCGCGCCATGCAGACGACGGCTATAAAAGAATGGACCTAGAGAGGCATCGGCTACTAATTAAGCTCGATCCGGCGTCTGAATAAACGTTAAATAAACATTCGAAGATGCCAAAATATATTATACATAGCTTAGTGCATAAAAAGGACTAGATAGACAAAGAGTAGGTAAACAAACAAGCGGTCAAAATGTTAAGGGAGAAAAACAGATTTGAAAAAAGGCGCGCACTGGCGGCTATCGCCGGTCGGCTGTGTGAAGGCCATGTGGCGTTACGCCACACGCCGCGCTTCAAAACAAAAGCGTCGTCTGCTCCGGTTCCCGGGTTACTAAAGTACAGTAATGAAATTGCATTGATCCGTTAAGCGGGGCGGGATTATTGTAAAACATACAAAGAGCACTTGCTCACATTTGTACCGTTTTGACTGGTGGAATGCACGTGACAATGATGTGAGTCTGATTCTGGCGTCAGGAGTAATATTTAAAGTGTATTTTGCCTCGTTGATTGCAGCCAATTTCTCTCGTACTCGATGAACGTGCACCAGTTCTTACTGTGAAGGTCGTGCTTCTGTTTGTGGGCTAAACATTATCGCCGTTCTTCGAGTTTTTCGCGCTGAAAGTTATTTGCCACTGTCTGATTGGCTGGATCTGGTCCGGTGATTGGCAGCTCGCAACCCTGTCAGGTACTGGGTTCTTGGGCTCCCTGCCCCCCTTTCTTCTTCGAGTTCGAGTTCCCTCCTACTCTCTCTTGACTAAGAATGGCAGATAGGTTTTCTGAGCAAGTCAGAGATCGACATCTCTCTCTCCTTTTCTCTTCCTTGACTAAAAGATGCCGCCGGGTTCTCTAAGCACACTAGGGGCGCCTTACACTCCCATACTCTCTCTCTGTGTCTCTGTATCCTTAGTTAATTGTAGTTTCCCTCATGGGCGAGGGCTGGATGTAAAGAGACCTCGAGTCTTCTCCATTACCCTCGTAAAACAAAGTTTATTCATTCATTGATTCATTGATTCATTGATTCATTCTCTCTCTCTCTCTCTCTCTCTCTCTCTCTCTCTCTCTCTCTCTCTCTCTCTCTCTCTCTCTCTCTCTCCGTGTCTCTGTCTGTCTGTCTGTCTCTCTTTCTCTCTGTCTGTCTGTCTGCCTGTCTCTCTCTCTCTCTCTGTTATTTTCTTTTCCTTGACTAAAAGATGCCGCCGGGTTTTCTAAGCACGCTAGAGGCGTCTTACACTCCCATACTCTTCCTCTCATCTCTCTACCCTCGTCCCCTTGTCCCCCTTTTCTCTTCCTTGACTAGAAGATACCGGCGGGTTCGCTAAGCACGCCAGAGGCACCCTGCACGCCCCGTCTTCCCCTCGCATTTATTCCCCCTGTCTCTTCCTTGACTAGAAGAGGCCTGCGGGTTCGCTAAGCTCACCAGAGGCATTCTGCACGCCCCGTCTCGTCCCCATCTCTCTCTCCTTCCTCTTCTCCCTCCGCCGCTGCAGCATCCTCTCCAGCAGCCCCACGTAAAAGACACAGGAGCAGAAGCTCAGCACGGCCAGGATGACGAAGCTCCAGCGAAAGCAGTGCAGGCCGAAGCAGTCAGTCTGCCCTTTCGTGGTGATCTCCAGGTCGTAAAGGGCCCCGAAGGTCTTCTGCAGCCCCAGGCCCACGAAGGCCACTCCCAGCATCATGCTGCCCCAGTTGCGGCCGAAGTAGCGCGTGCCGAACAGCTCTGACGTCATGACAGGCGTCAGGCACCAGGTGGCGCCGTTGGGTATCCCGATGCCTAGCGTCGCTAGCAAGAGGACGGGGAAGTTGTCGCCCTTGAAGATGCAGAGCGTGAGGACGGCGGTCTGGAGAAAGGAAGAAAAGAAAGATGAGTTGATGTCATCGTCGTCAGCGTCAGTTTCGTTATCATCATCACTGAAGATCACTCCAACTGTCTTAGCAGCAGCATGCACGATGCAGGAGTTAAAACCAGCTCTGCACCACCAACGCCATCGCAAACTATGTCAGAAACAACCTCTAACAAAGAGTTAGCACATCACACAGAGGCAGAACAGCACAAAACCGGATGTAAGGCACGTACTGTGGCATGGTAATATGCAGACTGTTCCAGAATCAGTCCGTTAAAGTATAAGATCGAAACACGTGAAAGGTTCAAAAGAACGTTATTGATTAGGACAAAACACAACATGCGAATTTTCGACGTAATCCTCTTTATCAAGCTAGAAATCGACACTTAAACAACAGTTAAACGATAAAATGCTATGAAAATTGAGACGGAGAGCTAAACCACTTATTTGTTTTTGTCTTGTCCAATGCTGATAGTTTTTATATATATGTATGTATATCAGTCAAGCCGACCGGGCAGGCCTTGAAAAAGCCCCCAGATGGGCGAAAATTTGGAGTAAAACTTTCCAAACCAAGACATGCTTGGGCTTTGTTATACTCTCTCTCTCTGTGTCTCTGTCTCTGTCTGTCTGTCTGTCTGTCTGTCTCACTCATGTTATAGCTTACAGTCGCAAAATCACAAAGACAGTGTCAATAATCCACAGCTTCTGAAGCTGAATTGAACCGATCTACTTTATGTGTTTGGAGCCGTGTCTGAAAGCCGTCAGTACTGTGATGAGTGAAGGCTGACCTGGACAGCGGTGGTGACGAGGATGAGAGCAGCTCGAGGAACGCGGTGTACGGTGAGGTCCGAGAGGAGGCCCAGCAGGAACTTGGCTACCGTGCCCGAGGCGAAGGACAGGGTGGTCAGTAACGTGCTGTGGCTCTCCAGGTGGTTCGACTTGAGGAACGTCGTGATGTTGACCTGAAAGGGCCAGGCAGGAACAGTCAGCTGCTTGGTTGCTTGCTTAAACATGTCTAACGCCAACCAAGACCGAGAGGACAGGAGGTGGGGGACTGTAAGTAGGTAAGTAAGTAGGTAAGTAGGTAGGTAGGTAAGTAAGTAAGAAAGTAAGTAAGTAAGTAGGTAAGTAGGTAGGTAGGTAGGTAGGTAGGTAGGTAGGTAGGTAGGTAGGTAGGTAGGTAGGTAGGTAGGTAGGTAGGTAGGTAGGTAAGTAAGTAAGTAAGTAAGTAAGTAAGTAAGTAAGTAAGTAAGTAAGTAAGTAACTTGGTGTTTTACGCGCAATCAACCAATACGCTTCTATCAGGGCGAGTGAGGCGTGGGAAGAGGGAGACTGTATGCAACGTGCCGTGGCTGTCCAGGTGGTTCGACTTGAGGAACGTGGTGATGTTGACCTGAAAGGGCCAGGCAGGAACAGTCAGCTGCTTGGTTGCTTGCTTAAACATGTCTAACGCAGAGTTGTCTCCGAAGAGGTACTGGCGGGGACTGAGATCCCAGGAGGTGGGTAAGGAAGTAAGGAAGGAAGGAAGGAAGGAAGGAAGGAAGGAAGGAAGGAAGGAAGGAAGGAAGGAAGTGAGTGAGTGAGTGAGTGAGTGAGTGAGTGAGTGAGTGAGTGAGTGAGTGAGTGAGTGAGTGAGTAAGGTAAAGTAAAGTAAAGTAAAGTAAAGTAAGTAAGTAAGTAAGTAAGTAAGTAAGTAAGTAAGTAAGTAAGTAAGTAAGTAAGTAAGTAAGTAAGTAAGTAAGTAAGTAAGTAAGTAAGTAAGTTGGTGTTTTACGCCTAGTCAACCAGTACGGTTATATTAGGGCGAGTGAGGTGTGGGAAGAGGGAGACTATAATATTATACCCAACGACACACTGTCAGCACCAGAATGACTCCTGCAGGGGACACTAGAATGACTCGCTATATTAAGATGGGCAGAGATGAAAGCCATTTTAAGGTTTCATTAATGTGAAAGGCAAAGTCACATGGCAGTGTCTACAGACCACAACTTTTGAAGAGAGAGGACAGCCGAAGCGGAAACGAACCGAGGTCCTTTTGCTTACAAGCTTGACACCTTACCGCTAGGCCAAACTGCCCCACAAGACAGTCAGCTCTCTGTAAGCAAGCATCAGTCTGTCTTCTAGTGCGTAAAACTAGATCAGGAAAAAGAATGGCAACGCCCACAAGCTAGTACCATTGAAATAAATCTTAGCGTTAAACCAGACAAGCAAGAAAGCAGCGCCCACTAGTTTGAAAAAATCGCTGTAACCTCTTTCTCTCTGACTCGTGTGCGATCAGCATGGCCTTCTCTTTGAGCGGGAGCTGGGCAAACTGTGGGATAAAACTGTCTGTCAAAAGAGTGGGGTGTCCAGTCTGCGCATGCCGATTGGCTAATTGCAGTCTGTCGCTCAAATTTCGGCGACACGCTGCTTCTAAAGCGGCGTACAGCATGCTCTTCGATAAACTGAAGCATTTGCTGTCCTCATTTTGGTAGTAGCAGTGTTGGTAGTGGCATCATCATTATGATTATTGTTAGTATTTTTGAGAAGAAGAAAAATTCACCTGACCTGGAAGGTGAGTTGGAGGCTCGCACACATGATGTAGGACCACGAGAGAAAATGAAAGTCAAACTGACGTAATAGCTTCAGGCCCGTCATGTCTTCGTCACGCACGTCAGGGTTCATCTCCTGAAGGATAGGGGTGACGTCATCGTTCTTCTGCTCGTCATCGCTTTCCACTTCATTGGTGACGAGAGTGTTGCGGGAACTGCAATGATTCATTTGTTTTCGTTTTTACACATTCAGAAAGCAAGAATTTGCACTGTTAATAAAATGTTTGTTGTCTCTTTCCATCGAAGTATTCCTGTCTACCATGCTGGTTCAGATAAAAGCGCATAAAAGCCTTTTATCAGATTGTGTGTGTGTATGTGTGTGTGTGTGTGTGTGTGTGTGTTTGTTTGTTTGTTTGTTTGCTTGTGTGTGTGTGTGTGTGTGTGTGTGTGTGTGTGTGTGTGTGTGTGTGTGTGTGTGTGTGTGTGTGTGTGTGTGATTTTATGTGTGTGCGTGCGTGCATGCAAATTGTGTGTGTGTGTGTGTGTGTGTGTGTGTGTGTGTGTGTGTGTGTGTGTGTGTGTGTGTGTGTGTGTGTGTTACTTCTTACTTTTTATTTAAAGTCTTTTCACAAAAGTGATATTAGACTGATGTTACAATTATCAAGATAACAACATAATGTCAACAAATGACACAAAAACAACAGAAATCAAGACAAACAATTGAATATACACTTGTTTGCAGTTGAAAAAACAAATATGCATTTGTATATGCACCCATGGACAGAGTTATTTTCACCTGCTCTCACCCGACATCTCACATACACAGAAACACATGCACGCAAATATGCAAATGCATTCATACACGCTAAATGTATACTCGCACGATGATACTAAAAAAAGAAGAAGAAGAAAAAAGAAAAAAGAAAAGAAAAGAAAAAAGAAAGAAAAAACTCTATAAAAAAAAAAACACCCAGAAACTCGGACATGTTTTCTGACACACTTAAAACATACTTTCACTCCACCCCCCCACAAAGCAACACATAATCAGACATACACTCACATATGTAAACAACCCTCCCCTCCACCCCAACCTCATCTAACGTTAATTTTTTTTTTTTATGAAAATGTATATATAAAATAAAAGGGCGAGGCGGGGGGGGGGGGGGGGGGGGGGGGGAATCTCGCACACCCATATTTCAAAGTGAATGACAAATGAGACAACTGATTAGATGATAAACCAAACAAAGACTTGACAAAACTATTTTCTAACAAAATCAATATACAACGGAGTCAATTACCGCTCGAAATACATAGCACAAGTACAACAGCAAAGACCTGAGTCGCCTACGGTAACTCATACCTGGCATGCGGGTAAACACGAGGTACGTAAACTTCACCAGAGGAATGTCCCCTTATTTCATAGTTCAGGAGCTGTGTGAGAATCGAGGTGGCCGTCCTGGGCTGTCCGTCCTAACGAGCCTTCTGGCTTCCGTGGACGTAAAGATTTATTGAACCATGCTTCGGCATTGGATTCAGCTTGTCCCTAATATGTCAGCCGACATCCGAGGACATTAAGCATGATTACGAATCGAATCGAATCCCCTTATTTTATTTTCTAGAAGATATTTTCTAACAAAGATTTGGCAATGGTAAATGTCCTTCAGATGTCCAATCAGGAGGCAACACGGACTTTATGAACTGAAATTAAATACAATATGATCCATTAAACTCTTCTTCTTCTTTTTTCTCCTTCTTTTTTATTTTTCTTTTTTCTTTTTTTCAAATGCACACAACGTCTTTGGAAACTTGTTTTGACAGAGTTGAGAAGAAGTCGTTTGTAGACCGAACTCGACACAGCCCTTGTAAGATTGTTCAGAATTGTATAAAAAGAGATTAGTTGATTAAATTCTAATTGATTCCACACATCATTTTTAATAATTTTGCACATCTCCTTTAAAGACTAATACTGTTTACTCGTGCGATGGGAACGGGAGGGATGGAATTAAGGGTAAGTAGTAATATAATGATTCATTTTCTTTATATATTGCTGCTTCTCTTATGACACATGTACTTCTATATTATACATTGTTAGTTGTCATAATTATATGTGTTATGTTTGTGAAACTTAGAAATTGTTGGAGAATGTTGTAAAGCGCAGTGAGTTTGGGTCCCAGAGAATAGCGCTATACAAAAGTTATCTATTATTATTACTATAGAGTCAGTATCGGCCCATTCATAAAACATTAGTCCACAGTGAGGAGGAATCCGACAGAATATGACACATGTACCTTTTATAAGTAAGCAATGAACCAAACGGTTATTTCATAGATGATGTCAAATCTCATTCTAATATCTGTAGTATTTATTGAATAAAAAACTGCCTTTGAGTCCACGCAAATATTATGCGATATATGAATGTTGAAATAACACCATAGGTAAGTTAACAATGTATGATAAAGCCGTTAAGAGTTCAATTAATTCTACAGGAAATATAGGGATTGCTTTTCCAAAGTAAAAGCTTTTTTTCCTTCTTTTTTTTCTTCTGCAGTTTTAAAGCCTGGCATAACAAACCCAGCACCTGCTTGCTCATTTCTAATATTGGTCCATCTGTGAAAATGTTCAAATGATTTAAATAACTGTCAGCAATGTGAGATTTCACTAAATACTGCAACAGAATGTGAATTCTCTTCTATTCTTCGTTTCAGTGTAGTCTATATTAGAGTCTGTCTTCATCACTTCCCAAGCTGGAACTGGAGAATG
>OY757544.1:8018925-8021425 GCA_963584105.1 Alviniconcha strummeri
TGTGCGTGTGTGTGTGTGTGTGTGTGTGTGTGTGTGTGTGTGTTGTGTGTGTGTGTGTGTGTGTGTGTGTGTGTGTGTGTGTGTGTGTGTGTTGTGTGTGTGTGTGTGTGTGTGTGTGTGTGTGTGTGTGTGTGTGTGTGTGTGTGTGTGTGTGTGTGTGTGTGTGTGTGTGTGTGTAGTTACTGATAAAGTTCCGGCAACAACTCTCTTACCAAAGGGGACAAAAAAGCACAGCCCAAAACCCGAAAGGGTTTTCAACAACCGTTTGTGTGGCGTGGAATAGCACCAATCGTCACTGAGCGAATGTATTACGGAATAAAGCCCCCGTAATCCTTTTCCAGCGTGTGGCAAAACGAAGTCCTCTGTGTCGGTTTCAACCAGCGCCCATCTAGAAGACAGTGATAGTTTGAACGACGAAGAAATATACAACGGAATCAATTTCTCTTCTCTTATCAGGTTAAACTGAAGTTGTCAGAAATCTGTTGAAGAGAAACTGTCGGCTGTCGTCACGACGTCTGCTGGGGAATATACAACGGAATCGATTTCTCTTTCACGGCTTATCAGGCTGAACTGAAGTTGTCAGAAATCTGTTGGAGAGAAGCTGTAGGCAATAGTAGTGTTGGTTACGAATGTGTGGAACTCCTCCGAGCTTGGTTTAGTGTCTTCGCGACTGTGATTGCTCGTGTCAAGGCTGGTTAATTAACCAGACGAATGATTTGCATGTAGAGGAGTTTTGTCATTTGTCGCGCGAGTCTCATCGTTCAGTGAATCTTCGGTGATTTGTTTTACCTTTAAAGTTTGACGAATTTTCTTCAGGGAGATTTACTTGTGGATATATTCATCGTGACTTTCAAGGCCGTGACTAAGGGGTTGTGAATTGTTGGCAACCAGTCACGAATAGACAAACAGCAGCTGCCAAGCATTCGTTTGTTGACTGTTCTCAAAGGTAAGAACTGCCTGCTTCTTTTTCCAATCGATCTCCCGATCATTTAAAATCAGGAGCTGGTTTTTGTTGTTGTTGTTTTTGTTGTTTTTGTTGTGTGTGTGTGTTTGTTTGTTTGTTTGTGTGTGTGTGTGTGTGTGTGTGTGTGTGTGTGTGTGTGTGTGTGTGTGTGTGTGTGCGTGCGTGCGTGCGTGCGTGCGTGCGTGCGCGCGTGCGTGTGTGCGTACGTGTGTGACTTACGAATCGACATAAACTCGGTTCATGAAGATGGAAATCACATTTAGCAGCTAAACATTCATTAGGTGTGTTCTAATCAAAAAGAGACACTTTGAAATTTTGATTGTGTATTGCTTGTGACAAAATCCATAACAATCAGGTAAAATTATCACACACAGAGACAGACAGATAGACGGGCAGGCGGGCCCGCACAGAGAGAGAGAGAGAGAGAGAGAGAGAGAGAGAGAGAGAGAGAGAGAGAGAGAGAGAGAGAGAGAGAGAGAGAGAGAGAGAGACAGAGACAGAGACAGAGACAGAGACAGAGAGACAGAGACACAGAGAGAGAGAGAGAGAGAGAGAGAGAGAGAGAGAGAGAGAGAGAGAGAGAGAGAGAGAGTGAGAGTGAGAGTGATACAGAGATACAGAGAGAGAGAGAGAGAGAGAGAGAGAGAGAGAGAGAGAGAGAGAGAGAGAGAGAGAGAGAGAGAGAGAGAGAGGTGACATTTGAAAATTGTTTCACCTCAGTGTGATTTATATCTATATATATCTATAGATCTATATCTATAGTGATTTTTAAAGACTGTTCTGCATCACACACAAAAAGATATAAAAGCGAAATTCTGTGTGTGCACCTGCCTCATACTTTCACTCACTTTTCCTCTCCGGAAATTCTAGCCCCATGAAGATGTGAGACTGAGTATTGAAACCGATTCGTATTATAAATTTTCTCGCCTCCGTTGAGTTAATACAGTTTATACTGTTTGAGGCTTCGCGTTTGCAAAATAGATACTTCTGTCGGCTGTCCTTTGACGAAACGTGAATATTTATTCATTCCTTCTTCTGTTGACCGTTTCTGACCTGATTGCGTTTGCTGTGAGAATTTGTGTTCAGAGATTTGGTCGAGCTTTTTGTTTGTGGTTTGTGACTTGTGTTTTGAACTGGTGTAAAAGAAGATCTAAACACACAAAACATTCAAAAGAACGCTGTTTATTAGGACAAAACACAACATGCGAATTTTTCTGGGTAATCCCCTTTTATCAAGTTATAACACGACACTTAAACAACAGTTAAACGATGAACAGTGAGACTTAGAACCAAGACGCATAATTATCTGGTTTCGGTTGAGCTATGTTGTTTTCCTGTCCAGTGCTAGAACGCTAGCAGTCATTCTTGTTTCAGGTTTTTTGGTGTGAAAGAATACTGAATGTGTGATTCGTCCTGAGCTGACTCCGTGCTGTGGGCGGGGTGTTAAAATCCAAGAGCTAAATACCTAAGCCTGTTAGCACTAAGCAATGGGTCGGTCACCTCATGTCGTTGTCGTGATTGGCAAATTTGTCTTCG
>OY757544.1:8026425-8031425 GCA_963584105.1 Alviniconcha strummeri
TCTCTGCAAAAGGCAGAGAAAACCAGGGCAGGCCCCTTGTATAGGCCAGAAAATGCCAGAGACAAAAGCTGGGCAGGCCTGTTGGTTTGGCCAGAAAATGCCAATGGGGAGGTCAGAGCAAATTCCAAGCACTGGTTTACGGTATCCTTCCTCCAGCTGCTGCCGTAACTGATTAAGCCATAGGTCTCGAAAAACTGTCAGCTAGCGAAAAGTTATTCGTTGGTGCTCAAATGGAAGTAAATTTGTAACAGGTAACTCCAGTTGTGTCAGGCGTTTCTTTTATAACCGTCAACACTGGTTACGCCAGCACAAATAAAACCAAAATTGTTTGAATCGAGACGGAACTCTTTTTCTACCCAGGGCGGACGCGCCTGATCTTTACGTGCGTGCTTTGGACGCTGTGTTGCTTCCACAGTCTTATTAGTAGCCAGACCTTTCGGAGGGCGCCGACAGCGTCGGTAGACAGCTGCGCGGAGATAAAGAGTCCCCCTTCAGTGGCGTAACCACTTCTGGCAGAGTTTGGAGGAAGGTGCCGGAAAGCTATGCTCGGAGTGTGAGGTTAGAGGTAACAAAGTTAGGTCACTGACAACAGCTTGCTCTCAGCGCTGGCTTTGTTGTTGTTGTTGTTGTTGTTGTTGTTGTTGTGTTGCTTAATGTCCTCGGATGTCGGTGGACATATTAGGGACAAGCTGAGACCAGTGCGTGAGCGTGGTTCAATGTTGCTTTACGTCCACGGAAACCATAATACTCGTTAGGACGGAAAGCCCAGGACGGCCACCTCGACTTTTACACAGCTGCTGAGCTCTGAGAGGCCAGGCCTCAGCATGGATCTGTATATTGGTCCGTGGGCCTGTGTGCTCACCACGTACTCAGCACGGAATCACTCCGTGGACAAGCAAGGTGTGGAAGATCTTGGACGAATTGGAATCTCGTCCACGCAGACACAGGCAAGGGCCAAATTTTACTCCAAGCATTGGTTCAGGCTGTAACATCCTTTCTCCTACATCCCAGGCCTGGTACCTTCCTCCAAGGAGGATGGATGTCGTAAACCAGTGCTTGGAGTTTGCCTTCCTCGACCTCAGTTGAGGAAGGAAGGTTCCGGAAAGCGAGGCAACATTTGTTATTGGGACGAACTGAAACCTCGTCCACGCGGACACAGACTGAGGGCAGGGGCAACATTTATGAGTCTTGTGTCAGCCAGACGAGTGCGGCTGCTACCATTATAATTATCTATTCTGGGGTGTTTGTATTGTTCTTTGGGGCTGCAACTGCCCATCTGTATGTAGACTGAAGGGTGTTAGCTTTAAAACGCTTCCGTCTCTGCAGCGTTCATTGCAATCGTGTATTTCGTTTATTTTGTTGAGGGGTAGGGGGGTTGTTGTTATTTTTTATTTGTTTTTCTCTCCCCAAAAATATCCGAATATCGTGCATAGAGATTCCAACTGCCTGTTTTCGTAACTAGTACCGCAGAGTCAAGCTATCCAACCTGCTTATTAACTCCTCGCACTAGTTTATTATTATTTATTATTATTATTTTAATAGTTTTGCCAGGCCATTTTTGCGCTGCCGTGGGATCTATAACGTGCGCACGCCTGCAGCGCAGGCAGTTTCAATTTCTTTTTTCGTTTGTGTTGCTTTTGTTTGATTCTTTGCGGTCCCCAGACCCCAGACACTCAGTCCATCTCCCGAAGACTAAGGGGATGTGCAAGGAGATTATATACCTACTCGCAGAGAGGGAATCGAACCCGTAACCACTCCATCCCGAATCCAGGGACAGAGTCATTCTTGTTTCAGATATATATATATTATTATTTTTTCGAATGCAGGGATACTTTAACCCCCCCCCCCCCACCCTCCCACCCCCACCAGAATGTTAGCAAGGAGATTTGGCAAGAGGACGTGCAGGTATTCTTACACGCTCCAGGCAAGCGTTGACTATCGGCCCACCCTCCACCACCACCCTCCAGCCCCCTGACACATCCTTACGTGAACAAGTCATTCCGATGGTCGATGCTTGGAGTGTGCAGACTATTTTCCCTACGCTGAGGTTTAGCAGGCATCAGTTTCGCAGGTCGGCAGAAATATCACATCGCAGAAGTCATCTCCGTGAGTATGTCTAAAAACCTTAAACCTGACCAGCCAGGACAACTATTAACATTATGCGTCACTCTTTCGGAGCGTTGGCGAGAAAATTTTGTAGTGTGGATTTGTTATCTTTCAGGAAATCAGCAAATTACGTGTACTTTCCATCATTTTTGTTTTTCTTCTTCTTCTTCTCTCTGGCTCTCTTTTTCTTCTTCTTCTCGTTTCTTCTTCTTTCTTTTTTTCTTCTTTTTTTTAACCTGTGCTCTCTATTAAACTGCCAGTAATTTCAAATCACAGCTCACAAATGTACTTCTTCACCGTGTTAGTGTATACCATTGTACCCATCTTTTGCTTTAAATCATAGTATGTTTTATTCCCCCTTCAAAAACACTCCCTTTTGTGCGACAAAAAGCAATGACAGCCCTATTGATGTTCATTCATCATTTTGTTTGGCGTTAAATAACCATTTACCAGGTAAAAATTAACCAGTGAAACTACTCACTGAATGGACGACTGAAGGTTGAAACAGTGCTTTTCGCTGCTAGGTTGCTTAGCAACTGGTAGCTCATCGAACACTCGTTTGACATGTCAGAATTGAAAGGTTGACAAATTTGCAGTGCAACCAATTTACTTTTCGGTAACTTTCGTTAAGATTTGCAAATTTGTCCATTTGATTAAAATTTATGGTCATGTTGACAAATTGTCGATTTCAACTGATAGTCATCCAAACAGTAACTTTTTTATAAAAACAGTTTTTGATATTGTTCTTTCTTTTCTTCTTTTTAAAGAGTTTTGTTGTTGTTGTTGACATCTACGAACTGCCAAGGAGCATCTGGTAAATGTGCATAATCAACTGTCAGCTGGAATATTTTCATTGCGGTTTTAAATAAACATTTATACCCTTTCGAAATGTGTTCTTTTATGAAAATAAAAAGTTGGAGCTGAAAACGTTTGCATTTTTGTTCCCTTGTTGATATCATCAAGGTTAAAACGTTTACATAAATGACTGTTCTGTTTGTTTGCTTGTTTGTTGTGGATTTTTTTCTTTCTTCCTTATTCAGTATTTTAAAAAATAAAAAATAAGCACACAATATATATATGAGAGAGAGAGAGAGAGAGAGAGAGAGAGAGAGAGAGAGAGAGAGAGAGAGAGAGAGAGAGAGAGAGAGAGAGAGAGAGAGAGAGAGAGAGAGAGAGAGAGAGAGAGAGAGAGAGAGAGAGAGAGAGAGAGAGAGAGAGAGAAAGAGAGTATAAAACAAAACTTTAAAAAAAAATGTGTACAAAACCTTTAATGAATAGGAACATTTTAAAAACATGTCAAACACAGTAATGTACTCATAAATGTTAAAAATTAATGTTACATTTTGCCTGGAAAGCCAGCTTCCAGTGTTTACAAAACAAAACAAAAACCTTTTAACTGCTTTTGTTATGATAGTGCTGATTCAAAATGATGACAAAAATAAGTGTTAACTCTAGCAGTTTACTCCCTACCATACTCCCAGCTCCACCCTTCCCCTCACCTGCTATATCAAAAACAATCTGCCTTTCAGAGCCCTTTGTCACTACGTAACATTGTGCACTGTGATCCACACAAGAAAGGCTGATGGGACCATAAGCATATAAACTATTCAACTCAAACAAAATCAATCTGAAGAATAAAAGAATAAATAAATAAACATAATAAAGAATCAACAAATCAATAATGAAAACAGTTAGTTAGAAATTAGACTTAAGCATCCTGTCAAACAAAACTTGGGTTTAAGAGCAAAGAACAAAATGTAAACAGCCACATTGACGCCCCAACCATAAATACGCATTAGGATAATAGCATTAACGCAGTGTTACACCCCAAACATAAACAAACAATAAGATAATACCACTGTCACAGAGTGACACCCCCAAAATAAAAATAAAAACATAAGGTTAACACACTTATCACAGTGACACCCAAAACATATATAAACATTAGGATAATACAATTATCACAGAATGACACCCCAAGCAAAAATAAACAATAGAATAATAACAACATCACATAGCTGCACAGAGTCGCTGATCAAAGATGATTTCTCAGAGCCATTACGTCTGCACTGCAGATTTGTAAACGCAGAGTAATCAAATGTACATGCACTACTAACTTCATGGTAAATCACACTTCAATGCAAACAGGCAACATTTTCTTTAAATATAATTAGTACACCAACATAGTTAACACATTTTCTTTAAACACCATTGGTATGTGCTTGCAGTTCATTGCAGATAACTCTGTTTATAAAAGGAGTCACGCTCTATTGCAAACAAGCAGCAGTCTTTGCCATAAATTTCAGGAGTATGAAAACATAGTTGATTGCAGATTTGTACATGAAGAACAAGTGAATATTCTTAGTTATAAAAGATTAATGAAGATTACGTCCCCCCCCAAAAAAATCACCTGCTGACCGCAATACTGTGTCACTTACAGTGGCAGCATGCACAACGAGAAGCTTGGACAGAAATAATTATGATCAACAGAAAGCAACACAAAAAGTTAAAAGTCTATGCAGTAGTACACAGCAACCTGGTTAGCAGTCACCTTTTAAAAACAAAAATATTTAAAAAATCACTTAATGCAGCGAAATCCTTTATAAGAGACAACATGATGAAAAACCAGTCTTTAATTTTTAAGGCCACCTTTTTTGTGTGTGAAAACTTTCTCATGAAACCCTGACAACCATCTTTCAAGTCCAGTGTTACTCCCCACCCAGGTGGGCTTAGCAAAGGGATTCTACTGTAATGCTTTGCAGCACACACACAGACAACAACAACAAAACTGACCCAAACAAAACTGACCCAACTGTATCACATTTTTCATCAACCACCAGTATCGTCTCCAGCAAAATGGACGTAAATCAGCAGCGAGGCAAACAACCAAGTCC
>OY757544.1:8033925-8035012 GCA_963584105.1 Alviniconcha strummeri
CAGTAGAATGTGAATGTGTTGCAGGCGAATGGATGAATGAATAGTCAGCGGATGGAATGAATGTGATTGTGTTGCATGAGCTCTGTGCTATACAGGTTGAAAATTTAACTGTTTTCAATTGCTATGAAGCATATATATACTATGATAGGAGTGTGTGAGGAAGACCAGAGAGAGAGAGAGAGACAAGAGAGAGAAGACAGGAATAAAGAGTGTCCGTTTGGAAGACTGCTTTCGACTTCACGGAAACCAACAACATTACATACAACCTACAAATTAATTCATTATTTTGTGTATCACATAATTATGTATAATTATCACTTTGAACTCTTCCTGCCCCTACAAGTCTGAGAGCGCAGTGAGTCTGCACGACAGCAGAGAATAGCGCTACATAAAAGTGATCAATAAGTGGAACACCATTTTTGTCATTATGAAGAGCTGTGGGGGAGGGGAGCGGTCACTGTTTGTATTTTCTTATAATTAGTACCTTATTATCATAATCAGCAATGTTGTTATTTTGATAAAGTACTGTACAATAGTTACCTGTAAGGTCTGCCAGCAGTTGTTCTTCAATCTAGAAAAGTATGAACACAAATATATGTCAAAAATGATAGAATAAAAATTGTAAGAGTAATGTACACATACATGCACACGCACACATGCATGCAACCAAAAGCACCCACCCTCCCACACCCACACATACACGCACACACACATACATGCACACATGCATGCACACATGCACACACACACATACACACACACACACATAAACACACACACACACACACACACACACACACACACACACACACACACACACACACACACACACACATAAACACAACATACACACATAAACACAACACACACATATAACACACACACACACACACATAAACACACACACATACACAAAAAGCACACAAAAGTGAGCGCAGACACACACACACACACACCACACACACACACACACACACACACACACACCACACACACACACACACACATGCATGCATTTTTACTATTATTAGCCTCTCTCCTTTCTTTGCGTCTTTCTCCCTTTCCTGTTTGTTTGCCGTGCTTTATC